>JAVJIX010000062.1:1782500-2382500 GCA_036785185.1 Paratrypauchen microcephalus | reverse complement strand
TCCCTTTAAGGAAATCCATTTGCTTATCACTACTGTCTTTTTTATTTTGTGTATGCACTAAAAAGTCAAATAGTTGAGGGTATTATAACTTATTGGGCCGAGGGTCTGTCACCTGCTTGTTTCTATGAATATGTCATTGCTCTGCCTGGAATGTTCCACAGTATGACATTAAACAGCTCTACCTTACATTTATTCAATTACAGGTAGTTTTATAACTAAATAATACAGAGAAAAATAAGCATTCTGACTCTGAGCAGATATGACCTGTAACTTGGTTTGGTCTCCATGAAGATAGAAATGCACCTTTAAAATGGCCAAACAAAAATGACTAGATCTCCAATGCCAACATAATCCCTTACTGTTTGACACCACTCACCTTTTATGTAATCGCACATATTAATCATCCCAGAATACATGCGCTCACACTGCAGCCAAACACTTACCCATAAGCCTATTAGGGAGCTGTATTCTCTTAAACAGCAGTGCATTATGGGAGCTCTCACCTGGCTGATGTCCATGCGTGCATCACAGCTCAGAGGCTGCGTGGACATGAGACCATTGGATCCGATCACTGTGGACAACAGTCCCCGCTCGTTTATCTTCTGTATCGTGGTGCCGTCAACAAAATAGACCAAGCCCCTTTTGTCCACCGCAATGCCTGTGAGAAAAAAAAGAGGTGCTATTAGGTCTGATAACAGCAGAAGTGAAAGTACCAAAAAATGTCATGTAAAGTTGATTGACGAGTCGGTTTGGGGACCACAATTATGACTTACCTATTAAGAAATTTAGAAGACAGTATTCTCGATCTAAGTTTTGTTGGTTTTATGCAATTTTGTTTAATTAAGATTTAACAAGTTTTTTTCTAATCACACATTCTAATGGCATCGTGGTGCTGGTTTAGAAATACTCTGTCATCGGTGTAGTCCTACAGTAGAGGTCTGCTCCAGTTTAAACCTGGAATGTGTCCAAATCATTTCCCTTGTGGATCAGTAAAGTTTGTTTAAGTCTACATAGTTCTGTTTTAGACCTAAATCAGACCTAGAATAGGCCTGGTTTAGATCTAGTGGTACTTGCAAGAACATAGGTACTTGTTGTAAAAAAAAGAAAAAGAAAAATCAGACTTGCTTTAGCTGTTTTCTGTTGTTCAGCTTGCTTTAGTGTATTTTGTTGTATTCTCACTTAAAGGGATATGCCACCCCCAGGTCAAATTTGGGCATCTCCCCACAGTCCAGAGACTAAAACAAGTGATGAAAAGCGTTTTCCTGCTCACCCAGCCATTGTCCGAGTCTGTCGCCACTGACCGCCGCGCGAGCTGCTGCTCCTCCGCCTTAGACTGAAGGCTAACGTCGCCAGAGAAAGATTTCGGCCAAAAGGAATTAATTTGCTCGATGCTTTTCCCAATTACTTTGTGTGTAGTGCGCATTCATATCGAGTGCAAATAAATGTGCAAATCAACACGGAGAGCTTGCCTTGGTCATTTTGGGTGGGAACTATTTTTCAGTGCGGAAGGACATGGCCGAATCACCACAACGTGGTGCGTGATTCGGCCATGTCCTTCCGCACTGAAAAATAGTTCCCACCCAAAATGACCAAGGCAAGCTCTCCGTGTTGATTTGCACATTTATAGTTGCACATTTATTTGCACTCGATATGAATGCGCAATACACAGAAAGTAATTGGGAAAAGCATCGAGCAAATTAATTCCTTTTGGCCGAAATCTTTCTCTGGCGACGTTAGACTCCAGTCTAAGGCGGAGTAGCTGCAGATACCGCGGCGGTCAGTGGCGACAGACTCGGACAATGGCTGGGTGAGCAGGAAAACGCTTTCCACCACTTATTTTAGTCTCTGGACTGTGGGGAGATGCCCAAATTTGACCTGGGGGTGGCATATCCCTTTAAAACCATGAGATTAGTTGTATAGCTGTATATTGCTTTGAGAGATGTACTGTACATCGCAGTTTCATCATTTCATTATTTATACATTTTGTACACAATAGAATCAGTTACTACTCGTGAGCATTCATTGTAACCAATTTGAGAATATTTTTGGTGGTTCATTCCTGTACCACTGCAAATGTTTCCTATTCTAGCAAGACCCTTTTTAGTTTGATTAATGGTGGTTGGAAAGGCTGTGTTTTCAGGATTTCAGCCTTGTTTCCATCCAAAAATAAGACGGTATAGTAAATACAGAACACACACACAATTGTACAGCAAAGTGACATTAGGTTTGACAGCGTACTGCATAAACTGCAAAAAAAAAGTGGAGGTATCAAAAAAGGATCATTTGGGAACGGCCTTTAGTACACAATAGAATCAATAAGTACTCATGGGCTTTTGTCATTTTTTCCTGTCCTGACAAGATCCATTGTAGTTTGATTTGTGGTGGTAGGTAGTTGGTATATAGATGTATACTGCAGGACGGAGACATATCCTGATTGAATATGATACATTTTAGTACACAATAGAATCAGTAACTACTTGTGAGAATTATTTATAACCAATCTGTAAAAGTATATTTTTGGTGCTTCAATCCTATACCACCACAAATTATTCCTGTCCTGGAAAAGCCCATTTCAGTTTGATTAGTAATGTGGAAAGAGTGGAAAGACTGTGTTTTCAGAATTTCAGCAATGTTTCAATCCATAAAGACTGAATGAAAAATATAGAACACACAAAAGCTAAATGGAGTAGCCATAAAAACACCATAAAGACTAATGCATTATTATTAAAAGCCATTTAGTTGAAGAGAGAGAAAGGGGAGCGAGAGCGAGAGAGAGCAGAAATAGAAAATAAGTGGAGCAGAGTTGGAGGCGCAGAGGAGTGAAGTGGAGAGGGTTCTGGAGAGGCATCACAGTTAGACATTCAGCTCAGCATGCATCTGTCTTATCAAAGCCCCTGCACCAGCCAAATGTAATTATATTTCCATTGGTGCGCCGGCTAAAGGGATTAGAACAATGCAACTGCGGGACCAACTATTTTGTCACATCACAAGCTGACAGGGAGCTGCAGTGAACTTTTGACATTTCAACCACAAATTGTACCTACATTCACACATTAAAGGTCCAATGTTACGCAAAAATGACTCCTGTTGTGCTGTTTTAATGTTGTTACCTCATCAAAATCATACCTGGAGTTATGTTTTGTTTCATTCACACATGTTTGAGTAATTCTGTGTTAACTTGAAAACTACCACTTCATGACATCACAATGTGGAACAGAGCATTTTTTGAGCTTTGGAGATGTATATAGACTTAATAAGAAAATATTACTCAAACATGTGTGAATCAAACAAAACACAACTCCAGGTATGTTTTTGAGGAAGTCACAGCGTTATAACATGGCTTAAAGCTCACAGAAGAATCTGAAGAAATTGTGTGTAATATTAAGAACACACCTGATAACTGTGCAGTGTGCATGGAGTGGTTTGGAGCTTGTAGTCCATTTATAACCAAAAATGAAGACCTAATTCTGTTATAATTTAGTTTTAGTTTTATGCAAAAAGCCTGGCAATTGTCCAGGAAGGCAGTTTCAGGGTGACACCGTCATTTTGCTTTGGCTAAAATAGATAATTGTTTCCTCCGAAGCTGGGAGCTAAAATCTCTTGGCAGCATTTTACTTTTTATTTCTTTGTTTCGAGTTAATTTCATTTTGTGTGTGGTCACTGAAGATTGGCTGCAATTGGTACAATAAAACAAAAGAGCAAGGGACGACTGAGGGACTTTTCACGCGACTCAATGTAATGTTAGGGTGCACACACACCATTTGGCTCACAGCAAAAAAGGCAGTTCACATAGTTTTACCTTGAATAGTTTATGTAGTTTTATAGAGTCATTTAGGAGTACTTTAAATTAATTGAAAATTACAGGTATTTTGTCTGCTTCCCTGAAGCGTGTAAGATAAGATAAGATATGATAAGACTTGATTGATCTCACACAGGAGAAATTTACTTGCCACAGTAGCTCCAGGCAGGGACAGTTTGAACAAGAAAGAAAAGTGCATGCAGGCAAGAATGGAATAAAATAAGTAATAAAATAAGTAATAGTAAAATAAGTACTACTACTACTACTACTACTACTACTACTACTACTAATAATAATAATAATAATAATAATAATAATAATAATAATAAAAACTGTAACTAGGAGAGTATTGAAAAATAATATTGCATGTTTGGACTATACAGTGGAGTTATACAGTCTGATGGAGGTGAGGATGAAGGATCTGCGGTAGCGCTCCTTCTTGCACTGAGGGTGCCTCAGTCGGCTGCTGAAGGAACTGCTCAGCTCCTCTACAATCCGGTGCAGAGGGTGAGAGGTGTCGTCCATGATGGACATGAATTTGGCCAGTACCCTCCTCTCAGCCACCTCCTCTACAGAGTCCAGAGGACAGTCCAGGACAGAGCTGGCTCTCCTGACCAGCTTATTAAGTATTTTTCTGTGTACAATCCATCCATCCATCTATCTTCTTCCGCTTTTCCATTTCTGGGTCACAGAGGCAGCAGTCCAAGCAGATCTGCTGCCCAGAACACAATGCACCAGCCCCCATGAATCCTCCCACGGGTGGTGGGTCCACGGGAGGACGGCCCACGTCACAACTGGCCTTGATGTACTTCTATGGAGGCTACCAGTGCCCACAGACACTGGGGGCGAGGTGGGGTTAAGTGTCTTGCCCAAGGACACAATGGCAGCTCTGTGGGAGCTGGGATCACACACGGTCAACCCGTCAAGAGCGCGATTCGAACCGCCAACCCCTGGATCAGCAGACAAATGCTCTACCAACTGAGCTACTGCTGCCCCACATGTACAATGTCCTCTTATAAAAATAAAAAATAAAAAATAAATCATCATGTAAAAATGTATTTGATGCATTGGAATATATGTAACGCATTTCAAGACAGACAACTTTTTACACTGCATTGTTCTTTCACTACAAACGCTATGGTAGTTAGATAGTATAGCCACACCCTACTACTCTGCTCAGTATACATTTGTCACTTTCACTTGATACTTTGCAGTGGCATCAATGGAGAAAAAACTGATTTAAAGAACTCATTTTCAGGAGTGTGTGTTGGGTGTGTGAAAAGGTGAGACTGACTAACTTGTGACTAATTTTATGTGTGAAAGACTTGTTTAACAGCACAAATCAGCTCACCTGTTCTAGTCCCAGTTCTTAATGGTCAGATTGTATAGACAAAAAGCTCAGATTAAAGTCTGATAAATCCTCAGACAGGGCAGCGCCTACAGGTAACATCACACCCCAGGGAATGTCAATGACATTAGCTGCAAAGTATCAATAGGAGCCCATAAAAAGAACTAATTTTGTTGTTAATATTTGAATGCTTGTTAGGTCCAAAGTTCTTGCATCTCTCTAACCACATCCTCGACTGCTGCATTTTAATTGCAGCTCTTATGAAGCCTCTCCCTTATATAGTGCACAGAGTGGAGTTACCCTGAGTAGAAAAGGTCGGGCCAGAGAGTAAATCACTGGTAATAGACAAGAGTTCGACCTTCATCCCCTCCTCATCTCCATACAGACACACTCTAGTCCAATAACACCACATGACTTTAGCTTCACCTCCCCTACACAGCACTGCGCTCCCATCCACCTTGATTGCTTTCACTTAGCATCTGCAACAATAAAGCATAATTCAGGATTTCTGTCTGTCAGCCCCCAATGCATTTAGCTCACTCCGCCATTTAAAATACATTGTGTTTATGGTTTATGGTGAAGTACAGTCAAATTTATGTACAGACGCTTTTAGCCACTTGCATCATGACTCACCGGGCAACTGAGATAAAGGCTGTGTAGATTTAAATATAATTCAATAAATCCACCAGCTAAAGAGGCCAGAGCAATTTGAAGGATATGAAAAATTGAAATAAAGTCTCCAATTTGGCTATTTCCAAATGTTTGTGATGTTTTGGACATCTTCAGGACCCATTATTTCTGATTAAAGTTGGCCTGGTAAAAATAGGAATTGGCATAAGAAACAGCAGCTTTACACCAACAACCTTGGACTTAATACAAATTATAATTAATCTTGCACTGACCCTGACTTTTTGATATGAACTTGGACTGTTTTCTATGGAAAATCCATGACATTGCTGGCAGCAAGAACTATTATTATTATTTTTTTATTTTTTTTTTTAAGTAACCCATTGAGGTATATTGCAAAAAGTGCACTATGTAACTTTTGAGGAAGGGGAGTCTGACAATACTCTTATTGCCATGGCGATGTTATTCATTTAACTTAAATCTTCCACGGTTTTGGCTTTAAACATATCATAGTATTTATTGCATTAATGGTGTTTCTACTGCTCAAAAGCCTTCCTACTGTGAGTCACCTGCTTGTTCCTATTGAGATTGATACAAATTCTAAAGCAATAACATCTCTACTGAAACTGTCAAGTAGCAGACCCTCCACCTGAAAAGTTCCATTGTGCACCTTTAAATTGAAGACATCATTGCTTGTTCCTGTTCCTAATCGTAGGTTGGTCAAGTTTAGAGCTTGTATGTTGTAGTTATAATAAAACTGTCGCATTAAAGACACCAGCAGCCAATAACTATCCTGTGAAGTGACAAAAGCAGAAGTTATAAGAACAAACCCAACTTAAATCTCAAATGGTTTTATGGCTTAATCCTGTTCAGATGCGCTCGATGTCTTCTGAGCCAGGACCGTGTCGGAGTAGCTTTCATGGAGACTTATACAGGCATTTATCTACTGCAGCGTCCTGCTCCCAAGGCAGCTGTAAGGTCTCATCCTCCTTGACACTCCACACATGATTAAACTAAAGCCACACACAGATGCATACACACACACACACACACACACACACACACACACACACACACACACACACACACACACACACACACACACACACACACACACACACACACACACACACACACACACACATTGGGTTTCCATTATTTTTGGGGACCTTACATTGACTTGATTTTGATTTCCTGGAGACTGGTCCAAACAAACCTTAACCATAGTCGCTACTTGGCTAACATTAACTTTAGCCTAAACTCCAATCTTAACCCGTGTGAGTGTGGATTAGTGTTGCCACAATACTTAAATTCCATACTCAATTACATTACTAAGAAATTCAATACTCAATGGTGACTACAATATTTCAATAAAGATTATTATAATTATGAATAATAATAATAATAATAATAATAATAATAATAATAATAATAATAATAATAATAATAATAATAATAATAATAATAATAATAATAATAATAATAATGCTTTTTTTAATAGAATGCATATTTCAACACAAAATAATTTTACTTTCTTTGTTACCATGAGGTCTTATATTCATTATGATAAAGCTTAAAATCATTTACCTGGCCAGCCAAATGATATCTCTCTGTATTTCCTATACAGCGCGATACCATCTGGACACCCTCCCTCCACTCTCGCTCCCCCGGTTAACAACGGACTCCGCGATTCTGATTCGTTCAAAGATGGTGACGTCAGTGCACCCGCCTTTGCCCGCAAAGTCACTCTTAGGCAGCGGAAGTTCCTCCTCAGTTTTGAATCAAGATGGCGCAATCTCTGATTGGTTCACTTAGCTGTCTGTCTAAGCGCAACAGCAGCGCATTCTGTGGATCAAACGTTACCAGACTCACTCGCTGGTACAGCGATGAGTCATGGATTCTTCCAGGCAATAAAATCATACTAAAACTGCTCAGGAACGCTCAGATTTTGTCCTTTAATATGATTTTTTGCTGTATAATTGCTCAAATTAGTATCTACTTTTAATATGTCTAGTTTTGATAAGAATCTGATTTTCAGTAGCTTTGACAAAATATAGATTTTTGGTCCCCACAATGTGACAAATGCACAACCACAGACATGCACACACACACGATACCATCAATGGCACCTGGACACAACCCACGCATGGCAGAGCAACCCTGGGCCAACTCTTACCTCATAAATCGTATAAGGGTGGGAGAGGGGTGGAGAGGGGTGAGGGGGTGGGTAGAGGTGAGATGGAACGAGGGGTGGAGGTGGCGGGGGAGAGGGAAGTGCAGCGGGGCCAGGGTCAGCGTGTTTCCTCCGGAGGCCAGGAGGTGAACTGCATGTGTCTCCCTTTTGGCCCCTTCATCATCCCAGTGACACAGACAGATTACAGCACCACCTACGCAGACGCAGCACGGCACCTCTGTCCCCCTGCGCCCCCCCCCCCCCTCTCTCTCTCTCTCTCTCCTCCCCCCTCTCCACCCCTCTCTCCTCCACCTCCAAACACCTCCACTGTCCCCTACCTGCTTTCACCACTTACCGGACCTGGGACATTCCATAGTGGTATTGGTTCGGTTAAACATCAGTAGTAGCATGTTCAGTTTTAATGGTAGTGATGGGTAGTTACAACATCAATTTATTGTTCAATAATTGATGGAACAATATTTTTCGGGGGTCAATATTTACTGTAAGTACTTTTTTTTTAAAGGTGCACTCACCAGCTCACCAGTCCGTCACCAGCTTCTCTCTGGAATGTTCCACAGTATGAGATTACACTTACAGTATCTATCTCTACGGAGATAGCACGTAACACCAGAGGGTCAAGTTACAACACAGCTCTGTGGACAGGTGAGTTCATCTCACAGTAAGAATGCAAGTTTTTAGGTCAATATAACATGTTATTGAATAAATGCAAGATGGATATGAAACAATATCTCCATGTAGACAAGCAGATGGCAGACCCTCCTTCAGAAAAGTTGAACAGTTCACCTTCAAGTTTTCGTTATTTTTCTGTACTATGATCTGATTTGAGCTAAAAGTGTTGAATAAATAATTCCTATAACTCATTACAGATAAACCAACTATTAAAGAGGTTAATTCTTCAATAAATGTATTGCAGCTCAACGAATAGACTATGTCTTTGAGGTGCAGTCAGATTCAATATTATACTTTATGGTCTATATTTTCTTCAGCTATGTATTACACCTCAAAATGTGCTATTGTGAAAGGCCTAGTTAAAATAATAAATATTCAAAGTCTGCTTCACTAAATCATTAGCAAAACCTGGTGTTAAAAAATGCTATCATTGTTTTAATTAATCTTGCTACTGCAGCTAATGATTATTCTAGTGTAGTAGACTAGTCTTTTTTTTTTTGCTTAGTTGATTAGTCAAATGGTTAGTTCTATTGCACTTTTTTTTTAATCAGATAAAGGGGGAAATTATGCAGACTAAATGTTTTTAGAAAGAGACAATTTAGTATTGAAGAGTATTATTGTTACAAAATCACAAATTGTTCTTTCTTTTTGCCATTTTGGTTTACAAATGTTGCTATCTTATTATAACAAGTTCTTTGGTACGCATTTTAGAGTCTATGTGGCACTCTTTCAATTTCAGAAAGTCATTAATGTGTCCTACCTGAGCAAAACATAAACAAAAATAAAAATACACTAAAGTACTGCAATGTTCTTGCTGTAATTTACACGATATAACACAAACTTCAGATATCTAATTTCCCTGTGCTCAAAATACCAACGAACAATAGAGGATACACACAAACTGGCACTGTACGAGTTACATAACTCCATCAGTGAACAGATGGCTCACCCGGACGGATTTTTTATCCTAACCGGAATTTTCAATCATGCAGACTTCAGGACTGTCATCCCATAAATGCATCATCATGTTGATTTTCCAACCAGAGGAGACATCATTTTGGACATCGTTTATAAACCTCACAAAGGAGCATACAAGGCTTCCCCCTCCCCCACATAGGCCTCTCTGACCACATCTCTGTTCTGCTCAGACCGGCATACAGACCCCGGGTGAGAGTCATCAAACCGGTTCTGAAGCAGATCCGAGTGTGGCCAGAGGGGGGCCTGCTTTGGCACAACAGACTGGGCAGTGTTCAAGCAGGCTGCCACACACAACAACCACACGGGCATTGAGGAATACACAGACACTGTGATTTCCTCTATCACCAAATGCACTGATGATATCACACACACCAGGACCATCATCACCAGGGCTAACCAGAAGCCATGGGTGACAGGGGAGGTTCACAGACTGTTGAGAGTCAGGAACACTGCCTTCAGAGCCGGAGATGTCACACATCTGAAGGCAGCGTGAACCAACCTGCCCCGTGGCATCAGGAAAGCTAAGCACAAATACACACAGAAAATAACCGGACACTTTAGAGACAGCAGGGACACACGGAGTCTGTAGCAGGGCATCCAGAACATCACGGGCTACAAATCCTCACCACAGACCTGTGACAGCAACATCACCCTGCTCGACAACGTCAACAGCTTCTTTGCACGGTTTGAGGCACAAAATGACACCCGGCCATTGAAGACTCCACCTCCTCCCCACGACCAGCCCCTGTGTGTGTCTGCAGCCAGCGTGAAGAGAATACTCTCCAGGATCAACACCCGCAAGGCTGCAGGCCCGGACAACATCCCTGCTGTGACTGTGCAGAGGAGCTCAAGGATGTCTTCACCGATTCACCATTCTGTTCCACCTTGTGATGTCATGTACATACAGGATATGCTCCATTGTGTTTTTACCTTCACTAGAATCATTTGAATAATTGCCAATCTCTAATGAACAAAAGGTAAAACAGAACCTTTGTAACACCTTACAAAGGCCTGTTTTTGATGGGGTCACAAGCTCACAAGGATCAGTGGTCCCTCGTTTATCGCAGGGGTTAGGTTCCAGAAATAACCCACAATACATGAAATCCGCGAAGTAGGACAACTTTATATTTTACAATTACAGTAATCCCTGGTTTATCGCGGGGGTTAGGTTCCAGAAATAAACCACAATAAGAGAAATCCATGAAGTAGGACAACTTTATATTTTACAATTATTCTACATGTTTTAAGGCTGTAAATGCCTCACCACACACATTATACACTTTTCTCAGACTGGTATTAACATTTTCTCACATTTGTTCTCGTTTAAAGGGATATGCCACCCCCAGGGTAAATTTGGGCATCTCCCCACAGTCCAGAGACTAAAATAAGTGGTGGAAAGCGTTTTCCTGCTCACCCAGCCATTGTCCGAGTCTGTCGCCACTGACCGCCACGGTATCTGCAGCTCCTCCGCCTTAGACTGGAGTCTAACGTCGCCAGAGAAAGATTTCGGCCAAAAGGAATTAATTTGCTCGATGCGTTTCCCAATTACTTTATGTGTAGTGCGCATTCATATCAAGTGTAAATAAATGTGCAAATCAACACGGAGAGCTTGCCTTGGTCATTTTGGGTGGGAACTATTTTCCAGTGCGGAAGAATACAGTAGAATCACACAGCACGCTGCCAGGGGAATCCCAGTTACGCACCGAGAAGGGAGTTCCCCTGTTGCACAACGTGGTGCGTGATTCGACTGTATTCTTCCGCACTGGAAAATAGTTCCCACCCAAAATGACCAAGGCAAGCTCTCCGTGTTGATTTGCACATTTATTTGCACTCGATATGAATGCGCACTACACAGAAAGTAATTGGGAAACGCATCGAGCAAATTAATTCCTTTTGGCCGAAATCTTTCTCTGGCGACGTTAGACTCCAGTCTAAGGCGGAGTAGCTGCAGATACCGCGGCGGTCAGTGCTGACAGACTCGGACAATGGCTGGGTGAGCAGGAAAACGCTTTCCACCACTTATTTTAGTCTCTGGACTGTGGGGAGATGCCCAAATTTGACCTGGGGGTGGCATATCCCTTTAAACACTCAAACTTTCATAGATTTTCAACAAAATGTATTAATAGTGACGGTGGGGGGAGACACGGCCCTGGAAGCCCCGCCGGACGCGCGAGGAGCACCGCCACGTCCAGGGCCGGCCCAAGGCATAAGTGAACTAAGCGGCCGCTTAGGGCTCCCACACTACCAGGGGGCCCCCAAGACCCCCCCGCCTTCCCCCGGTCCTCGGGAAAAAATAGTGACTAGGATGCCCCCAAATCAAATTCTGCTTAGGGCCCCATAAAGGCTTGGGCGTCCCTGGATGTGAAGCGACGCGCACCAACCCCTTGGAGAAGTGCTTGACACGTGCACCCTTCATCGTGGACAAATCCGTGACAGAGAAACGTGACCGGCGCGCGCGTGCACCGGGGCTGCGAGCACGAGATAAAACCACCGCGCCCGGACGCGCGTGCTCTCAGCCCGAGCCACAAAACAGCCGCATGAAATCAGCAAAGAGCGGTTTAATCCTGGTTTAGACCTGGTCTAGTCCCGGTTTAATCCAGGGCCAGTCCAGGTCTAGACCTGGTTTAGTTCTGGTCTAGACCTGGTTTAGTCCACATTTAGTCCTGGTGTAGTCTCTTAGCCAATCAGGACGCAGAACACAATGTTACACTATTAAAAAAATGTTACATTATAAAAAAAATAAAAAAAATTAAATTGAGAAAAATTGAAAAAAAAAATCCGCGAAACAGCGAGGGTTGAACCGCGAAAAGTGAACCGCGATAGAGCGAGGGTTCACTGTATTATACATGTTTTAAGGCTATAAATGCCTCACCACACACATTATACACGTTTCTCAGTCTGGTATTAACATTTTCTCACATTTCTCTCTTGTTTAAACACTCAAACTCAGGGCGCACCGCGCTCATCCAACGGCACTGCCACGTCCCGGGACGCGACGCGCACCAACCCCTTGGAGAAGTGCGCGACACGTGCACCCCTCATCATGGTCATATCCGTGACAGAGCAGCAGGACCGGCGCGAGGCCGCGTGTATACCGGGGCTGCAAGCACGAGATCGAACCGCGGCGCCCGGACCGTGTCCTCTCAGCCCGAGCCACAAACCAGCTGCACGAAACCAGCAAAGAGCGGCACGTAGTGGTTTAATCCTGGTTTAGACCTGGTCTAGTCCCGGTTTAGTCAAGGTCTAGACCTGGTCCAGTCCTGGTTTAGTCCAGGTCCAGTCCAGGTTTAGACCTGGTTTAGTTCACGTTTAGTCCTGGGTCTACAGTCTCTTAGCCGATCAGGACGCAGAACACAGAGTTACACTATAAAAAAAAATGTTACACTATAAAAAAATAAAAAAAAAATCCGCGAAACAGCGAGGCCGCGAATTGTGAACCGCGATAGAGCAAGGGACCACTGTATAGGACTTTAAAGCATTAGATGATTGACAATTCTTTAATCTAGTCCATTTTCTGTGGTGGTAAGATACTTCTGGGGCCACATCTGCCTTGGAGTAGATTAGAAAGAAGTGAGATTGCCATTAGAACCATTAGAAATTTGCCTAAAACTTTAGAATGATCTTGAGCTGTACCAAAACAAGTATAAGAGGACTAGTATACACCCATGGATCACTATGGAACACACCTGGACCACTGAGGGATTACACAGATATAAGACCACATGGAAATATAAAAGAAAGTACTATGATGTAATGTTGAAAATGACAGTCTATTGTCTAAATAAAGAGTGTTTTTTTCTTTCTTTCATTGTGGTATCAGAATCAGGATTGAGTATCAAGTCTAACCCTTACAAATTTTAGTATTGTGACAACACTAGTGCCAATCTGCAAACTTTCTGACAAACACTGATTCATTGTGTCTTGCCCAAGGACACAACAACAGTACGCAATGACCAGGGATGTGACTCTTGGGTTGGCGGGCGAATGCTACATTTACTACGCCTCTAGCATAAATAGCACAAATATCGGCTTGTATTCTAGCAATGGAAGCATACACATATTTTCTTTTCCACAACCAAATTTGAAACTGTATTTTTAAAAGATTATTTTCAGTCTAGCCACAGTCCAACGCACGATTGTTTTAAAACAGCTATTGCCACAGTCAGCTAACGTCCTTGCATCATACTTGCACTTCTTTCTTAGTCCAGATTGATACCGGCTTTGAAAACTTTTGGACAACCATAACTTTTCCTTTTACAAAAGTGTTTATTTGAATTCTGCCTTGTTCATTTGTGATGCAGCAGCTCTCCCCACACACTCTCATCTCTCTTTGGGTTTCTCGCAGGTGCTAATCAAATCCGTGAACTCTGACCTCTTGATAATGTGTGGGTTCTCTCTCTCCTTCTCATTCTCTCCATCTTTCTTCTCATCCATCTGACTGTTGGCCTTGGTGCTTCTCTGGCTGTCACTTGGCAGTATGTAAAGGGGATGTCTATAGCTGTAACCCACAGAGCGGCCAGAATTTCAACACATTTTAGCCTCCTCTGTAAAACTACCCTTGGATCCATCTTCCTTTCACTTTCACATCTATTCCTCCTCTAGCGCTTTTTGCTGCTCCAAACCTGTCCTGGTTCTTGGGGCTCATAAATCGTATACAAGGGCATAGAGCAGCTCTGTGTTGTACCATACATTTCTTTTCTCTAGACTTATAAAATATGTTATCTTTACTAGTGAATTTATCTTTACTAGTAAAGTTTCATTTTACTTGTAGTTACTGAACATTTATATTTTTCATTACATGTAGCAAAAATAGTAGTTCAACAATAAAGAACTTGTACATTGAAAGTTAATGGCTAGGGTGTCCGAACACGTGAAAAACTGCTACAACTTGGCGTTTGTGAAACTGAGAAATTGATGTTCAAATTTTTTTTTCAAAATTTGTGATTTTCATTTTTTTGCAGAATATGCTAGTTCATGAAGAAGCCACTCCATGTTTTAGATAACATCATTAAAAGCATAAATTTTGTATTTTAAATTGGCTTGTTTTTCAGAAAGAAAATGGGGCATGTATAAATCACCATAATTACCCACCGATCGAGCTCCCACCAATCATGACGATTAGCGCTGTTGTGTTTGCGTCTGTTTGCCAATCAGCTGTGAGCGAGCCTCGTGAATATGTACGCGCCATTTCAAGAGGATGACAATGAAACTGGAGAAAATCCTTAATTTGCTACATTAATGTGACCTAAGAAGGAACTCTCGCCTCGGGACATGTTCGGGATACGTCCGTTTCTCCGGAGCTCTGGATAATTTAGCTGCCGAAAATCACGCATACACGTGGTTACGCAAACTATCGGACAACATGGCAAACTGTTACAACGGAGTGACCGCGTTCTTATGGGGTGAGTCATACTATCATATTATTTCTGCATCAAAGGCACATATTAGCTGACAGCAGGGGCTTTGTGTCAGTGTGTGTGTATAGGACTAAACCGGGACTAAACCGGGACTAAACTAGGAGTAAACCAGGACTAAACCAGGACTAAACCAGGCCTAAACCAGGTCTAAACCATGTCTAAACCAGGACTAAACCAGGTCTAAACCAGGACTAAACCAGGTCTGAACCAGGACTAAACCAGGACTAAACCAGGACTAAAAAAGAACTAAGGTATGTGTGTGTGTCCAGAGTGTGTGTGTGCGTGTGTGTAGATGTGTGATAACATATATCCTGTGTATTATTGGACTTTTTGTTATAAAAGCATTTCTAAGAAAGTACCTTCTAATTCTGCCCTGCCCTGAAACACCACACCACAGTGATGTCAGTGATGGGGGAAGGCTTAGCTTAATGTCATGCAAATGAGTTCCTTTCTGTTCAACAAGCAGATCTTTAATGTGGAATTTCTCAGATTGTTGTCTTCACAATGTGCTGCTTTCAAATGGCCACAAATTCTTCAAATGTTCTCAGAATCTACACTTTCAGAATCTGTGAATAACTCAAAATGCCTCCGGGATGACTTGTGACTGATTTTGCCATGGCTGGTCACATTAGCCCACAACCTATAAATATAGTGCTATTTATGTGTCTACTGTATTTTTGCTCTTAACTTTCAGTTTGTGAGCTGAAGCTGTTTTAAAAGTCCTATATTACACAAAATTGATTTTTGTGAGTTTTAAGCCATGTATATATGAATATATAGAATCTCATCAAAAACATACCTGGAGTTGTGTTTTGCTTCATTCACACATTCGAGTAATCCTGGTTTATTACTCTTATTTACGTCTTCAAAGATCAAATTGCTCTGTTCCACCTTGTGATGTCATGTAGTGGTAGGCTTCAAGTTAACAGCTACCTTTTAATTTTAGTTCAGGAGAAATAATTAAATAATTCTAAAACTGAAATCATTCAAATAATTCTAGTGAAGGTGTATGGACACAAAACACAACTCCAGGTATGTTTGTGATGAGGAAACAACATTATAACATAGATCAGAAAATAGTGTAATATAGTTTATATAAATGTTTCATAATTCAAACTTTTTTTTTTTTTTTTTTCAGAAACCGCTCCCTCTGTATCTCCTACATGTTCTCCATTTTCCTTGGCTTTGTTTGCGCTGTATGATACTCCCAGCGTGTGTTGCCTAGGATATGTGTGTCTTCACACAACAGGCTGTCAATCTATTCGGAACAATAACCCCAACACTGAGCCTCTAACATCCATATGAGCACCACAATGGCAAACAATTGGCTGCTATTACAACGATTTAAGACAGTTTTCATGTTATTTACGGCTATTTGACCATGTTTACTGACTTAGAGACTTATCCTGATTCTACTCCAGATGGTGGATTATTTAAAAAGCTTTATGAAGGATTGTACTGTCCCTATGCCCTATAGGCAATATGCTAAATCAAACAATCAATCAATCAAAATAGCAATATTTTCTTGAAGTCAGATCAATTACAGTTTTATCACAACTCATGCAGACTTAGTATTGAGCTAACTGCACTAAGCAGTCTTAAATCTGCCTGTCACTCACTTGAGCCTAGGATTGCAGTAAATATAGAATTTGCAAATTACAAGATCATCAAATTTGCATGGTAAATATGAGATCACAATTCAGGTTCTATGGCTCTATCAGCCCTAACAAGGGTTGTGCCAAAATATCCAAATATTGATCTTGTGATATTTAATGGTAGGTTTGGATATTATGCTATTTATATAATATTGTTTCCTCATCAAAAACATACCTATTGTGTACTGAGTTGTGTTTTGTTTCATTCATACATGTTTAATACACAAATCTCACTCTGTTCCACCTTGTGATGTCCTGTGCTAATACAGGAAGTTCTCTACTGTTTTTAAAGAGCCATTCGACACCCTCCCGAAACTTTACTCCACTCTTAAGCAAAATCTGAAAAATCCTCTAGAGTGGACGGTGCCCGGCAAGTTGGGGGGAGCAGGTGTGGGTTGGGCTCTGGAGCGATGATTGACAGCTGACCGACAGCCACAACAATCCAACATAGCACGTATCAGTGTACTCCAGACTTTGAAACAGAGTGGACATTTGTGCTCAGATCAAGCCGTTTCCCTTTTCTCCAGACAAGGCGGGACATGGCAATGCCCAGCGGTGCCAGGTAGGGGTGCAAAGAGATCTGGTTGGAAATTGAAGGCAGGGGGCCTCAATGACTGGATGTCATTGTGCCTCCGGACATGGAAACTGGCTCTGGGGACATGGAATGTCACCTCGCTGGGGGAAAAGGAGTCTGCGCTTGTGCGGGAGGTTGAGAGTTACCGACTAGATATAGTCGGCCTTACCTCCACACACAGCTTGGGCTCTGAAACCCAACTCATTGAGAGGGGCTGGCCTTCCCATTTCTCTTCTCTGGCATTGCCCGTGGGGAGTGGCGGAGGGCCGGTGTGGGCCTGCTCATTGCCCCACATCTCAGCTGCCATGTGTTGGAGTTCACGCCGGTGAACGAGAGGGTCGCATCTCTGCGCCTTTGGGTCAGGGACACTGTTGTTCTACTGGGGGACTTCAACGCCCATGTGGGCAATGGCAGTGACACCTGGAGTGGGGTGACTGGGAGAACAGCTTCCCTGATCTAAACCTGAGCGTTGTTCTGTTATTAGACTTCCGTTCTAGTCATAGTTTGTCCATAACGAACACCATGTTCGAGCACAAGGGTGTCCATCAGTGCATGTGGCACCAGGACACCCTAAGGTTGATGGTTGATGATCGACTTTGTTGTCATGTCATCTGACCTCCAGCCATGTGTCTTGGACACTCAGGTGAAGAGAGGGGCAGAGCTGTCAACCGATCACTGCTCATAGCTGGCGTCATAAGGTCTGTGGAGCCTGTCGCAGTGGTAATGTCTGAACCCAGTGGTGGACACCAGAAGTAAGGGATGCCGTCAGCCTATCAGGCCTTGTTGGCTCATGGTACTCTTGAGGTACCTCACAGGTACCAGCAGGCCAAGTGTGCTGCAGACTGTGTGGATAGATAACAATATTCTAACATGGCTTAAAGCTCACAAGAGTCAGTGTTGCGTTATAGAGGACCTTTCATTTGCTGATACAATATTGATAAGAAAGACTGCAAAACTAAATTGTAGCATTTTATGAGAAAGTAAATTTGCCACATTCAGCCGATTACAAAAAATAAGTATATTTCTTAAAACAGCTTATTTAAAAAGCTTATACAGGTAGGAATTTGTAGAATATTATGTGCATATTGCATATACCCCATGTAACACCACATTGTGATATTATGGCAGTAATTATGAGTTACCCTGTGAATGCCTTCTTGCCCTTTGGACCCCTCAGAAGACATGAAAAGACTTGGTGCTCGTATGGAGAAGGCCCTGGTGTGTTTAGCAATTGGCTGACGCAGCGGAGGCAAAATAAATGAGATAAATGTGAGCTCCACGGGGAGATGGACACTTGGCTAAAGTTGGCAGAGGATTTTATCATCAAAGGAAAAAGAATCAGGCTCCAAGCTGCATTGACCTTGACGCAGACTCAGATAACAGTACCCCCAGACTGAAAATATTACTTAAAGATGCATTATGTAACTTTTTCACGGGACTGTCTCCATGGGGATGTTATTGCTCTGCCTAGAACGTTTCACAGTATGATATTAGACTTAGACAAACTTTACTGATCCACAAGGGAAATTACACCAAACTTTTCTATCTCCATGGAGACAAGGTAGTGAAAATACTATGCCAACTTACAGGTTAAGCCAAAAAAAAAAGCAAAAATTTGTGTGATTTTAGTGGAAATAAATAAAGAACTTCAATGCTAAACTGTGGAACTTTCCAGGTATTGCAGGTAATAACATCTCTGGAGACAGACAGCCAGAAATGTTACATAATACTGGTTTAGGGACCATATAGATAACTGGGTTAGAGCACTGTGAAAAAAGATAAAATTAAAATAATAAGATTGTGGAGCCAACAAACTCTTCTTGACAGTAACAGTAAACAAGTTTGCATATTAGGCTGGACATTATGCAGGTGGTCATATTATTATGGAAGGATGATCGGTGGAAAATGCATTGAAGATAGGTGGAAAATGCATTGAAGCAATACTGAACGTCATTAAGATTATGCAGAGAGAAAGATTTGGCAATAAGGGGATGAGAAATAGTCTAGATTCAGCATTACAGGCCAATCACTCCCAATCAGAGGATCTCTTTGTTCCCTGTCCTTGTCAAAAGAATATGTGTTCTAATGGACCCCCATGGCAAAGCAATACAATCCAATCTGATTAAAGCGTTGGAGTAGGAGCTGCCGCGCGCCAGTGTTGATTACAGCTTTTTGAAGAATGGGATGCAGGGACACTTACAGTGAAGAGGTAGAAGGGGCAGAGGTGCAAGGAGACAATGATATCCAGATCAGTGTGGATAATGCCACATGCAGCAGGTATAGAGGGGTTTTAGCTGGTTAGAGAAGTGCTATTTAAACTATTACATTTGAATCAATACTCTAATCAATACTAATTAATTCTAGCCTGGGAATTCCCAGGCCGCTTCCGTTCGTTTCGAACTGGAAGGCGGCCTGGAAACTCGTCCAAGCGAGAGTCCCAGATTTAGGGCCCCAATCAGAGAGCGGGGGAGGTGTGGCAAGACGGTGACGTGTACTACGTGACAAACGGAAGCTTGTAGTTTGAACTGACAACTGACATGATTGGCTATGGACTTACGTATACGCTCAATGATAGACATTCATAACGCCCAATAAACGGCCGTTGGCAATCGCTAACCACACCTCTGCTACGGGATTTTTCGAAGCGAGTTTCCAGACCCATATCTCACTTGTGATATGGTCAGGTGTTAACCAGACTAAATTAATTCAGTATTTTCCTGAAATTATAAGGGCCTTAGATTGGGACTGGACCTGGGTAAAGGTATGCGCGTTACACACACACACTACAGACCACAACTTGAACTAAATCTGAAAAAACTAACCCTGGACTAGATGAAGGACTAAACCAACTTTGCATTAGAAGTAAACTGGACTAAGGGTCAAATCAAAGCCATGTAAACACACACTAAAAACACTTCATTTCAAAACACTTCTTCATTCATTGGCATAGCAGTTTTAAAGTCCATAATTGTACTAATTTGAGAACGCCAGAGACCACAAGCAGCAATTCCACTCAAACGACCACTCTTTCTCACTCTATCTCTCTCTTTTCTGTCCTCTTCTTTCTCTCCCCTTCATTCTCTTCCACTCCCAACCTTCCCTCCATTTCCATCTCACTCTCCTTGACCCCCTGTCTGTCTACGTCTGCCATCTTGCCCTTTATTCTGCCCTACTCACCCTCTCTCCTTCTCTTTCTTTCTTTCTTTCTCTCTTCCTCTCTCCCCTCATTTTGCTCTCTCATTCCCACTTATGCACCACTGTGTTTCTCTCACCCATACCTGCCCTCCTTGTCTCTCTTCCTCTGTTACTTCATCCCTCCTTTCCCCCTTTCGCTCTCTCTTTCTCTCATTTTCCATCTCTCTCTCTCATACTCATCTCTCACCTGCCCTCTTTCTCTTTCCTCCCTTTCTCTCTCTCTCTCTCTCTCCCTCCATCACCCCCTCTTCTTCTCTTTTCCGTCTCTCTCCCTCCTTTTCTCTCTCTCTCTCTTCATCAGACTCGTGCATGTGGGAGTGTGAATGTCTCCTGTGCAGACTCTGGTTTATCCTCTCTATATTTGCATATGCACACAATGTGATTAACTGCCATGCCTTATCTGTCTCTCCTCCACTTCAGCGCACACACGCCCACTCGCAAACAACCACGCGTGCTAGCATACACTTTTGCATACAAACTGCATCGTAAAAAACACAGACTAAAGACAATAGTCTGCCTCAAAGCTATGGCATTTTTAAAAACATATATTTACTAACCCTGGTCTGTTCCAAAATACAAAACACTAAAAGGTCTTACTGAAATTTCATATTTCCCTTTGTTTACCTATTGTTTATTGAGTGACAGAAACTTATAACTTGTGTAACTTATTCAAAAGAGTGTGTAGAAGAATCTATATATATATGCTGTAAAAAATAGAATACACAGAAATAAAAAAAACAAAACATTGATTTTCCCTTCCATTGCTTTTTTATTGTTAGTGTGTCCTTGAGCAAGGCCTTAAATATTAACTCAGAAACAAAGTAGTCGGAATTTCTTCTATATTAGACATTAATACTTCCTGTTGGTATACCATGTAGCTTTTCTGCTTGTCTCCATGGAAATGTTATTGCTCTGCACGGAATGTTCCACAGTATGGCATTAAATGAGCCAACCGCATGTGTCTTAATTGCTCTAAAATACCAGTAGCATACACTTTTACTGTGAGCAGCGTTGCCTTCTGACTGCCTGAATACTAAGAATATTAAGAATAATGACATTAAGATTTTTTTTTTTCTTAAAATACAATAATTCTACTTTAGGGTTTAGTTTCAGTATTACTGTTTATCGTCTAGAATTACTTCACCACTATACTTCACTTCATTTGCACTTGGAGGTGTGCAAAAATATCAGTACATCAATGTATCAATAATATTGATGTACTGATGTTGTATCGATATATATTGCCAAGTAAATGTTTCACTTCATTTATAAACTTCTCCTGGGTTCGTTATGGGCCAGAAAGAACTGCCCATCTGTCTGTCACCTGTCAATCACACTGTGTACACAGACTTCATAGGCCATAATTTCCTGTGTGGTCCATACAATTAACACCTGCTGTTTCTGAGCTGTATGGGAGGGTAGACTGCTCAAAATACAACACGTAAGGCTAGAGCAACGCGTGGGTGCCAACGTTTAATTTTATGCACAAAAAGAGTCTCGTTACATGCACATATTGTATTTTCTTTCTTTTCCATTAAAAATAATAATGATAAATAATAAAAAATATCATGTAATAGGCTTCCCTTTTCCGGAGTCGATGTGGCATTACCACTAGAATGCTCACTTCACGCCGAGACAGACAATGGAATGTTTGTTTTCTATACATTTTTACAATTCCTGGAGCTTTCATCCACGCGGGAGGTGCTTTGGCAAACTGAGTCAACACTGAACGCTGGGTTTGTGTACGTGCAGTACGACAGCAGACAGTTGACTTCCTGTCTGACAGAGGTGCACACATTGACAAATCCTCATGCTATGGTATGCTAATAGGCTTCTGTTGTTTTACATGGTCCTTTGCATAAAACTGAGGAACTTTCATTTAGTAGTTGGATCAGAAAGACCAGTTTAAAGGTACAGTGTGTCACTTTCTGGAGGTGTCACGTCACCTGCACCTGCATGTTATTAACAGCATTCCAATTTTGTATATTTTATGTACAATATGAAAAAAATAGAAACTGAAAATCCAGTTTTTGTAAGCGTATCATCAAAGATGAAAAATAACACTTCTAGCATGCCATTTCTGACACAAATCGACTACAACTTTGATCCTGAGTTTCTCATTGAAACCTCTCACATTAAGATCAATGAAAGTGCGTTTACATTCAAATACATACACAGCTATGTAATATTTTCAATGGTCTATAATGTGCTGTAATCAAACACTTAGCATCAATCGATACAGATCCCGCTATGACAGGGCCTCGGCGTGTTCTCCTCTGTTAGATCTTTGGTAACCACAAATAATTCATGTTTCTTATCATTAATTATTCATTGAAGCCCCACAGAACTGGCTCTGGTTTGGTAATTAACACAGAAGCTCATCTAATTACCAGGCACTATAAGTTTGTTAAATATGCCTTGCCTTGTTAACATATTAACCCATATTAATTAATTATTGATAACAAACTAACTTTTTTCTATGCCTAGTTGCGTGCTACATGTGCGGAGAGCTAGCATCACATGTGCCAGAGTTTCATGCTAATTTCGATGTGAATGAACATTTTGTGTCAAACTATGCAACTTGGACCAGTAATTGTGTTGTTTGATAGCAGAAAAAAGATCCAAAGCAATCACATGGGCAGTAGACAAACTCAATTATAAAAGCAATTGAAAAGCTGTGGAGGAGAAAGCAAAATGGCTGAGGAAGGATCAAGGCTGCACTGGGCCTCTGTTTTGGGGCAAATGTGAAAACTGGATAACCACAAATGAATCGATACTAAAACAAGAGTTGAATCTAGATACTTGGTAATGGTAATGATATACTTTGAAATAGTATAGGGCCAAGTGGTAATATAGAAACTACTATTCGATTCTACAGACCAATGTTAATATCATTGCAGTATTAAAATCGGTATTGAGTTTGCTTTCACATTTTAATATTGTAGACTGCATTCACACACACAGTAACACACAGTAACAAATCATATCAAAATTGGGACTAAACTGGAACTAACCCCACCCTAAATCAGTATTAAACCAGGACTGGACCTGAACTACACCAGAATTAAAGCTGAAGTTGAAGTATTGAGTAACGTTCTGTGAGACGGTTTATTACACATACATTATCATTATCTGTATTATCTGTATAATTATGAAATACCAAGACATTTTGCTACTTTATAGCACAAGGCTAATTCTAAATTCAGATATTTGAATTTTTGCATAGTATTAAAACCCTGTTTAGATACACATATGCGACGTTATACATTGGAAAGGCATCATATTTTACTGGTTTGTTTCCTGTGAATGTCAGTACTCAAATATAAACCAGAAATGTCGTTCTGGGGTGCTTCCCCCCACACATCATTTATAAAGTGTAAAATTTAATTTAGGGTATTATAGCCTTTAACTCCATTTGTGAAATAACACTCTTACAGGCTCCATGAGTCACTGTTGAAAGTCCATATAAAGTACTAACTTCAGCAGAGCCAAAGCGTTGCACATTTCGGCTGGCCTATATTGAGAAAAAGTGAAGCATTTGCTGTAATATTTACAGTCTAAAGCTGGGAGAAGATCCAAGAAAACGAGTCACCTTATCAGGGCTAATCTCCAAGTCCCAGAGGAGCCAAGCCACTGAGGTGAGTAATAGGACCAGTCTAAGCTCTAGCTGCACCCCAACCTCTCACCCCAGTGGAGAAAAGCCCATTCATGTTAATGAGATTTCAACTTAATTTAACGCATTTTGTAATTTGTAATTCTAGATTGTGTTGAGACACTCAGATGCAAAAGGAAACAGGAAAATTCCTATATGTGTGTAATTCCTTAAAAATAATAATCCATTAAAATGAACTAAACCATAACATTTTTAATAGTCACCAGTAGTAATGGATTTGATTTGTGACTCTATTTGATACCAAAGACAACCTACATTCTATTATTCACTCAGTATTAGAATACTGTACTCACAGCTGCCTGTGGTGCACTGACAGAAGCAATACATGTACAGAGGAATACATACATTATATTGCCAAAAGTATTCGCTCACTTGCCTGGACTCGCATATGAACTTAAGTGACATCCCATTCTTAATCCATAGGGCTTAATATGACACTGGTCCACCCTTTGCAGCTATAACAGCTTCAACTTTTCTGAGGAGGCTGTCCACAATGTTTAGGAGTGTGTTTATGGGAAATCTTGACCACTCTTCCTACCAGAGAGAAACGTAATTTCGATTCACTGTATGTTGAACACATGGCAGAATTGACAATAAAGCTGATTTTGATCTTGATCTTAAAGTCATCTACTTCTTAAAGTGGAAGGGGTTGACTAGTATAATATTTCTTCTTCATATCTGCTCCTTTCTAATCATGGAAATGTCTTGTATTATGTATATTTACATTATGTATTGTTATTCATTGTACTACTGTGCACGAACAAATACAATGAAATGAAATGAAAAGTCCACACTTTCCGGTGATTTGTAAATCCTCCTTCAGAGGCTAACTAATAGGAGGAATGGGTAATGTATAATGCATAGGGTTTCATTTAACTGAGATCAGCATTCGAGTTTTATTTCAAACTGTGTTGTTTTTAAAAAGAACTGAACATAACTCATCTCACTATTCATCCAGCCACTCCCCTAAATCTGTATATCAACACTATTGTCCTATATCTGCCCCATGCGCAGTTACTACAGACTCTACAGACCTCTATAGTACACTGTGATGTTGAACCCCAGAAAGCAGCAGCAGAGGCAGCAGTAGCAGAAGGAGCACAGAGGCTGCTGTCATGCACCACAGCACTAGTGAAGTGTGACACTGCAGCTGCCAGCCCGGTCGCCTCCCCGTTACAGGGACCCATGTGTCACATCCTCCACGATCAGGTTGGAGACATGAACCTGACACTGTGCCGTTAACAAGCGCTCAGAACTAACTGTGCCACCGAGCGGAGCAGCGTCGGGTACAGGGGGTATGTCAGTCAACTCCATGTATAAGTAACATGCCAGCTTTGAAGCACCTAGCATCTCCTATTGAATTAACGCTACAGTTCTACAATTATTATTGAGATGATTAATTATTTAGAGTAGGAATTTGATCTGACTGCTTTGATTTGATCGACTGTGCTGCTGGTAGTTGAATGTCCTCCATACTATTCAGATCCCTTTCATTCTATACTGTCCAGTCCAATAAACCCAAAGACCAAAAAATAAATAAATAATCATGAAACCCTCCAGGAACCAACTGCTTCTCTGTCATAGTGAGAAGAGGGAAGAAAAAAATACAAGTTCTTCTCTATCTATCTATCTATATACAAAGGCTGTGTCCCACCATAGTGGGGTAGCCTAGACAGGGCATACATTTTTGTTCCTTTCCCTCCTTCCTTCCTTTCCCCAAACCCTCCTTCCGTGACTTTTGACGTTTGTACCAGCGTCCTTTCCTCATCACCATCACCACTCTCTTCCCACACTGGCGTCCACCCACCCCCCATCCATGCACTGGACAACCGAGAAGGCAGCCAGCGAACCCGAGCGGAAAAACCCCCAGGACCCGCCCCAGGCGGCACAAAGGGATGACCGGCCAGACCCAGAGCGCAAACCGGACCACCGCCAGCACCCAGGAATCCTCCAGAGGACCACACAGGGACAGCACCTAGAGAGGGACGAGCACCCAAGCACACCTTCCGTCCATCACCATCACCGCTGTCGCCCCCACTTTAACAACCAAGTTCTTCTCATATGGTTAAAAACTGGGTAAAAAGTGGCTTGCTCAATGATATAATGGCAGCATAAATTAGTTAAGTTCCTTTCAATTATCCAGATACAATAATAATTCAAAACCATATCATTAGGTGAGATGGATGTTTGTTCTACAATATGTTTCACGTGCTATCTAACCACCAGAACTCTGTTTGACGTGTATAGAGTGGCCATGCTTCTGATTATAAGTAAACAGCTCTACTTACGGCTCTCAAGGAAGATGTTGAAAATAATTTGGGTTCAGAATGTTACAAATTTGAATGCGTCATTATCACATGTCTATATCTCTGAAGACACTCTTATTTAGAAAAGCTTCATTTACTGGGCTGTCAGTATACAATGGGTTTTCATTATTTAATATAATACAGTGGTACCTCACCTTACGAAAGACCCAACAAACGAAAATTTCAAGTTACGAAACGCCTTCACGTTAAATTTTGGTCTCTACATACGAAAGAAAATTCAAGTTACGAAACGCGAAATCTCAAAAATTCAAATAATGCGCGCTCAGCCACACACATTATACGCTTTTCTCAGACTGGATTTAAACTTTTCTCACATTTCTCTCTTGTTTAAACACTCAAACTTTCATAGATTTTCAACAAAATGTATTAATAGTGAAGACCCGTGCTCAAACCGTGTCAGGTCTAAACCAGGTCTGAACCAGGATTACATTGCATGCGTTCGTTCATGAGCTCGGACTGCGTGCGGTCCCAAGGCACATCCCCTCCCCTCCTCGCTGCTCGCCTCAGCCCTGACTCGAAACGAAACCAGGAAATAGACCCGACTAATCCACCTGGTTTAGTCCAGGTTTAGTCCTGGTCCAGTCCTGGTTTAGTCCAGGTTCTAGACCTGGTCCAGTCCAGGTTTAGACCTTGGTCTAGACTGGTATAGTCCACGTTTAGTCCTGGGTCTACAGTCTCTACGCAGGACACAGTGTTACACTATAAAAAAATGTTACACTATAAAAAAAAAACTTGGAACGAATCAGGCCTTTTCCATTGAAATAGCTACTCAACTTACGAAAAATTCACGTTACGAAACCACTTCTGGAACAAATTAATTTCGTAAGGTGAGGTACCACTGTATAAGCCATAATCTTCAATACAGAAATTAAGACGTGAAAAACTTCACTCAGTGTGTCATGAGTCTATATAATGTATGGGTTTGACTTTCTGAAATGGCAAAAATATATGCTCATTTCTATTTCAAGGTGCATTGTGTAACTTTTCTGGTGGCTGGTCTGTCAAATGCTTTTCTTCGTCAAAACGTTATTGTCTGGAGTGTTTCACAGTATGGCCTTAAGCCTTTCGCTCTTCATGGAGACCAAACTAGACCAAGTTACAGGTCAGATCTGTGGAGAGGCAAACCCGCTCACAGTCAGAATGCCTGTTTTTCTATGTATTTTTGAGCTATGAAACCACCTGTAATTTAATAAATGTAAGGTGGAGCTGTCATATGGTGAAACATTCCAGGCAGAGCAATGACATATCTATAGAAACAAGCAGGTGACATCCATGTGCATTTTGTTATTTTTACCTGTGACATGCACTCTAGAAAGAAAATATAGCTACAAAAATATACTTACTAACAACTTCTCCACTGCTTATATCTCTACCTGTGTTCACGCTCATAACCAGCAGTAGCAGTAGTAGAACCTGTCAGCCGGTTCTCTGCTGTAGCTTTGAAGCCTGGTCGGAGCCTCTGGCCTTGAGCCTGCATCTCTTATTGACTCTGGGCTTCATTACACTCACCGTGAGCCCCTCTAATCTTCCTGAAGCCCCCCTCACTCTCCAACTACAAACAAGCTACCTGTCAGTCTGTATCGTCATCTGCCTAATGCACCGCGTGAACACCAACTCTGTTACCGTGTCTGGAGATTGCCGTCAGCATAAATTTTGCTTTCCAGACATGATTTTGTGTTTCTTAACAATCTTGTCTGTGCTTTGCTGCTTTACTTTCTGAATATCTATGAGGTATGACCTTTCCAGATCAGGACATGCTGTACTTTTCTCAAATTCACTAAATGAATTTTCCTTATCAGTATTTCAGAGGTTTGAGCAAACAACAAGAAGGGCTCAAATGCAGGCCGTGTCCACATTTATTTTAAAGCAATTTCCCAGTTTCCCCTGTGTATTCAGAATTCATTTTATCTTTTTATTTACTGATAAACTATTTTGATGCATTTAAACACAATTTCACATTGCCAAGCACTGCAATCTACAGCGTATTATTGACATACAGTAAAACAGGCCTCCACAAGTCAGATGTGATTGCTTTGTCCATGCATGATCAATAGACACACATTTCTTACCTAAACCGATACGCTAACACAATTTAAAGCTCCCCTATACAACCACGAGGTTTAAACCAATTAATTTATTCACAAACTGTTTTTCTTGTTTCTAAGACTATCGATCTGGAGTGACCAAACCACTAGAAATATTGCTTTTTCAATCATCCAGTAAATACAATTTAGTGTTGTGTTTCAGAAGAGAAAGAAAGCTCGAGGCACTGAGGAACAAGAAGAAGAAGGGGTTCAGGTTTAGGAACCTCATTTTTATATTTTGGATATACGGTGAGATGTATCAAGATATGAGATGGTTTGAACATGTGCATAAGAACCTGTTCCAAGTTCAATTCCCAAGTTTAACAGGCCTTTCTGTGCAGGGTTTGCAAGTTCTCTCAGTTTGATTATGTGGGTAAACAGGTTGGCCTATGACGGCAACATGCATGCAGGTGCTTAAAGGTGCACTGTGTAACTTTTCGGGCGGAGGGTCTGCCACTCGTTTCTCTTCGCACTGTTTTGCCTTAATTAATCCACAGTATCGAAATAAACTGAGAAAAGCAAGTCTGCAAAATTCTTTTTTTTTTCATTTTTAAAGGGACAGTGTGTAAGATTTTTACCCGTTAATTACTGAAATTGAAGATACCCATTAAAAAATACATTGTTTTCCAAGCCTTTTCACTTCCATCATGAAATCAAAGTATTCTTTTGGACTTAGATATAGTCACATAAAAGGGGGATCTTCCCCATGCAGAGGCAGCCATTTTGAATACGAGAGCCGCAGAAGGACATTTGGGCTCCGCCTTCGGCAAGGCTCGTGGTTTTGGGTAAACAACGACAAGCATGCTGCCAGATCACACGTCGTAATGGATCTAACACTTTTTTTGGACTAAACTGTTTTACTGGATTTTATTTGCTGGATCCTTACGGACAGATTGAGACCAAGTTTATGGTAAAATACTGAGTTTGACCTGTTCAGCGCATTCAAAGGTAAGCTAAGTAACAAACCTCGTTTTGTGCTTTTCCGTATAAAAGCCCCATGTGCTCGGGGAGTGATTATTGTGGCGGGAAATGAATTGCATAGTCAAAAAGAGGAGACTGTAAGGTTTAATTTGATGTGTAGAGTGTCATGGTACACGATCGGGAATGTGTGTTTTCATGCGAAAAGAAAAAAAAAAACAGTGAACGGGACCGCGTTTTATTTATACCGTAGTTGTCGGCGCGGGTACGCGAGCTGTCCGCGTTACGGCGCGCCTGGGTGACCCTCGAGGTCTGCCGTAGCCAAAAGAGGAAATGCAATAGCCACCATCCACCTATGTGCCACGAATCCTACACACTGGACCTTTAAGCTATAAAACACCTGTAACTGAAAAAATGCAAGGACGTATGTTTAATGCCCCAAAACACAGGAATATTAGAAGTGGGAAAAAGCACATAATTTGAGAGAAGATCAAGAGGATAGGGTGAAATTAAGGCCAACATAACCATGTGTGTGTAGCTGTGCTGTCTTTAAACCTGGGTCGACATGATTACGAATCTGCTCCACACTGTTTGTATCAGTATAGGTGATCTGAGGAGGGGTTAAACAGGGCAGCACAAACAACAGAATGTTCTGTTCTGTCATCATCATAATACACACCTCATATGATTTCATCTGAATGATTTAGGCTATTAAAGAGGGTTTATTTATTTAGAAATAGAACAAGGGCAAGATAGACCTGTTGTTCTCATTCATGTACCTGGACTTATGGAAATTCTCACCTCACATTTCCTTGCTGCTGCTACTACCACTACAGCTGTTACTACTACAGCTGCTGCTGCTACTACTACTACAGCTATTACTACTACAGCTGCTACTACTACTGCTACAACTACTGCTACTACTACTGCTACTCCAGCTGCTATTACTACTGCTACTGCTACTACTGCTACTTCAACCGCTACTACTACTACTGCTACTACAGCTGCTATTACTACTGCTACTACTACTGCTACTACAGCTGCTATTACTACTGCTACTATCGCTACAACTACAGACATCCCAAGTTCCAAAAACTCATTTCAGGGAGATGTCGTCCACAATACACAATAGAGAAGGCCACTTATTTTAACAACTTTTTATTAACTTAACTGAGTTCTTAAACATTTAGTCTTGGCTTAGTCCTGGTTTAGACCTGGTTTAGTCCTGGCTTAGTCTTGGTTTAGACCTGGTTTAGTTTAGTTTAACATTAAACTTTAAAATTAAACATAAACATTAAATGAAATTAAACATTCAATTATTAAATATTAAAATTAAATTTAAAATTAAATATGTTATTTGTGTTTAAACATTTCAAATATGTGTCCATAAAACACCTGTCACCAGCCTATTTTACACACAGTGCACCTCACCACAGTGCACCTCACCACAGTGCACCTCACCACAGTGTCATCATCAGGTTCCACAAGCACAAATTCACAAGCACAAGCATGATTTTGTTTTGTTATTTAGGCTTTGGTCAGGCCCTAAGCTGGAGGATTTTACCTATGGCGCATGTTTAGGTTTACTACAACTGCTACTACTACTACTGCTACTACAGCTGCTATTACTACTGCTACTACTACTGCTACTTCAACTGCTACCACTACTACTACTACTGCTACTACAGCTGCTATTACTACTGCTACTCCTACTGCTACTACTGCTACTACTACTACTACAACTGCTACTACAACTGCTACTCCTACTGCTACTACTGCATAAAATGAAACCAGGGGGGATGGTGGATGGGCAGGGCAGAATTAGAAGGTACTTTGTTAATATGGAAATGCTTTTATAACTAAAAGTCCATATTATTCAATAATGCACAGGATAATATGTTATCACACACAGTCTTGGTTTAGTCCTGGTTTAGACCTGTTTTAGTCCTGGCTTAGTCTTGGTTTAGACCTGATTTAGTTTTGGTTTTAGTCCCGGTTTAGTCCTGGTTTAGACCTGGTTTAGATCTGGTTTAGTCTTGGCTTAGTCCTGGTTTAGACCTGGTTTAGTGCTGGTTTAAACCCGGTTTAGATCTGGTTTAGTCTTGGCTTAGTCCTGGTTTAGACCTGGTTTTAGTCCTGGCTTAGTCTTGGTTTAGACCTGGTTTAGTTTAGTTTAACATTAAACTTTAAAATTAAACATAAACATTAAATTAAATTAAACATTAAATTATTAAATATTAAAATTAAATTAAAAATTAAAATTAAATATGTTATTTGTGTTTAAACATTTCAAATATATGTCCATGTTTGCATAAAACACCTGTCACCAGCCTATTTTACACACAGTGCACCTCACCACAGTGCACCTCACCACAGTGCACCTCACCACAGTGTCATCATCAGGTTCCACAAGCACAAATTCACAAGCACAAGCATGATTTTGTTTTGTTATTTAGGCTTTGGTCAGGCCCTAAGCTGGAGGATTTTACCTATGGCGCATGTTTAGGTTTACTACAACTGCTACTACTACTACTGCTACTACAGCTGCTATTACTACTGCTACTACTACTGCTACTTCAACTGCTACCACTACTACTACTACTGCTACTACAGCTGCTATTACTACTGCTACTCCTACTGCTACTACTGCTACTACTACTACTACAACTGCTACTACAACTGCTACTCCTACTGCTACTACTGCATAAAATGAAACCAGGGGGGATGGTGGATGGGCAGGGCAGAATTAGAAGGTACTTTGTTAATATGGAAATGCTTTTATAACTAAAAGTCCATATTATTCAATAATGCACAGGATAATATGTTATCACACACAGTCTTGGTTTAGTCCTGGTTTAGACCTGTTTTAGTCCTGGCTTAGTCTTGGTTTAGACCTGATTTAGTTTTGGTTTAGTCCCGGTTTAGTCCTGGTTTAGACCTGGTTTAGATCTGGTTTAGTCTTGGCTTAGTCCTGGTTTAGACCTGGTTTAGTGCTGGTTTAAACCCGGTTTAGATCTGGTTTAGTCTTGGCTTAGTCCTGGTTTAGACCTGGTTTAGTCCTGGCTTAGTCTTGGTTTAGACCTGGTTTAGTTTAGTTTAACATTAAACTTTAAAATTAAACATAAACATTAAATTAAATTAAACATTAAATTATTAAATATTAAAATTAAATTAAAAATTAAAATTAAATATGTTATTTGTGTTTAAACATTTCAAATATATGTCCATGTTTGCATAAAACACCTGTCACCAGCCTATTTTACACACAGTGCACCTCACCACAGTGCACCTCACCACAGTGCACCTCACCACAGTGTCATCATCAGGTTCCACAAGCACAAATTCACAAGCACAAGCATGATTTTGTTTTGTTATTTAGGCTTTGGTCAGGCCCTAAGCTGGAGGATTTTACCTATGGCGCATGTTTAGGTTTACTACAACTGCTACTACTACTACTGCTACTACAGCTGCTATTACTACTGCTACTACTATTGCTACTACTACTGCTACTACTACTGCTACTACAGCTGCTATTACTACTGCTATTACTACTGCTACTTCAACTGCTACTACTGCTACTACAGCTGCTATTACTACTGCTATTACTACTGCTACTTCAACTGCTACTACTACTGCTACTACAACTGCTACTACTACTGCTACTACTACTGTTACTACTGCTACTACTACTGCTACTACAGCTGCTATTACTACTGCTACTACAACTGCTACTACTACTGCTACTACTACTGCTACTACAACTGTGACTACTACTGCTACTACAACTGCTACTTCAACTGCTGCTACTACTGCTACTACAGCTGCTATTACTACTGCTACTACTACTGCTACTTCAACTGCTACTACTACTACTGCTACTACAGCTGCTATTACTACTGCTACTACTACTGCTACTTCAACTGCTACTACTACTACTGCTACTACAGCTGCTATTACTACTGCTACTACTGCTACTACAATTGCTACTACTACTGCTACTACAGCTGCTATTACTACTGCTACTACTACTGCTACTACAACTGCTACTACTACTGCTACTACTACTGTTACTACTGCTACTACTACTGCTACTACAACTGCGACTACTACTGCTACTACAACTGCTACTACTACTGCTACTACTACTGCTACTTCAACTGCTACTACTACTACTGCTACTACTACTACTACTACTGCTACTACAGCTGCTATTACTACTGCTACTACTACTGCTACTACAACTGCTACTACTACTACTGCTACTACAACTGCTACTACTACTGCTACTACAGCTGCTATTACTACTGCTACTACAACTGTTACTCCTACTGCTACTACTACTGCTACTACTACTGCTACTACAACTGCTGCTACTACTACTGCTACTACTGCTACTACAAGTGCTACTACTACTGCTACTACAACTGCTACTACTACTGCTGCTACTACTACTGCTACTACTACTGCTACTGCTACTACAGCTGCTATTACTACTGCTACTACTACTGCTACTACAACTGCTACTACTACTGCTACTACAACTGCTACTACTACTGCTGCTACTACTACTACTGCTACTACTGCTACTACAAGTGCGACTACTACTGCTATTTCTGCTACTACAGCTGCTAGAGCTACTGCTACTACTACTGCTACTCCAGCTGCTATTACTACTGCTACTACAACTGCTATTACTACTACAGCTGCTACTACAACTGCTACTACAACTTCTACTAACAACAGGGCTCTCAAGTCTCACGCATTGAGAGTGTGACACACGCAACACACGCTCACATGGCATTTCTCACGCTGATTTTTTTTTTTTTTTTCTGTGCCCAGAAAATCGGTCTGTGTGGCTCAGTTTATGCAGGCACCGCGCGTTTTCAGCGAAAAAACTCTCCCCCTCCTCCCCGTCCCGCTCCCCGAAAAAAAATCAGCCAATCAGAAAATAGATTGTTCTGTTGTTGGGCAGACTGTAGAGTGTAGTTTCAGCTGCTAAGCGCACACTGCGGTGATGATAAAACAAACTGAGAACCATCAGGTAATAACTTCATTTATATAACTCTCATTAGTTGCTTTGTAGTTTAAGTTTGCTCTTTAGACAAACATTTACAGCAGGGCTCTCAAGTCTCACGCATTGAGAGAGACAATTCGACGCGTTCACACGCTCACACGGCATTTCTCAATTCGAATTGTTCATCCCCCCCACCCCACCCCCCCGCTCCTCGGAAATTACGCAGTCTCACGCACAACCCCGCTCAAAACTTGAGAGCCCTGGCTAACAACTACTAACAACTGCTACTCCTACTGCTACTACTACTGCTACTACAACAGCTACTACTGCTACTACAACTGCTAATACTGCTACTACAACTGCTACTACTACTACTACTGCTATAACAACTTCTACTAACAACTGCAACTACAACTGCTACTACTACTGCTGCTACAACTGCTACTACTGCTACTATAACTTCTACTAACAACTGCTACTCCTACTGCTACTACTACTGCTACTACAACTGCTAATACTGCTACTACAACTGCTACTACTGCTACTACAACTTCTACTAACAACTGCTACTACAAATGCCACTACTGCTACTACAACTCCTATTACTACTACTACTGCCACTGCTACTACTAGTACTACAACTACTATTGCAACTACTACTTACTAGTATATGGTGGTAAGTCTTCACAAAGCAGTTAGCAAAGTTTAACAAAGCCATTTCATCATTAAACAAACACAAAAGTTTCTGTGTCTAAAAGATACAACGAGTGAACCCCACTTTATTTCCTCAGAATGCTGGAGGGCAGGATTCCTCTATCTGCTATTAATATATCATTGAAAAGAAGTGATCTCAGAGCTATGCCACCCCCGATTCCCAGAGCATTTAGTCGAAGCTATGGAGACTTGGAAAAACAGTAGCAGATTATGTGTTGAAAGAGAATAACAATAATAAAAGTTTGAGAAGAAATAGAGAGAGCAGGGAGGATGCATGGAGGCAGAGGAGTTTAATGTGCTATGTTGAAATCCTGCAGAGTGTGGCAGTCCCTCTCCTTATCTGCATTTTAAACTGGCCCTGTGGCTCTATACGCTGACAGTGAGTCAACTAGCACTGCTGCTGCTTTACAAAGACTACATACATCTACGGAATATTGTGTAGTAATGAGTTTTTCATTTTGAGCAGTGGTGGATACAAAACTCACTATAGATTTGACTTAATATTGAATTTGGAAAAAAAATAAGTAGTTTTTCAAATTACAACCAGAGTAACCATTGTTAAAGGTGCACTATGTAACTTTTGTGGTGGTGGTCCATCACCTGCTTGTTTTTATGACACTGACTGTAATGTTCCGCAGTATGACATTAAACAGTTCTCTCTATCACATGTATTCAAGTACAGGTGGTTTTATAGCTTGAAAATACCTAGAAAAATTCTAACTGTAAGTGGGGTTGTTTCTCCACAGATCTGACCTGTAACTTTGTCTGGTTTGGTCTCCATGAAGATAGAAAGGTTTAATGCCATACTGTGAAACATTTCAAACAAAGCAATAACATCTCCATGGAGAAAAGCATTTGGCAGACCCTCCCCCCCAAAAAGTACATAATACACATTTAAATAATGACTATTTTTTAGTATATATGGATAAGGACAATGATTTTGGTCTTTCTAAACCATCGATCGCACATTAGTTTACTGCACAATACTAGGAAAAGAATTATATTAAAAATAAACATGGTAACTGGGATAATGATGGCCAAATGTATTTTGCAGCACTGTTTCTCACCATATTTTTTGGTCATTTGCAATTTTGCTATTGGGTTCAGACTATGGTAAGCATACTGTATAGTTACATAGGTATACTATGTAACTTTGCAGGAAGAGAGTACGTCATTTGCTTGAAAATGATTTGCTGCAAGCCAAGTTAGTAAGCAAGTAAGATCTGTGGAGAGGTGAATCCGCACTCACAGTAACAATGCATCATGGGCAAAGCAACAACATCTGCATGGACACCCGCAGTTAGCAGATCAACAGAAAAGTTACTGAGTGCACTAAGCTTTTAAACTATTATATCGTATATTTAAAAAAAAAAAAAAAGTAATAAGTAATAGTAATACCATACCTTCAGCACTTACTCAAAAGCAAAGAATATAAAACAAATTTGAACCCCCTCTTGTTTTGACTATAGCTCCAGTTCTGTGCCCATGTAGTGTCTGATTGTCATCTGAGTGTCATCTGTGTGTCCTCTCACTTTGACCAAGCTTTTGTTTTTGCCCCTGGACAATTCAGTATTAATGATACACACGTGAATTAACCACACAAAATGGCAAACACACACAAAATGGCCATGTGATAAATGCAAATGAAACTCTGCCACTAGCTCACTTTTCTCTCTCCTCCTCTTTCCTGATAATTAGAAGTTGTGCAGCGGTTTGTGCAACAGATATGCCTCACTGGTCCGCCACAGTGAGGAGTCCCCCTTAAAACCAATGCTAAGGATAGCTGCCAGTGGCTAGTACAGCACTAAGCAGGAGGCCATGCTATCACGCAGGGCCAAACTAGCAAGAAAAGTAAGGATTTGACCCACTTCTTGTTTTACTGCTGACTGGGACACAAGCTCGTCTGTAATTTGAATGTTACTGACAACAGCAGTTTAAACCAATTCACTGTGTTCCCAATAAGAAACCAATAAGGACTGCATTATGCCTCATGAGTATTTCAGTTTTAGTAAATAATGCATAGCGCTTTATAACCGAACACTCCCAGTGGGCCTATATACTTAAAAGTGATGTTAAAGCAAGTTATCAAAGAGGTCACTGGCTGTGTATGTGGACTGACCCTGAGAACAGCTTCTGACAACCAAAGGAATAGCAATAAGCGTGGGGTCTTTGAAGGCCAAAATGGTCTGACACTCAACTGACACTGAGGTTATATAATGTACAATACTTAATATATGACATATATCTAATGTGTGAAATAAAAGTAAAACAGTGTACTTTGAAAAATGTATAAATGTATAAAAGGTTTTACAAAAAATATCATTTTGATCAGTTTTTAAAGCTTGTCTTTGTTTGTCTGGTGTACACAAGTGATATATGGTCTGAGAGCCACCTACTGAATATCTTGTAGCAGAGGTGTGGTTCACGATTGCCAACGGCCGTTTTCTGGGGTGTTATGAATGTCTATCATTTGGTGTATACGTAGCCCATAGCCAATCATGTCAGTTGTCAGTTCAAACTACAGTGGTACCTCACCTTACGAAATTAATTCGTTCCAGAAGTGGTTTCGTAATGTGAATTTTTCGTAAGATGAGTAGCTATTTCAATGGAAAAGTTTTTTTTTTTTTAAATAGTGTAACATTTTTTTTTATAGTGTAACATTGGTTCTGCGTCCTGATTGGCTAACAGACTAGACCAGGACTAAACGTGGACTAAACCAGGTCTAGACCAGAACTAAACCAGGTCTAGACCAGGTCTAAACCTGGACTGGACCTGGACTAAACCAGGACTGGACCAGATCTAGACCTGGACTAAACCAGGATTAAACTACCACGTGCCGCTCTTTGCTGGTTTCATGCGGCTGGTTTGTGGCTCAGGCTCCAAAGGACATGGTCCGGGCGCCGCGGTTCTCGCAGCCCCGGTGCCGGTCGTGCAGACCAGGACTAGGGGTGCTCCTCGCGCGGTGCCGTGCTCCTCGCTCCTCACGCGGTGCGTGCTTCTCGCGCGGTGCCATACTCCTCGTGCGGTGCTGTGCTCCTTGCTCCTCGCGAGCGCGCGTTATTCGAATTTTTGAGATTTCGCGTTTCGTAACTTGAATTTTCTTTCGTATCTAGAGACCATAATTTAACGTGAAGGCATTTCGTAACTTTGATTTTTTGTATGTAGAGTATTTCGTAAGGTGAGGTACCACTGTACAAGCTTCCGTTTGTCGTGTAGTACGCGTCACCGTCTTTCTACCCCTCCCAGCTCTCTGATTGGCTCCCAAAATCAGGAGCCCTCGCTTAGCCTAGTTGCCAGGCTGTCTTTTAGATCGGAACAATCGTGCAAAGCAGCTTGGGATTTCCCAGGTTATGTCTTTGTGTCTTTGGCCTGCAGATTTTTATAGTTATTATCAGTGTTACCTGGTCTTTTGTGACTGAATATGTACAGAAAATGTACTGAAAATATGTATCCTGAATACTAATTTTGAGTATCTGTATTACAGTACAGTTACCCTTTAATTTGCTTTTATTCATAATACAGTGACTTTCCTAAATAGAAAGGAGTAGCTGGCGGTAATCGATAAATGATGATGAAATGATAAATACATTTTCAAAGTATTCTTCCCATCACTGGTTATTATTGTTCAATTGGCTAAAGAGTGAAGGAAATTTTAGTTGTGTGATGCTATTGTTTATTCCACAGTATGGCATTAAATATGCTGTGTCTATTAAATTATTTGTTTATTGCTAAAACTATCTTGGAAAACATGCATTGTTACTGAGAGCAGGGTCGCAGTCTACACAGATCTGACCTATAAAATGCTCTGATGATGTCACCTGCTTGTTGCCATGGAGATGAATGTTACACTCTGCACCTTTAAATATAATAACATATTTTATACCAGAATAGTATTGGATCTAATGTTTCATTCATACTTGTGATTTTTAAGGCGTTTTGTTAAACATGGTGGATGTGGAGGTGCAGAAGCGCAGACGGCAGTAATTAGTCCAGTGCAGAGCCTTTTGAGATAGTGCCACTCGAGGAGAGAGTGGAAATGTGTGCTCCGAGTTCATGTTTTCAGCTGACAGCCCCCAAATCTTGATGCAAACTGATAAATCAAACTGAGAAATGCCCCTCTGCACACTGCAATGTTTCATCTCCCTCTGCAAATGAGTCTGGCGCTCCATGTGTGAATATGAGTCTAAGCTGCTTATATGGCAACCGCGGGCAAAATGAAGCAGCAGGACCCCCAAGAAAGACTCTGGTTTGGGGTTGACCAGTGTGGCGGAGCTATATGGAGACTATTTACCCCCTACTGCAACTGACTTCCTTTAAAAACCTTGTGGATAGCTGGGCGTCATGCTAATAACTGTGACGGTTTAAACGCTGGTGCTTCACTGGATAGCGCAGTCCCGCTATCATGGCTTTGGTGTGCCTAGTAGCTGGGAGTGAGTAGGTGCAAAAAAATAAATAAATAAAAGAAAAATGAAAGAAGGAGGAGAGCAGGAAGGCAACAGGGAGAAATGCAGTGGTGGTATGTCAGCTTCAGATAAGGGAATTAGGCTGCCCCCTGTGGGTCGGGGGAGACACTGACAGGGCAAATAGAAATGCTCAGTGGATGTTGGATTTACTGTTTGGGACTAGTCGACAAATAATAGATAAGAAACATCAATGACAAGCTTGAAAGTCAGCATTGGTCTTGTGTCGTGACCCTCGTATCCAAACAGAATTATTTACGTACAACACAACTCTTGTTATTGTGTGTAAAAGACCGCTGTGGATTGTGGGTAGGATGCGTGCGTAGATGAGAGCCAAGGCTGGTGCATCCTTTGGGGCTAAAGCTGCTTTCATGTCAAACACGGGATCCAGTCGAAATGGAACAAGGCCTTTTTATTTACAAAGAAAATTGACTCAAAGTGTATTCTGGGCCAACTCTGGACCAGGCCCCAAATCTGGTATTCAGCAGTAAACATTTGAAGGACACCATATGATAAGCAATATGCTTAAACTATACATCCAACAGCAAAATATGGTGCCCATTAGAGGAACATAGACATACATTATTTAGAGGCGTCTGGAGTGTAGACTTCTGCAAAGGAACTGCTCCATTCTTCATTAATTGAGAAATGATTGCGGGGTAATGTTCATTGTTCATTTCCTCTACATTAGGGATGTAACAATGACAGAAATATTGTGATATCGTATCATCAAAAGTCTCACAATAATATTATGGGTCACAATATACTGAATTACATGTCTTTTTGCTTAAATTCATAATTATGCTTTTTATGTCTTTTTTTGTGATTCCATGATCTTTCTTAATCTGTAAAACACTTTGAATTACTTTATGTATGAATTGTGCTATACAAATAAACTTGCCTTGACATGCCATGATGCAGCAGTATCTAAAAAACAGAGAGAACTACATAGATCATGATCCTTTGGTGTTGTCAGTGCAGACTACATGAATGTATGTATGAATGAACTGTTATTAAGCACTTCTTCATAACATAACATTCTATAGGCCATTTATATTTAATACAAATGGGGTGCAGCTAAAATTAATATTGTTAAAATGCATTTTAATATACTGAGTTCATGAGCCTAGTCAATAATAGAAGTGATCAGGTTTAACATTTATGATTTTACCTTTTATTTCACAGCAAGGTACTGCAGCAGTTACAGAGAGAGGGGTGGCAATTTTAATGTAAACTCAAATCGAGCCAAATTCCATAGCTTTCACACTCCCCCCACCCTCCATTCACACTCCCCCCACCCCCATTCACACTTAGGCTTAGGGAAGGTGGGCAAACTGTCTTGTCCAAGGATCATGTGCGCAGGCCAGAGCTGGGACTGAACCATCACGATCAACAGTATCTCATAAAACTGATATATCATAAAATATTTCAATTGCAGGTGTTTTTACTGATACAAAAACACAGTGAAAAGAATTCTTACTATAAGCGTCATCACCTCTCCATAGATCTGACCTGTAACTTGCCTTAGTTGAATCACCTGCATGTCTCAGTGGAGAAAGGTGACTTTAATGCCTTACTGTGGAATATTTGAGGCAAAGGAATAACATCTCAGTGGAGACAAGTAGGTGGCAGACCATTCCCTTGAAAAATTACATTGTGCATCTTTAAGCATAGAATCCATTTTCTCTTGGCTACCACAAAGATGTCCTCAATACAGATGCACAATGACAATAGCCAGAAACAGTGTTATCTTGGCCGCCATTGTTGGTAAAATCAAAATAATTGATTACATAGTGCCATAAAAGCATTAAGAACAGCACAAATTATTCATCAATGAGTCTAAGAAAGGAAAATGAGATCAAGGAACTACAAAAAAGATGGATGACATTAATTCGAAGCGAGAAGCCCAGACGAAGACACAAGACAAGATCAATGCAAGGAAACCACAGTGCCTCAACTTCAAGAAAAAAAAAAAAAAAGGATGGATATTTCTGTGTGAAGCCTGGCAGTCATTAGCATTGGAGAGGGGGAGGAGGGGGCAGAGGTGGCAGATGGATGACAGGATCCAAGGGAGTGAGCGGAGGTCTCCTGAGCTTCTATGGAGCTGGTTAGAGTTAGCACAATGGTCCCAGTGCAGTGTGAAGTGGAACAAGTCAAAGAGTATCAAATGCACCTGAATATAAGTGAGCAGGGCCTGTCTGGGGACTCCATATTCAATTACTGTTAAAGTCAAGGATACAGCTTGTTATACAGGGGGCGCAAAGGGCCATCTATATACTCTATAACTTGAATATTCTTCAGATCATGTGTCACGCTTGAGCTACAATCATCTCCAATCTTGTTTTTCTCTTATCTCTTTTCCTGAAGCCTTGTTAAGGTGTCCCTTTTATCAATGTGGACCTTAAGTTAGAGGAATGTAATCAAAGTTATGATTTCTTATGTAAATCAATTGTGTATTTAAAAAGCAATGACATGTGAGGGCTGGGGATACATATCTGACCTACATACTGGTCCCCTTCAGTATCGACAGGCTGTCTCCCTATAGTGGTATAGATTTAAATGGCAAAATGAGATGGAGTATGCTCAAAGACTCTAAATTGGTTTCATTATTTGGATGTGAGAGGGTGTCGATATATATGCTACTAAACAAGCTAATTTACAAGTCAATATAGTAAATATAAGAATGCAGAAAACCATGCTACATATTTTCAACATTCATTTTCAAGACATTAATAGGAAGGTAAGAGACAGAGTTTAAAGTCAATACAATGCAATCATCCTTTAATCCATTAACTCATTCACTGCCGGCCTGTTTTCAGAATTCTAACCCCAGAGTGCCACAGGTTTCAGTAGAATTTCACTGATTTTCCAAGACCAACAGAATACTGAGTTCTTTGACTATATAAACATGGGACACATCAAAATAAAGTGTCGACTCTCTTCTTTCACCTGGAAAAAAAAATATGTTTCTAACCTTTTCGGTTCTCAAATAACTGATAGTAGAACATAGGGAAGTTTCAGCAAAAACACTGGTTTTTGAGCAAGAAATGGAGAAAACGAGCGTTTAGTTCAGAGAAGGATTTCGAGCAGATCAGTGACTTTGACATCAATATTTATCGATTTAGTGACACCTCAAACATCTAAAATAACAGAGAAAGAGATTTTTGATGACAAAGTACATTTTTTATTTACAAATATAAGAATATAAGGCTCTGTGAATTGAAAATTCGTTCAAATCAATAGTGCCAAGAGATGTTTACAGGATATAATATCTTTTCCTATAAAATAGAACTTTGTTGAGGATTTGTCTGAGGCCCAGAGTACAGACCCATAATAAAAACTAATACACACACACACACACACACACACACATATATATGTACATACACACAAGCCCATGCATAAACCTTTACACACACACAGCTACACACGCACACGCGCACGCACACGCGCGCACGCAAGCACGCACACACGCACGCACACACACACACACACACACACACACACACACACACACACACACACACACACACACACACACAACTTCATTCATTACAATTACCATACAGCAGTATCACTGCTCCAAGTCAGTAAACTTCTTCTTTGGAGCTGTCGTAGTTCTGAAGAGACTCCCTGATCCGCGCAGCGCACACATGACACGCCCCCTCCTCGAGCACAGCAGATCTCTGCTCAGACCTCGCTGCTTGATCCGGCTTGTCTCTGCGATCCTCTGATCCAGGATCCTGGGTCCCAAGAGCAATCTGATCGCTCCATAGGCGCTGATCAACTGTTATCTGCTTTTCCGGGTTCTCTGGCCTCGCCATCTTACTACTCAATACACCATACACACGCTGCACTCCTCCTTTCTTCCCCGGCTCTGATCGGCTAATAATGATACAACATCGCCATCTACAGGTTGAGAGATGTGAATTACACCTCAAAAGTTGCTCCAGGCCGTAACCTAGCAACCCCCGCTGAAAAAAGCAATTGACGTCTATAGACGTCACGGCACTCAACGGTTGGATTCGAGGGGACGTCAATAGACGTCTCCGGCACTGAATGAGTTAAGTTGTAACGCAGAATATATATTGTTGTAGTATAGTAAACAGTGTTGTAAGCATGTAGGTTCAGATGAAATAATCACGGCAAAAGGAATACAAACCTAATTTTGAATTTGGGAAAGGCCAACTCACAGTAATGCATGGTTGCAGGGCTCTCAAGTCTCACGCATTGAGAGTGTGACACACGCAAATCGACGTGTTCACACGCTCACACACGGCATTTCTCACGCTGAATTTTTTTTTTTTTTTGTGCCCTGAAAATCGGTCTGTGTGGCTCTGTTTATGCAGGCACCGCGCGTTTTCAGTGAAAAAAACTCCCGCACTCAATTCAAGCGCCCCCCCTTTTGCTTTAGTCAAAAAGAATTTTCCGTATGACAGAAAAAGTCAACGATGGTAAAACATAACCAATGCCATCACCAGATTCATAGCCAAAGAGATGTTGCCGATGCAGTCAGACCTGCCAACAGACCTGCCGCTACGCATTTTGCGTAGCGGGCATGCAATTTTGACCTCCTTGTTCGCTTGTATGGCTTTGTTGTTCTAAATTACGCATATGGATCTCACATTTCGTCCGTTTCACTCAAGTTTTCATTGACTTTTACTGACTCTGCGGCTGAGACACAGATCCACAGATCTGCATGTAAACAGAGAACTTTCAGCCAATCAGAGCGCTTCATTTCCTCCCCACTCCCCCGCCCTGCCTCCCTCCACGCCACAGTTCAGATTCAGGGATGTGAGACAGCGCCAGCTCCCCTCCTCACCCACTGAGCCCGAAAAGTAAGATTAATACGTAGAGTTAGCCCGACACGTGCAATGGTCACCGCCACGTTTCCCCATATTCATTGCAGACAAAACAGTTTGGTTTCCGCACGCAATTCAAGCGCGCCCCCCCCCCGCTCCTCGGAAATTACGCAGTCTCACGCACGACCCCGCTCAAAACTTGAGAGCCCTGATGGTTGTAATGCAAGGCAGTTTGAGCTTGAAATTGAATAAATGCAAGATAGACGTTTACAGAAACACTGTCCAGTTGAAACCACCTCTACATCAACAGAGTAGGAGTTTAATGCCATACTGTGAAACATTCCAGGCAAAGCAATATTATCTCAAACCCATCAGCAGAAAAGTTACATAGTACACCTTTAAGCCATTGCAAAACATGTAATATCAGTCGATAAAGATAAGGCAAAGACTCCAACAAACCTTATCTCAAACCCCCTGACTGACATTTGAGGTTTCACATGTGCAACAGGAGCTAGTGTATGGAGACACTATATTTGCTTATGTATCGGCTGTCTCCCTGCCCTCCATGTCAGCAGCCATCACAGGGAGCAGCGAAATGTGACAGACTGACAGAGGAGCACCGATCCTGGGGTAGATTGTCAGTGACATTCCCCTCACATGGAGAAAGCCCTGCTGCAGCCTGGGGACTACGAGAGGTCCAGGTGTGTATGTGTGTGTGTGTGTGTGTGTGTGTGTGTGTGTGTGTGTGTGTGATTGGTGATTCCAGTCCACATATTCTTCCTCCTTTTGCATGCTTTAGCCCCTAATACAGCTCCCATAGGCCCAATCTATTGCTATTATGGCTTTCCCAAAATACAAGACATCAGCGCTATAATGGCCAAGATGTCCAGTGAAAAGCAGCAACAACTATCTGTTATTCTGACCTCTATGTCTAAGCCTGGGGGAAGCTACCTGCACAAACAACATTGTTTTGCAGAATTTGCTCCTGTAATACATTGCATTTAGTTACATGGATCGCAAATAGTTTTCTTTTAGTTTTTTTTACATTAGATAGTGGATGGAACAGTCAGCAAGAGCATTAGAAAGGGCACCAGCCTAAATTAAAATACAATAAAGCTTACTGGACACAATGCTGCTATCAGTGATGGATACAACTGTTCCCATGCTAGCATAAGGCTAAATGATTTCACTACACCACAACCATACATACTATAAAATATCAGACTTCATTTTCTTACTATTTATATATGGTTGTACACATGGTAGTTTTATGACAAATTTAAAGGTGGATTGCATTTGCACTTGTCTCATGGAGAGGTTTTTGCTTTGTCCAGAATGTTCCACTGTATGGCATTAAAGTAATTTATCTTGTACTGATTTAATGATCAGTGTTTTATTGCTCAGAAATACCTTGGAAAGCATGTCTTTGAATTTTGAGCTTGCCTCTCCACAGAACTGTAGGTTGGCCTGGTGGTGTCATACTTGTATCTATTGTATTTATGAAGTTTAATGCCATATTGTGGAACATCTTGATAAAGGCAAACCAAAATGCAAACTACATTATTATATGTATAACTCCTTCTACTAGATCTACTAGAGCAGCAAGACTGTTCAATACAAAGTGATCAATTGCTCTTATTGTGATATTACTGTCACTCACAAACACCTAATCTAATATTACAGATACTGGACATAGATTTAAACATTATACTGTGTGTTATTTGTGGGCGTGCAGCCTACATTATATAATACATTTGCTCACTGATATGCCCTTTATATCCGTACAAATTTCTTTAATCGTTTAGCCTAATACAATTAAAGATCTTCAATTTTCATTTTTTACACTGTGCTCAATGTAGATATAGACATTAAAGGCACACAAGCCTTGTGCACGTCACCCTGTCTGAGCCAAATCCAAAGATGGCACATGAGAGACGTGTAACGAAAAAACCCTGGCTAATTGTTTCCTGTAGCCTATAGAGATGCAGAAAATGCCCAGTCTGGGACACACTGGAGCGGAGCTGAATTAGCAGGAGAAAAGGTGCACTAACGAAGGAGCGCGTGCACAGTTTGGCCATTTGAGACCAACACTGCGCGGAGGAGACTGGTGATCCGCGGTGAACAGGTGCACTTTCATCTGCATTTTCTCATCCTTCTTTTTTGTGGATTTTGTCCATAATGCCGTTTTGCATATTCATAGCTTTTCACCATGTCCAGTGTACTTGAGCATGTGCACAAACGCTTAGTAAATATACCCCTTATAGTGTAGATAATGACAGCGAATTAACTTGTCAAAACACAACCTCCTGAGTACACCACAGGCACTAATGTAGGACTGCCATTTTCATGCCTCATGAGAGAATAAGCAGCAGCACTTCACAATCTCTACTTTGTTTAAAGGGCCCATATTACACTCATTCATTTTCTGGGTCACGGGGGCAGCAGTCCAAGCAGTGTTCTGCTGCCCAGAACACAATGCACCAGCCCCCATGAATCCTTCCACGGGTGGTGGGTCCACAGGAGGACGGCTCACGTCACAACGGTCCTTGATGCATCTTCTGCCATGGGGGCTACCAGTGTCCACAGACACTGGGGGCGAGGTGGGGTTAAGTGTCTTGCCCAGGGACACAACGGCAGCGCTCATCTGTGGGAGCTGGGATCACACCCGGTCAACCCGTCAAGAGCGGGATTCGAACCGCCAACCCCTGGATCACGAGGCATATGCTCTATCTATGTTATAGTGTTGTGTTCTAATAAAACAGACCTGGAGTAATGTTTTGTTTCATTCACACGTAACACACAAATCCTGCACATTTAGGCTGAGTTCATCTCAACCTAAACAGAAAACATTCTACTCCACCTTGTGATGATGATGTTATGTGGTATACAGGAAGTGCTCCACTGTGTTTTTAAACTCTGTACACCTTCAATAGAATCATTTGGATAATTTCAGCCCAAGAATTGCTCATTTCTATCGAACTAAAGTTTAAAATTACAGTTAAGTTGCAAACTACAGCATGACATCACAAAGTGGAACACAACATTTGGAGTTTTGGAGATATAGACAGACTAATAATATAAGGGTTACTCAAACATGTGTGAATGAAATCCAAACTCCAGGTATGTTTTTGAGGAGGCAACCACATTATAACACCACTAAAAGCTCACAAGAGTCATTTTTTGCACGCATTATACGTATTACGTATTATATTTCTCTTTTCATTTTTTTTTTCAACAAACAAGCATTTCTATAAATTAAAACTAGAATATATTAAACAACAGAATATTGCATAGCTAAAACCCCTCTTTCATCTAAAGTGGTACATTCCACTGACTATAACATGAGAGTTTTGAGATTAACCATTTCACAGCATCGTGTCTGGATTACTGTCTAAGTGTATGCTCCTCTAAGAGGCTTGAGCAGGATGTACAGGCTTTGTGGATCTAAAATGAAATGTATTTGGGTTAACTTCAGCACCTAGTCATGACATCTTCTCTCATAATCCACAGCGGCCATTTAAATGAAGCTGTTATTGTCAGCTCCCAAACGTGACTCACTCTGCCTGATCTTACAGGATTTGAATACAGTCCATCCATTTTGCTATGAATGTACATGTGTTTTTCCAAGTGCAAAGCCTGGTTAATCTGGGTTTATGTTCAAATATAAGTCAGATTCATTTGTCATTTAGTATTAAAGGGCCCATATTACGCTATTTTCTGAACCACAGTATGATAATGTTGTTTCCTTATCATATATATTCAATATCTATATATATTCTGCATGCACTTTTTTGGTTCTAACTTTCTTTGCACTAAACTGCCTGGAGCTAATGTGGCAAGTGAATTTCTCCTGTGTGAGATCAATAAAGTCTTATCTTATCTTATCTTATCTTATATACATAGTACCTCGGGTTGTGTTTTGGTATTTACACTGAGTTCTCTCAAACAGAAAAAAAAACTCTGATCCACCTTGTGATGTCATACAGGAAGTGCCCCACTGTGTTTTAAACTCCATACACCTTCACTAGAATCATTTGGATAATTTCAGACCTGGAATTGCCAATCTCTATTGAACAAAGTAAAATGTAGCTGTTAACTTGAAAACTAAGGCTTCATGACATCACACACTGGAACAGAGCATTCTGAGCTTTGGAGATGTAAAAAGACTAAAAATAAAGGGTTATTCAAACATGTGTGAAACAAAGTACAACTCCAGGCATGTTTTTATGAGGTAACATTATAACACGGCTCAAAGATCACAAAAGTCAATTTTGCGTAATATGGGACCTTTAAGCTTCTATGGTGAAAGCTAAATGTTCATCTTTTGGTTAATATACCTGTCATTGCTGGGCCTATCCACGTGAAACAAAAACTTGAATAAAGTTCAACATCTTCTCTCTCACCAGAAATAAACAGCTTTCTTGTGATCAAGAAAGCTGTGTCATTATTCAACCCCAGAGACGTGATTGGTGTGAGTTGAAGTAACATAACACTTTGATTAATGTGGTGTAATGGAAATCTTACAATAATCATGCATATCATCAGATATATATATGTAATGTTTAAGTTGGTTTTGATGGTTCTTAATAAAGTAAGGTTGTCTATCTTGTCACTCAAATCTAGCTAAGGCTTTCAGCCGTGAACACGTTTGTGAAGCTAGTCTATAACAAATAATGATAAGGTTCAACATTTGTGATCATAAGCTTAGATATTTCACGTTAAAAAACAATAAATAACGGACAACAGACTCCGCGATTCTGATTCGTTCAAAGATGGTGACGTCAGTGCACCCGCCTTTGCCCGCAACGTCCCTCAGCTGTAAAACTGGTCTTAAATGACCTAAAACACATCGATTCCTTAAAACCACAGCAGCTGACAGCTCTAGAGGCCTTTCTTTTCAAAAAAGATGTTTTTGCATTGCTTCCTACCGGCTTGGTTCACGTCGCTGTCCGTTAACTGTTCTCTGATTGGTTCACTTAGCTGTCTGTCTAAGCGCAACAGCAGCGCATTCTGGACCAAGCGTTACCAGACTCGCCGCTGGTACAGCGATGAGTCATGGATTCTTCCAGGCAACATGAACACAGCATATTCCCCATTAAACCACAATCACATAACATACTGTTTTCATTCAAAGGAAAGTTATTTGTTGCAGAGAATTGCAGGTGGCCCGTTCTTTGTATGAGACGTGATTACATATAATAGTCACAGCTTGGCTTCCATGTTGTTTGCAAATCATTTACTTTACTGCTAAGGTGAGTGGCCAGAATAAATATATTATTGTAATGTCATATTTTTAGATGGCCCATATTATGCTGTTTTCTGATCTATGTTATAATGTTTCCTAATGACAAACCTCGAGGTGTGTTTTATTTCGTCCACATAAGTTTAACACACAAACCCTGCATATTTAGGCTGAGTTCTTCTCTCAAACAGAAAACACCACCTTGTGATGTCATATGATAATACAGGCAGTGCTCCACTGTGATTTTAAACCATCCATGCACCTTCACTGGAATCATTTGGATGATTTCAGCACTGGATTTGCCAATCTCTACTGAATATAAAAGTAAAAGGTAGCTGTTAACTTGAAAACTAGCTCTTTTTGACATCACAAGGTGCTACCAGGATTACGCAAACATAAAACAAAACACATTTCCAGGTATGTTTCTGAGGAGATAGCAACATTATAACACGGCTTAAACCACACAAGAGTCCATTTTGTGTAACATATGACCTTTAAGCTCTATTAAAGCAACACCATGTAACTTTTCTGGCAGATGGCCGCCGCCTGTTATGCATGTTATTGCTTTGTCTGGAATTTTGTCTCCGTATAGGCCAATCAATTGTTTCTTTAATTTCTTCAGTTTCAGGTGTTTTCATTGCTATTTTGTCTCCATAGAATATTCCATACAAAGCGCTAACTTCTCCATGGAGACAAGCAGGTGGTGGACCAGAAACGCTACATGATGCAGCTTTAAACTAAGCAAATGCCATTCTATGATCACTGTTGTGTTTGTAGGATACACACAGTTTTTTCTTTAATTGTGGGTATGAGTGACATATGTCTACTTAGCGTTAATGCAATGTGATGTCTGTTTAAAATCAATTAGTGAAAAAAAAAAATGATTGTAAGGTCAACAAATAGTCCCGAACAGCATGAGTCCATCAATCTCGCCAGGCTAAAGTGATGTCTGCATGTGATTCTTACACACAGCAGGAGAGCTGAGCAAATTTGACATTATTTTTACTCAAAATGTCAAAATACAACAGTCAATAGTGTGCTACAGTTAAGTGTATTTCATTTGAGTTTGAAAATGAGCAGTGATGGCACGAATACTTTACAAATGTATTCGGTTACAGAATACTGACTACCTGCATTCAAATCTGTTTTGTTTAACTAGGCCTGTCATGATAAGACATTTTGAAGCACAATACAACGCTATAGAGAAATACTGTGATAAAAGATAATATTGAAAGTACCTTATTCAAGTGACACAAAGGAGGATAATCCCAGTAAACCTTTTTTTTTTAATAGACTGTATCATTAAAAAGCCTAAGCTGCAACAAATAAACAGCAGAATTAAACATAATTAGTCATAAAAATTAGTTATTCTACTGTCTACAGCACAATTTTTTGTATTACATAAAAATGACAAAAATCTCCCCAAAGAAATTGTGGAGACTATTCATATATTGAATGATAAATTGTATTTATCATGACAGGTCTATTTGTATATATTTGTATATTGGCCAAAATGGTACTGTATTCTGAATATTTAGAATATGTTGGATTAGATTATAGTGTAGAAACATATCAAAAGAACACAAATGTTTTTTTAATTTGCTTAACCACTTGGTCTGCATTTATGTATCACTGATTGGAAAACCGGAAAACCATAAGTGCAGTATTTTTCTTAAAAGTACTAGGCAGTGTGAAGTCTGGAATTTGTGATCAAGTACCACAATATATTCTAGTCGTGTTATTTTGAATACAACCAAGTGCAGATGGAGACTTGGTTTGGTCCCATTCTAATCCAGGTTTAGTCCTGATCTAGTCCAGTCTAGTCAAAATTTTGGCCTAATTTTGATGTGTTATATGTACGAGAGTAAACACACCCTACCTGTGCCAAAAAGCAGTTTGTATTTAGTTACATTCTAAACTCCGGAACTTGGTCAAACTGTAATTTAGCATTTTTATTTATTTATTTGATTTATTAGGGAAAAGTATATTTGTCTTTGCTACATTAGCTTAGCGGCATTGTGAATGGAGATCCGCGGCGCCACAATATGCAGTGAGCAGCCGTACAGCGCGGTCCCGCACAGAGCACATATGATCGCCACACGAAAGCTGAATTAGTATTTAAACATGTCCTAAAGTCTATAAAGTAAATGTGTTCCTGCAAACATAATCGGGTACACTTCCTTGCCTTGTTGTTTGCCTCATTGTCCGTGGATCGCTCTTTCGCCAGTAAAGTATCCGATCGCATTCTGTACATGAGCTCCTTCCTTCTTATGTAGCATTTACAGTCAAAGTTAAGGATTTTTAAGTTACGGATGCAAATGCAGCCTATGAAATGCAGCTACATATTCAGGAGCTGTGCACAAATAAAGTAAACAAAAGAGCTCAAATGTCATGTGATTGGTCCGTAGCTGTAGGAAGGTAATTTAGACACACCTTGATTCTTTCCGAAAAACAAGCCAATTTCACAGACAAAATGTATGCTTTTTAAGCAGCCAATGCTGTTATCTGAAATATAGAGTGGCTTCTTCATGATCTTAACTAGCACATTCTGCAAAAAAAAAAAACGAAAATCACAAATTTTGGAAAAAAACAAAAACAAAAAAACCTCGTTTATCTCAGATTCTCTAATGCCGAGTTGGGGACTGAAAATATGTGGTGCATCTCAATTTTTTGTTCACTATATACTATATTTAACAGAATGTTATTTTTACACAATGCAATTTCTGTCCACCAACTGCATTTGAAGTAACAAAAATGATTTAAACTCCTTTTTGCTACAAACGGTGGAATACTGAATTAGTTCATAGCACATCTCCCTCTCTAACTCTATGACAGATTACACTTGAAATGGATACAAGAAATTTGAAGCTTGTTCTCTGTAAATAAACACAGATGGTGAATGCTGACATTGTGTGTGTCTCCTCACTTATGGTAAAGTGGCAAACACTGTGTTCACCTGTTTTCAGTATAAAACATACCAAGATTCCCTATATGGTAACTCAGCCCAATTAGTATTAGATATAGATGATTACTCGAAAAGAATTACAAAGAAGTACAAAGAAATGTCCACATTACCCAATTCAAATGAATAAAAAGCAAGCTAATGTATTGGATGGACAACACATAATCTGGTATTTTCAAAGGTTAGACTACAGAAGATTTAAAAAACAAAATCATCTGAAAGAACTGTTACACTGTAAAATATGTGACTGTATTAGGAGTAAAAGTAGTGTCTGAAAAGTACAATATTAGTTTGAAGTTACTCAAGTAAATGTATCCATCCCTCTGCTTAACGTCAGCCTTTACTCATCCCTCTAGCATTTTTCATATATTTGTATTTTTTGTCCATTGTTGTCTTAAAGAAGAATTAACGTTTTTTATAATCTGAGCCTTATTTCGGTAATAAAACAAGTTGTTTAACTCACCCATAGCACTTTGATGTCATTTGGAGCACTTCCGGAGATGTTTTAGATTTGCGATCTCCGTAATGTGAGTTCTCGGGGCATATGTTTGCGGTCTCCAAATAACACAAACTTTAGCACTTTTCAAATCACAGAAGCTCGCTGTGTCAGCGTAGACTTTAAGTGGAGTCCAAAGCGGCCTGAAACCCGATATCCAGCTATAGTTTCATTTGATGACGTCATCATAGAGGACAGTGCGCAGTCACAGCTGTTTTGGAGATAAGAAGACGCAACTTTTCTGTTGCGAGTGACACATGGCAGAAGATTCGGACTTTGAGGCTGAAGAGGACTTATGGAGGACTGAGGACTGAAGAGGAGTATACGGATGAGGATATGGAAAAATGAAGCAGAGACAGTTTGAGGAGCAGCAGAGAACAGCCATCGGTTTCGCATTACTTCTCAGAGTCGCGCGCTGAATCCTCTGGCCTTCTTTCTTTTCCTTTGCTGGTAAAAAATGGTCCTGACTGAAGTGGGTACTGCAAACACGATGGTCCAAAGGTCTTAAAGCTTTGCGTTTCATGTTTGGGTCCCGAGAGCTGAGAGTGAAATAAACTGTGACTCCGCACATGCGCACTGGCCTCCTCATCTACTCGAAATTATGGCTAAATCTCAGATTACAGGCCACTTTTGATTCAAACGAAAGTGTAGACTAAGACATCGAGCTTCTATGATTTGAAAAGTGCTATTAGTTTGTGTTATTTGGAGACCACAAACATATGCCCCGAGAACTCATGTTACGGATATCGCAAATCTAAAACATCTCCGGAAGTGTTCCAAATGACACCGACGTGCTATGGGTGAGTAAAACAACTTGTTTTATTACCGAAATAAGGCTCAGATTGTAAAAAAACCTTAATTCTCCTTTAAAAATGCTACATTGCATCAATAGTCTTAAAGGGATATGCCACCCCCAGGTCAAATTTGGGCATCTCCCCACAGTCCAGAGACTAAAATAAGTGGTGGAAAGCGTTTTCCTGCTCACCCAGCCATTGTCCGAGTCTGTCAGCACTGACCGCCGCGGTATCTGCAGCTCCTCCGCCTTAGACTGGAGTCTAACGTCGCCAGAGAAAGATTTCGGCCAAAAGGAATTAATTTGCTCGATGCGTTTCCCAATTACTTTGTGTGTAGTGCGCATTCATATCGAGTGCAAATAAATGTGCAAATCAACACGGAGAGCTTGCCTTGGTCATTTTGGGTGGGAACTATTTTCCAGTGCGTAAGAATACAGCCGTATCACGCAGCACGCTGCCAGGGGAATCCCAGTTACGCACCGGGAAGGGAGTTCCCCTGTTGCACAACGTGGTGCGTGATACGGCTGTATTCTTACGCACTGGAAAATAGTTCCCACCCAAAATGATCAAGGCAAGCTCTCCGTGTTGATTTGCACATTTATTTGCACTCGATATGAATGCGCACTACACACAAAGTAATTGGGAAACGCATCGAGCAAATTAATTCCTTTTGGCCGAAATCTTTCTCTGGCGGCGTTAGACTCCAGTCTAAGGCGGAGGAGCACCAGATACCGCGGCGGTCAGTGCTGACAGACTCGGACAATGGCTGGGTGAGCAGAAAAACGCTTTCCACCACTTATTTTAGTCTCTGGACTGTGGGGAGAGGCCCAAGTTTGACCTGGGGGTGGCATATCCCTTTAACAGACATACTGCACTGAAGCACATGCTGTTTTGTCTGTTATACAAAATATGTTGAATTAACAGGCTTAAAAAAGGGGATCTCAATCAAAAGTCAACTTTCTGGAGCTTAATCCCATGTTATAACATAAAAGAGGTTTAAGATGTCATCCAAGCATGTCTGAGTAATCGTGTAACCTCTTATGGATCTTATTCAAGCCCTGTTTATGGTTATCTGTAAGATTCTGTTCAATGATCAGCCCACAAGCCTACCTTATTCATGTTCCCACACAAAACATGTTAATACATTGGCCAATATAGCATGTTAACAGGGAACATGATATAAAATGTGATAAGATGATCTAAATATGTTATGTGTTAGCACTTAATACCCCATAGACATGTTCAAACTGTGACAGATTTTTTTTACAGCTAATTTTGCTGAATTCAGCCACTTAAAGGTGCACTTTTCTGGTGGATCCATCACCTGCTTATCACTTATGGATATGTCATTGCTCTGAAATGTTCCACATAATGACATTAAACAGCTCTACCTTAGATTTGTTAAATTACAGACGATTTTATAGTTCAAAAGTACCGAGAAAAAAAGGCATTCCTACTGTGAGCAGGGTTGCCTCTCCACAGGTCTGATCTGTAACTCAGTCTGGTTTGGTCTCCATGATGATAGAAAGGCTTAATTACAAAGATTAGGACAGCAAATACAACCTAAGGGATAAAACTGCAAACACAAGCAAAAACAAAACCACAGCATGTTCCCATAAGATCCACCAGTCACAAACATCTCAATGGCAACTTCATTATATTTTATCATCGTCACTCCTCATGAGATGATCTAAAGTTGATACTAGTGCTGTCAGGCGATTAAAATTTTTTTTTAAATTAATTATAGGATTTGCAATGAATTAATCTAATTAATCACATTTTTAAAAATATATTTTTTAGGTGGTTTATTGTGCTTTCCCACAGTGCAAAAAAGGTGTCAAACGTGTGATTTATAGTGGTACAGTGAAAAGACTGCAGACTTCCCCTTTAAGTCTTTCAGTCTTTCACTCACTCTTTCAGTGCACGTTACCTCCAGTGTAACCAAGACAAGACTGCTGTACACCCCCATTCACCTCCCACATTACGTAACATTCATTTGAAAGCTCATTTACACCATTCCACTAGCCTATTAAATGGTGAATATTTCTGGTGCACGTGAGCACGTACAGTAGCTTTCATGCAATGTCAATAAATAATATACAAAGCTTCAAATATACAGAGAATACAAATAATTATCCGTGTAAATTACTCATGGCTCACCTGACCCCCGGAACCCATGAAACTGGATTACCGGCGCGGATGTGTCCGGACCATCGCATGGATGGGCAAAACTAACGCTTCTTAAGTGTGCACCCTTAGTCACGGCAGAACACGCTGGAGAGGTTATGGTAATTGAAAAGGGTTCAGAGCGTGGAGCGCAGCAGATACGGAAACGGGCGCGCGCGTCTTCACGTGTTCTCCCCGGCGTCTTCACGTGCTCTCCCCGGCGTCTTCACGTGTTCTCCCCGGCGTCTTCACGTGCTCTCCCCGGCGTCTTCACGTGTTCTCCCCGGCGTCTTCACGTGCTCTCCCTGGCGTCTTCACGTGCTCTCCCCGGCGTCTTCACGTGCTCTCCCTGGCGTCTTCACGTGCTCTCCGTGGGGACAGGGGGCTTAGAAACGGATCTGCTCCGTCACATTTTTATAAATAAACTCGCCCCGCACACAAAATGTAAAATGCGCGCGCATTGAAATGCGTTCATAATTAATTGCGTAAATTTTTATAACGCGTTAATTAGCAGTGTAATTAATTAATCTAATTAATGCGTTAAACTGACAGCCCTAGTTGATACAGATGTAATTTACACTGAATAAAAGTGGATATAGATAAATGAAATCTAAAATGTAATAATAACACCAGACAATAGCTCTGTGAGACTCTCTCATTCTGTACAGACTGGAGCAGGGGAACTTTATGGCTCAACATACCAGCAACAAAAGAACAGAATGGAATATTGATCAGTGAAAAACAATTTATGACCAAGACTTCTTTGTAACTCTACTCTAAAATCTATTTAGATATGGCACACTTTACTGTTTGTTTAAATGCCATAGTAACAGACAAAGCGTTGCCTGGTGAGTTATTCCTTCTACTCCCCACCATACAGGGCATCAGACAGCAGTCCAACTTTGGAATAGTCCAATTACAGCCGCTAATTTGTAGTATGTATCTCCCAAATGAGGAAGACACATACAAGAGAGTAGAAATCAACTGATATGGGTTTTTTCATGGCCAATGGCAATGCTGATTGTTTAGAATTCAGAGAAACCGATGGCCTACAGTATGAGATCTGATGATATTTTGGGGAAGATATATAGGGCAGATTTTCACAATCTGATCTGATTTAAATTTAGTACAATGTTATCTACAACCTTGTTTTAATACAAACTGGATAAGAGAGCTGTTTTGCAGTACCATCTTTGGACTAAAATGCTCAAATTAAACTTATACATATATTATTCATGCATATTTAAGCACCTGGTTGTACCAAACAAAATATTGGCAACTGCTGGAGATTTAGGCCGATATGCTGAAAAGTGCAAATATCGGCCCCATATATCGGCCAAGCAATATATCTGTCTATCTCTACAAGAGATATTCTAACATTCAGAATGAACTATAAACTAAAATGTGTTAACTTTATCAATCTTCTTTTTTATCTTTTATTTGTAAGCTGCCATGTTTTTTTTTGTTTTTTTTGTTTTTATTTTGAGAGAAATGAACCATGTGTTTCTCTGATTGGTTAATCCACCTGTCAATCATTAGAAGTCTGGCAGATGGATTCTTTCCAGACTCACATGTCTGTAAAGTTTTATAAAAGTGCAAGGTGTTGGCTGGTCAGGCAAGATAAAATGGATGTTGCAGTATACCAGTCTATTTTAACACCTAATTTTAATGATTTAAAACAGAAAAAACTTGACCACCAAATAGACAGAATCACCAAGGGTTGTGTAACGAGTTTGACACACAATTGCTCACAAGAAGCAGAGCAGAGGAAATCAGTCTTAAAATTGGGCTAAACTATTTGTCACTTGGTGATTGTGTGCCCCTCCGAGACCGTGAAGTCATATTTATCTAAATATCCACTAGTGTGCAGCCAGCCCAGGACAGGCTGTATTAAAGTCTCTTGCTAAAGAACACAATCAATCATTGAACCTTGAGAGGAATTGGAATTCAGCTGCCAACCTTTTTGTAACTGGATCGATGTTTCCTCTAAGCTCTTTTATTTACAGTTTGTCGCCATATAAGCTCTTGGACATTGCAGCCTATTGATACTTTGCAGAGAAATCATGCTGGGAGTGTTCTACATGTATGCCTTTTGGTGGAATGTTTATCCGTTACCATGTTGACAAAACTAACAAACATTGAAAAAAATAAAAACTCAAGTAAAAACACAAAATGGATCTAAACAACACATATTTCAGGTGCCTGTGATCAATATGAGTGTTAATGGTGCTGTTTAGGTATTTGGATTTTCAAGAAAAAAGATGACAGTGACAAACAGTTGGCTAACTCTAGCTAGCGTATGACTGTAATTTTATGCAGTTCTTCCAGTTAGCATCACACCCCCTGGGAATGTTGCATCAGCTGCAACGTATCAACCGATATTTTGCAGTATTCCTATCAGTAGGACAAGCCTCTTACCTCGTGGGTTGTTGAGAGCCGCCTCCGTTGCCTTCCTGCCCTCTCCGCAGTGGCTCTGGTCAAACGGGAGACACTGCTCGCCCGTCCCAGCCACCACCTCCAGGTTTCGGGACGGGTCTTTGGGCTGCCCCAGGTTCCTGACGCGGTAAACTCTGCGACTGCTGGTATCAGACACATACAGCACTTCTCCCATTGGGTCCATGGCCAGGTAGTACTTATGGGCCGGGCTGGTGCTAAGGGAGACAAAACAAGTCATCAGTCAAACAGTGAAGCATTGGGATAATTTAATGGTAATTAAATCATGTTTCATACAACTTAATGTTTCTTTGTCAAATTGTGGGATGAAGCTTCACAAAACAGTTTAACCAATATTATATACCAATATTACACTACAGTATTTTTTGATCTGTGTTATAATGTTGTTTCCTCATCATACATACCTGGAGTTGTGTTTTGTTTCATTCACACATGTTTAAAACAGAAATCCTGTATATTTAGGTTGAGTTCTTCTCTCAGACAAAAAGTGTGTTCCACCTTATGATAAATAATACAATAAAATCATGCAGAATCATGTGGATGTCTTCAGTTCTGGAACTGCCAATCTCCCTTGAACGAAAGGTACAAGGTAGCTGTTAACTTGAAATCTCCTGCTTCATGACATAACAAGGTGTAACAAAGTGTTTTCAGTTTGAGAGAAGAACTAAATATGCAAGGTTTGTGTGAGGAAACAACAGGAGCAGTTTAATCCTGCTCATAGTTTAGGTTTAGACTTTAGGTTTGGAGACATTTGTTGGTCTGGATTTCATAGATTTATTTCTTAGGACATTGATTAGTTACTGTCTGTTAAAGTTTGAAAACCACTGGATATGGAATTCTCAATCAAAAATAGTAACGCACTGCTCCTTTAAATTTTGAGAGCACAGTAACAACTACAATATTGAAATTTACCAAGCTCTTAAACTTGATTTAATATCACACTCACAGGTGCAATATTTCATATTTATATGAAATATATTATTTATATTTGTTCAGAAAAATCCTCCTCATGCCAGTCTCTCTTCCTTTTATGTGCCCCAGACTGCTCTGCTGTAATATACATACACATTATTGTCAGTCTTTGGAGGCTTGCAATGCTCAGAGAGATGCCACAAGCCTGTTTCTGTGACAGTGTGGTTTATAGTGGTAGTCTTGTGTTTGTCAGTATAAATTTGGCATGCCCAGATAAGAGAGCTTATGTATATATGTATGCACAGACTAGCTGTAGTAGAAGCTGCATAATTGAAAGCACGCTAAACTCGGGCACGCTTCGTACACTATCTGTGACATGAGATGCGATCGGGGCCATGGGTAAAAGCTGTTTTGAATATTTGCTTTGTGTTGAGTTCAAAATGTAGGTTTCTAGGATCAGGGAAATATTGGTAAGTGCACAATAGCTTGTAAAATGTATGCAGATGGAAGACATGGCCCAGTTATATTCAGTGGGTTTTGGCTGTTGCTTTGTGTTGTTATGTTGACCGGTGTCCCGTCGAAATGGGCCGCCCCGTCAGAATGAGCTCCAAGCGCTACTGCGCATGCGCAAACCACCCCTGAGTGTTGTTCCCTTTAAATGCCATCGAGCTTGGCTCCAGAGGCAGAAGTTGAGTTGCTTTCTACAGAAGTGGACTTGTTTTCAACAATTGCAACGCAAGTAAGTAACATTTTAACATTTTATTGGATTTATTGTATGTTACAACCAACATACAACCAATTACATTTAACAATGTATTGGATTTATTGTATGTTATAACCAATTACGCACGTAAGGAATGATAATTTGCGGCAGATACCTACGTCAAATGATAATAGTTTGGATTTAACATTTGACTGCATCGTTATGGTTTTTATTACATCGTATTTTGTTATTTTGTTTCTATGTGAACGTAGAAAACGTTGTAACTTTGTTTAGAAAGGCGCTGTGTATAATTAGCCTTATTTTGTCTTTTACAGTTTCTTACATTTGTGAACAAAACTATGGAGAGATCCAAGCAAGTGTTTCAGTTCCTGACAAGTGGGGAATACCCAGTTTTCCCGTCCGAAGTTCCTATTGACATGCCAGCTGAGGGGAAAATGAAAAAGTGTATGAAAAGCGCTTTATAAATATTGTTTGATTGATTGATTGATTGATATTTTTGTAAATATAAATATATTTGTAAATGTTTCTTCTGTTGTCCCTTTTCCTGTCCTCATAAATCATGAATAAGAGACAAGCCTTATTTGACAGATAATATAAGCGTGTCGAAATGAACTGTCCATGCCCATTATAAAAGAGTTGGAATTTTACATACTAAAGACACCGTATGCAAACAGCAAACAGCATACAACTCTCTAATCCTATCTAATCTAAAACTGCAGACGTATTTGTCGTAGTACGTATTTGTCAAGTACAAACGCCACAATTTTGGATGTCATTGAGTGCAATGTTCAAAATGTGCACAAAACTGTTATAATTTTTAAAATGTTTCGGTAACACTTTATAATAACGGTCGCTTATAAAGCATTAGTAACACTTAGTAAATAATGAACTAATTATTACTAATTATTTTACAAAACATTTACAAATATTTGTTCATGAGTAAGAAATACTTAGTAAATAATGAACTAATTATTTTACAAAACATTTACAAATATTTGTTAATGAGTTAGAAATATATTAAATATTTGTTAATGAGTAAGAAATAATCAATTTAATCTCGCCAGAAAGACCCATTGAAAGGAGATATTATGACACGCATGGTCCCTCCCACTCAACCAATCCTAAAAATACAAATAATTATCTATAATTATTTGTATTTTTACAAATAATTAGCTTTGAATCTATACAACTGTAAACAACTCACGCATACAACTGTAAACGAAAAACGGCGTATTTCGACGTAAGGCGGCCTATTTCGACGGGGGGGCGTAACCCGATAGACATCGCCGTCAAAATAGGTCAGTGGTGGGCTCATTCTGACGAGGCGGCCCATATCGACAGTACACCGGTAGAAAAGCAGAATGGGTAAAGGTCATATAGAAGAGCCAATATCAGACTACAGATTTTTGAATATAGACTTAGACAAACTTTATTGATCCAAGGGAAATTATGTGGGTACAGTAGCTCACTCACATATACACAGATATTGAGTATGTATTCTCATTAAATGTATTCTCATCAAATGTTTATGAGGTTTTTAACCCTGCTATAACAGTGTTGCCTCACTATAAGCTTACTCAAAGTTGTACTTCAGTTGATGCAGGTGTAACCCTGTGGTAAAAAATAGATGGGTTTGTGTAAATCCTTCTTTATTATACAAAAACTAGTCACAAGATTAATAAAAAGTAAAAGTGTATTTACTTTGCATAAATAATAAGTGACAGATGATTTCTAGTATAGAATATGAGATTATTTTATATTATTAGCATATCTGCTGGGGCATTGTACCACACTTAAAACATTATGAACCTCAGTATATCAGTGCACTCCATGTTGCACCATGTTTGGAGTCATTTAAAAGCTCTGATCCTGTGAGTGACCTTGACAGTGTGTGTGAGTGGACCTACCACCTTTGTTAAAAGCTACGTGACTTTTTGCCATGCTTGAGCTCTATTGTTCTCTGCTGTGCAATGGTCCTTGTTTGAAGGATAAGCTAAGGGGAAGGGAACACATTTATTCTTATTGTTGCGTGAAGAGTCCCTCAGTCGTCCAGGTAGAATCCATGATAAAAGGAGAAATTCAATTTGTCAACTGGACAAAGTTTGTTTGGTTGAAAACATTTCGAGAGGCTTCGTCAGCTCTGGTTCTCATGCTGGTTAGACCCTGTTTATATCTAGCTGCAGGGAGGAGCTACCTACACTGTCAGTGTAGGTAGCTCCTAGATATAAACAGGGTCTAACCAGCACTAGAACCAGAGCTGACGAAGCCTCTCGGATGAGCGGCGAAACGTTTTCAACCAAACAAACTTTGTCCAGTTAACAAATTGAATTTCTCCTTTTATCATTTATTCTTATTGTAAGTGTAAGTGTAATTGAAACTAAAATTATTGGTAGTAGGAAGGGGATAAACTGAGTTTGAAACTATTTAGGTTCCTAACTAAATTTAATGGGGATATTATTTCATTTAGGGGTATATTTTGTGATATTTTTTTATTTTTTATAGTTTTTGCCTAAATATTTTAATTAATTACATTAATTATTTGCCAAATTATTCAAGGCCTTTACATATTTTTGGCTAAAATATGATCTCTTGGTCTCTATATTTTTAAGGATATTTTTGTCATAAAGGATTTATTTTGTTAGAGTTTAGATTTAACTTGTTAGATGCTCCTTAGTGGTATCCACCCGTGAACCGTTAAACTGAACCCAAACACCCACCATTCTCCCGTGAGTAACATATGGAGTGGTTGTAGGTGTCCTACACATGCATGTTTGAGTCTTGTATCTGAGATTCTCATTTTTATTTTATGCTCATGACCATTTTCCATGGTATAAAGCACAAACACAGATACAACACAGAACAAAGCAAGTTCTTACTTTAACAAAAAAATCCACTTTTTCACAGGCACTGAGCTTTCAACTACGCCCTACATCCACCCTGTATGTATGTACTTACAAACTTGCTTTGTATGCATGTATTTACAGACATTTAGACTTCCACTCATAGATGTAGGGTTAAAAATGTCACATATCTTTTTTTCAGCATACTTTCAAAACATAATTCTTTGGTAATATAAATGAATAAGACTGAGCTCTTCAATATTATGTGTATGTTTTTCAATGTTTTGATATTTTGAGTGAAGTTATGATTGTATTAAGATAAATCACATCCTAAGCAACTAACAGTGCACTTTTGTCACTATAGAAACATAGTCCACATTTTGTCAAAAATAATGTATGCTGCTCTTAAAGGGATATGCCACCCCCAGGTCAAATTTGGGCATCTCCCCACAGTCCAGAGACTAAAATAAGTGGTGGAAAGCGTTTTCCTGCTCACCCAGCCATTGTCCGAGTCTGTCGCCACTGACCGCCGCGGTATCTGGTGCTCCTCCGCCTTAGACTGGAGTCTAACGTAGCCAGAGAAAGATTTCGGCCAAAAGGAATTAATTTGCTCGATGCGTTTCCCAATTACTTTCTGTGTAGTGCGCATTCATATCGAGTGCAAATAAATGTGCAAATCAACACGGAGAGCTTGCCTTGGTCATTTTGGGTGGGAACTATTTTCCAGTGCGTAAGAATACAGCCGTATCACTCACCACGTTGTGCAACAGGGGAACTCCCTTCCCGGTGCGTAACTGGGATTCCCCTGGTAGCGTGCTGCGTGATACGGCTGTATTCTTACGCACTGGAAAATAGTTCCCACCCAAAATGACCAAGTCAAGCTCTCCGTGTTGATTTGCACATTTATTTGCACTCGATATGAATGCGCACTACACACAAAGTAATTGGGAAACGCATCGAGCAAATTAATTCCTTTTGGCCGAAATCTTTCTCTGGCTACGTTAGACTCCATTCTAAGGCGGAGGAGCACCAGATACCGCGGCGGTCAGTGGCGACAGACTCGGACAATGGCTGGGTGAGCAGGAAAACGCTTTCCACCACTTATTTTAGTCTCTGGACTGTGGGGAGATGCCCAAATTTGACCTGGGGGTGGCATATCCCTTTAATTTAAATTCCCGTTGCTCTGGTAACACGCTACAGGCAGAAATATGTACTGCAGTGTTACTAATATGGTTCATAAAGCAGACTTATAAGGAAGATTTTTTTTCTTAATTGGCCATGTACATAACAATAACACTGCATTTGAATAATACTGGTAACTTTTGATAAAGAAAACAAGCTAAATTAAGCTAGCGTTTATATTTGAAAAGTATAAAGCAGGTCTCTATAAAGTGCCTCATTTGAATTCAGTTTAGCTTCTTGTCTGGAAAACAGAAAGGACAGAAGAAACTTTCTTTGACATGCATTCTTGTACCAATTTATTCCACCAAACAAAAGATGACATAAACAATGATAATGCACCAAATTTCAAAGCTAAATTGTCAGAACAATCTTGGAATTAAATGGAGAATAACACTGTGTCTTACTGTGTTAAAGTGGATGAATGCTTATAGATGCGTAAAGGTGCACTGTGTAACTTTTCTGGTAGAGAGCCCATCAAATGCTTTTCTCTATGGAGATGTTATTGCTTTGTCTGGAATGTTTCACAGTATGGTTTTAAACCCTTCTATCTTCATGGAGACCAGATCAGACCAAGTTACAGGTCAGATCTGTGGAAAGGCAACCCTACTCACAATCAGAAGTATCAGTTTTACTATTCTAGGTATTTTTGAGCAGTAAAACCACCTGTAACTGAACAAGCAGGTGACAGACCCTCAATCAAAATGTTACATAGTAAATAGAGACTATTGCTATAATATTAATTTTACTTTTTAAACTTATTCACATACTTTTGTATATGTGTATTTATTTAGCATCTCATCTTTTAAATATCTTTTTTAGTTTAGCAATAATCCAATAATGCAATTTATTTATGCATTTTTGTATGTATTTATTTGGCATAATATACAAGGTATTCTTATTTTTTCAGCTTGAGTTTTACTGCATATTTGGCAACATTAGTGCCACCTAAAATCTAAAGAAGAAGATCTAAAAAACACATGCCAGTTTATTTCATATTGGGAACACAAAATAAACAGGCTGAACATGCACATAGTACGAACATTGTGAAATAGTCTCGTGAGACCAGTTTATCTGATAGTTTAAAGTCTATGGCTCAAAGAAAAGCCAAGACTAACTCACGGATGGATCAGATAACAGTAGGTCATGACTTTATGTATTCTTCTCATTGTATTGAAATGAAAGCATCTCCACTTAGTCTCTTCTTGACAGAGGATCCTGTACTGCGTGGGAGGAGTGTCAACTGCAGTAATTGCGGCCATGTACAGGAGACATATGTACCACAGCACTTGTTCCTTTGGCTCATACCGTATGTTATTATTGTTTCATCCAAGTCCATTTCTCAGACTTCAAATTTTCAAGTGTTGAAGTGTACTTTTCTGATTAATAGAACACACACAATAGCATCTGAATCCAATTTTAGTTATAGAATAGGTGACCTGCAACAAAATATTATAACTTAAACATCCTAATTGCTGTTATCAATAAATTTAATGATTCCACTTTAAAGATCCTATATTACGCAAAACTGACTCCTGTGAGCTTTAATCGATGTCATAATCTTATCTGACATAATGGGAGTTTTGTTTTGTCTCATTCATAAATGTTTGAGTAAACCTTTATTATTAGTCTGTCTATCTCCAAAGCTCAAAATGCTCTGTCCCACCTTGTGATGTCAAGTAGTGGTACTTTTCAAGTTAACAGCTACTTTTCAGTTCAGCAGAGATTGGTCAATCAAGTTCTGAAATTATCCAAATTATTGTAGTGACAGTGTATGGAGTTTAAAGGTCCCATGGCATGAAATTTTCACTTTCTGAGGTTTTTGAACGTTAATGTGAGCTCCCCTACCCTGTTTAGCCCCCCCCCCATGGTTAAAAGTTGTGAAATGTCTAAACTGAGCATTTGCGATCCTTTTCTGCGTTACAAAAAATCGGAGCTCAAACGGGCGAGTTTGAACAAGGCACCTTATTGACGTCAGATCGAAAAAAGAAATGCAAATGCAGTTCCACCCCCGTCTGTCTGTACTCAGCGTCTCTGTAAATCACGCCCAGAGAGTTTGGACTGCGAATGCGCTAGGTAATGCGAAATGCGTTTTTTTATTTGCCTGGAGGCACGTCCGAGTGTTTCTAGGCTCGGAAGTCCTTTATCTGAGCCTCTGGACCTTTGAACAGCAGTGGTTTAATTTTATTTTATGTGGAAATGTGTTTATTTTTCAATGGAACGCTTCAAATCTCTCCCCCGTGCAAAAACAAGGAAATGGATCAGCTGTGGGCTCTGAGCTCTGAGCGGAGAGTTTGGCCACGCCCCCACCCTCTACTATTGGCCATCTGGTTTCTCCTCATTTGCATTCAAGCAACAACGCCCAGAATAAAGAGTTTGAGAGAGATATTTATGACTCTTTCTCATCTTATCTCTGTTTCTCATGCACTGAGTGTTGATTTTGAAGAAGGATTCATTTACAGTATTAGGGAACCATTAAGGAGCCATATAAAAGCATCAAGAAGTACCATGTCATGGGATCTTTAAAAACACAGTGGAGCACTTCCTGTATTACCACATGGCATCACAAGGTGGAACATAGAATTTTTAGTTTGAGAAAAGACCACAGCCTAAATATGCAGGGTTTGTGTGTTAAACATGATTGAATGCAACAAAACACAACTCCAGGTATGTTTGATGATGAGGAAACATTATAAAAAATAGCGTAATATGGGCCCTACTGCTACTTTTACTACTACTGCTACTGCTTCAGATATAGTACTACAATAACTATTACTACTATATCTGCAGTTACTATAATGACAAACTAATACTACTGATACAATGTCTTCCAAATAGTAAATTGTACACAGACTAAATAAGCACATCTCCTGTCCATTAGACTCACACCTCATATCGTCATTTAATTGAATAGAGCAGCTCCACACCTTCACACCTTTAGCTTTGCATGGGCCATATCTGAGCTGTTACTTTGTAGTGTGAAATGAGGTGTCATTCAGGTCTGGACACAGTCTTCCTGTCAATTAAACTCAAGGACTCTTCTCTGCTCCTTTTTTTGTTGTAACCACCTCAATAATATCTCACAAATGAAATAAAAATTTGGAACGGTAGAGGCTTTCTATGGTTGTATCTTTGCACCTCCATTTCACCGGTTCTACTGTGATTCTGTCGTGTTTGCTTTGGCTGATGCTGACTTAATTGAAAAGAAAGGAGGTATTTTCAACGATATTAGCTCGACTTTACTCATAATATGAAGGGAAGAAAATGAAAATCAGCCACAGTCCGATGAGAGCAGGGGTCTGTCAGTCATAGAGTCCATTAACTGTTTACAGAAGTGATAGCTGAACTGTGCATGCATTATTTAGGCCTGGAACCAGAGAGAGTTATCCACCCAGCAACAAAGTGCGTTCACTACACCACCATGAATCTTCATCCAAGGGCTTCTCAGCTTATACAGTATTTATGGATGGCTAAGATAGGCCTAGAGTTTAGTTCACGCTTGGTTCTGGTTTAGTCCTGTTCATAATTGCAGCTGAAGTTATCACCAGTCCCTGGGGGTGTGAGGCTAACTGTAAGCACAGCTTTGTCTGGGATTTTAATTTGACCTTTTTTTTTTAAATGACCAGAACTGGTTTAGTTGGAACTACAACAGAGGAGCTGATTTGTGCTGTTAAACAAGTCTCTCCCAAATAATATTACAGTCACTCTCACCTTTTTGTTGTAAATCAAACCCCTAAAGAGGACCATAAACATTTGTATTGATCATAGACTTAAAACATTTTTTAATCTAGGTCTAGTCCAAGTTTAGTTTCAGGTTTAGTCCTGGTTTAGTCCCATTTGTGATGTAGTGAATGTAAAAGTGTGGCTTAACTTAGGCCAGGGGTCTCAAACTTGTGACTTGGGGGCCAACTGTGGCAATTTAGTGTCAGTGCAGCCCCCTAATGTGGGCCCCCCTATCGTGGGCTGCACTGACATTAGACTTTGACAGACAAAGAGGCAGAACAGTGCCCCTGCAGATTCACTTTGAGTCCAGGTGGATCTGTTTATGTGTACACATGCCCATGTGACAGCTCTGAAGAACCAAAACAACTCGTACTTGCTAGTACATGTGCTTCTGCTTGAGCCCTGTACTATTTCGCTCCCGCAGCCATGTTATCAGGGCAAAAAGTATTTTTACACACAAGAGTCCCTCAGTATGGGACTGTTTACTTGCTCAATGTAGCCCCTCTCTGGACGTAATTGGCTAGCAACACAAAGGCCATGCACCGTCCCGAAAAAAATCCAACTACCTTGTGAGCATAATGAATGGAGCGCACTGCGGGATAAGCACAGAAGCACACATGTGTTTTCTTGCGCCGTCTGGATGCTCTCCCACACGCTCGCTCCCCGCTGCAGAGTGCAGCCCTTGCCTTGCCCACTCCCTGTATCGGTTCAGCACTGCTACAGTTTTGTTTGATTTGGATCTTTACAGGGAGGGAGCAGGAGACACAAGGAGCAGGAGACACGGGGAGTGGGAGACGCAGGGACAGTGGCACACTTTAATTATCAGCTTTCCGGGAAGTTCAGTCGGACCATGTGTTTTTTTGAGCACACAAATCTTTTCTCCACCGTGAACTTTAAAGATCCCATGACATGGTACTTCTTGGTGCTTTTATATGGCGCCTTAGTGGTTCCCTAATACTGTAAATGAATCCTTCTCCAAAATCAAGCCTTGGTGCATGAGAGAGCCTCTTGGAGTGAGGCCTATGGAGACTTCTGTCTTTTAGATAAGATAAGATATGCCTTTATTAGTCCCTCAGTGGGGAAATTCCAGTGTTGCACAGCACAAAAAAGTAACGTCCGCCTCTGCGCGTCCTTCGTAGCAGCTCCTCCGGCACACAACTGCGCCGCGCAGCGCACATAGCAACGCACATAGCAACGGTGAAAAAGTTAAAATCCAGAGAAAATCGAGGTTGAAATGGATGAGCGTGTCGCTTGAATGCAAATGAGGAGGACAGAGACGGGCCAGTGCAGGCGGGTGGGGGTGTGGCCAAATACGCCACTGTTTCCTGGTTTAGCGCTCTGAGCTGTGCGCTGTGTGTGTATCGGAGGAAGAGGGCAGACGCGGAAGAGGGGAGAGGCGGATAAGTGATTTGCAAGTCCAGCTCTGTATTGTCCCATGAAAAAAAACACTCTTACGTGTAGGCAAATTTCCACAGAAAATAAAATTAAACCACTGCTGTTTTCAGAGGCTGTCCACAGTATGGTATTAAATTAATCTGTCTTGCATTTATTCAACTACAGGTGTTATGGAGATGGAGATTCATTTATGGCCATACTGTGGAACATTCTAGGCACATCTCCATGGAGATGAGCAGTTGCACCAAGTTAGTGCACCAAGGTTAGGCAAGTAGTAACTATGGTAAAGGTTAGGACCAGTCTCCATGAAAGGAATACAAGTCAATGCAACATCCCCAAGAAGCACGGAAACCCAAAACATGTCTGTGAGTGCAAGTGTGAAGTGTGGAGTTCTGCTCTAGTACTGTTTTAGTCCTGGTTATAAATTCTTATTTAAACCAGATTTATTCTGAAATTAAGAGCTTGACTCCTGGTTTAAAACTCATTAAATGGGTCAGTGCTAGATTAATTGCCTACACATTTAGTATGAGAATAAAAGGGAAACACTAACATGGTGCACACAGTTAGAGCAGAAGAGAAAGAAGAAGCAGGATCTATGATGGGCTGTCCCAGATGAAGAAGGGTGAGGGGGGTTTACCTTAGGACAGAAGACATTTTTAACACAAGACATCCACAAAATCTGACCGCCAATGTACTAACTATTTATTTCAAGACTGATCGAATGGATTACGATGGGATGTTTATACGTGTTTATATTCAATATTTGTTTTTCATTTAGACCTGAATTACTTGACTTGGTTTGCACAGTCTAGCTGGCTGAGTAATAGTTCAAATGTAAGTATTCTTATATTGACCTATATTGCCCAAAGTTTAGTCAAGGCTTAGTCCAGATTTTGTTTCAACTAATTTTCAAGTAGCAATTGTAATTCATTAGTTGGATTATTTACATTTTTTTACAAAGTCACCTGGTTCCTGAAGCCAGTTCAAAGTTCAAAAGTTCAAAGTCAGCTTTATTGTCAATTCTGCCATATGTGTTCAACATACAGTGAATCGAAATTTTGTTTCTCTCTGGCCAGGTAGTGCAAAAGACAGTGTACAAAATACAATATGAAGACAAAACACAACAAAAAACTATCTAAGACAGAGATCTAAAGTTAAAACTAAAGTCTACGATCTAAAATCTTAAAACAGTGCAACATAATAAATAAACTATACTATATACAGATTTCCAAAGTGTGCAGTGTGCATCAGAATGTGCAATGGAAGATACAGCAGTGACTTGGTCATGTGCAGTAGAATGTGCATTAAGATAAAATCAAAATAAATGTGCAACAGTAGTAATTCTAGTGCAGTAACAGGAGTAAACAACAGTACTAAAATTCCAGTAGTCAATGTGCAATAACAGTAGTAAACAACAGTGCAACGGGGGTAAAATTCAATAACAGGAGTAAACAACAGTACTAAAAATTCCAGTAGTAAATGTGGAATTTTTGTTGTTACTACAAATGCTTCACGTTGCACTATACAGTAGATTTATTCCAGTACATTTGGACAGTATGCTTTATGCACCATCTGCTGTCTGTCTTCCTTTCTGTAATGAATCAGAATCACAACATGTGCTTGCTGAAGACAACAATAATGATAATGGTGACTATGCTATAAGCTTGAACAATGCACTTTGAACTTTGATTGAGTGTCATATGTAATAATTGTCTATTGTTTGTTCATGTGGTAGTTTTTTAATGGCTCATGGTGCAACTTTGAGCTTATTGCACATGTTTTTCCAATGTGGGTTTTAACTACTACTGCGTAACATTTCTAATGGAGGGTCCGCCACCAGCGCCATAGTTATGATTATACTACAAATAAAAATATATTAAAACACCTTCCTTGTGCGTAAAATGCCTTCCTTATATGTAAAATGGTCCCATCATTTGGGATGTAATTTACTGTGTTGACAACTCACTACTACTATTTATTTTATTTGATGATTATGATTATGATTATTATTATTATTATCATTAATTTTATTTTTAACCTTTTTTGCATAAACTGCCACTTGATCAATGTAAAACTCAGATAAATATTTAGCATAATCCCACCAAAGCAAGTAATAACCTATAATATGCACTTTAAAGCAGGCAACAGACAATGTTTTTGCTCTGAGTACATCCTCTATACACAGGACCCTTTTGGTTTGGTTGGCTCAGAGGCACTTTGCTGGGAACCGAGTGAAAAGCTTTGAAAGGAGAATATGGATGAATAATTAATGCATTTGACTTGGGAGAACAATACTATGGAATAAAAGGAAAACACTAACACTGCACACAGTTAGAGCAGAAGAAGAGAAAGTGGAAGCAGGGTCTACAAAGAGGTGCAGGGGGGTGAGGAGGGGGTATCCAAAATGCCTTGGGACAAAATACATTTTAAACACAAGATATATCCACAAAATCGGTTCTTTTTACGAGCAAATGTTAAAGTGAAAATAATCAAACCAGCCATAAATAGATACCCAATGTACTTTTTGTTCCAAGCCAGACAAAATGGATTGGGGTGAGTTGAGAACTACAATTTGTGAAGTACTAATTCAAACATACATTTGAAAAAGAAAATGCATAATTCTGAAAAGGCTGAAAACAACAACTGTTTGCATCTATACCTATAAAGAGGTACACATGTCACTTTTGAATGCTATTTTTGCTTTTACTACAGTTGCTACTACATGTAATAACGTAACAGTATTGTCATTTGTGTGGATATAACTAATTAAGTAATATCCTAAATATATGTAGGTAGCAACTAACAAATCCAGCTTATGAGGTGAATATCTATACTGTCAATATTTGATTAAATTTTATTCATTAAATTTTTTTTTGTTTGTTTTGTTTTGTTTTTGGGGGGTGGGGGTATTTTTGACTGGATTCTGAGCTCGACACAATCTCATGCTAGAGAAGATAACTGTTTTTTAATTGTACTTAATTGGTAAAATTGTCATTGTTTTTGTGTGTTTTGTCTGAAAGAAAACTACTTATTTCACCCTCCAGTCCCTGTGTAAAGGAACAGACAGACAAAGGAAAAACAAACAAAAAAAACATGTTTGTCGTTTTGAATTTCTGAATACATATTTGTTCTAACAGCAGCCCGCCAATACAACACAGATTCACAGTTGGTGATCCCTTTTCCACGCTTAGAAACTTTGGCATGCTCAGAGATATCTTGAAAAATCCTCTTTCTCTTCAAAACTGGATAAAAACCCATCTGTCACAAACACCCACATGCTCACCACCTTTTTTCTTCAATATAACCCTGATATCAAGAAGCGACTCAAATGTAAATACCAAAACTCAATAACACCTGTGTAATCTTCTGTCAAACAATGTGTGTAGAGCTCACTGCTGCTGCTCTGAAAGCTCAGGGACACGGACAATATTAAGGTCTCCATAGTCCCTCAAGCGCTTTCTGTGTCTGGAACAACCAATACAACAGCTCCGACTCTGTAATCCTTTAACTCACAAAATCCTTGACATTTTTGGCTGATTTCCAGATTACTAATTTGTCACGGCCAAGTGTGTAATTTCAATGAGGATTTGTTTTGCATTTTGGAAGCTTTGTCGAGGAGAAGGGATCAAGTATGTTAATGTAATTTGCAGAAAAAACACGCTGGAAAAAAAAGTTGTGAGCTTTGCGGTATTTTTCATTCTTTTCTGTGTGTGTGTGTGTGTGTTTTTGTGTGTGATTCAGAAAAGTGACTAACAAATGCGTCTTACCTGTGTCTGGTGTCACGGTTCCTGATAATGTTCCATGAAAGAGTATTAAAAAAAGAAGAGAGAGAGACAATCGTTTACAATTCAAACCAGAGATTTCATTGCCTGTAATAAGTCTGTTTTGTCCTTATAAACTCAGGCTAGCTTTGATTGAGACAGCTGCACAGGTTCAGATTAAATATTAAACACAAACAGGATGCTCTGGGCCACTGTCATACCCAAAGGATCCCAGCATGAAATATAGTCCCCAGTTCTGTCTCTGTCTAAGGAGAAAATATTCACAGGTACAAATAATTTAACACATACTTAATACCCATTTCATGTTGTAGAATACTTGAAGTAGCCTGAGATTTGTAAAGAGAAGCAGGAGACACTGGTCGTCTCAATGAGAGGTTTATCCATTATATAGTGTGGGACCTCGATATATGACCACTCAAAACATTGTGATAGTATTATCATTCTTCCAATGCTTATTTTTTAAGGAGTATTACACCCTCTAATGACCAAATAACAAGGACTGAACTAACTGGTCCTTGGTATAGTCGTGCAATTTCTCCAGTAGCAGTGATTGTCCACAGAATATTGTAAAAAGTGAAAAGATATTGCATATTGTTATTTTGAAGTACTTGCTACTGCTACTTACATACTACAACATCTTAGTACTGGTATGTTTGATGAGAGTACTATTGTTAAAGGTCCCATGGCATGAAATTTTCACTTTCTGAGGTTTTTGAACGTTAATGTGAGCTCCCCTACCCTGTTTAGCCCCCCCATGGTTAAAAGTTGTGAAATGTCTAAACTGAGCATTTGCGATCCTTTTCTGCGTTACAAAAAATCGGAGCTCAAACGGGCGAGTTTGAACAAGGCACCTTATTGACGTCAGATCGAAAAAAGAAATGCAAATGCAGTTCCACCCCCGTCTGTCTGTACTCAGCGTCTCTGTAAATCACGCCCAGAGAGTTTGGACTGCGAATGCGCTAGGCAATGCAAAATGTGTTTTTTTATTTGCCTGGAGGCACGTCCGAGTGTTTCTAGGCTCGGAAGTCCTTTATCTGAGCCTCTGGACCTTTGAACAGCAGTGGTTTAATTTTATTTTCTGTGGAAATGTGTTTATTTTTCAATGGAACGCTTCAAATCTTTCCCCCCGTGCAAAAACAAGGAAATGGATCAGCTGAGAGCTGACAGCGGAGAGCGGAGAGTTTGGCCACGCCCCCACCCTCTACTATAGGCCAGCTCTTTTCTCCTCATTTGCATTCAAGCAACAACGCCCAGAATAAAGTGTTTGAGAGAGATATTTATGACTCTTTCTCATCTTATCTCTGTTTCCTCATGCACTGAGTGTTGATTTTGAAGAAGGATTCATTTACAGTATTAGGGAACCATTAAGGAGCCATATAAAAGCATCAAGAAGTACCATGTCATGGGATCTTTAATACTACAGGATTTCTAAAAAATAATAGCTATTATTGCTCTACTACTAGTATTACTCCTACTCCTACTCCTACTCCTACTCCTACTACTGTTGCTAATACATCTGGTACAATACACATCCTATTTAAACTGCTACTAAAACTAGAATACCTTACTTCAACTGCTACCACCATTGCTAGTTCTGCCATATCTAGTAAGTATACAGAAATATAATTACTATATACTACTCCCCATTACCACTACTATCACTGATATTATTACAATACTACTACAATCACTACTACAACTACAACACCTGCAACTACTACTACTACTGCTGCCGCTACTATTGTTATTTTGACTATATCTATTTCAAAGTTTAAAAAATAATAACAAGTAGTTGCTCTGACTGTACATTGAAATATCTTGTGTTTACTTTAAAGTGAGAAAGTAAATTATAGGACTAAAAATATCCGGTTTCTTCCACCTCGAGAATATTCATCAAACAGACACTAATAACAGAAAATGAAAGTGTAACATTACATAAGGGGGAACATTTCACAGGACAAACGACTGTGCTGAGATTTTACGCTTGAGAAAATACTGAAAATAGCAAGAATAAAGTGCCTGTAGGCCCCTCTAGATACCATCGTCATAATCCACCGAAAAATATCGTTGTCACTGAATCCTCCTCTCATCCCAAAGACGTATTACAGACCCACAACATCACATCACAACACTGACTTCAAACAGATCAAACTGCAGATGCCCTAATGCAGATAATGCCATCCTAACCCATATAAGGCACTCTCATTTAGGTTTTATTGTTAACAGGTCAATCTGCTGTTCACTGTTATTTAAATATGTATTGGAGATCTGAAGTCAATGTCAAAAGGGTTTAATTTTGTGATATTAATCTGACTTTATTTGAAAGCTGAAAGGTCTGAGTGTGTTGTGAACATTGGAATTGTGGCAGTGCTTTTGTACTCTGTGGATAGAATCATAAGTAATCTATTTATTACAAGCAAAAGTATTGAGAAGAGAAAATTCATAACTTTCTCATTAAAGCATGGTTTGTCTGTGTGGAAACAGCTCTGCAACAAAATCATTTTTTGTTTGTTGATTTGTTTTGATTATTTCCTTGATTTTTGACAAAATTTTAATTTATGACTCACCAAATGTATTATGGATTAAGAGTTGTATTATAAAAGTTAGACTTCTTGCTGAATCAGTGACATTTTCTATCTTTAGATTTCAGTTATAGGAAATGCATTAAGTATTTATTTAAATGAACTTTTCTGGTGGAGGGAGCATCAAATGCTTTTCTTCATGGAGATGCTTTGTCTGAAATGTTTCACAGAACGGTATTAAACCTTTCTATCCGCATGGAGATGAAATAAGACAAAGTTACAGGTCAGATCTGTGGAGAGGCTACGCCACTCACAGTCAGAATGCCTGTTTTTTCTATTTTTGAGCTATACAACCACTTGTAAGTTAATAAATATAAGGTAGAGCTATTTAATATCATACTGTGGAACATTTTAGGCAGAGCAATGACATTTCCTTGGAGAGCTGACAGGCCCTCCACTGGAAAAGTTACAGAATGCATCTTTCACATTGGAAGAATGGTAATACTTTGTGGTAGTGGTAGTGACCCATACAGCTTATGTACCAGGCTTACAAAAATCTGACCGTAGCTCAGTCTAAACCCTGACTCACTTGAGCTCCAGGATGGTGCGTGTGTATCCATCTGGGTGGACCCTCCTGATGAAGTTGAAGTCCCCCACATAGAGGGATCCATCAGGGCCACTGGCGAGCGCCACAGGGGCGAACAGCATCATGTCCCTTGCGGCGCCACTGCAGCTGGGCCCACACGGGACGCTGCGGTAGAAGCCGTTGCCCATGACGCTACTGATGACAGGGGGCTGCTGGGACAGGAAGACATTTTCTCCGTTTCCTTTGTGGAGGATTCCTGCGGAGGAGGAAGACATTAAGATTAAACGCTAGAGGTGCGCTGTGTTTGAAATGTCACTGATCTTTGAACACAAATAATGCTGGAGCCAATTTAATGCAATTCAATTTGTGCTCCTGAAAATAAGGGCATGTTTTTACTGCTTTGTTGTTGACCCTGTGGGAGCTCTCCACTATTGCAGCCTTCTTAAGGTTCATTAAGATTTTATAACACACCTTAGGAATTTCATATTTCATCTCTCGCCGAAATGGAATCACCGGGAAGACTGTGCATCCGAGGTTATGGAGAAAGTACATTAGAGACAACCTGGTGTGTCTAAATGTAGTGACAGAGACAGTCCCATTCCAAGGTCATTTTTTAGGCATCACATTTCGGAGAATGAGGGAACACGCAGAGAGGACGGTGCCAAGGAAGTAATTACTGCAGTGAGTGCACAATGCCGGCTAATGTGCTACAGCTATTTTCCATTACTGTCAGTGGGGTCTATAGTTTCCTTATTGTGTGGCTCACTGCTGAGAGGATGAGGTAAGGGATGGGATTTAGTGCAGTAATATGTATAATGTTGTGTAAAAATACAGACCACTGCGCAGGTTCAAGGCGTGGTGCCTGTCCAGAGACCAGCCTCCCAGGTTTGAAGGCACCAGTTCAAATCCCTGCATCAGAGCCGTCCTCCTCTCCCACTGGATCGCCCCGGGACACGACTCAAACTCATAGCCCACTGCCACTGAAAGAAAAGAGGAAAAATGTACATGGTTAAAGGTTCTATATTACTAATCAGAAATCTTATATTAAGATAAATTGATTCGTGTTTAAGCCATGTTAGAATGTTGTTATCGCCTCAAAAATATGAGCAGAAATATGAGCCACCAGAAACTGAATTTGAATCACATAATTTGAAATTGTATTTTTTAATTTGAATTATTGCATTGAAAAATTTATCTGAATACTGTAGTATCATTTGAAATTTAATTTATTAGTTTGTAACAGGAATGTAATAAAATTTGAAAATTCACTCTTTTTATGCTCATGTTCAGTTCTCGAAATTCAAATTCAGCTCTCAAAATTCAAATTCAGTTTACTGTGACAAACATCTGGGTAGTTTTAGGATGAAAGGAAGAGCATTCAAGCTCAGATATACAGGATTCCTCTGTCTGCTGCTACACCGAGACTCGTAAAAACTTTTCAGTCTGATCCTGAACGCGAAGTAGTTGCAACTCAGTGGCTTCAGCAGGACGTCTCCGAATGGTTAGTTTGAAATGTTAATGTCTGGAAACAATACTTTCGTTAGCTTGTTTATGTATACTTTTACGGTTAGCATGTAGCCAGCATCTAGCCTATGTTGTTAGCTTTTCATGTCAGTATCCGTAGCCAGTGCTTTCGATGATTTGGCTGAGGGGGTTCAGACCTATGCAGAACAGCAGTGGGGACAGTGCGTCTCCTTGGTATATGCTACTTTTGATGGAGACTTGTGCAAGTGGCTTGCCATTGGCTTCAAGGGTGGTTTGCCACAACCGCATTGAGTTTGCAATGAATGCCCTTAGAGTCTTATTGATATTGTACAGCTCCAAGCACTCAGTGATCCATGTGTGTGGCATTGAGTCATAGGCTTTCTTGTAATCAATCCAGGCAGTGCACAGGTTGGTTCTGCAATCACGGGTGACTGTTCGGTCAACCAGGAGTTGGTGTTTGGCTCCCCTGGAGTTTTTGCCGATGCCCTTCTGTGCTGTGCTCATGTATTGATCCATGTGCCCACTTATCTTAGCCGCCATGATGCCTGACATGAGTTTCCATGTTGTGGAGAGACAGGTTATTGGCCGATAGTTGGATGGGACTGTACCCTTCGAGGGATCGTTCAGGATCAGGATCATACGCCCTTGGGTTAGCCATTCAGGGTGAGTCCCATCCCTTAGCAGCTGGTTCATTTGTGCTGCCAGGCGCTCATGGAGAGCAGTAAGCTTCTTTAGCCAGTACGGGTGGATCATGTCAGGGTCTTTCCTGAATGTCTGCCACTGTGATGGTGACTGAATCTCCTCAGGGAGTTTTGCTGTGGTCTTTCCTCAGAGTCACCAGCCACTGTGCATCGGTGTTATGTGATGCCTCCCTTTCCCATATGCCTTTCCAGTACCTTTCAGTCTCCAGCCTTGGTGGGTCTGCTCTGGTGTTATCCCCCTGCCATTGAGCGTACACTTTTGCAGGTTGTGTTGCGAACAACCGGTTTATTCATCTGGCCTCGTTATCTTGAGTGTACCTCTTTAGGCGGCTGGCTAAGGCTTCTAGCCTTTGCTTGGCAGTTTCGAGTGCTTCAGGCATCTGACTGTACCTCTTGGGTACTTGCTTTTTCATTGCACCTTTCAGGGCCTCTGACAATTGGCTCACTTCTCTCCGCACCTGCTTGATTTTAGCCTCTAACCGTCTTTTCCATGGTGAGTATTGTTTCTCATGGCTCCCATGGTTGCTCTTATAGCCCAGCACCTCTAGGATCACTGCTGCTGAAGTGTATATCAGCTTATTGGTTTCAGTGATGGTTGTGGTGGGATCGCTCTCAGTGCTGCATTCACATGTTCTAGGAGACTTTCAGATGGTACTTCACTTAGCCTCTGTAACTGGCGTCGGGGTTCCCTTGTGTTCATTCGGGCCATGATCTTATCTTTCAGGTCAGACGCTGCCTCACTCAGCATGATACTTATTGGGGCTTCGTACCCGTGGTTGGTTAACACATGTTTCAGATAACAGCATTGGCAGCTTAAAAAGCATACATTTTATCTGTGAAACAGGCTTATTTTTCGGTAAAAATCGAGGCGTGTCTAAATTACCATCCTACAGCTGCGGACCAATCACGTGACATTTGCGCTCTTTTGTTTACTTTTTACGCCATTTTTATCAGCTGTGCGCAGCTCCTGAATATGTAGCTGCATTTCATAGGCTGCATTTGCATCCGTAACTTAAAAATCCTTAACTTTGACTGTAAATGCTACATAAGGAAATGCTGTAAATGCTCTCTTCGGGATATGGGACATGGGACAATTCAATGCGCGCCTTTGAAATTTGGCGTGCGGTGAGCAAATCGCTGCCAGGGCCTTTGAAAGGCAAGTTTATTTATAAAAAGAACGAAGGCGGGACAATTTGTAGCTTTTGTCAAAAAGAATTTTCGATTCACCGAAAATGCTCCAGCCTGACAGATCATTTGAACGATAAACACGTCCGGACAAGTTCCATTGTTACCGCTGATAGTGCGCACTTCACCAAACCACCAAACCACCAAACCACGCTTGCAGAATTTGGGAAACGAATGAGCAAAGCAACCACTTGAAAACTGACAAACACAATCACAAAGTGGTTTCGCTCGTTCGTTTACAATCTCTCTCTCTTTATCTCTCCCTCTCAATGTCTCTCTCTCAATCTATCTCTCCATCTCAATCTCTCTCTCTCACTCTTGACAGCATTAAATTAGTAAATACATCTCTGGGTATGTTTTTTGACATATAACATGGTTACATTTTTGCATAGTATGTTTTCTGTGTTACTAATATATATATATATATATATATATATATATATATATATATATATATATATATATATATATATATATATATATATATATATATATATATATATATATATATATATATATATACACACACACACACACACAATTTATATACACAATTTATCACTAATAAAACACACAAATCTTCTGCCTGCTATAGTGAAATGGCACTATGTACTGTAGAGGTGGGGTCTCTCAGTTCTGAATCACTATCCATGTTGCCATGTCCTTACTTGATACAGTAAAATAAATACATTAAACAATAACATTACCACAGTTACAGTTGTTGAAAGTTCAGAGAGAATGAAAGCTGATTTTAATTATTAGTTTGAGTGAAGCACAGTACTATTTTTTGGCTAAATCCAGCGTACATCATTTCCCATGTGATAAAACTCCATTGCGTGGAGCAGTAATTTGGGTGAATGGTCTGTAGCTCCTGTCACAAGTGGAGGCGTAATCAGAGGGGGCTGTCTTCATGAAGGAGGCCTAGAATTAGCTGTTTGGCCTCTCAGTTCTAATGATACACCACAGTTTTCCTGCTACAAAAAAGCAACCCTTTTTTTTGTGCTGCAGATCACATATTAATTTACCCAGAACTTAAATCAACCATTTTCGGTTACAGCTTGTTTATAGTGCACATGCACATGGACAACACCTAGTAATTTGATTTATAGTAGAATAACATTTGCAGTATTTTTTCAAATTTGTATATATATTTGAAATGCACCGATCCAATACTGATATTGGATATTGGTGTGGATACTGAAAAATTGGCTATTGGTTCAGCCTGTTTAGACATATACATTAATGTAATAAAACTGGTTGTAGTCAGCCCAGAAAGTCTCATAATGTTTGAACTTTTATTTCTATAAAGCTCTGATGTAGATACTTGAGAGACAAATAACAGCTACATAACACATCTGGATCAGCTTTGTTTGATTTAATTTTGGTTTTCAGAAAATAAATAATGTATTCAGTCTGGTTAATATCGGGCATCGTCAAATACTTAAAGCTATAGTATTGGAAATGGTATCGGAACTGAAAAAGCTTGGTGCATCCCTATATGGCACATTTGTCAAACATCAATTTTCATGATGGTTTCTTTTTTTATAATTGTCATGAAAGACATGAGAGTTAAATTCATATTTTTTTTATTGCATGAAATAAAATGTTGAAAATGTAGTTCTGCAAAGACTAAATTATAAGCCCATTTTTTCTTAGATTTCATACAATTCCCACACTATCACTATCAGTATCTTGGTTCCTTATGCAAATCATGCTGTCAAATCATATATTTATTGTTGACACAGACAAAAAAAATCTATTACCGTACTTTCATTTTCACCTGCAGTGTAAATGCTATGCTAAAACCTTTTGAGCTTAGTTATAGTATATTGTAGTTATAATGTTCCCACATCTATACAAGCCTTCATAACCAAGACTACACTCTGCTCAGCCCTCTCTCTCATAGACGCATAGAGACAGACTGTCAAAAGGGATATTAAAAAAAAACAACATTTTAATACACTGTTTTCGGTGAATATAGCATTTTCAAATCAACAAATGTAACATGATGATCTAAATACTGTATGTTATATGTTAGCAATTAATACCTCATAGAAGTGTAGTGCCCCCTCTTTAAGTGAAAATCATGTGACTTCAGCAACTCTTATGTAATTCTCTAATATATGTGACCCGCCACGAGAAAATCAGCCACATGTCGGCATTCGTGAAATGGAGAAAATTACGTTTAAGTTTGTTTGTTTTTCCAAATTTGTGAATTTCGTTTTTTTGCAGAATGTGCTAGTTGAGATCATGAAGAAGGCACTCCATGCTTCAGATAACAGCATTTGTTGCATTAAAAGCATACATTTTGTATTTAAAATTGGCTTGTTTTTCAGAAAGAAACCATAATTACCCACGCTCGTGCTCCTGTCAATCATGTGCTGAGTAGCAGTGTTGTTCGCCTATCAGCTGTAAGGAGCTTGTGAGGAGGACAGTGAAAATGGACTGTAATACTTTGACACAGGACACGGGACACGCTTGGGACATGTCCGTTTCTCCGGTGTAGCAGGCCAGAAGGGAAGGGAAGTGCAAACTGGCCTAGGCTAGATTTCCCCCTGGGGGTAAAATCAGCCTAGGCTGTTTTGCACCCCCTTTGGCCAAACTTCACCCCTAAAATCAATCAAGATTAAGTTCATCTAAGATTAGAAGATTATTGAATTTGACTTCCTGAGAAAGTATAGGTGTGATGAATTAGTTAGGAAGTGCTATCTGAATTAAAGGTTGATATTTGATAATTGTTTGAAGTTTATTGTAACAGATCAGAAAATCAAAAGATGAAAGAGGTTTTGAATTTGAGCTACTGAAAGGGTATATAAATTACCCTTGTCTGATATTTTCCTCATGTTTTACCTAGCTTTGGTGCTGTTCAATACTGCTGTAAGCAGTTCACTGCTGGATTACATTTACTTCTTTTGGATAATTTTGGATAACTTTGGATCCACTTTTGTTACAGGCAGGTGAGTGCATTTTATTTAGTTTTAATTTCAGAGTCTTGTATCAATAGCTAAAGTTTTGAAAGTTGGGTAAAGGCTTGAAAATTTGAGTAAAGGCTTACAAAGGGTAAAGGATTAAATTAGCCATCCAGACTTATCTGAAGAGAAAATTGCATGCTTGTTGTAATGTATATAAAAGTTATGAGTGTTCAAGATCTTGATCGCATGATTTCCGCAGGTCATTTTCCAAGCATGGTATTTTGGGAAAGCTCATCCTTTTGCTGTATGCTGCAGTACTGTATGTAACATTTTACACTGCCTTGTCTCCATGGAGATGGTATTACTTTGCCTGTAGGGTTCCCCAGTATGGTATTAAACATATCTATCTTAGTATCTATGTTCACTTCAGACAAACAAACCAACCAATCAACAAAAGGAAAAAAGGAGATGATATGGAGACAAGCATGTGGCAAACTCTCCACCAAAGACACTACATTGCATACACTGCATATAATACATATACTACAAGTACTACAATAAATACACTATACACTACAAATACTACAAAAACATTACTACACTACATAAATACTAGTACATTGCCTTAATAATAATATTCTTCTCAAAATTTGATTCAATAAAATGTATAGTAAAAGTACATGTACTTCAAAACATACTTCCTTCACTAGAACCCCATCCCCCTGAGGCTATAGCCAGGTGTTTTTGAAGGGCAGGACCAGTGATGCCTTACAGTCAAATATATTTAGAAAAAACAGTGAAAACCTGTCACAATGTTCTTCTTATTTGACCCTTGAAGTCACTTTGAAGAAGCAGCTTCATGACCTGAAAACCAATTCATGCTTTAAAGGTTACCACAAATATACTCACTCAATAGGGACATCCTTACATTATATTTTCATAATAGAAAATACTTTGGGGACAAAACGGGCAAAGCAATCTCAAAGGGAAAAAGCGCAACTGAATACGATATGGTTTGAAGAGACAGGCTAACAAACAATACAGACGCGTACGATGGCAGGTGAAACGCACATTCAATATCTTACACAGCTTTCATTCGTCTTTGCTACCGCCCTGGGCTATGTGTGAACAGTGCTCGATCCGCCTCTCTCCTCTACCTGCCAGTGTCACTGCCCAACAAAACTCAAGGAAACTACAGAGAAGGAGGGATCACAGGGGTACATGGGGAAAGCTGAGGAGAGGGGAGAGATCATAAGATATAACAGGCAGTGGAGAAGGAGAGGACACTAGAGGACGGGACAGATGCAGCACTATGGGGAGACTGAGGAGCGAAGGTTGAGTTTAGCAAATCAGGTAAATAAAAGCAGAGGAGACACTGAGCCAAGAGCAGGTGAAAAGATCAGAGCCAGCAGATGAAATCACTCAGATAGATAAGACACAATAGAAGGCATGGATCAGCAAAAAGCCATAGAAGAGTCTAGTGCATTAGAGTGGGTGCAGGTCTGGTCCAGATACTTAAGAGGGGAGGGGTTGGGGAGGGCAGTATGAGGGTGTCTTGTTCAAAATAAGAGTTTGGAATTATCTTCCTGTTCCTGAACTGTTCGCTGTTAAAGTCAAGAGACAGGTGCGTAATGGATAAACATTCACTTTGTCTAATGAGGGGTTGGTGAGAGCATCTGTCTGTTTTGAAGGACCAATAATTCAAATATTAAAGTGCACATGACTACTAATTTTCATGAAAGCATAGGGTTTAGGGTTACATGTATGTATCTTAGAAGAACTGAAACTGTTAGTGCAAAAAAGGTGTCAAACGTGTGATTTATAGTGGTACAGTGAAAAGACTGCAGACTTCCCCTTTAAGTCTAAGTTTTTCACTCACTCTCTTTGTCCTCACTGTAAACATGACAAGACTGCTGGCAGACCCCCATTCCCCCTCCCACATTATGTAACATTCATTAGAAAGCTCATTTACACCATTCCACTAATACATGGCAAATATTTCTGGTGCCAAAAGGTGAGCACGTACAGCAGCTTTCATGCAACATCAATAAATAATATTGTAATGACCTGGGTTAATGGTGTCTGTGCCTTTAAGGGGTTGGCTGTTGGGCGCATGCGTGGGACAGGTGTGGGGGTGTGTGAGAGGAAAAGAGGAGAGTTACGGTGCTGCATGTGTTGGACTGTTAATGTTGAGTGAGTCCGAACTTCTGTTTAATAAAGTTCATTGGAGAGTAAGAGAAGCCTGGAGTCATTACAATATACAAGGCTTCAAATATACAGAGAATACAAATAATTGCCCGTGAAAATTACTCATGGCTCACATGACCCCCGGAACCCGTGAGGAGGATTTAAACTCCCGGTGTGGATGTGTCCGGACCATCGCACCACGGGAGGAGGCAGCAGGGAGGGTGAGTAACTGATCGGGTTTAGCGTGATTTAGCGTGATGGGCAAAACTGACTAAGTCAAAACTGTGCATCCTTAGTCGCGGCAGAATAGCTGGAGAGGTTATGGGAATTGAAAATGGTTCAGCGCGGAGCGCAGCAGATAGGGAAACGGGCTCGCGTGTCTTCACATGCTCTCCCCTATTAGAAGTGCATTCGTCTCTGTGCCGGCCAATGGTAGCACGGCATTTCTCATCGCGTCATCGCTGTCCAGGGACAAGAGGGACCTGCTCCGTCACGTTTTTATCAATAAACTCGCCGTTCAAAGGCCCCGCACGCCAAATTTAAAATGCGCGCGCATTGAATTGCTGCTCATAATTAATAGTGTGTCTGTTATTAAATTAGTAAAGTAAAAACTCAATTAACGCGTTAAACTGACAGCCCTAATATATATATATATATATATATATATATATATATATATATATATATATATATATATATATATATATATATATATATATATAATTATGTAAATTTTAAAGAATTTTTTTTAAGAGTAATCATAAATTCCCCCCAAAGGGATCTATGAAACACCATAGTTAAAATATTGTGTCAATATTTATTTTGTAGATTTCATCTCTTCATCTCATTACACGTCAAAGACGACCTTGTTTTTTTTTATCTAGTTTGACCATGAGGCCTAAAAACCCTGGACAGTTTCCATTTACTGATAAGACTGTTAGTTACAAAATGATAGAAAATTAAAAGGGCGGACATGTTTATGCTTTTGAGTGTCTGTATCTCACATATAAATTGTGCTTATTTACCCCTCTGGGCTCTGAAATACTGCTCACTACACTTTACATTGAAGAGGTTTCTCTTGTTTATCAAAGTGAACACGCCTTCTTCACTGTGGCTATAAAGATAGCACAGTGGTATGTCTGAAATTGCATGCTCCAAAGCCATTATTAAGTCTTTTTTTGCAATGAGACCACTTAAAAAAGTAACAAAAAGTGAATTTCATAAAAGCACGGTTTGAGAAGTGAGTGGTGTGTGCTATAATTAATTATCACCTCCCATTGTTCGTCAGGAGTTTGTACAATTGGTTGATTACTTACAGTATAATATGTCTATAAGTGCCTCTTAAGTACAGCGTTCGCACATTGATTAACATGATTAGAATTGCTTAATGTGCATATAAAAACACATGCGCTTTGCATTTGAATAGGCCCATTTGGTTTGACGAACCTGCACTGTCGTCCCCGTGAAAAGATGCTCTGCTTTCAACTTCAGGCATTTCTAAATCCTCCTACTTTTTTCCACGAAGAAATACAAGATAGAAAGATCTCGTTTGGCAGCTCCACTTTCTCCAAGCAGCTCAAAAGTGTAAAAGGAACACATTTCTCACATAAGTAAATAACATATTCTAATTAGAAAGTATTGGAGGTGTTAAAACAGGTGGCAGATGGTTAGCCAGTGCTTCGTTCCTGCTTATCTAGCTAAGTGAAAAAGCTTATAAAAGGTAATTCCCCAGACAGAGAAGTTATTTGTTCAAGTCACTGTTCTTATCCCTAATATAAATTACACAGTGGGGACAAAAGCTGGTAATAAATGTATCAAATCCCACCAGGAGAAAAGGCTTAATGAAGGTGCATTTTCCTAAATAAGCAAAAGAGGAATTAGCTGCAGAGTTACCTACTTTAAAGTAAGTGATTCTGTAGATCCTGTCAATCAAAACACAGGCGACACTTCCTGGGGTTTATGATACAGCTTGTTGCCATAAAGAAGTGGGCTAAGGGAGTATGAAGTCACCCATAGCATTCGGCTCCAGTCAAATGAAGTTATAGGAACTGATAATAAGAATATTAACTGATTTAAGGACAAATAGCAAAATAAAAACTTTGTCCAGTTGACAAATTGAACTTCTCCTTTCATCATGGATTCTACCTGGACGACTGAGGGACTTTTCACGCAAATTGGATATGGATGTAAGTTCATTCTACATTTGTTGGTAGTGTTTCTTATCAAATGCTTATTTATTTTAAAGGAAAAGCAACTTTTTTTTTTTTACAATTTGAGCCTTATTTCTGTAATAAAACAATTTGTTTTACTCACCCATAGCACTTTGGTGTCATATGGAGCACTTCCAGAGATGTTTTAGATTTGCGTTAGCCTAGCGCCACTTCTAGCCATAGCTCGTGGCTAGATTCCGTGAGCATGTAATATGTAATATGCCCCGTGCGAGCTCCAAATAACACAAACTTTAGCACTTTTCAAATCATAGAAGCTCGATGTCTTAGTCTACGATTTCGTTTGAGTCAAAAGTGGCCTGTAATCCGAGATTTAGCCATAGTTTACAGCTTTGCGTTTCATGTTTGGGTCCCGGGAGCGGGACATGCGCACTGGCGTCCTCATCTACTCGAAACTATGGCTAAATCTCAGATTACAGGCCACTTTTGACCAAACAAAATCGTAGACTAAGACATCAAGCTTCTATGATTTGAAAAGTGCTAAAGTTTGTGTTATTTGGAGACCGCAAACATGTGCCCCGAGAACTCACATGATGGAGATCGCAAATCTAAAACATCTCTGGAAGTGCTCCATATGACACCAAAGTGCTATGGGTGAGTAAAACAACTTGTTTTATTATCGAAATAAGGCTCAAATTGTAAAAAACGTTACTTTTCCTTTAATCTGAGTGCATTTGAGTTCATTTTTGCAAAGGAGAAAAAATTATTTTAAAAAAATCTTTGTTTCTGACTAGTCGATATTTGTTCAAATTGTCTGACTTAATTGCACCCAGACGTGATTGCTACATTAACTAAATGTCAAATAAATCTGCAAAGTTTTGTAACTAGGATTTTACAAATGCAGAATGAATTGGTAATGACTTTTGCTGAAAATGTTCTGTCTATAACCGGGATTAAACCATCATCATCATGTAACTTTTTAGGTGGAGGGGTTTGCTAACTGCTTGGCGCTTTGTTTGGAATCCAATAGTAATACATATCTGACTTTATTTATTTTATTACCCAAATTTTTATTGCTAAAAATAATTCTCATGCACCTTTTCTGTCTATCTCCATGGAGACAGATATGTTTAACACCATACTGTAGCAGATATGGCCAAAGTAATAACATCTCCATGGAGACAAGGGAAAGGCGAATCCTCCATCAGAAAAGTTGCATGGTGCACCTTTAAAGTGCCTATGGCAGGCTGAAACACTCTAAAACACAGTTAAGATCATTTTATTTAAGATTTTACAAAACATTTTGCTTTTTTTTTTTCCCAATTGGATCATTTTTTAGGTTTCAGATTTTTCTACTACTCTGGGAGAATCACTCTGGGGAATTCAATATTGTTACCTAACAATTCTACTGGGCCAAAACTCTTTTTTTTGTTGAAATGTGTTTCTTGTGTTACCTGGCCAGCCAAATGATATCTCTCTGTATTTCCTATACAGCGCGATACCATCTGGACACCCTCCATCCACTCTCGCTCCTCCGGTTACAAACGGACTCCGCGATTCTGATTCGTTCAAAGATGGTGACGTCAGTGCACCCGCCTTTGCCCGCAACGTCACTCTTAGGCAGCGGAAGTTCCTCCTCAGTTTTGAATCAAGATGGCGCAATCTCTGATTGGTTCACTTAGCTGTCTGTCTACGCGCAACTGCAGCGTATTCTGTGGATCAAGCGTTACCAGACTCACTCGCTGGTACAGCGATGAGTCATGGATTCTTCCAGGCAATTTCTTGTGTATAAATTGAGCCAAAACTTTGGATAGAATACTCCCTAGTCTGATGAACCCTTTAAAATAGAACTTCCTGTAATTTTCAACAAAATGATTCTTGATTGGTGTAAAACTATAATTTATTTTTATAACCACTTAAGTAAAAATTGAATAGTTGTCAAAACTTGCCATATGCACTTTAAGTTGTTATAAATTATGGCCAAAATGACCAATAATTGATTTTGAATTGAACTGCAGGCAGAGTACCACCAGGTAACTTCTATCTTATTCATATACCACAATTTGAAGACCACAAAAACAACATCAACAACAAGAAGAGGCCTCTGCAAATGACTGTATAACAAACATGTCAGACCAAGTAGGTGTAGGTAAAGCCACACTTTTTGAAGTACCATAATTTCCAAATAACACCAGTTAGACCACGGAGATGTTGATCGACTTCAGGAGGAGACCACTACCTCACTAACCGGTGAACATCCAGGGGCAGGACATACAGACTGTGGACAGTTTCAAGTACCTGGGTGTTCACCTCAACAATAAACTGGACTGGTCCCATAACACCGACGCTCTGTACAAGAAGGGCCAAAGTCGCCTCCACTGAGGTCCTTTGGAGTGTGCAGGCCTCTGCTCAAGACTTTTTATGACTCTGTGGTGGCCTCTGCTCTCCTCTACGCTGTCGTCTGCTGGGCCCCGAGCAGCACAGAGCGGGACAGGAAGAGACTCAATGTCCTGGGCTGTCCTCTGGACTCTGTAGAGGAGGTGGCTGAGAGGCGGGTGCTGGCCAAACTTACGTCCATCATGGATGACACCTCTCATCCCCTGCACCGGACTGTAGAGGAGCTGAGCAGCTCCTTCAGCAGCCGACTAAGGTACCCTCAATGCAAAAAGGAGCGCTACCGCAGATCTTATTTACCTATTATTATTATTACTTATCTTGTCTGTATGCACTTTTTTGTTCAAACTTTCTTTTGCACTAAACTGCCTGGAGCTAATGTGGCAAGTGAATTTTTCCTGTGTGAGATCAAAAAAGTCTTCTCTTAAATATCCTGTCTTTTTCTGAATACAACTAGTAACCCTATAATTTAGATCTGTACACAATTGTTCTGAAATGATTCCTTCCTTGGCATGCTTAAAATGTGAACCTTGTACAGAATCCTATTATTGACACCTGAATTGCAAAAAAATTCACAATTAGATATTTTTCGCTAGATATTAGTCCTCAACCAGGACTAGAACTGGACTAAACAAAATTTAGTTGGAACTATAACAGGTCAGATTACTTGTGCTGTTAAAAAGTCTCTTTCACATAACATTACAAGCCATAAGTTTTTCAGTGAGTCACTCTCAGCTTTTTTGTTGAAAATCAAATTCTTAAACTGGACCATGAATGCTTGTATTGATCACAGACTTCTGAAAATCAATTTTAAATTTATTTTCTTGAATAGGCAAAAGAGCTCATTGCTTACCTGTAGCGTGAGTGAGCCCCCACACTTCCTGTCCGTAGATGTCTGTCTTGTTCCAGACCAGTCTATGGACCAGACCAGGCCCGGCGGGGTACCACCTCTGATACAGTCTCCCCTGCACTGAGGCACGGACATGGACTTTGGAAAGGCCACCCAAGGGAGACACGGGGGACGAGGGAGACAGAGGAGTGAGCAGCACCCGGAGCAGTGACTGGTAGCCCGCTGCTCGTGTGCTCAAATAGCTGAGTTTGACAAAAGCACCAGGAATTGAAAGTTCCTCTTGGACTGCCTGCGGAGAATAGAAAAGAGCAAAGTGAGACAAGGCAGACTGAAAGAATTTTACTGAGGAGGGGAAATACTGTGGAGTGGAATAGCTTTAACAAAAACTGCATTTTATTATGGTTACAAGGTTATTCATAATCAAACAAAAAATATGAATGGACACAGATCCCGAATTGCAAACGGTGCAATATTTGAAGTACCATCATTTTCCTCCACAAACCACTAAATATCCACTATTCAGTTTTGAATACAAAAAAATCACTCATGTAGTTCTCTACAAAAATGTTCTGAAATGTGATTCCTGTATTAGTTTGCCAGTTCATAGGCTTATTTGTGAATGTGAAATGTGAAAACATTCCGGAGTCGTCTGGACGAGTAGAATGGATTTGTTTACGCCCACGTCACAACCTCATGGCCAGAACAAATAGCAGCCACGTGCGCAACATTCATTCGCAACAAGACAGCGACCATGGCGGACACCAGAGTAGTAGTAGCAGTAGTAGCAGTCACTGCTAAGTTTGCTTGCATTATTGAAAGAAAATGTACTGCAGTTATACCAACTAGGCGAGCAGCAGAGACGCTTACAGCACAAGATTCTTTTCAACCCATCATGGCGTGTTACTAGACGTGCCAAAAGAAGAAGATTTTGGGTGAAACCTGGAAGAACAAGTAGCTGGTGGGACAACTTTGTGAATGGCGTTGTCGTGGACGCAAAATGGAGAGAGAACTTTCGGATGATAATAATTATGACTCACCCTGTGTTGCAGTGTTTTTGGATAATTCGCGTATCTCCATGTGTATGCAATACATGTTTAGAATAACTGTTGTAATTGGACAACAGACTTTTTTATGTCTGTCTTTACCACATTAGTCAAAGTAACTGTTTACATGCCACTGTTAACAATATTTGGTAATTTAATTATATATTAACTAAAGTCCGCCACAAACCACAGGATTTTTCAGTCTTAAACTTGCAACAAAAACACCACAGACACCAGGAGAACTGTATGAGATTTTAAATCTCAGATCGGAAAGACTGCTGCGGGATATGGCTGCGGACCACAGGCTACAAAGTTGTGAGTGCACCTTGTGTCACCTGTTTCTTGTCTAGAGTAAAACGACTCGCAATGAGAGCCTTAAAGGCAAATTAACGTTTTTTTACAATCTGAGCCTTCTTTCGGCAATAAAACAAGTAGTTTTACTCACCCATAGCATTTTTCTGTCAATTGGAGCAGTATCGCAGAACTTATGTTGAGCCGTTCTGTTCTAGTAATGATCCCGTATCCGTTAACATGGTGCTGTATCATATGCTCGGGGCATTACTTTGCGGTCTCCAAATAACACAAACTTTAGCACTTTTCAAATCATAGAAGCCCGATGTCTTAATGAAATATTTTGTTTCAAGCAAAAGTGGCCTGTAATCCGAGATTTAGCCATAGTTTCGAGTAGATGAGGACGCCAGTGCGCATGCGCGGACTGCTCCCGGGACCCAAACATGAAACGCAAAGCTGAAAACTATGGATAAATCTCGGATTACAGGCCACTTTTGCTTCAAACGAATTCGTACATTAAGACATCGGGCTTCTATGATTTGAAAAGTGCTAAAGTTTGTGTTATTTGGACACAGCAAAGTAATGCCCCGAATACAAATGCTAACGGATGCTAACGGATACGCTACAACATAACTTTCTTCAAACAGCTCCAAATGACACGAACGTGATATGGGTGAGTCAAACGACTTGTTTTATTACCGAAAGAAGGCTCAGATTGTAAAATAACGTTACTTTTCCTTTAAATGCTCAAAAGATCAGAGCCTTGGACTTCCAGTTTAGATACAAAACAAAACTGTGTTGTTATTATTTGTGAAATGTGGTGCAATACTACAGATACATGTTTTTTAATGCACAGAAGGCTGGCGATAATGTACACAGGAAGTGTGAATGTAAACAGACACATGCGAAGAACTACTCTCGCCTTTTTACTTTTAAAGAACGCTTCGAAGTGGTTTAACAGGGCAGTTTTGTGGAATAGGGTCATTATTAGCGGAGGACAAATTCTATGGATAATATAGATGAGATGCTGCGGTTTTCACTATTTACGGAGTTTGTTTCTTGTACCTCTGTGTCCGTCACTCCTCTGCTCCTGATGCTCTGTTTTATTGGCTGTTACCGTAGCGTTGCTGATGTTTGGTGGTTATGATCTGACAGAGCAGCTCAGAGTCATGCTGACCCCACACACATGAGGCGGCTTTAAAATCGCACACGAAGACAAAAAGTCTGGTCACACCTCTCCGAACCCGGCATGTAGCAAATCGCAATCTAAATTGGGCAAATTCTCCCGCAGTGTGTGGTGGCCACAGTATTTCTTATCCTTAAATGTTCTACCATTGTGAGATAGTGTGGAACAAGCAGTATGGGGTTCAGATTCAAAATTATTATAACCTATAAGTTATCTAGTCTTATTAAATTGAAATTGTTAGGTTTTTAAGGTTGTTCTTGGACTTTGCTGTTGCAACACTGAAACTTCTCATATGTCATCCTATGAAATGGCTTCATAAATCTGAATTCAGTTCTGTGAGTTATCCACAATTTTTCATGTAGTTCTTCAGATTCTTAGATAATTGCTAAGTTTGCACACCTCTGGAATTTCTGGTGTTTAATCAAATATAATATTTACTAGTTAAGTAATGAATCCATTCACATATTAAGGTGCTTTAAGACCAAAATAAATGCAGCATTCGCAACTACAACACAAAACAACATTTGAAAGTATAATCTCTAAAACAAATCTGTCTCTGGTTTATTGTTTTTATCAAACTCCACCATCTGTGAGATTAAGAGCTAATGTGAGGCTGAAGCAGACAGGTTTCATACATAGTTTCCACAGTTTTGATTGCCTTAAATCAACCATCTTTTCCTGATGAGAGGTTTTAGGTGCCGTGCTTTTCATTTTCGATCTTTATTTGTCCAGAGGTAATATTTTCAGAGAGGATTAACCCATAATGGTTCACTAATCAGGCCCAGTCTTGTTGGTTATTTTAAAAGGGCAGATCAAGAGACATTAACAAATATAAAAACTTCATTGAATTCAATATGTGCTTTTGCAAAAAATGGAAAGTCTTTTAGTGAAGCATTTCTCCTAAGTATATTGGCAATCACTGGTTATTATAACATTATCTGATTACTGAAATCCAGTTACAGCTGATGTGAGTAATCTGATTTATTTTTGGTTGTTCGCACATGTGCAGGTTTTGATGAGGAAAATTATTAAAATGACACACTCACGTAACAAAGACAAAGATGTAAATTGAAATGAGGTGATTCTATTGGCTCTTTGTGTGATGCGTCTGTGATACAGTGTGTCTATGGAGGGGAGAGTGTGACCAGTGATTTTAGTTGATTTATTTATAATGCGTTGAAGTTTGTGTTGTGAATGTGAATCCAAATTACCGAACCAGACTATTATTGATGATGTAAGGACGCTTTCAATTATTGCTGTGTAGAACTGAAGAAGGATGTTGTGTCTGATTCTGAATTTTTTTAATTGTCTGAGGAAAAACAGTCTTTTATTGGCTTTTTTGTATGTTTCGTTTGAATGCTGTTTCCATTTTAGTGTGTGATTGATATGGGTACCCAGAAATTTGACTGTCTCTGTAATGGTGATTGTTTCATTATCAATTGTGATTGGTGTTTTCTGTGAAGGTGAGCGTGCAAAATCAATGATGAGTTCCTTTGTTTTTGATGTATTGAGGAGCAGGTTGTGACTTTGACACCAGGAGGTTACATGGGAGATTTGCTTACGGTAATGACTTTCATTATTGTCAGTGATGAGTCCAATTATTGTTGTGTCGTCAGCATATTTGAATACGGATATAGAATTGTGGATGGATGTCAGTGTATTGGTGTACAGAGAGAACAGCCAGGGGGAGAGGACACATCCCTGGGGAACACCGGTGCTGAGGGTCAGGGGCTGGGATGAGAGGCCACTCATCCTGACCCGCTGCTTTCTCTCTGACAGGAAGCTCCTGATCCAGTGGCATAGGGTGAGAGGAGTGTTCATGTCCAGCAATTTATTGAAGAGTTTGACCGGGTCAATAGTATTGAAGGCGGAGCTAAAATCCAGAAACAGTACACGGGCATAGGTGTGAGGAGTCTCCAAGTGATCTAATATTCGGTGAAGAGCCAGGTTCACCGCATCCTCTACTGACCTATTGGCTCGGTAGGCAAACTGATAACTGTCCAATTGGTGAGTGGTGAAGTCTTTGAGGTGAGTGAGTATGATGCGTTCAAATGATTTCATGACAACAGATGTGAGGGCAATTGGTCTATAGTCATTGAGGCAGGTTACTTTATTGGTTTTCGGGGAAGGAATAATGACAGAATCCTTACCTACCTGGACAGAGAGACTACGCAGATACAGTACAAAAACACATGGTAATATAAAAGAAAGTACTTTGATTTAATATGAAAATTATATTCTATTGTCTAAAGTGTTTTTTATTATCATCGTGGCATCAGAATCAATATTGAGTCTATTCCTTAATATCGCACTATTGTGACAACACTATATCATATTTCTTTTGTTCATGTGCAGACAACAAAAATGAGATCTAATTATTGTGTAATCTGATTATTCTAGTCCAGATTGTTTCACAAGCCATGCAAATGTAATGTACCCATTGAACCTGACCTCCAGCTGTCTTTGAGGCCCCTCATTTGCCCTGTGTCTGAGCAGAACAGCGATTTACATTGACTTCATTTGGTATTTGCATGATGTAAATATGGAATGAGCTAAATTTGCAGAAATCTGAGACGCCGGAGTTGGTTTGTTGCTGAGCTGTTGCAAAATACATCTAAAGCTCATTTTCCCCGACTGTCATGTGTCCAGGTTAATCTGAATACACATTAACATTTGGGCTATATTAACATACAGTGTATGTTAATATCTTCCCCCACTGTCCCCCCAACCCAGATCCCATGTAACACACAAGCATGAATTACATTTAAAGCACTCATATTACACTATTTTCTGATAATAATGATTATAATGGAATTTCCCCACTGAGGGACTAATAAAGGCATATCTTATCTTATCTTATCTTATAATGTTGTTTCCTCATCAAAACAGACCTGGAGTTGTGTTTTGTTTCATTCACTGTGATGTCACGTGATAATACATGTACAGGAAGTGTTCCAGGTGTTTTTAAAACCCCATACACCTTTACTAGAATCATTTGGATAATTTCAGCCCTGGAATTGCCAATCTCTGCTGAACTAAAGGTAAAAGGTAGCTGTTAACTTGAAAACATAAGGTGGAACTGAGCATTTTGAGCTTTGGAGATCTAGACAGACTAATAATAAATGTCTATCGGTACTTTAATATATGTAAATAAAACAAAACACAACTCCAGGTATGTTTTTGAGGAGGAAACAGCATTATAACATGGCTTAAATCTCACAAGAGATTTATTTAATTTGTACCTGGACTAAACTGGACTAAACCCTAAAAGATTTCAACTTTCAGGATTTGTCATTGCATTATCCCTGAAATAATTAGATAAACATATAAAGCAGATTTTGAAATTAATTTCAAATTCTAAAATTGTATTAGACTGATGTAAGACTGCAATCATATCGGCTTCATTATAATCATTTATTCTATTCACAGTTTTGCCGTTTGCATAAAATGCAAGTTCAGCCAATATTATACCACTTACTAAGCTATACTGTCAGCAGCTATTAATTGAGTGTTGACATGTGGTGAGTGGAAAAATTGGAAGGGTAACTGAACAATATGTAACAACAACAATTTATTTATAACGTAATGGCTGACTCAGACAATCTCAGTTGGTTGAATATTGAACCAGTAAATCACAACAGAAAACTAGTGGGGAAAATATTGATACAGACTAATTATGTGCATATATTTTGATTTAATATAATTTTGTCCTTCGGCAATTCTTTGTGTATAAAACTGCCTTTGAGTATTAACTCAAAAATAAGACTAACGAACACAACTTACATTTAAATATTAAACTTGTTTATCACGCCTTTATTCACTTGCTTTGTTCCGTGAGTGGGCTTGCTTTTCCACAGATCTGACTTGCAGTTTTGCCTGAGGATGTCATCTCCTTGTCTCCATGGAGATAGATACAGTAAGTTTATCCCATATTATCTCCATGGAGACAAACAGGTGACAGACTTTCCACCAGAAACGTTACATAGTCCAACTTTAAATAGTAATACCATTAAAGTATATACTGTACATACTGTGCAAAACTGACTTGTGAGCGTTCAGATGTTATAATGTTGTTATCTCATCAAAAGAATACCTGGAGTTGTGTTTTATTTCATTCACACATGTTTGAGTAACTCTTTATTACCCTATCTACATCTCCAAAGTTCAAAATACTTTGTTCCACCTTGTGATGTCATGTAGTGGTAGTTTTCAAGTCAAAAGCTATCTTTTACCTTTTGAGAGGCAAGTCCAGGGCTGAAGTCATCCAAGTGATTCTAGTGAAGGTGTATGGAGTTTAAAAACACAGTGGAGCACTTCCTGTATTACTACATGAACAGAGTGTTTTATGTTTGAGAAAAGAATTCAGCCTAAGGGGTTGTGTGTTGAACATGAAACAAAGCACAACTCCAGGTGTGTTTCTGATGAAGAAACAACACTGTAACATAGATCAGAAAATAGCTTTAATATGCATTATTTACTTGATTGTAGTTTACCTGTAGTTCTGGTATAGCAGCCCCTTTATCAGAACACGCTCCTGTGTATCTTGGCAGTGGATAGGGCAGCACCAGCGGATATGGACTCAACACACTCATGACATCACACTTCGGAGTCTCAACATCCTCTCTGGACATGGTCACCTGATCCAAAACCAGGAAGTTATTGTTGGGCGTCCATATTGTGCGAGTCTGGGGCAGAAAGGGTGGTCGCTGGAACATCAGGGTCACGGACATGGCTCCCAAAGTCACCACATCAAAACTATAATTCAATAACAGACGTACAATTAGATTCAGTGAGAGGAAGATGAAATAACTCTGTGTTTTGTGCTTGTTTGCAGTTTGGGGCTGTACCTCCCGTCCTTCCTGCTGATTGTGTAGCCGTATTCAGGATGCTGTGGGAAGGTGATGTTGACTCCCACCAAAGGAGACCCATCCTGGAGAGCCACGTTTCCACGAATTACCGCCACTCGACTGGAAAGAAGGAGAAAAAAGGTAAAAAGAGAAAATATAGAAACGTAAACAACACAAGGCAGGTCTGACAGCTTTATAATGATGGAGGGCATAATCATTGTGTGAAAGCCACACTGCATTGTGACACACTCACTCAACGACCTTGTGTAGGAGGAAAACTACTGCAAGTACTCAGCAGCAGGAGGGGGGGAAGTACACAACTGTACGCAAGTAAAGTATAGTGCAAAACAATACACATACATATAATGTCAAGTACTCAGCAGTATAGAAGGAGAGGTACAAAAAGTCCACGACTGTACACACGTACAAGTATTGTAGAAAACAATGGCATACTTACATGTTTATTATGGTCACACTTTATTTTACACTGCACTTCACTAAGTACAGTGCAACACACTGTACACATACTGTAATTAGATTGTACCTATTGTTAGGGTCCTTGTTTATAATTTATAATAATCATTTAGAATTTATTGTGTTAATGTCCAAATGATGCGTTTTCAAGCAATATACAAAAATGTAAATACTACAGCACAAACTGATTCTCTTTTTTTAATTCTTCCCAAAAAACATTTAAAAAAACATGGAAATGAGAAACACTTGTATGTTTTCACTTATAACATTAAATATATTAATACTTCTGCTTATTTACACACTTAATCTGTGCTGGTCATATGTGTAAAAATTAATACACTTAAACTATAGGCAGTATCACAGAACTACAATATATTTACAACACAGTCACATTCTCCTTTGTCAATGTACTCGAACTAGATAAGAATTAAACTATTTAGATACACTGCAGTAAAATAAGATTATTTTCAAGAGTAAGTTCAAAATGGTTCATGTTGTCAATATCACATGATTTATTAGCGCATAGAGTCTGTGCTGGTCACATGACATGCCGTGTAAGCCGCCAAACTTAAACTACAGATGCATAATTGAGCTACAGGGAGATGATTCAGTCAAACAGTTGGTCAAGTGAATGTAAGTCAGAGCCCCTCACTGGGCCTAATCACAGTTTGAAAACAGAGCTACATTATACAGCCTCAATGACCTTCGCTGAGAAACAAAGCACTCACAATCTGCCTGCACAACGTTGTACAAGAACCATAAATATAACTCCACACAATAAAATGCCTCACAATGTCACAGAACAGCTCAAACTTCACATCACGTTTGAGTTTGTATGCCAGAAGAACCTGCGGCGAAAATGGCACCTCTGATTTGAATATTAATGCACTGGATTACAATGAGCCAACATCTGGAGTTATGTCTCATCCAAGCAAATAAAAAATAGGATTTATACGAGAGTTGTACAAGCTGTATTTCCATATTTTTACTAAAATGATATATAAAATTGAATGAGATTAGCCTAGCCACTGTTTTCTCATAGCTCATAGTTACACTTTACAGCCATCACAACACAATAAATCAATCAATACATTTCATGAAGTCAAAATGTTTTAAAAGTGTTCATTGGATTACATTTTTAACATTTTCTTACAAGTGCATTATGTAACTTTTTGGTTGGGGGTCCGTCACCTGCTTGTTTGTATGGATACGCCCTTGCTTTGCCAGGAATGTTCCACAGTATGGCATTAAACACTATCTTACATTTGTTACATAAAAGGTAGTTTTATAGCTCAAAAATGCCTATAAAAACAGGCATTCTGACTGTGAGTGGGGTTACCTCTTCACAGATCTGACCTGTAACTTGGCCTAGTTTGGTCTCCATGGTGATAGAAAGGTTTAATACTATTCTGTGAAACATTCCAGACAAAGCAATAACATCTCCATGGAGAAAAGCACTTGACGGACTCTTCAATAGAAAAGTTACACGGTGCACCTTGAATCTTGCAGCCCTACTCTCCATCGCTAAATCACAAATTCAAATATCTTGATGAAGAATGAGCATATATACAGCAGTAATGACTGGGTGACCACAACTGTCCTATTTGTTACTCTTGTCCGGAAAGCACACATCGATTTTCTTTCCAAAAACAAAAAGCTTTAATGAATCCATGCGTTTATTGAAGTGAACAGCGGAGGACAAATTGCACTGTGACCTTTCTCAACAATACATCACTTCCTTCAGACATCGACTGAGGAGTCTCTCTCACACACAAACTCAAAAAGGTGAGAAAAGCACACGGTCATTAGCAGTCAAGGTAGGAGGCATTTGAAAAAAAAAAAAATGTATTTTATAGTATAAAAAATATATATATTATGATATTGTTTGTATTGATAAGTTTTGGAGCTATAAAAGATTAGTATACTGAGTAAATGTATAGTAAATGAAAATTTAATCTTTCACACTTTTTATGCAGTACTTGGACCACAGTCACACAATTTATTTGCATTTTAGCACTTTTCCAAACATATAACTATTGTAAAAAGCTGCAACTACTTCAAGTTTATACTTTTTTTTTCAATTCCTGCAGCTTTTTTCCATAATAATTGTACAATTGTAAAACAGAAAACTAAAACAATTCTGTTTCCTCATCAAAAACCTACCTGGTGTTGTGTTTTGTTTCATTTGCACAAATCCTACATTTTTAGAGACAGAAAACACCTTGTAATGTCATGTCAAACTACAATAATTTCAGCCCTGAAATTGCCAGTCTCTCCTGAACTTCAAAGTAAAAGGAGCTTGAAAACTACAGCTTCATGACATCACAAGGTGGAGCAGAGCATTTTGAGCTTTGGAGATGTAGACAGACTAATAATAAAAGATTACTCAACCATGTGTGAATGAAATAAAACACAACTCCAGGTATGATTGTGATGAGGTAACAACATTCTAACATGGCTTTAAGCTCACAATAATCCATTTTGTGTAATATAGAACCTTTTATAGTTAATTGCATCAGAAAATCTAATACAGTGGTACCTCACCTTACGAAATTAATTCGTTCCAGAAGTGGTTTCGTAACGTGAAAAATTCGTAAGTTGAGTAGCTATTTCAATGGAAAAAGCCTGATTCGTTCCAAGGCCCCGATCCAAGTTTTTTATAGTGTAACTTTTTTTATAGTGTAACATTGTGTTCTGCGTCCTGATTGGTTTCTCAGACTGGATTTAAACTTTTCTCACATTTGTCTCTCGTTTAAACACTCAAACTTTCATACAAACTTTTCATACAAAATTTTCTACAAAATTATTAATAGTGAAGTGTGGGGGGAAGGAGGAGGGGGGAGAAAACTGCGCTCTGACACGTGTGATAGCGCAGCATGACCCAGCGCGGGGCTGCCAGCAGGTCTAGACCTGGACTAAACCAGGACTAAACCTGGACTAAACCAGGACTAAACCTGGACTAGACCAGGTGGATTAAAGGTCTATTTCCTGGTTTCGTTTCGAGTCACAGCCGCGGTGGTCTAGACCTGCTCTAGACCTGCTCTAGACCTGGTCTAGACCTGGCACTTGCATGCGTTCGTGGGTCTCGTTCATGCGCTCAGACTGCGTGCGGTCCTCCTCAGCTGTGACTCGAAACAAAACCAGGAAATAGACCTTTAATCCACCTGGTCTAGTCCTGGTCTAGTCCTGGTCTAGTCCAGGTTTAGTCCTGGTTTAGTCCAGGTTTAGTCCTGGTTTAGTCCAGGTCTAGACCTGCTGGCAGCCCCGCGCCGGGTCACACGTGTCAGAGCGCAGTTTTCTCCCCCCTCCTCCTTCCCCCCACACTCCACTATTAATAATTTTGTTGAAAATCTATGAAAGTTTGAGTGTTTAAACGAGAGACAAATGTGAGAAAAGTTTAAATCCAGTCTGAGAAAAGCGTATAATGTGTGTGGCTGAGCGCGCATTATTTTAATTTTTGAGATTTCGCGTTTCATAACTTGAATTTTCTTTCGTATCTAGAGACCAAAATTTACCGTGAAGGCGTTTCGTAACTTGGAATTTTCGTTTGTTGGGTCATTCGTAAGGTGGGGTACCACTGTACTGACATATTCTGCACCATCAGGCTTGGGGAGTAACGGATTACATGGAACGGCGTTAAGTAAAAGGATACAAAAAAAAGGTAACTGTATTCCCCTACAGTTACAAAGAAAAAGACGTACTCAGATTACAGGTACATTTAGTGAAAATGGGGATTACTTAGCAGGATTACAATTTGAAAGCATTTTATGTTATTTCATTTTTTTCATTTAAAGCCGGAGGTCATATGTAGGGAAAACAGAACGTACAGACTCGTGCGGCGCACGCGCTCTGTGAAACAAACTTGCACTGTGGAATACACTTGCAGCAGCTCGCACTGAACTTCACGCTGGTCGCGCACTAGGGACTAAACTTGCAGCGGGCATGGTTTCAAAAAACGCATTTAGCGGGTGGAAATTTAGGGAGAATTTTATTTTTAAAGAAGACAAAGGGAACAACATCACAGTGCAGTGCAAATTGTGCCTTCCAGCGGTTAAACACCTGTCAATGTCCAAGGATTCTACTTCCAATCTCAAGAAACATTTACAGGTAAGATTGCTAATATTAACGCTTTGATACTGACAGGCCCTAAATGTCCTGCTTCAGTCATGTTATGTGTGAATATGAGTCATTTCTTTGTCTTGATTCATTGGTAGGAGCCAGTTTCGAGTTAGCTATCGACTAGCAAACTATTAGCAAGCTAGCTAACGTTTGCGGTCACAAGTACACTTTGTGCATTTGTAGAACGATATTACAATATTTAAACATTATCTAGGCAACATAGTCATGTTAACTGATCCATGAAGACCCTTTAGACAATTCCGAGCAAAGCTGTCGTTAGATGTAGGCCAGCGTGCAAGTTGGACGAACATCCTGTCCAGCTGCGGAGATCGGGCAAGATGACTGTCCCGGTAAAACTAAAACTTTAACTGAAAATATAATGTCGTTGAAGTCATAGGTGTTTAGGTGTTTGGTTTAGTGAGTGACCTTGTTTACTAGTGACTTGGCTTATAGTGATAACAGTTGTTAAAACTACACATAGAACTGTACTTGTCCTCCTAAAAACTTTTAATTGTATTGTAATTTTCTTGTTTTCTTGTTGTTATAGGATATTTGGTGTTAAAGTAATCCAAAAGTAACTGAAAGTAATCAAGTTACATTACTTTAATATTATAGTACCGGGATTACGTTACTGAATACATATTTTAAGGAGTAACTAGTAACTGTACCGGATTACAATTCTAAAGTAACCCTCCCAACCCTGTGCACCATACATTTTTACTTTTGAGTTTATCTGAGGTCATGTGCCCAGACATTTTCTAAATCCTGTCAACAAGCATAATTATCCATAACAAGCCCCGCCAAATAACCACATTATGAATTGGGACGGGGCACGGGTCATTGGATCGGAAAACAACAAGTTCAAACGTTGGATCAGGGAGGCCATTGAAATCAGGACACGAGGCACGGACAGCATTAACCCTGATGACGGAGCGTTCCTCCTTTCACACACCTGGGACACCCTCCTCTATAGAGCACCGGGCGAAGGGAGGCGTGGGCAGTCTGAGTGACCTGCCAGGTCCACCAGGCTGACCACGCCCACAGGAAGTAAAAACAGCTGACCAGGCCTACAGGAAGTAACAACAGCTGACCACGCCTACAGGAAGTAACAACAGTTGATATACGACACGACCACCACCAACACCAGTGACAGTTCTGAAGTTAGCTTGCAGTTAGCAGCCAAAACATGTCAACAAGGTAAATACATGTTACTCTATTCTCTTTAATTGTTAATTGAAATGTATTAGTTTATTCAATTAGACCATACAGTAATTGCCACTTTCTGCACAGTACCTCTGGGTTGAACTGAGGTGTCTCATTTGGAGGACAAACCTGCGTTTCCATGGCAATAGCGAATGTCACATGATTATCGTCTCAACACAAAACAGCGGCAGGGATTTCTCATAATTATGGCTTTACTGATGCTGTTACAGGGTCTGGATGTGGAGAGGCAGCTCAGAGAGCCCCTATAACTGAAAACAGAAAACTGATTGGGACTTCATCCATCTTTCCACGTTTGCAAAGGAAGTGTCCGGGAGCTCCAGTGAACAATTAAAGCCTGAGACGAGGAGAGCTCCACTGACCACAGGAGCTGTCAGTGTCATTTTTCAAACTCTGAGGGGCTTCTGCACTGGATAAATGGTCCGCCTGACTGTGGTATTTGGCTAATAGACAAAAAGTAATTGGTGGGAAGTTGTTGTTTGTCAGAGAAATAGGATTTGCACAGAATTAGAGCCTATATTTACTTTAATCAGGAGGTTCCCATTGGGGCACTTTTCTGGTTGTGTTGTGTATCACTGCCAATCTTAACACAAATACATTCTAAATTGATTACAAAGCTGTTTTCAATCCACCCAGAGAATTGACTTATATTTAATTTTGTATTCTACCTTTATTTAACCAGGAGGTCCTCATGCCCTTTAATAATACTGTCTATTTAGAAATGGGTTACTAGAATTATCTTGAATTGTTGTTATTATGTAAGCTGTTTCAGTATTATTGTAGATCGTAGTATATCTCGAATTTTGTGCAGCAGCCAAGACAATCAATACAAAACAGTAAAATCACAAAATATCACATTATGAAACAAATTGCAGCTGTTTTCTATATTCTCTGTTGAAATGAATGGGATTTCCAGTAAACCAGAAAGTCCGTAGCAGTCATATGTAAAAGTGCGTGGGGTGGAATCTAATGAATAAGTCACTATTTATGTTTTTTATGATAGTACAGTAGCTTCAAATACTATTAGAGTGGATGAGGAAAGTAAACGACATAAGCTTGTGTTTGAGCTGCATTAAAGCTATAAAATGACTTAAAAACTATTGATCAATTTCTCCAAATTTGCTGATAGCCATAAGAGTGGATACATTTTTGTTTTATTTTATTATGTCACCTACCAAAATCCAGCTGATCTTTTTCTTTTTGCTCACCTCTGCATCTTTTTGTTCACGATTTCATCCACTACACCCATAAATCAGCAGCAGCTCTAACTTCAGTATTCTACCCATATATTCACTCCTTCTCTCTACCATATATTCACTCTCTCGCCTCTGTACCATATCCACTGTCCCTCATTTGTCTAGACACCTCTCCTTGCCATTCTTCTTTGTATAGTAATGTTTTTTATTAAAGCATTTAAATTTAAACAATTTTGGCTCTTTGCTGGGTCATTGCATTATTTTTAAATGTGTACCTTAAATGACAGTAAAAGTATCTCTATCTATCTTATTACAGCCAAGAACAGCCTGTAATAATATCTGGCGGCATGAATTTTAGCGAGCTGTGAGTCAGGTTTTTAGGCAGACACTATGTTTAGTCGATCTGGCGTGAAATAAAATCGTAATTTACCCAGAATGCATTTTACTGCACTCATTCTTATTATAGCCCCAAACTAAACAGCTTTGAGTCAGAAACATCAATTTTCCCCGGACAGGAGCTGAAGTATTTGTTGATTTGTTGTCTTCTCCCATCTGAAGTTTTTAGGACGCCCTCCACAGCAGCAGAAGGAGCATGAACAACAGCAGCGGTGGTGATGGTGGTGAGCTCTGAAATATTGATGCTGACACTTTTACAACTGGTGTCACTGAATGACACATTAAGCATTAATGCACAAACAAACAGTGGTCTGAAGGACAGTGTTCAGAGAAGAGGAGGTCCCAGGAGGAGCACGCAGACATGGGTCCACATAAAGGAGCCCGATCATAGAAGGACGGAGGATTTGTCATTACGCCGATAATGACCAGGGACTATTTTAACGCAGAGACAGATTACACCATTATGTGCTATTCATGTCTTTCAACACAGGACAAATGGAGGATGAGTCAAACCAAGAAAAGCAAACATTTCAACTGACTATACTTTAAAGGTGCACTGTGTAACTTGTCTGGTGAAGTGTCAATTACCTACTCGCCTCCATGGTGTTTGTTGTTGTCGCTTTGTTCAGAATGCTCCACGTAATTGCATCAAATGTATCTATCTCCACCAAGTTACACATCAGATGTGGAGAGGTAGCCTTGCTCATGATTTTTTAAGCAATAAAAACACCTGTAATTGAATAAATGTATGTTTTAACATGTGGAATATTTCAGGCAAAGCAATCAAATCTTGATTGACTGATTGACTTTATTGATCTCACACAGGAGAAATTGTCCTCTTCATTTGACCCATCCTGTTATTAGGAGCAGTGGGCAGCACATGACTGCGCCCGGAGACCATCTCCATGATCTGCTTGCTTCGGTTTGGTCAGGACCTAAGCTGGAGGATTTGTACCTATGGTGCATGTTTTGGGTTGATGGGGGAAACCGGAGTGCCCGGAGGAAACCCACCCAGGCATGGGGAGAACATGCAAACTCCACACAGAAAGGCCCAGACGACCCGAATCTTACAACCATACCAATGTGCCAGTCTCCATGAAAAAAAAAGTTACACAGTGCACCTTTAATAAAGGGAGTAATAAAAAAAAAAAAACAATAATGGCATAGAACATCGGCCTACTACAAATGTATAAAATGAACCAATGTTCTTTCTATAGAAAGAAAATCTAACATGTGCCAATCCTTTCCAGACCAAATCCCAGCATTTATAGGCTGAACCAATAAATGCAAACAGATTAAACAAACCCACTAGTTTTATAAATAGGCACAAGTTTATTCTGTTGGCAAGGATTATTAAGCTTGTGGGTGTTACAGTTTTACAGTTACATTTCAGAAAAAAACATAAAAGTGGAGTTACATGCTGAGTGCAAGAGAGGAAAAAAAATCTCTTTAGAAAGTAATGTTTTTCATGGTGTAATAAAATCACGCTTACTTCAACCAGACCAAATATTTAGGGTACTGTTATAAAAAGATTCAATGGCAAATAAACATTAATTATGGATGAACAAACCATTGTAAACAGCATAAAAAATCCCCCAATATCAGGACAATTTTTTTTATTGTTTCTGATGAAATAGAAAGCTAAACTGGTGGTTATATTATATTATATTAATGATATTGTATTATATTATATTATATTATATTATATTATATTATATTATATTATATTATATTATATAGATTTGATTGTTTTTTTTAGGCCAAAGTGAAAGCTGTTTTGTGAACTTTACTTCAATTTTGTGAGCCTTACCATAGATTTTCAAATATTACTATAATAAGATTTATATATCAAATGTAAGATTTTGATACAAGCTTAAAAATGCCCTGTCCTTTAATACAGATTTACTCCTTTACGTCTTTCTCATTTATTGGAGAACAACTAAATGACACACTGTACAAATGGTAAATACAAATTGACATTGGCGCACACACACACACACACACACACACGCACACACACACACGCGCGCGCACACACACACACACACACACACACACACACACACACACACACACACACACACACACACACACACACATATATATATATATATATATACACACACACACACATATACACACACACAGGAGCTGCTCCTGCTCTCTGTGCCCAGAGCTCGCACACAACACACACACACACACACACACACACACACACACACACACACACTAAAGACTAAATCTACCTGGTATCAAAGGGCACTTCTCCAGGGAGGGTGTGGGTGGCGCTCTTGCCCAGGAGGAAGCGTATGCGGCGGTAGAAGCTGTGGGTGGGGCCTGTGGGGGGGAGGGGGCTCTGCTGCAGGAGGGACAGGGGGTCTGAAGAGCCGTGACACAGAGGGTCCGAACCACAACTCAGCTGTTCACAGCAGTCTGGGTCCACACAGTCCATCAGGCCATCTGAAACACAGGGAGTCAACAAACAAGATGTCAGCTAGAGCAATGACGCCATGGGGAGAGGTGTAAACAGTGTGTAGGTATGGGCGCATTATTATTGTGATTTATGTTTAATATGCTAATTGTGGCTGAACCTCCCACACTGCAAAAAGTAAACTCTAACAAAGTTAAAATTACTTATTGACTTTGAGTAAATTTCACTTAACAAGTAAAATTATCTACCAATGGAAAAAGACTTTTTTGTAAATAAGAATATACATCTGGTTACACTCAAGAATGCTTTGCACTTAAAATGAAAAATAAATAAATTAATTAAGTCCATCCATCCATTTTCTTCCATTATCCGGGGCTGGGTCACGGAGGCAACAGTCTAAGCAGGGACTCCCAGACTTCCTTCACCATGGACACTTCCTCCAGCTCCTTCGGGGAGACCCCAAGGCGTTTTCAGGCCAACCGGGAGACATAGTCCCTCCAGCATGTCCTGGGTCTTCCCCAGGTGGCTGGTGGTCCCATACATTTATTTATTTTTTAAAGTATGTTGCTTGAATAAAAATAAAAAGAAAAAAGAAAAGAAATCTTATTCTTATATTACTTATCAAGTTGAATCTACTCAAACAAAGTAAAATATTTAATTTAAGTAATTTTTACTTAGATGACATTTTTGCAGGGTAGTATGGTGTGTGATGTGTGAGTGACTGAGCATCGGGAAAAGCGCTATATACGACCAAGGCATTATTGTTGTTGTTGTTGTTGTTCACACTGAGTACAAAACAATAGGAATGGTTGTGAAATAGAAAAATGTATGGAATAAATAAACAGGCAATGTGAACTTGAATTATCAAAAAGACAAACATATATGCCTGAAAAAACAATAACTTCTTACAGATAATATTTGTGTCAAATCAAAGCACATGTAGTTGATGTGAATACAGTCCAAGTACGAGTAGTTACAAATACACAACTAATGGCTGGGTAGAGACAGTGTGTCAAAAACATGAATTTCAGCTGTAACACTGACAAACATAGACAACAGTGCTAAAATACACAATAAACAAATCACCCGTGGACAACACTAAAACTGATTTAAACTCCAGAAAGCTCTCTCTCCATCACAGAGACAACATAAACCAGAACAGACTTTAAAGTGCTCTTCAGATTATTGGAGTACAAGCTGTCTGTAAAATATTGAGACTTTGAGGCTAATTTAGACAATTTATTTTGCATCATTCACAACGTATGACAAGATGAGAACGAGGAGCTGAGAAAATCTTCCAAGGCTGAACTCTGTGGGGAAGAGACAAGGATAAAATGGCCTCAAACCTACAAGTGACAAAAATGCATGTCTTTCCCACCTCTGGATCTTGATAACTCCAGTATGAATTCAGTGGACAGTTATTATCATTATCGCCAGTATCAATCAAATAAGATTCATTAGGAGCCATCAGCGAGCAATTATCCCATCCATTTTAGTTGTTAATCAAACTCCAGTTAGTCACTATATTAAGAAGAGGTCTATAAAGAAAACTAAAGCAGACATGCAGATCTGGGGGACCACAGACAGGTGAGCTGATACAAATATGTAAGATTGATATGTAAGAGGCAGGATAAATGGTGACATTTTTATAGAGAGAATTGCATCGCCAACCTGTGGGTCTGTGGATCGATCTATCTATCTATCTATCTATCTATTTATCTATCCTTTGTATCAAAATGGCAAAGAGAAAAACAAGTAATTTAAACATGTGAAAATAAATACATAATAATAATTCAAGCAAAGTAAGACTAATGGAAAACAAACAAAAGAAAAGTGACAACTGCCACAATCATTATTTCCTTCCGTAGTCATAGAAATGGAGGTGATCCCATCTAATATAGCTCAAAATCAATTCTACCCAATGTGATAGAAGCATGACATGTGTGGCATGCATCTGGCTGTTACATATGGCGGCACACATATAGCACCCTGAGCACACAGCATGAATATTATTACCTTGAATCAAATATAATGTGAGTCTGGATTGGTGCATATTCAAACCAAATGTAACAGAAGTTTATATGCCATCTATGTTTTCCATTTCTGGCTGTTTCTGAAAAGCCTGGAAACACAGCTGACATTTAAATGCTGACCACAGACCAGAGGAGCTAAAGGCCAACACTATTCCATTATAACCTGCCCATCGCCGGTACTGCCTTCTGCATTGGACTGTCATTTCATTACGATTCACTTCTTCAGCATGAAAGCAGAAATAATTGAATCTCTAATTTCACTGTTATTAAAAGCAAACTGAACGCGTTTGAACAATGTTTTTCCTTTTCACGTAGCACATAATGAAGTCAATGTATAGGATGCTATTACCATGCGATGCATGTCTACAGAGTGAAATAAGACCACTTTTGCCAAACAATACCCATCCTCCGCTGCCATCCTGACAGTAATTGAATATTGTTATGTATTTGTGAATCTTGAATCTAATTATTCTTTAAAGGGACAATAATACGCTATTTTCTGATCTATGTTATAATGTTGTTTCCTCATCAATAACATACCCAGGGCTGTGTTCCATTTCATTCACACATGTTTAACACACAAATACTCTGGTCCACTTTGTGAAGTCATGTGGTAATACAGGAAGTGCTCCACTTTGTTTTTAAATGACATATACTTGCACTAGAATCATATTCAGCTCTGAACCTCCCAATCTAAAGGTAAAGGGTAAAAGCAGCAATAAATGAATTTCTTATTTCACTCATTAAAGGCAAACTGAATGTGTTTGAACAATGTTTTTCCTTTTCACATGACACAGATTGAAGTGAATATATATAGAATGCTATTACCTACATAGTGAAATAAGACTACTTTTGCCAAACAATATCCTCCTCTACCATCCTGACAGTAATTGAAACCACCTTCAAAGTGCTTTTCATTCTGATTAGTGATAGCATCTTTTTTTTCCTATCGGTCCCATCTTTAGAGACAAAGATAGAGCTGAGGGAGAGTGATATTTGCGCTACAGTAGAGGATCTGCCAATTAGACAGGACGGCCACACAGGGTGATTGAAAATGAAGGTATTTGAAAAGCAGGTAGGAGATAAGAGAGGAGAGGGGCTTTAAAGCATTGTCAAGAGCATTTCACTGTCTTAATTTTCATCATGCAAGTAAAAAGGAGTCACTTTAGTCGTATCTATATGGTCTAGTGGTGTACTGTGAAGAGTATATATCTCTACACTTAATTTGTATTCATTATCAGTATTAAAGCTGTACCTGATTTTTTTTTTCTTTTTTACCATCTTAAAAAGGTGAAAAATTAAAGTAGTTCTAATTAAACAGTTTGCAGTCATCAAAAGTTATGCCTCATTTACCTTATGCATTCTAAGTATCCTACGGTAATTATTCACTGCAACGAGCTTGTAAGCACTTTCATAACTTTCAGAGACCAGTTTTGCCATGACTGTAAAGCAAACAACAACTAACCATGCACTTCCTGTTTCTTGGACAATCAAACACTTTTACTAAGATAGTACATATCAGATGTATTTTGACCTCAAGGGTTGCTTATATGTCTGTAATGGCAAAATACAGATTTGCTCAATTATGGGAAACAAGGGGACAGGGTTTTTAATTAAGAGAATGTTTGTGTTTTGAAAGTACAGTTTAGTAGTAGGAGAGTTAAATGTCAATTTAATATAACCATATCAGATTGCTGAAAATGTCACATAACGAAAAAGTAAAAAAAAAGCAAATAGTTTTTCTTTACAGCGTTCTGGGAAACCATCTGGTGAAGAAAATAAGATGGCTGACTTAACATTTTTTATTTTATTTTTGACAGTTTATAGCTACTTCCTCGAGGGCTTCTGTTCAGATTTAGTTTCGGTTTGGTTCTAGCAGGTGGTTTGCCTTGTCAGGAAAATAACTTTGCGAAAGCTTTTGGCTAAAGGCGTCCGGGGTGTGACAGACCATGTGGGGAGCTGGGTTAAGCCTCTTCTTCGGTCTGTCCTCCATTTTGACTGACTCTTCATGTGCTGTATCAACAAAACCATTCATTTTGTGAGAAAGAGAAACCCTCGTCAAAACAGTCCACATACGCAAAGTAAAGTTTCAATATTTTTCACATACACATACCCCTGCTTGTCTCCATGAAGATAATTATGTTGCACATATATATACCACATATATATCACTGAAAGCAGGGTTGCCTCTCCACAGATCTGATCTGTCACTTAATCTAGTGGCTCCACCTACTTGTCTCAATGAAGATAGATAAGTTTAATGGCACAAAATGGAACATTTAAGTAAAGCAATCACATCTCCATGGAGACAAGCAGGTGGAATACTCTTACATAGTGCACGTCTACTTGAAGCCTAAAAAGTCAAAGTCTTTGATCCTCTCCCTGGGCTATGGTCCAAAAATACAGCCTCCCATATGGCAGTCAATAGCATCTTTTGTTCTGACTAATGCTCTCTGAAACTTCAAAAGAAAGTCTACTACGGTAATATCATTAAGCCTTCAGAGTCCATAAATCTATCCAAAGCGAGTCATGAAAATATTTTTGGCAGCACTTTGTGACAAGTAAAGTGACCTTTTTTTGCAAATGAAAACTTAAATCCTGGCTTTGAAACACAATAAAAGCGGCTGAATTCCCACTAGTAAACAGCATTAATAGAAAATGAATTAGCTACAAAAACACGTATCTGGGCTTTGTTAGGTCAACGCAGTGTGGCGGTTTGGTGTTTATTCTTATCCGTTAAGCCACAAGTGAACACACATTATTAATAAAACAATAAAAAGGGAAAATAAAGGATTAATTCAGCAGGCGTCAGGTTGCACTTGCGCTCCCCCTTTCTGCACATTGAAGAACACAGTTTGCTATGTGGCTCGGAGGTTGTAATCCGCTCAAGAACCTGTAATTTCATGTAGGGAGAAGCCATCTATGTTGACTTTTCAAGTGTTGCCCTACTCTGCCACAACAGCTTTGGTAAACAATATGCACTAAAAAAAGGTTACATGGTGGCTTTTTACCTGCTCTTTGAAAATGGTCCAATACAAAAACAAGTCTTCTGATTGAGGTTCAGTTCTATTCAAATGCCACTCAAAGTTAAATGTAGCAAGTGTTGCAAAAACAGCTAACAAAAGGTACTACTTTGTTGTTATGATGAATTACAACAGCCTAGCTTTGCCATACAACATTTTTGATGGGGTTTCAACATTATCTCTAAGTCATGTAAAACTGCTGTTTTTTTTTTAGACCTGGAGTATTAAATAAAACTCACAATTCAATTAAAGGTGCGTTAACCTTTCTAATTAGGGGGCCTGCCACCTGCTTGTCTCTCTATTTATGTTGCACAGTATGGTATTAAACTTCTCTCTGTATACATTTACCACTCACCGTGAAATGTAGCACGAGTTGGAAAAACAGCTAACAAAAAGCACTACTTAGTTTTGCCATAATACATTTCTGATGGTGTTTCAACGTTATAGGTACCATTAAGTCACGTAAAATAGCTATATATTTTCAAATAAAAGTAGAGTATTGTAGTAATGAACCTCCTGTTGACTCTCCTGCTTCATGTTGCAAGCTTGCTTCAGCTTTGCACACGTCACCTGTCAGTGAACACCTTCAAAGCAGCACAGTTCGGTTCTGCTTGGATGGCTGTATTTAGAGTTGTGAGATTTCCTCTGACTGGCTTTTATCCTAGCAGGTGTTATGCATATTAGACATTTAGCTGTGATAAGATGAAAAACAGACACAAACAGTGCCACACAGTACATATTCAATGTAATAATGACCAGCAGGGCTCTACAGGACACTCAGCAGGTTGAGGACAACACACAGGGATGAAGAGGAGGAACAATGGTGGGGTTTTGTGTTGTTAGAGCCAAGAACAGGAGGAGACGTAAATGGGACGAAATGGACAATCTGCCAGAGCCACAGAAAGGAAAGAGTAAAAAGAGTGAAAATGATAGATGATGCTCTCATGTCACCTCCGTCGTTGTCTGTTCCATCACTGCAGTCAGTTTCCATGACAACGCTGCATCCCGGCCCACTCCAACCGGCCTGGCACACGCAGCGCCAGCCACTCTGCTCCAGTGTGCAGCGCCCGTGTCCACTGCACAGCCCGGGACAGCCGTCTGAGAGGGGGGAGGCAGTCAGTACAGGACTATAGTACAGTACTATACAGTAATATTAAACATGATACAATTACCTTTTACAACCACATCCAGGTCATGGGTGACTGTGGACACAGAGACAAGTGTTATGACATTGTGATTCTTTCTTATCATTAGGATTGTTAAAAGTATCAAAAATCAGATACCAATCGATATTAAAACTAGTATCGAAACTAGATACTCATTTGAGCAGGTATCAATACTAAAAAGTCACATTCATCGGACAGAAATGAACCTTTTCTGAATAGCTGTATGATCATAAACTGTATCAGAACAAGTACACGACCACACAGACTATATATACCCATGGAGCACTATGGAACCTACCTGGACAACTGAGGGATTACACAGATATAAGGCTATATGCCAATATGAAAAAAGTACTATTATTTAATTTTAATAAAAAAAATCACATTATATTTTCTAAAGAGTGTGTTTTATTATCATCATGGTATCAGAATCAATATTGAGAATCGAGCCTGTTCTTTAGTATTGTGACTCATACTACTACTAATCATCATAGACTGCATGTACCCCAGTACCAGACTCACCGATGTTGCAGTGCTCGCCCTCCCATCCTGGTTGGCACACACAGGTCCCGTCGTGGCACTGGCCATGCTCCTCACAGCGAGGGTGGCATGCACGCTGGTCACACGCAGCACCCACCCAGCCCTCCTCACACTGGCACTGGCCCTCCGAGCACACGCCGTGGCTGCCACATGGCACGGGGCACAGCTCTGTCAACAGGTGGGGGTAGGGGAAGGAATAGAGGGGGAGAGAGGGGAGCAGATGGAGGTATTGAGCTTTGGAAGAAAAGCAGAGGTAAAAAAGGCTCAGGGGACGGAGCCAGTGAAAATTATCTGCATTGGGGGCGATTGGGGGCGAGCCATCGGATATAGGTGAGAGGAAAAGAACAGGCGATGGAAGTAGATCACCTCGAAGACAAAAAAGTCTTCCTCTCACAATCTGTAATCTCACCTCTAATGGGCGAGCTCCCACAGGAGCAGACAGTGAGCAGCTCATCATAACAGCTAAATGATTTGTATTTGCAGCACATATTTAAACTGCAGGGACTCTGATCCCACTCTATTATTTCGTCTTGACATTTTGATCAGATTTGGGAGGTATGTTAACACCCGTGCTCGCTTTTTGGCTCCATCTTATTCAATCTGCTTCTCCCTCTGTTCACCGTTCTCATGTAAAACCCTTCAAAAACCCTTCTTTTCTTTTCATCTGTCCTTCTTCACACTCATCCTTTGCATTCTTTTGCACAAGCCAAGGCTCATCCATCAGTGGAGCAGGCACACTGCTGCAGGCACACACAGACTACTTACCGACTGCAGGAAAAAGTTGTTTCAATTTTAATATACATAGCATGGAGAGGGAGGAAAAGTGGATTAAAGTCAGAGAGTTTTGGTCCTCTCCATTAGAATTACATTAGCTTAGCTCTGCTCATACAAGGCCAGGACATAAAATGACCAGTTCTTTTTGATGAAATGCCCTGCAGGTGGAGGGAGGGCTCTCATTTCTCACACACTCACCACGTCCTCTCATTATCACGCCTGTATCACTGTAATAAGCTATGAACACACCTAGAGCGCGCTAATGCTGAGTGCTCTGAGCCATTGGTTTGCATGGTACAGCGACTTTGGCCCCAAACTAGTATTAAAGCATTAGATCGACATCACTGATAATGGCTATTTTCCCTCTTGTCAGGGTACACTGCAAGGACAAGGACAGTACCCACAATGCATAACTTCACTATTTTTAAAAAGCATGCGTTCACGTTCTAGAAATTGATTATGTCATAATCACAAATGGTGGGCAATGCCCTATGTATCTCATTGGGAGATTTGCTGCTTTGGAAAGAAATAATATAAGAAATAGAAATCCACCAATTCACCTTATCATTACTTGTTACTGCTTGGGTCCACAAACCTGCAATGGCTTTAAGTTCTACATCAACAGTTGTGGTTTTGGAGTGGAATAAATGCACCACTTTCTGGAGACATTGTGGGAGAAAAAAAAAAGTTCACTTTTTTCATGTATACTGACAGAGAATAGGTTAAAGTTTATGCCAGATGTGGACAGGCCCAGTAATTCCAAAGATATGAACCCTGCAATCTGTCAGCAAAGTCTAACATAGAATTCAGACCAATGTTAAACTACAGAGAATCTCGAATGTTTTGATGTTACATGAACCCATTAAAAGTGACAACCATACTACCTTTTCTTCATAGTGCCCTTAAACTGCGATTTTACCAACTGCAGAACGTGGTGCTTTGAGAATAAAACATTAAAGGATGTGATTTATATACACACTAATATGCTATATACACAGAGAGCAGAGAGTATAAGAGCTTTAAAATGCCACGCTAAATGTTCCTGAGTGTAGTTGTTTCTTAAAAGCCTCTCCGTAAAGAAGCAGACATCTTTTTTTTCTTTTCTCAATTGCCTTTTCTTTTCCCATTTTAGCTCAGGGGCAAGTGTGTGCATGTGTCATGTAGTATGTGCTTTTATGTGCATTACAGTAGAAATGCGGAGAGGGGGGAGGGGATAGAGAGAGACAGAGTGGAGGGAGGGAGAGAGAGAGACAGAGGAAGAGGGAGAGAGAAGGGGATAGAGAGAAAGGGGGAGAGGGATAGAAAGAGACGGGGCAGGGAGAGAGAGAGGGGGATGTACAGATAGACAGAGAGAGAATGAAAGGGATAGAGGGATGGAGAGAGATGCAGCCTAGAGGATATAGGCAGGGGGCGAGCGGGCAGGCGAGCTGCTGTCGTCACTAAGTCATGAAGGGAAATCTCATTTACAGCCGCATGAAAAGTGCACAAACACAGAGTCATTTCCTAGAGTGGTTTTTGGTCTCCGCTTCTCTCGTGTCGATCAAATCCACAGAACACTCTGGCAGCTCCACACTACATATGTATACTACACACACCGGCGCCCGTCATCCGCCGTTTACACTGTTGTCTACCTCATTTTTATGTATGGACATGAAGCCTCCTGAAGGTTGATGTGGCCAAAACAATCTATTTTTTCCTGCTTACAATAACAGAGCGCATTTGCAGTTCAATCCATATTTATACATGTTTTATTTTTGTTTGTGGAGACAAGCACAAGCCAAAAACAAGTTTAGTTTACTTTTGTCTACATAAAGTTTTGATCTGACAAAATAAATACTACATATTTCAGTAACTCATGATTGTGATTTTTATTTTTTTTCCCTTTTAGCCTCAATATTTATTATGTAGACCTTCATGCGCTAGTAGGGATTTTCTTTTGTAATATTATAAGAGTTGAGCTGTTAAGGTCAAATATGTGGGAATAAAGTAGTATTATTCGTAATCAAAATACCCCACATACAACACTTCTTGAAGCTATTAACTTGTTGATCTATTAATGGATTTACACCAAGATGACCTGATATTCGGCAGGTCCACCTAAACCAAATACATATACAGATTTGGGTCCCCACAATGAGATCAATACCAGTTAGTCTTAGCCTGTCACAATAATTACTATGTCGACTTATTGTTCAATATATGAAAGTTGGAACAATATTTTTGTGGTTTAAATCTGCTCTTGGTTTATTGTGTCAGTGGCTTAAATTAGTTTCAGTATTATTGTTTACTTCAGCAGTATATTACTTCAATATTTATCGTGACAGGCTTAGTTAGAGGTTTCCAGACTTCCAGACAGAAACGTATTTCAGGTCTTACCGGTGAAACAGTCCGGGCCGGTCCAGTTGGGCTGACAGGTGCAGGAGTCACTCTCGGGCAGGTAGGTCCCGTGTCCTGAACACTGCTCCTGACAGGCCGGCAGGGGGTCCTCACAACTCACGCCCGCCCACCCCGCCTGGCACACACACTCACCCCGCACGCACACGCCATGCCCGCTGCACTGGGGGTCTATGCAGTCAACTGGAAACACACACAGAGATGGACAACAGTTTAGCTTTATGTGTAAAATTGACTAATATTTAATAAAGGTGCATCATGTAACTTTTCTGGTACAGGGCCCACCATCTGCTTGTCTCCATGATGAATATGTTATTGCTTTGCCTGAATGTTCACATTTTCTATCTCCAAGGAGACAAGATGCCAGTTATGGGTCAGATCTATGGAAAGCAAGTCCACTCTCAGTTCAGAATGTATATTTTTTATGTATTTTTGAGCAATAAAAGCAAATGTTTTTTAATAATAATAATAGGCATAATAATAATAATAATAATAATAATAATAATAATAATAATAATAATAATAATAATAATAATAATAATAATAATAATATGCAGTAGTGTAACCTCAACCAGAAGAGTTGCACAGTGCACCTTTAATGCAGGTAAACAACTGTATCTGTAAATACAGCTGTGGGAAAAAAACAAAAAAACAAAAAGAGACCACTGCATTTTTTGGTGAAATCAGCATCTCTACATGTATTACAGCCATTCCATCTGCGTCTGTTGAATTCCAACACAAACATAAAGCTGAGCTACTTCAGTTCTTGCACCAGGAGTGGAATAAAGTCACCCAAGAACAATGTGAAAGACTTGTGGAGAGCATGCCAAGACGTATGAAAGCTGTGATTAAAAATAAGGGTTATTGCACCAAATACTGATTTGTGAACTCTTCTTAAGTGTAAACATTAGTATTATGTTGTTTTAAAATGAATTTGAGCTTGTTTCTTTGCATTGTTTGAGCTCTGAAAACACTGTATCTTTTCTGTTATTTTGACCATTTGTCATTTTCTGCAAATAAATGCTCTAAACAATAATATTTTATTTGAAATTTGGGGGAAATCTTGTCAGTAGTTTACGACTCAAACAAAAATGTTCCTTTTGCCCAAACACATACCTATAAGTAGTAAAATCAGAAAAACTGATTCATTTTGCAGTGATCTCTTATTTTTTTCCAGAGCTGTATGTATAAACTATACAACCAAATTTTCAAAGATCGTATATGTGTTTCTTTCTGTTTTCTCAAAATGGCACTACTTTTCACCACTGGGTATAATTTCACAAGTCTGACTCATTGTGTTGAAAATAATGTATAAAACTAGCACATTGTTTTGATCCAAGAAGCAGAAGCTTTTCAACACCTTTCAAATCTGTTGCTAACAAACACTGGCTTGATTTTGCAGGAAAAAAACTGTTGTGCATATTTATATTTGCTTTTGTACTGAGATGGTTTCAGCAGTTGCCATGCCACCTGGAGGAAAGGTAGGAGTTTTCAATTCTAGCACAGGATAAGGTGTCTTTCTGAGATTAAGCCATAAGAGCATAAGAGATAATACTCAAACTTATATTTACATTTTACATTAACTTTCACATGAAAAGACATAGCCCTGTCGCAATAATTACTATATAGACTTACTGTCTAATATGAACGCCAGAACAATATTTTTGGGGGGTTAATATTTGTCGTGTGTGCTTTTTTTTTTTTTTTTTTTTACACTCATGGGACATTTGTGGTTGTTTTTTGGCTGTATGATAAGATTAGAGTTTTGCATTGTAAACACAGTAGCAAAGTTTAGAATAATATCCTACAATTTGGTGCATATGTTCAAAATCATAAATCATATGGCTATCTAATGGTGGATTTCAGATTTTACAGTGTGATGATGTCTGCCAGATGGGGGGAAGAGACAGTTTTTCTTCTTGTTTACATTGTATTTTGTCATGAAATTTCCAAAAGCTCACTGAACTCACTGAATTACAACAAAAATATTTTATGGATATTAATTTTAGCTGCCCTACAGAATGTTGGGATATCATCCGAAAGACAACAAAAGACCTTAAAATACAAACAGGTATTGCTATGGTGACAAAAAAGAAAAGAGAAGCCATTTATAACAAAGGGAGAGCTAGAAGGTGCAGGGGGGCAACAAGGCTTAAGGGTGGAGGAGGAGGAGGAGGAGGAGGAGGAGGAGGAGAGGGGTGCGGTCTCATTATAATCACTAGCTCAGCGAGTATGAAAGCAGTGTTCTTTGCATCTCATCCAGGAGTTAACCACCCCAGCCACAATCCCTGTATCGGTTCCACCACATTACACTTCATGGGACACTTAGAGCTAAGGCTTTTGATACCAGCGTGGTTATATATGTGTGTGTGTATGTGTGTAAATGAGGTCTTTGGTTGGACTGTGTGTAATTACAGCCCTGAATGGCATTGCAAACCTGAGCACAGTTCAACGTGGCTCCATCTCAAGGTCAAAGCACCTGACTCAGTCCCCGTAGACGCTTAAAGGACCGGAGGCGTTAGAGCAGAGCCAGACAGACAAACTGTGATCCAGGCCGGTGCGTGATTGTTTGAAATATCTCTGTTTGCGCTTGCTAATTTATTGGTTGGTTTTTACAATAGAGCTCTGCAAGTGGGACATTATCAACGCCAAGTTTTTAATTAGACCGTAGGTGCACGAGATTAGTGAGCCAGTGCTGCGGATCAGGCCTGTTGTTTTTATGCTTAAAAGGGAAAAATGCCATGATGTATTGATGGTGTTGTTATTATTAATGTTTTTTTGTTAGTTTTTTTCTATTTAAGGAGAAATGTCAGCTGTAATTGTGTGCCCATTTTAAAACATGCTGTTCCTATTAGACAAAGTGATTAACAACAATATCTTTCTGGCAATAAGCTGAACATAATGACAAGAAATGGATTGCATAACCTTGTGTAGGAAATATAAGTTTGCACCAATTAACAATTATTTAGCCTATCATTTATAACTACAGATCCACCAGTCCAGCTTTTTCAGTTTTGATACTGATTCCGATGCTATAGCTTTAATTATCTGCCAATATCAACCAATACCAGTGCAGAGTCTGAAAATGTATTTCCATTAAATAAAAATAAAATAAGACAAAACTGATTTAAATGTGGTATGTAGCCGTTTTTTGTTTGTTTGTTGGCTCAGAAAGTCTCATCAAACATGATGAGACTTTCTGAGCCAACTACAACCAGTAAATAGTCGTATTACATTTATTAATTTAAATATCCATTCAGGATAGCGACTGAACCGATATTTGGAAGCCAATATCAGATTCTGCAATTTTTTCTGTATCATTGCTAATATCTGATACCAGTATTGGATCCTGGATCCCTAATTATAACTTACATGGCATAAAATCACCATCAATGTTACAAAAAAAAAATGCATCAGCATCTGCATCATATGTATGTCGCCTAAGTTAAGGTCCTATATTATGCAAATTAACTCTTGTGAGCTATTAGCCATGTTATAATGCTGTTACGTCAAAAACATACCTAATTTGTGTTTAATTTTCATTCACACATGTTTAAGTAATCCTTTATTATTAGTCTGATAACAGCTATTTTTATTTTTAAATCATCCAGATGATTCAAGAAGAACTCAGCCTATATATGAAAGGTGTTAAACATGTGTGAATGAAGCAAAACACAGCTCCAGGTGTGTTTGTGATGAGGAAACATTATAACATACAGTATAGCTGAAAAGAGCATAATATGGGCCCTTTAAGACTCCACAAGTAGCTTCAGTTTTGTCTTTCTTTTAGCTAAGCGCTAACAGAGCTAAGTTTGTAGTAGCATGTAGGCCTAAGCTAAGTCATCCAAAAAAACCTGTCCCCACCTGAACTAAGCTAATGTGACTTGTCAAAGCGGAAAATCATTTTCTTCAGAACAAAGTTAGAGGAAAACTTAGAGAAATAGTTAGAGTTTTCAAACTAGCGGCACACCTAACATCTGCCACTGTATAGCTAATTAGCTGCTAATAGAGAACGCCTGTGCAGCAGACTGCTACATGTTAGCAGGCTACACCCACACACTGTCACTCACACTCCATTACTTACACTCACGTTACCTGCTCCATCTGCAGGCACAACTGCGTCAGCTCCTCCACGTTTCAATCTGCTCTGTTCAACTGGTTTGTTTTTTCATTGGTCTGTGATTTTATCGTGGCCCACAGGAGGAAAATATTTTTGAGTGGACTGGAGCGGTTGAAACACTAATCACGGAAGTCTATTATACTGTTTTAATCAGCAAATAATAATCAGTGTTTTGTTTTAGTGACTCACAGAGGCCAAATATGGAGTGGTGCCATTGAACTTCCATTCCATTACTATGTCACATGAGGATTAATACTAAAGGCCTGATAGCAAAAGGAGAAATTAAATTTGTTAACTGGACAAAAGTTTATTTGATCGAATACGTTTCACAGCTCATCCAAGCTGCTTCTTCAGTTCTGGCTAGAATGCTGGTGGACACTGCATAAAGGCCTGATAGATTCATTGGGTATACAGATCGCAGATCGCTTCTCTGCTCAGTTACTAAATTAGAAGCAGAACTAATTACTGCTTACTACTCTAATTACTAGGCTACTAACAGAATACATTTGGTCTATTAAGGGCTGCAAGAGAATTTAAAGGACAAACTTGTAAACATTGCAGTATCGCTGATGTTGATATTGCCAAAATGCCTATGTGATTATATGAGCAGCAAAGCAGATTTGTAGTTAAAGAAACACTATGTAACTTTATGGAAAAGACACATCACCAGCAGTATTCCATGGAAAAAGGAAATTAAAACCATAGTTTGGAGCATTCTCCATAGAGAAAGGGAAGCTCTATGCAAAATGTGGGAGATTATAGCCAAAGGAACAACATTTCCATGGAAACAAGCAGGGGGAAGCCCTCCTACAGGCTATTTCTGAGTCAGGTTTGTGGAGAGGCAAACCCGCTCACAGCAAGAACACATGTTTGTCTAGTGCAAAGGGGCATTTGAGGTCCCATTTTGTGCTTCAATAGACTAAAATGTTTTTGTTTAATTATACAGTTTTGAATGTCTTCTATAACTCACCTTGCTCACAGTTGACTCCTTTGTAGGCGGGGCTGCAGATGCATATGCCCTGGATGCACGAGCCGTGGTTGGAGCAGGTGGGGTCGATGCACTGCCCCTCCTCCACGTTACACTCTGCCCCCTTCCACCCAGGCAAGCACACGCAGCGTCCCTTCTCATACATGCCATTCCCACTGCACAGGACCGGGCACGAATCTGAAATGGGACAAACACAGATTACACTGGCGAACAGGCTGCTGCAGTCTATTAGCTGGAAGACCTACAGTAACCCACCGCAAGAGGGTCCACGGTCTCTTATCTCTACGCATTCAGCAAATCCTCAAACTCTCTCCTCTCTTTCTCTCCCTCTCTCCCTCTCTCCGTCTTTCCATCGCAAACACCAGTACCAGAGCGCGCTTATACACACATGCACGACTTTATCCCTCACGCTGTTTCAATTTACTCAAGCACCACCTGAGCCTGGCTACCACGGCAACCCAGGAATTGTAGAAAATCCCCCCGACGTCACCCCGGCCGCTCCGAACGGGCCGTGAAAACAATCGTGAAAACTGGAGATTAGGGTAGAGAGCATTAGGGCTTTAAAGAATGAGGTGCATCTGAATTGAGTGAGAGAGGGAAGGAGAGAGAAGGAGAGACAGACAGCATGAGAGAGAAAGAGAAAGAGAGAGAAAAAGAGAGAGAGTGATGTAGGTAATGTAATGACAACCATCCAGGTACAGAGGAAAAAGCAAAAATGTCAATAAGTGGATGATAGTGGTTTAATGTAATTCTCTATCTCCTTGTGTTTATGATATTGGTTGTTTCTCAGCAGCGCTCTTAGCTGAGATAGTGAATGGCATTGTAAATCTATCTTACAGGATGAAATAGATTTCTGTGCAAAACAAAATCCAGTTATGTATTTAATATATCAACATAGCAGCTCTAAGATACAGCGATACAGATGCTCAAAATCATCTTGCAATTCGTTCACATTATTCATTCTTTCTCTACTTTGTGGTGATAAGATACTGTTGTAGCCACAACTGGCCTGGGGCAAACTGACAGAAGCAAGGCTGCCAATGTGCACCTTCTAGGTAATGTGGGTGAAGTGTCTTGCTTAAGGACACAACAGCAGTTTTGCCATTGGCGCCCTGCTGTGGTACCTGCTATTCCCAGAGGTCTCTCATACAAGTATTCACCAGACGCAGCCCTGCTTAGCTCTTACATCAGGCTCACAGAGGTTTCCCAACATGTTTTTGTATTTTTTATTTTATTTTTTATTTTCTTTGCCAACCTTAGTATTCATGACAATGTTTTCCTCTACAGCTTCGTAATAATACTAATAATAATACAAAATAGAAACAGTTTGACAGGTAATTACATTTACATTTTCTCCTTTCACGTCATTGCAGCTATGGCAACTCCAGGCTTCAAATGATTTCAGGACACCACCCAAAGCCAGGCACAGTCCCAACATAATTTCATATGAAGTATTGGAGCGTGAAGTCTTGTATTATGCGCTTGATCTTTTGTTAAAAAACTAGCTCAGCTGATAATAAATTCAGCTTCTTTGTTACAACTATTGCCGTTACTTGCTGTCTAACTTCTCCACAGCGAATATTAAAACATGCACAAATGAGGAGATGAGAGGGGCATGTGAATAAGTGATGGGCCTAAATAAATAATGTGATTCGTGATATCACCTGGTATGACACTACGAGGCAGATAACAGCTACAATAAGTTTACACACAGTCACTGACAGCACAGGGAGAAAAGAGCTACTGGGATGAGAAGCAACTTGAGCTGTGAAGATAAAGCACAACTCTTCTTGCAAAGGCAGAATTCATTTTATATTTCCGCTTATTGTCAAAAAACCTATTAAAATACCAAAACCAACAATAGACCGCTTACTTTATTCAAGTCTGCTGCAGAATATTTCTCTTTGTGACCCTAAAACTCGTCCAAAAATTGTAATAAAAACATCAGACGCTACATTGTGGTGGTGCAGCTCTTGTTCTCTCAGGCTATTTGAGAAGTGTGTTTTAAGAGCAACAACAGACTGACAGAGAAAGGGAAAGGGTTTTGATAAAGTAAATGCAATGTTTAAAGGCGCAATCACACAATACAGGAGTGACACTTCATGTAAGAAAATGAGAACAAAGTTCTCTCTAGGCGGAGTAAAATAGTTCATAAAAAGTGAATTTGAGCAGTTTTGGACAACTGACAGCATACTTTAATGTTGAAATGCCACAGGTACAACTTTATAGCAAGTTCAAATTCTAGACGGCACTCATGACTTTGACCTTAATGCAGACGTAAAGCGTTAATATCACGCTATTTTCTGATCTATGTTATAATGTTGTTTCCTCCTCAAAAACATGTTTTGGGTTTTGTTTAATTCACACATGTTTAACACAGGCTAAGTTCTTCTCTCAAACAGAAAACACTCTGTTCCACCTTATTATGTCATGTGGTTGTACAGGAAGTGCTCCACTGTGTTCATTTGATTTGAATCATTTGAATCAATCATTTGCCAGTCTCTGCTTAACAAAAGGTGAAAGGTAGCTGTTAACTTCAATACTACTACATCACAACATCACATAGTGGAACAGAGCATTTTGAGCTGTGGAGGTGAAGGCAGACTAATAATACAGGATTACTCAAGCATGTGTGAATGAAACAAAATGTAACTCCAGGTAGGTTTTTGAGGAGGTAACAATATTATAAAATGGCATAAAGCTAAAAATTGTGTGTAAGATAAGACCTGTTACACCTCACATTTTTTTGTTATTTCTTGTTTTCGTCTGTTCATGTAAAAAAATAAAAATAAATAAAATGTGCTTAATTTCTGATTCAACCATCCTTTTATCCAAACTGGGGCTAGATTTTAAATACACTTTTTAGTATTCCACACGATGCCAATCCTTTCCTTCACAAACCCTATTGTACATCTTCTGTATTGACATTGCACTTACCTTTGGCACAGTCTGGACCCAGGAAGCCAGCGAAGCAGTGACAGTGTCCGGCCACGCATTCTCCATTCCCATTACAGTTTGTGGAGCAACCGTCCATCGAATCTGCAACAAGAGATCTTTCATCACCAAACTGTACCAAGGTGTAGAACAGGTTCAGAGACTCCTATTCAAGTTTATATATTCATATGTTTGTACTTATTACTTTAAAGATCCCATGACATGGTACTTCTTGATGCTTTTATATGGCGCCTTAATGGTTCCCTCATTCTGAAAATGAATCCTTCTCCAAAATCAAGCCTCAGTGCATGAGATGTGACTCTGACTGTCTTCATGAGGCTAAATATGTCTCTAAAACGCTTTATTCTGGGCGTTGCTTGACTGCAAATGAGGAGGATGGAGACAGGCCAGTGCAGCGGGTGGGGGTGTGGCCAAATGCGCCGCTGGTTCTTCGTTTAGTGGTGCGGTGTGCGCTGGCCCCACTTCCGTGTGTGTAAGCGCGGAGGAAGATATGAGACGAGTTGCATTAAATAAACACATTTCCACAGAAAATAAAATTAAACCACTGCTGTTTCAGAGGTTCGGAGGCTCAGATAAAGGACATCCGAGCCTGGAAACATTCTCACGTGTCTCCAGGCAAATAAGATTTTTAAAAAAACGCATCTCGCATTGCGTAGCTCGTTTGCGGTCCAAGTTCTCTGGGCGTGATTTCCAGAGACGGTGGGTAGACATACAGATGGGGGGGTGGAAACCTTTCCACGAATGTGACGTTAGAAAGTTCCCTTGTTCAGAATTTCCCGTTTGGGCTGTCTTTTTTTCAAACGCGGAAAAGGATCGCAAATGCTTAGTTTACACATTTTGCAACTTTTAGCCATGGGGGGGGGGGGGGGCTTAACAGTGTAGGGGAGCTCACATTAACGTTCAAAAACCTCAGAAAGTGAAAATTTCATGCCAAGGGACCTTTAAGCTTTTAGTATTATCAGTATTATCAGTGCCATTAAAACTGAGACAGAAGGAGGTATGACTTTATATTGCAAAATGAGCACCTCAAATATAATGGTACAGAACAATCAAAATCAATAATATGTATTGAAGAGAACAAATTTAACCTGCAGTAATGTTGGACTATCATATTTTAGCATCACTATTATTGTGAAAAAATAAAAAAGTAATAATAATAATAATAATAATAATAATAATAATAATCTGCAAGAGTTCTCATGTCACTAAAATGTACCAAGAAGTAAAACTGGCTCAGGACTTAAAATATCACATTTTAGCATCACAATTGTTGAGAGAAAAAAATAAAAATCCATCGCAACAAGAGATCTCACGTCACCAAAATGTACCAAGGTGTAAAATATATTCTAAAATATCAATCCACATACTGTATACAGTGGTACCTCACCTTACGAAATTAATTCGTTCCAGAAGTGGTTTCGTAATGTGAATTTTTCGTAAGTTGAGTAGCTATTTCATTTGAAAAAGCCTGATTCGTTCCAAGGCCCTGATCCAAGTTTTTTTTTTAATAGTGTAACTTTTTTTATAGTGTAACATTGTGTTCTGCGTCCTGAAAAGCGTATAATGTGTGTGACTGAGCGCGCATTATTTGAATTTTTGAGATTTCGCGTTTCGTAACTTGAATTTTCTTTCGTATCTAGAGACCAAAATTTACCATGAAGGCGTTTCGTAACTTGGAATTTTCGTTTGTTGGGTCATTCGTAAGGTGAGGTACCACTGTATATATTTATAAATCCATAAGCTGGCGTAGCATTCTGTTATTGAATGAGAGATTTGATAAGCAATGGACGACTCCCCAGACACAGGGCGGTATTAGATTAGTCTGATCCAGCTGCTATCGCTCTCCAGAGACGGACCAAGCACTCACTTACAGTCAGTAGCACTAAGCACATTATAGACACACACACAGGTTGAGACGCACACTTCACAAATTTACAAACATCAATGAGCTAATTGACAAACTGTTTACAAGAGCAAAATTTGGATTCAGATTGAGCAAAATCAAATCTGACAGATGCACAAGTAAGAAAAGAGTAGAGCTGTGGATGTATTAAATGCACTGATTTACAATAGTGAAAGGCTAAGAGGTGAAATGTTCCAGTATTTCAGTGTAAAATGTGAATTAACCAAACATATTCAAAAATGTTTCAATAAAAATAGAAAGGAAAACTGTAAACATCTGTCAAACTGTAATGTAGCTGTTAAATGTTCACTGTAACTGTAACTTTTCTATTAGAGGGTCCATCACCATCACAACTGCCTGGTTATTGCTTGAATACTCCGCAGTAGTAATGTTTGCATTTATTCATTTGAGCATTTTCAAACATTTTAAAACATGCATTTTTATTAACACAGGTTGGTGGGGAAAGATACTCTGTAATACTCTGTAAATATTCTCTTTAAACACATGTGGACTTTAAAATGTACAACCCTTCACCAGAAAAGTTGCATAGTATACCTTTACAGTGTGTATCCATGGCTGCACAGGGCATACCTGGAGACATTAGTCTTTATGTGTCAATGGCTTCCTCAGAAAACCCAACTACAAATGCGCCAAATATATGGGAGGCTAGCTGGGGAAAGTGTCTTGCTAAAGGACCAAATGGGGGTTAAAGTAAAAGTAGACTGCCCACTCAAATGCATCATAGCAAAGTAAAACCCTTTCCTTCACATGTAATACCTGTATTATGTAACAGAGCATTATTAAGGCTGCAGCTAAAAATACCATAATAATACAAGACAGCTTAAGTTATGACTAATTCTCTGTTTCTTGCTGCAAAAGGCTCAGACTCAGAGGAAAAGACTGTGAATTTCTCTTTTTTTCATATTCAGCAACATGTTTGTGCTTCTTGTTATTTTAAGTTTCCAGTTAACACTGTTATCACTATTATTGGTATTACCAGTGCCATTAAAAACTGAGAAAGAAGGAGGTATGACTTTATATTTTATATAATAATAATAATAATAATAATAATAATAATAATAATAATAATAATAATAATAATAATAATAATAATAATAATAATAATAATAATAATAATAATAATAATTGTTTACCAAAATAATCTCTTGTCTATATAGGTCTACATTAAGCAGAATTTACTTTTTAAGCCATGTTAAAATGTAAAATAGTTATCTCATCAAAAACATACCGGGAGTTAAGTGTTTTGTTTCATTCACACATGATGTCATGAAGCAGTAGTTAATACTTTTACTTTTGTTCAGTAGAGATTGGAAATTCCAGCGATGAAATCATCCAAATGATTCTAGTGAAGGCGTATGGAGTTTAAAAACACAGTAGAGCACTTACTGTATTACCACATGACATGACAAGGTGAAACACAGTTTTCTGTTTGAGAGAAGAACTCAAACTCAACCTGCATATTTATGCAGGATTTGTGCGTTAAACGTGTGAATGAAACAAAACACAACTCCAGGAAACAACATTATAATATAGATCAGAAAACAGAATATGGGCCATGTAATGTAAAACTATAAACTATATAAAAATAGCTTTGATAATTGACGATGCTGCACACTGAGACGCAGTCATGCTAACTAATGATATTGACAGCAGGGGCCAGAGTCTAATCATGTTATAGCAGAGAGAGAGATTTATTTAATAATCCAGCGGCAGTTCTACAACATCTATTGTAAGCTTCAAAACAATGCAAGTTTTGTTTTGATAAAGTATAGTGTTTATATTCAAAGTATATGTTTTAAAAATGATAATAGTACTACACTGCAGCACATTTTAATGTGGCGCCTTAAAGTTACCCTCTCATTGCAAGGTCATGGGTTAGATTATTAGGCAGAATGGCAACAAAATAGACAGATAATAGGCCTGTCACTGACACGATAACATTAAGGCAGAATTATCCCCCCAAAAAAATATTCTAAATGTACAATATAGTTAAAAAAACACAAACTGCAATAAAGAAATAGCAGAATGCAACACTTAGACGTTGTGTATTTAACCCTCCAGAGCTACTGAATGATAACTCAATACAGTCAAATCATGATACCATTTTGCTACTTATTTTGAATGTATTAGTACCATTTATATGTTTGCCCTTTGTTATTATAATGTATTGTGATATGTGAGCTACTGTGTCCAAATAATTTCTCTTGTGGATCAATAAAGTTTGTTTAGATAGACAAACAACTTGCTACAGTTTATGTTTTACTTGTAAGCAACTCAAGTAATTCATTTTCAGCTCTGCAGTCTGTCTTGAAATGACCTCATGTGGTTTCACCTTTCTGTGCACACTGACTTTTATCCACTCTTACGGGGCATTGGCGAAAGTACAGATTTCCACTGCAGCAAAGGTTGCCTTGTGCCAGCCTTCAGAGGTGCTCCATCAGAGGTGGGTAGAGTAATTAAAGCCCATGTCACAGATGTCATCCTTTATTTGACCCTGTTTCCCTCTCTCTGCTCCTCCAAAACATGGATCAGGCCTGGACTAGACCACCACAGTCCTCTGGCTCTGTGCGCTTTGGGACCACCGATGACAAATCCTTCAGTGACACCGAGCACATTTACAAACACACACAAACGCAGGGGGGAGAGGAGGAGATGCTATGTGCTACTATAGCCTACAGGAGCGTGTCACACATGCTAATGAGACAGGCCCTGCCACTAGCCCGCCAGCTAGCGCATCAGCGGCACTAACCAAAGTCATTTTCACCACCGTCACCTGTCGACGCGGAGCTGATGGAGAGGAGGAGTGGCAATGAGCTTGCTCCCACACAAACCCGGAGAACTCGCAAACCTACATGACACTTTTAAATAAGGGGAAAAAACGGGAGATTGGTTCTGGCACATGGCATATACAATGAACAAATATGCAAGATCACTGTGGTTCTTTCTTTTGTAGGAGACACTAGCATTCAGTGTATAGGCATAAAACATTTTCTGTGTCTGGGTGAGTTTCAATTGGATTATCCCCCAGCTAGGTAATCTTGCTGCCTTTAACACAAGATATGAACAGTAAAGTCTACAAATAACTTTATACGGTTCCATATAAAACTAGGGATGCACCGATACAATACTAGGATTGGATATCGGTGCAAATATTGAATATTTCAGTAAATCAGTTATCGTTTCCAAGATATCAGTTCAGTTGATCATCTCATTTTGGTCTATAATTTGATGTAATAAGAATTAGAATAAGAATTTACGGGAAAATGTAAGTCCAAAATGTAATATTGAACTGTATTTACATTAAATGATAAATATCAGTTAGAGAACTGTAACTTTTAACCATTCACCATTTGTGTTTAAAGAAAATGTTCTGCCCTAGTATTGGCTGATTTCAGGTATTGGCAGATACGTAAAGCCACAGTATCAACAACGGCATCAGAAAAGAAAAAAGATCGGCACATCCCTGAACTGGTACCTGTCAGTGTAACTACAATACCACTACTAGACAAGCATCCTACAAATTATAAATAACTGCAACATAATGAACAAATCTGCAAGGTCACAATGAACCTCTCTTCAATAAATGAGTACTAGCTGTACTCAGGGACTATCACCCAATGTGGAAATTGCATCTGATACGACAATGTCACCAAATATGTCATTGGGTACTTGACCAGAAGAGTATAATCACCAAAGTACTCGCTAAGTGCACACTTAGTTATTGGTGGGAGCAGTAGAAGTAGCAGCAGCAGCCATACCACCTGTATCTAATAGGAGTAGTAGTAGAAAAAGTGGCTGTATTAATAGTTACAAATAATCTGTCTCCTAGATTGGGCATGCTTTTTACAATCCTGTCAATTTATCCAGGCATGGTATAGTAGCTGTAGTACAAAAGTAGTAGCAGCAGCAGCAGCAGCAGCAGCAGCAGTAACACTATAGTCATTATAGTAGTAGTAGTAAAAGTAGTAGTAGTGGCAGTAGCAGCAGACCTATATAGTCATTGCTGTAGAGGTAGTAGTAGTAGTAGTAGTAGTAGTAGTAGTAGTAGTAGTAGTAGAAGTAGTAGTAGTAGTAGTAGTAGTAGTAGTAGTAGTAGTAGTAGAAGTAGTAGTAGTAGTAGTAGTAGTAGTAGAAGTAGTAGTAGTAGTAGTAGTAGCAGCAGCAGCAGCAGCAGAAGCAGAAGCGGTAGTCATAATCACTCTTGTCTCGTAGATTAGGCATTTCCTCTGGAACCCTCTCCATAGCAGTAGTTTTAGGTAGAGCACACCACACTACACTGTATGTATTTTTAGACTAGTACTTTTGACCACAATAATGCCTCTTTTTCTTGGCACGAGAAAATAACAACTCCTCTTGTCTGCAAGATCATGATGGTTCTTTAAAAGAAACATAAAAAGTATCCATCTGAAGACCTCTGGAGGCAGCTTGGGAGAGAGCTTGCCGTAACCATGATATAAGCCACCGATGTGTCAGCTCAATGTCTTTACTATAAAATCTCCAGGCAATTAACAGGTAATGTATGAAGGGTCAAGCCTTTATTTGTTACATTGCATTGTACTTGGTGTGTGTGTGTGTGTGTGTGTGTGTGCGTGTGTGTGTGTGTGCATGCATGCGTGCCTGTCTCCACCCTCCAAGACATCCTTCCTCCACCCTGTCCCCGTTAGGAACCACTCAAGCCATAAGTTATTGCAGTTAATGCTATTATAAAATGGGGGCTTCCAACCGAGCAATGTGATTGGTCAAATAAGCATTGCAATTGTACTTTATGAGCCTGTGAAGTTTCCACCATGGTTTATGAAGCCTGTGAAAAAAATTAAAATGGCTACTCAGCTAAAGTGGGAACAACCTTTAGTTAATCGACTTTTTTTTTTTTCCTTTTTTTTCCCTCGTTAATTTGCTAAAAGTTATATTAATATAGGATGAATTTGTTCTTCTCCTCTTCAATAGCATGGTGCCAATCATGGGAAAAAAGGCACAATTATGGAGAATACGTGTGATGCAGATGAAGTATAGTAATTATGTGCAATTAATAGCCCGGCAGGAAGCTAGCGTGCTCTGCCTAGGCTCCGGGGCTGAATTAAAAGAGATGGTGCTAAGAGGAGCTACCAACATGACAGAAATGATTAAGTTAGGCCGTTTGTAGGTCACATGTAAATGGCAATAACACTGCAGTCGGCCAATCTGCTCCCTCCAAAAAAAGAAAAAAAAATGGAACCAGGGTTTAGCAAAGGGAGGGACATAAAAGATTTATTTTAGAATCGACAGATGGTCTCAATATGTTTGCTGTATTATTTTCGTCAATAGCAATTAAAGTCAGAGTTGTTTTGGTGTGTGATATAATGCGGGCCAAATTTAGAAGAGCATTAATAAGCATAATCACCGTTACATAATAGGAAATATTCATTGAGCCAATGTAGTTAGATGGCAATGGTTTCTTAGTCTCTTGTTATAATTGTGCCTGTCCCAAGTTACATAAATATGGAGTAAATCAGCAATAAAATCAAATACTTATGAAACTGGCTAAAAGAAGAGAGTGAAAGGTCCTGTACCTGATTTTTTCCCATGTACTTGAGCAAAATGTGTTGCCCCAGTACAGATATATTGTATAAGCAGCTCTCGAGGTTATTTGTATTTGCTATTTGTATCTAATTTATAAAGGGTTTTATTGTCAGATAATCAGGAAGTGTGCATTAGCATGTTAGTTACTGTTCACTTTTCACAGGAGTTTTGCCTTGACAATAAAGCTCATTATAACTCATTATGAATAGTTAAGATGTTTGGAATGCATAAGGTGAGGAGGGGATTTTAGACCACTGTAAACCATATAAAATTGAAAAAAAAAAGTTCTGTTTTTCACTTTTTAAAGGGATAGTGTTTTTTTTTTATGTTAATCTGTATGGGTTTCCTTCTAAAAGTTACGTGCGGTAACACTGGCTTACCTCTGACAGTTTACGCTCAGCCTGGTTCTGCTCGCGTTCTGGAGTTCAGGTAATTAGGTCCGGTAAGTTTGCGGGGACTCGTAATAAAGCTTATTTTTCTTCTCAAAATTTGTCCGAAAGGTGATATATTTGCGTCCCAAACAGATGTCCACAAAAAATCCACCAGCGTAGTTAGCATTGTGATACAAATCGAGACGAGATATGCGAATGCGAACTACGCTGCTGGATTTTTCGTGGTTACCGCGCGTAACTTTTAGAAGGAAACCCATACAGATTAACATTTTTAAAAAAACGCACTATCCCTTTAAGACAGTAAAAATCAGGTACAGACCCTTGAATCTATATCAGACCCTTTAATGTGAACATATTTTTAAATGATGGATATTGTAGAAGCCATTTCGTACATTCTGTGTTCTGGAATACTCTTTTTATAGCAGCTCTTCTTGTCCCGCCTTCAGGTTCAGGAAATGCTTTCTGATTGGATGACTTTGATCTAGCTTTATTCCTTGTTCTTTTATCTTTGGTCTTACCTGCTATAAATGCAGACCTTAGGAGTCACACTGACACAGAGAGCACACAGACACCGGAGAAGACACACCTCACCAAGACACATAACACACTCACACACACGAAGAAAGAGACCACGCTACGTAGGTAGTGTGGATAAGAAGCCGCGGTCTGGTGGCCAGGAGGATACCCCGAGACCATAGAGTATCGGATGAGCCGAGACGACGGGGTATTAGAACGTCCTGGACCACAGAAGCTACACAGTCTTTTGACCGTCGCATAATAACCAAGCAAGCGTGTAACATCGGCCGTCTCCCGGGTGACAGACGGGAACGCGCACCGTTACAAGGCACGTACGGACGGACGCCAACGTAGGAACGTCACGCGGGACGTCACGTAACAAGGAGGTCACGTGAAATGTCACGTAGCAGCCGCAGGTAGCAAATAAGACGGATTCCCGTCGGGAGCCGAGAAGCGAAGAAGCACGGTCTCCCAAGTGACAGACGGGAAAACGCAACGCTACAAGGCACGTACGGACAGCAAAGAAGAACCAGTAGCACCGTCGACAACGCAACGTAGGGTGAGTCCTGTCGGGAGCCACGGAGGACAAGGAAGCCCGGTCTCCCAGTGACAGGCAGGAGCTCATCGCTATACGACACGCAAAGACGTCAAGAAGGACATCACCACACATACAGAGCCTAACACAACACACGCAGGAAAACCACAAGCCTCAGAAATTCATCTTTCCATTTCCCTCTTTATTCACCTTATTTGTACCCGCTCTGTATGACCTTTCACTTTAGTAAAGATAGAAAAGACAAACTTGGATTCAAGACTCTTTATTTACTTTACGTGACGTGTCGGAAAGAAACTTCTAGAAAACACCGAGGCCGAGGCTAGTGGGGCGCATTGCCGCACTCACAGATATTGTCATTTGATATTTCTTTTTAAATATATGGGCATGCCAATTCACAGTTTAATTCAGGAGAAATTTAATATTCCAAAGATTTTTTTTTTTAGGTTTTTTCCTTGTCGTTGCATTGTGATGGGTTTGGATGCAGATCAGAAACTCTGGAGATTGCTTTCACAAATGCAAACTCATTATGTAGATTTAATCAATCTTCAATATATTTTTTAATTTTAAGTGCAATTAAAGCCAGAGAAATATAAAGGGTGTACTATGTAACTAAGCAAGCTGTCTGCCATTGTTTCCATGGAGATGTTATCACGCTGTCTGGAATCTTCTGCAGTATAGCATTACACTTATCAATCTCCATGGACACAATCAGGTGACAGCCCCAGCCCAAGTTGCAGATCAGGTCTGTGGAGATGCACACCATGCTCATAGTCATATATTTTTCAAGGAGAATCTGAGCAATAAAAAACATCTCTAAATTAGTAAATGCAACATAGAAAAGTTTAATGCCATACAGTGGGAAATTTCAGGCAACAATCCAGAGACAAGCATGTGACGAAACCCTCACAACAGTACCCTGTTAGTTTGTCCCACAGTGGAGAAATTGAGTAGTATACACAATATTTTATTAAAGCATCTCAATTTCTAAAAACAACATCCATCAACTCTTAAAAAATGTGTGTAGAATCTCTCACTCGTCCAGGTAGAATCCATGGCAAAAGGAGAAATTAAATTTTTCAACTGGACAAAAGTTTATTTGTTTAAATACCACCTATTTCCAGTTCAGAGGAAACTTCTACAGGCAAATCCACGGGTGTGCAATGTGCTCACCGGTCTCCCCTATCATTGCTAACTTATACATGGAACAATTCGAACAGAGTGCTTTGGCCTCATATCCAGGCACTCCACCCACACATTGGTTTCACTATGTGGACGATCATTTCTCAAAAATCAAAATTCAAAATTTGGAACCTATCAATTCTGTAGATCTGAACATCAAATTCACTCATGAAGATGCCAATGATAACACATTGGCATTCTTAGATTGTGCAGTAACGATAGGAGGAGACCGGCGACTCCAAGTAGAGTTCTTCAGGAAGCCCACACACACCGACCAATACCTGCTTTTTGATTCACACCACCCACTGCAGCACAAACTGGGGGTTATTCGGACATTACAACAAAGGGCCCAAGTGGTTCCTACAAGCACAGAGGGAAAGGAGAAAGAAGAACAACATGTGGAGAAAGCCACCTATGTTTATGGATATCCTAAATGGGCTTTCAATAAAACTAAGAGAGCCAAGAAACAAGACAACAGAGAATCAGAACCCAGGAGAAAGGGTGTAACTATTCCTTACCTGGCTGGCATTTCTGAAAAACTACAGAGGATTTTCAGACAACATGAAATTATTTCAAACCCACAAACACTTCAAGACAAAAACTGGTCCACCTAAAGGACAAAACACCGAGCCACAAACAAAGCAATGTGGTCTACTCCATTCAGTGTAGTGAAGACTGCAGTGAGCGCTACATTGGAGAAACAAAACAAGAAAATGCACCAACATCGACAGGCGTGCCAGAGTGGACCATAGTCTGCTGTACATCTCCACCTAAAAGCCACAGGCCACTCCTTTGAGGACAATGAGGTACAGATCTTGGCCAGAGAAAAGAACTGGTTTGAGAAGGGAGTTAAAGAGGCTATTTTTGCCAAGAAAGAGAATCCTTCATTGAACAGAAATGGAGGTCTCAGACATCATCTGTCTCCCATTTATAATTCTATTCTCAAACCTAAATCAAAACAAAGAAAACCTGATGACTAACCAGGTCAGGTCCAGAGGTGTGAAATAAACCATTATGGCCCTGAATGGTTCTGCTAACAAGACGCCACACTCCACTCCCACTGCAAATCTAATAGGCCTACCTAACTACTTGGCGGCACGGTAGCTGAGTGGTTTAGTGCTCTTGCTTCACAGCAAGAAGGTTCCGGGTTCGATCCCCGGGTCGCCCGGGCCTTTCTGTGTGTGTTCTGTGTGGAGTTTGCATGCATGGTCTGGGTTCGATCCCTGGGTCGCCTGAGCCTTTCTGTGTGGAGTTTGCATGTTCTCCCCGTGTCTGGGTGGGTTTCCTCCGGGCACTCCGGTTTCCCCCACCAACCCAAAACATGCACCATAGGTACTCCAGCTTAGGTCCTGACCAAGCCGAAGCAAGAAGATCATGGAGATGGTCCCCGGGCGCCCTAATGTGTGTGCTGCCCACTGCTCCTAATATATGTATATATATATAGGATGGGTTAAAATGCAGAGAAGAATTTCTCCAGTGTGAGATCAATAAAGTTCACTTCTACTTCTTCTTCTTCTTCTAACAGAAACTGTAAACAAATAGGTGTGTTAGTCTCAGAGTAATTTTATTGTAGTCAACTCCTCCCTTCAGGCAGATAAGGCAGTGTCCACCAGCATCTGACCAGAACTGAAGAAGCAGCTTGGATGAGCTGCAAAACGTATTTGACCAAATAAACTTTTGTCCAGTTGACAAACTGAATTTCTCCTTTTGCCATCAAATCTTAAATCAACATAAGAAAGTTCTGAGGTCCTCTGAAACCAATTATACAAATGTGTCCAAATAATTTCCCTTGTGGTTCAATAAAGTTTGTCTTAATCCAAGTCTTGTCCAACATAAGCTTCATATTTGTACCCCACACAGCATATTTCTTCATGCATGTTCTCCCCTCTCTGGCCTGTGATGATCTGGGGGGGGGGGGGGGGGGTTGTGCAGAGATCAGGCTGAAATGTAATCCAATGTGACTGATGTGGGACAGTTAGGAGCTGGCCAGAGCCACGAGCCTCGGTTTTGTATCACTGGCTCTTCTTTTCTCTCTAGGAAACTTTCAATATGAGGATTATTCAGAGCGTTTGTGACACTGTCTCTGTCCGCTGTCATCACAAAGCTCGTTATTTCTGACCCAATGCCTCATACAACACAGCTCCTCTGCTCCCACACTTTTATAATAAAGTATTTATACATGGCTTGGCTTAACATTATACAAGACAACTACCCAGAAGTAAAAGGAGAAATTCAATTTGTCAACTGGACAAAGTTTATTTGGTCGAAAACGTTTCGCAGCTCAAACCTAAATCAAAACAAACAAAGGAAACAATAGGGCAGCCAGGTCAGGTCCAGAGGTGTGAAAACAGCCATTAGGGCTTTGAATGGGTATGCTAAACTAGACGCCAGAGAGAAACTGTAAAACAAAAGACAGAAAACTGAAAACAAATAGGTGTGATAGTTTCAGTGTAGTTAGCTCCTCCCTGCAGCTAGATATAAGCAGTGTCCATCAGCACTCTAACCAGAACTGACGAAGCAGCTTGGATGAGCTGCGAAACGTTTTCGACCAAATAAACTTTGTCCAGTTGACAAATTGAATTTCTCCTTTTACCATGGATTCTACCTGGACGACTGAGGGATTCTTCACAGCCAGAAGTAGAGTTCTAATTTTATTTTTATATTTTTTTTTAATTCTAGACCATTTTCATTTCATTTGGTATATATATATATATATACACACACACAAACAATAAATACAAGGTATAGTTGTATAATCCCATACTGTGGGTCATCCAAGGCAAAGCAATGACATCACCTTGGAGACAAGCAGATTGTGGACCCTCCACCAGAACAGTTACACAGTGCTCCTTTAAAATTAAAAATTAAAGCAGCCACATTCAGCACATGCAATAAAAATATGTCCACATTGGCTAGATACTTGGCATAATGGATAGCCACAATGGAATAATTATGTTCAAACACCAAGCACTCATTAATATTTATTCATGTGTACAATCTAATAAAACACACAACTACATGGTCTATTGTGGTGGTAATATCTGTAGCCAGAATTGCCCTGGGGCAGACTGAAGGAGATATGGCTGTACTGTGCCTGAAGTCTGCCTTGTCCAACTGCTACCAGTCACTCACTCTGGTCCTGGAGGAGAGGGGTGAGAGGTGAAGAGAAGCGAATTGTTTTGCCCAAGGACAGAAGAGTGTGTTGGTTAGTGGGTGATTGGAGCTCTAGCCCCAAGGCTCCTGCTGACCTATTTTTTTTTTTTTTTACAGTTTGGTCAAAAGAAGAAAGATTTCTACCACAGAGGTAAAAAGAGGACACATAATCTGCAGCTATTTACTTCAAAATAATACAACTAATTATTATGAAGGTAAAATTATTACTACAATACTGTTTGGTTTATTTACTTTATTTGAGAGGAACCATGCACAGGGGCATTGATCAAGGAAACACTGAAAAGATGCTTTGTACAAGACTGTTTCGGTCTCTCTGAGCTAATTTCCATCTATAATCCATAAGACAGGCAAAACATAGAATACAAAAATAACATAAACAATGCAATATAGTATATACAGACAGCTATAAAAAGTACAATGACATTACTGTAAGACAGTGCTTCTCAAATAGTGGGGCGGGCCCCCCTGGGGGGGCGCGGTGTGATGCCAGGGGGGGCGCGTGTGACCCTGGGAAACATGCTTTTTTGCTGTACTGTACTAGAATGAAAGTGTAATTGCACATCAACAACAGTAGTTGGCAGTAGCGCTCTCGTTGTCGCTCTGGGGCAGGGTTCGGCGACCTTAAATACGCGATATACGCACAGAACAGACTTGCCATCAGCAGAACATCCTCTGTCACAGAAAAAACATGTTATATTCCACTGAGCTTTGAGTTTATGCAAATGGACCATGTGGTTTTTAAGTTTCGTTTCTGTAAAACGTAAACAAATGTGCACAAAGCTGCATTAAAAGCACATTAATATTTGAGTCCTCAGTGCAAAAAAAGAGTGCAGTGTTTGTTGGAAGTTTCTTTCTTTTTTTGTTTTTAATGTTAATAAAAGGATACATTGTTATGCAGAGGTGTACTAATAATTTTCTAGACAAATAATACTATTAATATTCGTGCGCAGGGAGGGGGGCGTGAATTTTTTTTTTTCTTCCTAGGGGGGCGTCATAGAAAATAATTGAGAAGCACTGCTGTAAGAGAGTGTTCACATTGACAAAACTGAGACTGAACTGTGACTAAACCAGACCTAAGCCAGGACTGACTGGACTAACAAGAGCAAACCAAGTCTACAACAGGACTAAACCAGGACCAAAACAGAACTTAACTCTGCTCAAACTAGGACCAAACCTAAAGTACTCTTACTACCATTTCTCATACTGTTTTTTTCATCCATAATCTCCTCAGTGAATCTATTGCATGTTGTGCCAGATGCCCTTCCAGTCCATACATTTACACAGTATAGCAGCGGTCCTCAACCTTTTTCTCTCAAGAACTGTTAAAAAACTGTTGGTTTTTTTTGTTTTTGTTTTTTTTTTTGTTTTACAGAGACCATTGGAATGGGGCGAGGTCTGTAAAAACAGTCCCAAAATGTGTGTAGAATCCCTCAGTCATCCAGGTAGAATCCATGGCAAAAGGAGAAATTCCTGTTTGTCAACTGGACAAAAGTTTATTTGGTCAAATACGTTTCCCAGCTCATCCAAGCTGCTTCTCCAGTTTTGGTCAGATGCTAGTGGACACTGCCTATATCTGCCTGAAGGGAGGAGGTAACTACAATAAAATTACTCTGAGACTAACACACCTATTTGTTAACAGTTTCTGTTAGTTAGGTAAGCCTATTAGGTTTGCAGTGGGAATGGAGTGTGGGGGGTCTGGTTAGCAGAACCATTCAGGGCCATAATGTTTTTTTTCACACCTCTGGACCTGACCTGGCTAGTCCTATTGTTTTCTTTGTTTGTTTTGATTTAGGTTTGAGAATAGAATTATAAATAGTAGACAGATGATGTCTGAGACCTCCATTTCTGTTCAAGAAAGAAGACAGCAAGAAATCTTTCTTGACAAAACTAGCCTCTTTAACTTCCCTCTCAAACCAGTTCTTTTCTCTGGCTAAGATCTGTACCTCGCTGTCCTCAAAGGACTGGCCCGTAGCTTCTAGGTCAGGGGTCGGCAACCTTTACCACTCAAAGAGCCATTTGGACCCGTTTCACACAGTAAAGAAAACACTGGGAGCTGCAAAACCCTTTTGAAATTTAAAATGAAATAACACTGCATATAATGGCTTTTTTTAACCTTTGTGACATAGAATTACATTTTGAATATGAACGAACTAAAATAAAATACATTTGAATTAAATACAGTGGTTCCTCGCTGTTTCGCTGATTTTTTTTATAGTGTATCAATACGCATTGTGTTCTGCATCCTGATTGGCTAAGGGTCTGTAGACCTTTGTCTTTGTCAGTCATTCTCCTCCGTGTCTCCTGTACAGAATGTGTTCAGTTTGCCAGATTTATTTAAATGTTGGATCACGAGCAGTGTGACTCTGAAGACTGAGCGGTCTGGTATTTGGGCACATGCCAGAAGGGCCGAGGCCGTGCTCTATTATGGATTTGACCACGTGCACACTTCTCCGGGTGGTCAATGCGCATCGGGAAGTAGCGGCAATGTTTGCGCATAACGAACTGATGGAACCTGGAGCCCAGGCGGCGGAACCAGTCCTGAGAGCGCACGGATGCGTTCTCACTACAGTTCTGTGTTTGGTGCAGAGCTGTAGAACCCCCCCTCCCTCCCGTTCCACAGACTACGGGGCCGCTTCTAGGTGTAAAGTGCCAGGGCCGATGATCCCAGTCCGTCACTGCTCTGAAGTGCTGTATGTTTACAAGTTTTCTCCCCAACAAAACCCGCAACAGCGCAGCGGCGCCAGGCGCCTCGGTCAGAGGAACTGTGAAAAACACGCATATTTATACACGCAACGGATTCACTGATTTTGCCTATCGTGGGTTATTTCTACAACATAACCCCCATAATAAACGAGGGACCACTGTACTGAGCCGCATCAGAGGGATCAATGAGCCGCATGCGGCTCCGGAGCCGCGGGTTGCCGACCCCTGTTCTAGGTGGAGATGTACGGCAGACTGAGGTCCACTCTGGCTCTCCCGTCTGTGTTGGTACATCCTCTTGTGAAGTGGCTGTTTTGTTTCTCCAGTGTAGCGCTCACTGCAGTCTTCACTACACTGAATGGAGTAGACCACATTGCTTTGTTTGTGGCTTGGTGTTTTGTCCTTTGGATGGACCAGTTTTTGTCTTTAAGTGTTTGTGGGTTTGAAATAGACTGGGATTTCATATTGTCTGAAAATCCTCTGTAGTTTTTCAGAAATGCCAGCCAGGTAAGGAATAGTTACACCCTTTCTCCTGGGTTCTGATTCTCTGTTGTCTTGTTTCTTGGCTCTCTTAGTTTTGTTGAAAGCCCATTTAGGATATCCACAAACAGAGAGGGCTTTCTCCACATGTTGTTCATCTTTCTCCTTTCCCTCTGTGCTTGTGGGAACCACTTGGGCCCTGTGTTGTAATGTCCGAATATCTCCAAGTTTGTGCTGCAGTGGGTGGTGTGAATCAAAAAGCAGGTATTGGTCTGTGTGTGTGTGGGCTTCCTGAAGACCTCTACCTGGAGGTCAACAGTCCCAAAAGCATATAATGCCCATAGTTTGAAACTAATTCTTAATACTCATCTTTGATGTTTACCAGATTAATTCAAACTACATTTTCAGAGCGAAAACATAAATAAGGTGTTAGACTGGTACAAGATGGCCGGCAGCTTGGTTTTGGGCCTGGGCCCGGTGATTAGGGACCCCTGCAGTAGAATTTAAAGTATGGGTGCCATTCCACAGAACAGCATTAGGTAATTTGTCAGGTACCAGCTCATTTCCATGGAGTTATAGCTTTGCCTGGAATGTTCCACACTATGGCATTAACATCTTGCATTTATTCAATTACGTGTGTTTTATAGCCAACAACAACAACAAGAAAAAAACTTGCAATTTTACTGTGAGCTGGGTCATCTCTTCACAGATCTGACCTATACCTTGGCCTGGTGGGATCATCTGTCTGTGTCCATTAAGATAAGTTTAACCTAATTTGAGGCAAAGAAATAACCCCTCTATGGAGACAGTGCCAGACTCAACGAAGTTACATAACCCTTGTGGATATCATTTTACTCTATTTTTTAAAGGCCATTATCATGCTATTCAGTGACAATAAACTCAATTTCCTCCATGCCTCATTGTTTTTCCATAAACTGCAGAATTGAGTTTCTCTTTTTAAAATACACTGGCCTTTGATTCCTGCCTCTGAACAATGGTGTGTGTTTTGTATCTCTGGTTAGACGTGTAAATAGGCGACCAAATGAACCCTGATATTAATCCGTTAACATTGTTTTCCCTTTCAAGTCGAACCTCTTCATTAAGTATTTTGAAAAGTGCAACACAAGCTGGTATTGTGCGTGCATCTGTTGTCTCAGTATTTGTTTCAATTATAGAGAAGAATGCACAAGGAAGTTAGGTATTTTATCCACTCGGGCAAAAAAAAAAAGGACTCAAAATAGGTTTTGGTGAATTCCAGTCCTTACACTGGAGCAGTGTCAACAAATAGAAAGATATCCACTGTATTGTTTTCCAGTGGATTTTGTTTATTCATGCTTAGACACAAAACATAGGCATCTAGTGTTATTGTTGAAGTTTGATATGTGCAAAAGAAAAGACCAAAGACTGACATGGACCACCGCTTATTTGTCAAAACGCCAAATCAGGCATGCAGGGAGGGGTCTTCAGTTGACAAAGCACTATGAGTAATTTTGTTTGCGATTTCAGAATTAACTGACAGAAGAGATTTCAGGCATCGATATAAATAGGTCTGTGGATTGGTGGGTTTTAGATGACAACGTTATTTAACACTGATGGGGGCTAACTTATATATAGTTAAAATGGTGAAGTTCTAAGGTCCAGTCACTAATAGAAAAAAAATATCAGATTTAGCCTTTGTGAATTTACCTTTTGGGTACTTCTTATGAAAATACAATGCAGACAATGGGGGAATATGACTATTGTTTCACATGAGAGCATGATATCATCACATTCTACAGTCTGAAAACTACAATGATGATAGATCTGTTTCAAAAAAGCACCTCCAGTGGCTAAACGACAGCCAGTCTCCAAAAGAGTCATTTGACTGTATAAGTATTATGAGTGTATATTTGTTATAGAGAGGACTGGGGCTGCACAATTTAGGGAAAATTGAATTGTGATTTATTTTTTTTTTGAGGATTGCATTTACGATTAGATTTCCAATGCATATTTAAAACTCAGGTCCTGTTCAGAGTCCACATTGTAAACACCTCTAGGAGGTTTAACATCTGAGAGAACACTGAAATATGAATTGATAATCTAATTCATGCAATTCAGAATATGTTGCTTTTTATGCAAAATAATCTTTGCAGAGAGAATTCTATTGTCTAATTACAGCCTCTGTGATTTGATAAATGTATCAACACAAATTGAGATTTCAATGTGATTGCAATATATTTGGCAGCCCGTGACAGGAGCAAGTGGGGAGTCGAGAATCAGTCTCATTGCTTTGACTTTTCATGTGTGCCACAACTAAACTCCTTTGCCATACAGCAGAACATGGATTTGATTGGATGTCAAATTTTGCGACATTCAATTTGTATCTGAAGTTAGTTAATAAATGCCTAACATACTATTTTTATATTTAAGAGGTTGTCATGTGCAATATTTATTTGAGTATTTGAATAAAACTAAACGCCATCTGAAAATATATGAACCACTCTCCACAGTAACACATATGATTAGCCCTGATCCACAAACATGTGCTTATCTTCACAACATTATGCCTCTCTCTAGTTTATTATGTATGTACGTACCTACAATTAGGTTTGGGAGCGTTCCCTGTAATTTCAACAGTAGCTGTGCCAAAGCCAACTGGACAAAGTGGGAGTGGAGCGAGTGCCCTGGTAATTACCCACTTGTCTGTATGGAGCCTTGTGCATTATTCACATCCTTCCATTTACATTGCCATCCGTGTGTGTCACAGCAACGAGCTGCAGTTAGCCAGGCCTGTCATTACTACAGGAGCTGTCCTCCCCTTCTCCAACAGTTGTCTGCTGCCAGGCCAAGCTCACTCGCATAATAGGAAAAGTTCCCCTCAAATGTCAATGAGTTTCAAAGCACTGCTGGCTCCCGTCATGATGTTTTCTGCATTTTGACGTAAGGGTTGCAAAGGGACACGTGTGTGCGGGGGGAGATAGAGACAGACACCAGCATAAAGGTAGGAAAATACACTGGGAAAGCTCTGCCAGAAAATCTACTGTACAGCCTTACAGTTCTGGTGTATTTAGCTGTTGAATATTCATTTTATTTATGTATTTATTATTTAATAATAATAATAATAATAATAATAATAATAATAATAATAATAATAATAATAATAATAATAATAATAATAATAATAATAATAATAATAATAATAATAATAATAATAACAATAACAATAATAATAATAATAATAATAATAATAATAATAATTCATAGCATATATATAGCGTCTTTCAAGACACCCAAAGTGCTTTACATTTCATTGTTCATTCACTCCACACTTGGTGGTGGTAAGCTTTTGTAGCCACAGCTGCCCTGGGGCAGACTGATGGAAGCAATGCTGTCAATCTGCGCCATCGGCCCCTCTGACCACCACCAACACTCACGCACACTCCACTTTCATACCAGGCAATGTGGGTGAAGTGTCTTGCAATAGGACACAACAACATTTAAATTTTTTATTTAAAATTTTTATTTATTTTGCAACTGGCGCCCCACTGTGGCACCTGGAATTCTCAGTGGTCTCCCATCCAAGTACTAACCAAGCCCGGCATTGCTGAGCTTCTGAGATCTGACGAGATCAGGCTTTGACAAGCTGGTATGGCCACATTTGACAAGGACATAGCAATTACATCTGGCAAAACAAATGTATTGTTTTAAGTGTTATAGCATAAATGTTCATTTTCAATATGAGGTTTTTAGGGCAGTGCAGTACAATAGAAAGTTAGGGATTTTGGGCGTATGCGATGATTTAATAAACTTGAATATTTGAGACAGCAGAATCATATGTGTATAATTGATTCATCATTTAAAAAAAATAAATGTAGTGTAATGTAGTGCTAGAAACATATAATGTATAATTATTACATTAATTATTAATTATTACATTATTATTAATATATTACAATAATTATAGTTTCTTTAACATTCCCATGTGGTCTTATAGTACTTCTGATGTAAATCAAGACCATACAAAAAAAAAAAAATGTAATTTTCTTCTCCAGTTTAAATACTTGATTTACTGTAATGAGTATATAATTTTCATCATAGTTTAAAAAACAATTATTGAGTATTAGTGTTTTGACAACCCTAGTGTGTTAAATTCTAAATAAATCCTAAAATTCTTGCAAATAAAAATGGTGCTATTTATGTCCTGGTACACATCACAATGGCACTGTCCTAAAGCGTGAGCAGCCAGACTTTCTCCTGACATGCATGGGCACAGATATAGAAGACAACCTCCATAAATTTTAGCCAAATAAAAATACAATGGTCAAACAAATCCAAAAACAGTCTCCCGGAGACATGTGTGGAAAGGTATAAGGAAAGTGAGAAGTGAGTCATACTTGGGAAGCTGTCAAGGCTTTGCTGTACTGGAGGACCAACGCAATAAAGTTATCTCAATGCCCATCAACCACATAGAGTACAGCATAAAATAATGATACCTAAATTTAAATTGTAATGCCAAGCTTGTTTGTATATAAGCCAGTTAGACAATTGGACCTGGTGATTTTTACTATCAAAAGCGATAAAGATATTGCCTGAGATCCAGAATACATACAGACAGGTGGTTCTCTCGCTGTTTCATTTACAAGTTTAACACACAAATCCTGCATATTTAGGCTGAGTTCTTCTCTCAAACAGAAAGCACTCAGTTCCACCTTGTGATGCCAGGAAAGGCTCTACTGTGTTTTTAAACGCCATACACCTTTGCTTGAATTATCTGGGTAATTTCCGCCCTGGACAAGACAAATCTCTACTAAATAAAAGGTAAAATGTAGCTGTTAACTTAAAAACTAACACTTCATTACATCAGATGGTGGAACAGAGCATTTTAAATTGTGGAGATGTAGACAGACTAATAATGCAGGATTACTCAAACATGCAAACATGAAACAAAACACAACTCCAGGCATGTTTTTGAAAAGTTAATAGCATTACAACATGGCTTAAAGCTCACAAAAGTCAGATTTGTGTAATAAAGGACCTTTAAAAAATATCACAGGGGACTGAAAAACATTGCGGATCTCTGCAGGATCAGTGAGCGAAGCACTAAACTCAGTCAGTCAGTCTGAGGTGAGAGAAATGTTATTGTTCAAAATGATAAGTGACCAATGAGGTCCTTCGTTTTACATGCGCCACTCTTTGGAACTTGAATCCAGGCATGACGGAGATAATGGCCAGACCAGACTACATAAAAATACAGAGAGATGATGAACTAAGTTAGTCTTATAACGTAATTGTAATGAAATTTGTATTTTTAATGTGTGGATGGAAAGTAGCAGCAGCTAAATCTGAAACAAATTGTCTTTTCTTTTGTAAGATTAATGATTTTGTACATGGTTCCTGACAAATAAAGAAGAAAGAAACATATCAGTCTGGACTTGGCAAATAAAGGGATAATGAAATTCAGTATATGTCCCCGTGGAAAGCTGTGATGTCAATATTTCTGTGTCAGGTCGATTTCTGTCAGATAAGGCAAAGAGTCAGTACAATAAGGGCACACAGGGGACTCAAACTGCTTTAAATTCATTCACTTCTCTTTCAATTCCTTCTGAAAAGACCAACATACAGTAAATACACTCTATTTAGCAATATATGAAGCTATGGCTGCCAATGTTCCCCCTAATTTTTCATGTGTCTGAGCAAACACACCAACTCCCTGAGCGTTCCTTGGACTCCTGTGAGCAACTTCCGACATGCACACTGTGGCCACACCAGTATCACACCTGAGATCATGGCAAGTTACATAGCTTATGAATCAAATTACTGCTGTTATTTCTGTTAGATTACTTTTAATATAACTGATTTTTTGGTCCACTTCTCAAAAATCTTTTCATGAGCTTTGTACATGTTGTATGTCAGTGTGAGGGTCCTGCTGTGGTCAGTGAAACATTGAACATTACAATATTTTGAAAAATAACCTGTGTATATACACAGTGTATGTACCTGTGTATAAACCTAGGACACTATAAGATGGGTCTTTCTCAAAATAATGATCTCCAAAATAAGTATACATTTTTATCAGTTTATGTCTTGCTTTTTAATCATTACCCAGTTTCAGTAATTTTGTGAGAGTGACAGAGCTCTGTGGTTTAACGCTCTGGGGAGAGGATTCACACTTCACACAGAAAGTCTCGTCTTTTTGCTCACAAAAACCTATGGCTTGGACAGAAACAAAGAAAACAGCCGAGGATTACATTATGGCTCTACCTGTCTCCTCTTCTGTTCTTCCCTACGTGGAGTGTGTGCGGGCGGCGCTCCCGTCGGCTGGTGCGGACCTGCGGACCCACGGCGATGCGCACGACAACTATGGTCTTACTGAAGGAAGCGAGCGAAATGCGATCGAAATGAATCTGTTTGTAGTTGGCTTGTCCCTAACGCATGCACATTCACATGTGCAAACTGAATCTATCAGACTGGATTCCATGTGTCAATCCAGCGCTGAGTTCAGGTTAGATTTTATTTTATGCGCTGAAAAGGATTTGATGTGCGCGCTGAACGTCTGGGGAGTGCGCGATTGCGCACGCGCGCACCTTAGAGGGAACACTGATGGCTGCTATGATTGGTCTGTGATTATCTCTTATCAAAGTGTTTTTGTTAGTGGGTGGAATGCATTTCATGATGTTGTAGCTCAAGAGGTTGTAAGCTTGGAAAATGGAAACTTTGACTTGATATAGAATTGTAGAATTGTAGAATTAATTATATTTGTTGATATTTGACCCATCTACACACATACTAGTACATAAAGAGTGCAGCACCCAAGCACAGATCATTTTAGACAGTAACTTGATCAGGAGAACCTAGGTAAAGAATTAGTGCCTTTATATTGGGGGAGGTAAAAAGCTGCATCAAAGCATCCCCAAAACTAAGATATTCCTGATATGCAATGCCCACTGTCTATCAAAATCTTTGTATCTCTTTGTATACAATAACTAGTAACTTACTGTATATACAAAATAATTTGTATATACACTCAACAAAAATATAAACGCAACACTTTTGTTTTTGCTCCCATTTTTCCTGAGATGGACCCAAAGATCCAAAATTCACTTCAGATACACAACACTACCATTTCTCTCAAACATTGTTCACAAATCTGTCCAAATGTGTGACAGCGAGCACCTCTGCCCCGCCGAGACAATCCACCCCACCTCACAGGTGCGCCACATCAAGATGCCGATCCAACATCATGACCAGTGCACAGGTGCGCCTTAGATTGCCCACAATAAAAGGCCACCCCGAAATGTGCATTTTTTTTTGCTTTATTGGGGGTCTGGGGACTCAGAACCAGTCAGTATCTGGTGTGACCACCATTTGCCTCATGCAGTGCAACACATCTTCTTCGCATAGAGTTTATCAGATTGTCAGTTGTGGCCTGTGGAATGTTGGTCCACTCCTCTTCAAAGGCTGTTATGGACGAAGAACACAGGTGCATTTTATTGATGACATTTTGAATGCACAGAGATACCGTGATGAGATCCTGAGGCCCATTGTTGTGCCATACATCCATGAACATCACCTCATGTTTCAGCAAGATAATGCACGGCCCCATGTTGCAAGGATCTGTACACAATTCTTGGAAGCTGAAAATGTCCCAGTTCTTGCATGGCCAGCATACTCACCGGACATGTCACCCATTGAGCATGTTTGGGATGTGCTTGACCGGCGTATACGACAGCGTGTACCAGCTCCCACTAATATCCAGCAACTTCGCACAGCCATTGAAGAGGAGTGGACCAACATTCCACAGGCCACAACTGACAATCTGATAAACTCTATGTGAAGAAGATGTGTTGCACTGCATGAGGCAAATGGTGGTCACACCAGATACTGACTGGTTCTGACCCCCAATAAAGCAAAAAAAAAAAAAAATGCACATTTTGGGGTGGCCTTTTATTGTGGGCAGTCTGGGGTGCACCTGTGCACTGGTCATGATGTCGGATCGGCATTTTGATGTGGCACACCTGTGAGGTGGGGTGCATTGTCTCGGCGGGGCAGAGGTGCTCGCTGTCACACATTTGGACAGATTTGTGAACAATGTTTGAGAGAAATGGTAATATTGTGTATCTGGAGTGAATTTTGGATCTTTGGGTCCATCTCAGGAAAAATGGGAGCAAAAACAAAAGTGTTGCGTTTATATTTTTGTTGAGTATATGTTTATATGATCATGTGATCCTATTTATGGGTGACATCTTCCTATTAAAGGTCCCATGGCATGAAATTTTCACTTTCTGAGGTTTTTGAACGTTAATGTGAGCTCCCCTACCCTGTTTAGCCCCCCCCCCATGGTTAAAAGTTGTGAAATGTCTAAACTGAGCATTTGCGATCCTTTTCTGCGTTACAAAAAATCGGAGCTCAAACGGGCAATTTTGAACAAGGCACCTTATTGACGTCAGATCGAAAAAAGAAATGCAAATGCAGTTCCACCCCCGTCTGTCTGTACTCAGCGTCTCTGTAAATCACGCCCAGAGAGTTTGGACTGTGAATGCGCTAGGCAATGCGAAATGCGTTTTTTTATTTGCCTGGAGGCACGTCCGAGTGTTTCTAGACTCGGAAGTCCTTTATCTGAGCCTCTGGACCTTTGAACAGCAGTGGTTTAATTTTATTTGATGTGGAAATGTGTTTATTTTTCAATGGAACGCTTCAAATCTCTCCCCCCGTGCAAAAACAAGGAAATGGATCAGCTGAGAGCTCTGAGCTCTGAGCGGAGAGTTTGGCCAGGCCCCCACCCTCTACTATTGGCCAGCTCTTTTCTCCTCATTTGCATTCAAGCAACAACGCCCAGAATAAAGAGTTTGAGAGAGATATTTATGACTCTTTCTCATCTTATCTCTGTTTCTCATGCACTGAGTGTTGATTTTGAAGAAGGATTCATTTACAGTATTAGGGAACCATTAAGGAGCCATATAAAAGCATCAAGAAGTACCATGTCATGGGATCTTTAAAGGCAACATTTCCTCTTCACAACTGCTCCCAATTCAAAGATAGAATATTTGTTTGTTAATTGCTATGGCAAATGTCCTAATTTGAATCATTCTGACACCCATGCATGAGAAGTTTGTTTATTGTGGAAAATACCATTCTAACCTATTCAAGAACAGGTCCAACTTTGTCCCATTTATGTGGACTTTATCTACTCAAGTCATCATATCTAGTTTAGATAACAGGAGAAGTTCAATTTGTCAACTGGACCAAGTTTGTTTGGTTGAAAACGTTTCGCCGCTCATCCGAGAGGCTTCGTCAGCTCTAATAAGAATACTGGTAAGACACTTGCTTATATCTTGCTGTAGGGAGGAGCTACCTAGCTAACTACTTTCCGGAACTATCTCATTGGTTTCGGTCTTTTGTTTCTCTGGCGTCTAGCTTAACGATCCCTATTCATCCCTACACGCCTGCTTTTTCACACCTCTGGCCCTGACCTGGCTAACCCTATTGTTTCCCTGTTTGTTTGATCTAGGCTTAATAATGGAATTGTAGATGGGATGCAAATTATATCTTACGCCACCATTTCTGTTCAGAGAAGGATTCTCTTTTTTGACAAAAATAGCCTCTTTAACTCCCCTCTCAAACCAATTCTTTTCCCTGGCTAAGATCTGAACCTCACTGTCCTCAAAAGAATGTCCCGTGGCTTCTAGGTGAAGATATACGGCAGAAGACGGTCCACTCTGGCACGCCCGTCTGTGTTGGTACATCCTCTTGTGAAGTGGCTGCTTGGTTTCTCCAATATAGCGCTCACTGCAGTCTTCACTACACTGAATGGAGTAGACCACATTGCTTTGTTTGTGGCTCGGTGTTTTGTCCTTTGGGTGGACGAGTTTTTGTCTTAAAGTGTTTGTGGGTTTGAAATAAACTGGGATTTCATATTGTCTGAAAATCCTCTGTAGTTTTTCCGACACGCCGGCCAGGTACGGAATCGCTACCCCTTTCCTCCTGGGTTCGGATTCTCTATTATCTTGTTTCTTGCCCTTGTCTCTCTTGGTTTTGTTAACAGCCCATTTGGGATAACCACAAACAGAGAGGGCTTCCTGCACCATCTACAATTCCATTATTAAGCCTAGATCAAACAAACAGGGAAACAATAGGGTTAGCCAGGTCAGGGCCAGAGGTGTGAAAAAGCAGGCGTGTAGGGATGAATAGGGATCGTTAAGCTAGACGCCAGAGAAACAAAAGACCGAAACCAATGAGATAGTTCCGGAAAGTAGTTAGCTAGGTAGCTCCTCCCTACAGCAAGATATAAGCAAGTGTCTTACCAGTATTCTTATTAGAGCTGACGAAGCCTCTCGGATGAGCGGCGAAACGTTTTCAACCAAACAAACTTGGTCCAGTTGACAAATTGAACTTCTCCTGTTATCATGGATTCTACCTGGACGACTGAGGGACTTTTCACGCATCTAGTTTAGATGTTTTTTTTTTTTTTTTTTAAATCTTGGTATCAATGTTTTTGGCAATCCTATAACTATATATGTTATAGTGTAGGGGACTCCAACCTGTAGTTTGGGACCAGTAGCTCTCCACCCTCTTCAAAGTAGCTCGTCAAGGCTTTTCTGAATAATACATGCTAATAACTGAAATATGATCAATTAAATGCCTATTATTATTATTATTATTGAAGCCTAATTTTGTGCACTAACAAATGGACAATGTTTATGTTTTATAAGCATCTAACTGTACCCTATCTAAAGCTTGCTGTGGCTCTTATACTCATTTTCTTGCAACCATTAAAAAACTCTCTAGCATTTTCATTTTGTACAGGCAGCCCACCGGAGGAAAAAGTTTGGAGACCCCTGTTATACAGTATGCAGCTGGTCATCATAACAATATTACTTGTCATGAGCCTTACCTATTGGAGTGCTGTGTAGTAGGACTTGCTCGAGGTTGCGCCCATCGTTGTACAGAGCCAGGTGCCAGGTCCCAGGATCCATGTACTCAATAAAGCCGGTCTCCTGAAGCCCGCTCAAAAGAAGCCCTTTAGGGGTCTTGGCCGCTGACACGGGGTCAGTGAGAGACCTGGGCAAGGCCTTTCCATCCAACAGCTTCACAAAGTCGAACTGAAAACAATACAGTAACTCTATCAGACCAAAACAGCAAATACAAGCGCTCAGGAATGAGGCAGGAATCCACAAAACTTGCATTAATGCTGGGTATATTTGCAATCGAGACCGTGTGCAGTGGTGTGTGGCTGCTGTTGAGTAAGCTCTATGTATCTGCCAGTGGGACGCTATTGGAAAAATGCCTGCATAAAAAATCACTCTGGGAAACAGATTTTCATGCACTGTAAAATATAGTAGAGCATCTCAAGGAAAGACAGTACTTTTTCTCAGCATTTTGTAAACCTGCATACTTTTTTTTTTTTAAGATATAATTCATTTTGTTTTAAAGGGCTCATATTATGATATTTTCTAACCACATTATTATATGATTATAATTATAATGTTGTTTCCTTATTCAAAACATACCTGGAGTTGTGTTTTGTTTCATTCACACATGTTTAACACACAAACCCTGTGCCCAACTCTCAAAATGAAAGCACTCTGTTCATTTGGATCATTTCCGTCCTGGAATTTCAATCCTTGGAATGTTTTGAGGTTTGGAAATGCAAATAGACTAACAATAAAGGATTACTGAAATGAATGTGAATGAAACAAAACACAACTCCAGATATGTTTTTGAGGAGGTAACAGAATTATAACATGGCTAAAAGCTTGAAAATATGGTAAAAGTCAGAAAAATACCTTTTTTTTTGAATAGGCATTATATTTAAGTGAATGTATGAACATCCAGGTCTAGTAATATTATGTTTTTCTAATTTGATTATCGCGCCAATGAAATTTTGTTTTGATGGATGAGGAGTGAATCAGTGCAGGACCACTGCAGGCCACTGATGATAATAATACAAAATGCCAATAACAAGGGTAGAATTTGACAATTTCCCATCAAAAATAAGTATTATCTTTAAATACTTTTCCCCCAAAATTCTGTGTACCTTCAGCATTTACTTCTCTATCATTGTGCTGAGGTTTACAGTGTTTTGGCTATCACATATATAATGATATTCAAAAAAAAAAAAAAAAAAAAAAAGATTGAAAATTGCCATCCATCACAAATACTCCTCTCTGACACTCTTCTCTGGTAGCAGCAGTATCTTCAACAAATTGTCTTAGTTGTAGTACCAGCATGTGCACAGTTTACCACACAGATTTTCATATGTAACAGACTATTACTTTATCTGTCTAAATCTCTCTTTCACTCATGTACCTCCCTCTCCCCCGCCGCTTGTCTCTCTCTCTCCTCTCTCTCTATCTCTGTCTCTCTGTCTTTCTCTACATCCCCTTGAACCGTGGAGCACTTGCTGAGTTGTATTCCCCTGGAGGACTGCGTGTCACACCAGTGTCAAAAACAGCTAATTAGAGCACTTCATGCAGAAGAGGCCATATTAAAGAAGCAGATGATTCACAGCCTTGTGTTTCTGTCTTCTGTGGCACAATGTCGCACTACACTGTGTGGTACTGTGAGCTGTGTGATACTTCGACTATGAGCTGTGCGATACTCAGACCCTCCAGGAATTCGCGATGTTGCGATTTGCAACTTCAACGCAACTTCAGCCAATCCCTGCGAATTCAGGGCGGTGTTGCAATTTTGACCAATCACCGCAACTTTTCCGCAATTTTTACTAATTTTGACCAATCATCGGCGACGTATTGAACGCCGACCAACTTCCTTCTGTGTAGGAGACATAACTGAGATGAGGTGCACGGTGCGTGTGTGTGTGTGTGTGTGCGGCAGAGGCGGTGGGTCACGTGAGTGTGGGTGTGTGCACGTACGGAAGTGTGTGCGTGTAAAAGCGCGCGCTCACCTGTCACACAGAGGAGAGAGTCCGGGTTGGGGTGTAGCTGTATTTTTTGTTGAACGCAAACCATTCATTCATCTTTCACGTTAATCTGTTCATCCTGCTGGTTTTCATGAGTTCCATTTCATCCTGCTGCGCTGTCATAGCTGTGTGCGCTCTTTTTGTAATAAATGCACAAAACATATCAGCGTATCTGTCACCATAGCCTCCTCTTTGCGCTTCACAAATCTGCGAGCCATAGAACCCAACCTCATATTCTCGGCGGCTGAAAGGTTTGAGTTTGGAAGCCGCAACATTCTGCTTTACTTCCGTGTGACGAAACGAAACTGCGGCCATGTCCCAGTTCCCAGAGCGCACAGCTCGGAGCGCGGCCGAAAGGGGGCTCAGATTGCAGTCAAGGCGGTGCACACTTGCTCAGCCCAGACTGCAGTCCGCGGACCGCTTAACGACTGCGGTCTTCGGACCGCGTGTTAACTGCGCATGGGACAAAAAAGAAGTGGGACAGCAGTCGTCGCGCCGGTGTACTGTCGAAATGTGTGACGCACATGCCCTTCGGGCCACACTCCGAGCCGCACGCTCTGGGAATTGAGACACGGCTTCTAATGGCAAAGAAACATGTCTGCGGCGCCATTTGCCCACAAAAATAACAGCAAAAGACGGCGCGAAACAGTTCCCCTCCTAGTAGTAATTTATTTTCGATGTTGGTAAGGTTGTTTTAGGACCATATCTGTGATCTCTGTGTCCTTGCATTATTCTTTGTCAGTAATAACTCAGTATTCAAAATATTACTCAATTTTAATTACAAAAAGCGAAAATCGCAACTATTTATCGCAACTTTCACTTCCTCCCGCAACAAAATCGCAACAAAAACCTTAAAAGCACCGCAACTTTCATCGCAACTTTTTGGAAAAGCTCCCGCAAATTCAGGCATTTTAGCCCGAAACAATCACAAAAAATGCCCGTGAAATCCTGGGGGGTCTGGATACTATGACTGTGAGTTGTGTGGATGTGTGTCGTCCTATGTTACTCCAGCTATCACAAACAAGCCTGTTTAAAAGAGGAAACACAGCGCCTTTTCCAACATGCTTAAATACAGAAATATATGTTCCAACTAGGGCTGGGAATATTAACGCGTTAATCGCGATTAATCGCGAATCGCGATTGATCGCGAACAATTTTTTAAATCGCGATCAGAGTTTGCCAGCATTTTCCGCAATTCTACCATCCATATGCAGCTCATTTGGTTGTATTAATTAAACTCATTGTCGGTTAAACGCGCTATTTTGAGTTTGCTCGTATTTTCTTCCTTCTACGCATCCGTAGGCAGCTCGAGCGGGCTTCAATCATTTATTTACAATTTCTCAAAGTAAGCACTATTACTGGTTCATTGTTACTTTTTCCTTTCTCTGCACTTTTTTGAAATAAAAAAAATGGTGAGAAATACTTTGCATTGTGAGTTTAACTTTAGATTCGAACGGTCTTACTGCAAGATATCAATTTTAAACATGCAAAATAAATCACGATTAATCGCGATTAACTATGAAATTTCTGAGATTAGTTGCGATCAAGAAAATTAATCGTTTGACAGCCCTAGTTCCAACTTATCCTGGAGTCACAGGGTATTGAATCTTAAACCAGTCAATACGAGCCCTTCATACTTGCACACACACCACATCAACATTAGGACTAATCCTGGAACTAAACCTGAACTAGAACAGTTCTAAACTAACCTGGCTCACACCACATACATGTGTGTAGCACCCTGAACTGAGTTCTGCAAATTCTCAGGTTTTTATCAGGAATGGCTCTCAGTGAAAGTGTGACGATTATTTGAATCTGATAGGTCGTAATGTTACAACAGCGGGACAAGCTAAAAAATGAAACTTTTGTTACACCCAGTTGACACAGACGTCTTCCCTGTCCACAGATTCATAACGTGCTTTCCTTCTGCACGATTTTAGTCAATATTGATGCTAAAATAGGCTGAAGTACGTCTGTCAGCATTACCATCAAAATATACTGCAACCTAAATAAACTGACTGTACTATTGTATCCCTAAAGAAAATATAGGACTGTGTATACGGACAAAATGGACAATTTAGACCTACACTATACATGCATCTAAATAAAACCAGAGGCAACTCATAAGGAGGCTATTCAGCTGAGACTACCATTATAAAATCAATCACGCTTTTTCACATAGCCACAAAACAATACCTCATGTTTACACTTACTTTACGCTGTATTGCAAAGGTGAAACTTTGTCGTACTTTAATAGCATATGGAAAAAAGAGAGTGGAGTCAAGGCTGTGGAACAAAAGATGCTAACTCATTACACATGTGTGAAGAAAAAACAAATATATTCTGAACTTGTTTGTTGACACATTATTACACAGAGAATAGGTGAGGAACTGAAGTGACTGATAATAAAACAGATAAAGGCAGCTGCAATGAGAGGACACTATGCTTATGGAAGAAATAAAGTCATGTATTGAACATTCACATTAACACAGCACAGGGGTTAGGGTTAGAATTGGAAAAAAAAATACATATATATTTAACATTATATATTTAAATGGGGTTCACATGTCATTTTTTAAATGTTTGGTGGATGAATGCTTAACCTACTCTGTCATCGTTACGTTTAAATTTAGAAGTAAAATATTCAGTTTTATATATAGAGTAAGGAACTGAGAGAATTTCATCTTTTCTTTTCATTCATGGTCAGTCTGACAAATCCATTTTTTGTCCCAATAATTTTAAAGGTGCAGTAACTTTTCTGGTTGAGGGTTCACTACCTGATTTTCTCCATGGAAATTTTATTGCTTTGCCAAAATGTTTCACATTATAGCATTTAACCGATGACACAAGCTTCAAAATGTTATTATGTTGCTCACCAAAGTTAATGCATTGGCTTGTCATTGCATAATTGGGTTTTATTACCTTTAAATAGGGCCAAAATGATTGTGTTGTCCATTATTACATTATTTTTAAATTATCTTTGGTGCAGTGGCTCTGGCTCTTGTCTGCTTGAATGGATAAAGCACGTCTAGTTTTGTCATAATTCACTAACTGACAGGGTGTCATTTGAGATTTCCCATCAGAATGAATGACCAAACAGCGAAATTGGGGCGTGTTAGGCGTTACCATGGTGACACAATGCACTCATTAGCAAACACAGTCAAAAAAGATTGTTTGAAAACTCAAGAAAAAACACAAAATGGATATAAACAGCACATTCTCAGGAGCCTGCGATCAATACGAGTGTTCATGGTCCTGTTTAGGCGTTCTCTCTCTTCTCTCTTAGGCCTCTCTCATTTTCCCCAAGACTAATCTACAAAAGAAGTCAGTCTGACTCTATATTATTTACTTGTATTGAAACCTAATTATACGTACTGTGTTTTCTGTGGGGGATACATGCACATAGCTCTTATTTTGCCTGTTCAACATCTAAACCAAGGAGGCGCTAACTAGCCATCTTTACCTGTCTGTCTATACTGAAAAATCTGTCATCTTATTTTCCATATGGCGTAGTGACAGAGGTAGAAAGCGATGCATCTGCATGTGTGTGTGTGTGTGTGTGTGTTTGTGTGCGTGTGTATATAGGTGGATTTGCACAGTTAGGCATCACGCGGAGAAAGAGATTGGACATGTGACAGCTGGGAGATTGTGAGTGTATCTATAATAATAGATGCACATGCTGTCAAGAGTAATACAGACATTAAGGTTTTGTCACAGCAATAGGTTTGTCACATGTGTCCAGACAGAGCTTAACCCTGCCTCACTACACACAGCTGCGAATAGTTTTCAGTTCAAGGTCCTATATTGCACAGAATTAACTCTTGTTAGCTTTAGATCATGTTGGAATGTCGTTACCTCGTCAAAAACATACCTGGAGTTGTGTTTTGTTTCATTCACACATGTTTGAGTAATACTTTATTATTAGTCTGTCCACATCTCCAAAGCTTAAAATGCTCTGTTCCACCTTGTGATGTCATGAAAGATAAAAAAAAGGGTAATTTTCAAGTTAACAGCTACCTTTTAGAGATTCCAGGGGCAATTCCAAGGCTAAAAAACATTCAAATGAATCCAGTGAAGGTGTTAAGAATTTTATTATACTACTGAAAAAAACAAAAAAAAAACAAACTAGGGTCCATAAGCTCACACAGTTGTAATGAATGTGATTTGACAGTAGAGATGCTGGCAATGACTTATTAACAGTGCAGGGACCCACAATTTTTTACCTCTGATGTAACAAATATGAGAAATTCAAAATCACATGTTATTTGAGTGCTCAAAGGGGGCAGACTTACTAAACATGATTCCTCAAACAAATGTGAATTAATCAAAATACAACTCCAGGTACAGTATTTTGATGACAGGTTTTAGGTTAAAGGGACAGTGTGTAAGATTTTTACCCGTTAATTACTTAAATTGAAGATACCCATTCAAAAATACAGTGTTTTCTGAGCCTTTTCACTTCCATCATGAAATCAAAGTATTCTGTTGGACTTAGATATACCTGCATAAAAGGGGGATCTTCCCCATATAGAGGCAGCCATTTTGAATATGAGAGCCGCAGAAGGACATTTGGGCTCCGCCTTCGCCTTTGGCAAGGCTCGTGGTTTTGGGTAAACAACGACAAGCATGTTGCCGGATCACACGTCGTAATGGATCTAACACGTGTTTTGGACTAAATTGTTTTACTGGATTTTATTCGCTGGATTCTTACGGACAAATTGAGACAAAGTTTATGGTGAAATACTGAGTTTGACCTGTCCAGAGCCTTCAAAGGTAAGCTAAGTAACAAACCTCGTTTTGTGCTTTTTCCATATAAAAGCCCCATGTGCTCGGGGAGTGATTGTTGTGCCGGGAAATTAATTGCATAGTCAAAAAGAGGAGACTGTAAGGTTTCATTTGATGTGTAGATTGTCATGGTACACGATCGGGAATGTGTGTTTTCATGCGAAAAGAAAAAAAAACAGTGAACGGGACCGCGTTTTAGTTATACCGTAGTTGTCGGCGAGGGCTCGCACAGCGCCGGGTGCGCTTCACGCGTTCGTGCGCGGGTACGCGAGCTGTCCGCGTTACGGCGCGCCCGGGTGACCCTCGAGGTCTGCCGTAGCTAAAACAGGAAGTGCAATAGCCACCATCCACCTATGTGCCACGAATCCTACACACTGTACCTTTAAGGTAAAGCAAGTAGTAGCTATGGTTATTTTTTTCGGCTCATTCTCAAGGAAACAAATGTAAATCAATGTAATGTCCCCAAGAAGCATGGGAACCCAACCAGACTGCTCAGTGTGAAGAGTCAGGCTAATTGCTAATGCTAATTTATGCAAATTGTTCTATGGATACAATGTGGTTTAAAAAGAGCACATTCTGTTTTAGTTTATGATGCTGTATAGTACATTTGTTATGATTTGTCTTAAGGAAGCTCAGCCAAAAAAACATGAATGTACTGACAGCACTGGTATGCCTGACATATTGCAGTACTTTGTGAGGAAAAGAAGCTACAGCAAAAAACAATTTCAAAGGAAGTCTGAAGACTTCAGTTGTGCTTACAGTCTTATATTCCTAATACAGAATAATGCAGTGGTCTTTCAATTCAAACTGTAATCTACACTGACAACTGAGGTGCTTACTGTTCACCTGTACTAACCTATTACTGTATTCATTTGACAATTAAAGGGAATGTTCACACTTCCTGGTTCTGGTTTGAGCCCATTTCATGATGTAGTCTTGGTTCTAATAGCATTCCAGATTTAGTCCTGAGTTTAGTCCTAAACTTTATGTTGGAGGTCCTATATTATTGCGAAATTGACTTTTATGCTTAACCCATGTTAGAATGGTGTTACCTCCTTAAAGGAAAAGTAACGTTTTTTTACAATTTGAGCCTTATTTAGGTAATAAAACAAGTTGTTTTACTCACCCATAGCACTTTGGTGTCATATGGAGCACTTCCAGAGATGTTTAAGATTTGCGGTTAGCCTAGCGCAACTTCTAGCCATAGCTCAGGGCATATAATATATTCCCCGAGCATGTAATATGCCCCGTGCGGTCTCCAAATAGCACAAACTTTAGCACTTTTCAAATCATAGAAGCCCGATATCTTAGTCTACCATTTCGTTTGAATCAAAAGTGGCCTGTAATCCGAGATTTATCCATAGTTTACAGCTTTGCGTTTCATGTTTGGGTCCCGGGAGCTGAGAGCACACTCCGCGCATGCGCACTGGCGTCCTCATCTACTCGAAACTATGGCTAAATCTCGGATTACAGGCCACTTTTGCTTCAAACTAAATCGTAGATTAAGATATTGGGCTTCTATGATTTGAAAAGTGCTAAAGTTTGTGTTATTTGGAGACCGCAAAGTAATGCCCCGAGCACTCATGCTAACGGATACGCTACAACATAACTTCTACGAAACTGCTCAAAATGACACCAAACTGCTATGGGTGAGTAAAACTACTTGTTTTATTGCCGAAAGAAGGCTCAGATTGTAAAAAAAAGTTACTTTTCCTTTAAAAGCATAGCTGTAGTTGTGTTTTGTTTGAATTACGAATTATATACCACCGAGTGTTATATACCACCCGAAGAGGTAGTTTTCAACTTAACAGCTACCTTTACATTTAGTTCAGTAGAGTGAGGGAGATCAGGACTGAAGTCATCCAAATGATTCTAGTGAAGGTGTATGAAGTTTAAAACCACAGTGGAGCACTCCCTGTATCACCACATGACATATGATGGAACTGAGTGTTTTCCATTTGAGAGAAGAACTCAGCCTAAATATGGGCTTTTTTTTTTTGGGCTTTTAGCCTTTATTGGTCTCACACACAATGACACACAGTGACACACGGGAGAAATTTGACTTCTGCATTTGACCCATCCTTTTTCAGGAGCAGTGAGCAGCCATCTTTTTCGGCGCCCGGGGGGCAGTACCGTGAAGGGTCTTGCCCAAGGACCCACACTGGTTAGCTCATTGCCCGGGGGGGGGTTTGAACCTACAACCTCCAGGGGGAAAGTCCATGACTTACCAGTTGAGCTAACCAGCCGGTATGCAGGGTTTGTGTGTTAAACAAAACAACTGTATGAATGTTTGTAATGAGTAAACAACATTATAACATAGATCAGAAATGATAACAGGAGAAGTTCAATTTGTCAACTGGACAAAGTTTGTTTGGTTGAAAACGTTTCGCCGCTCATCCGAGCTCTGACGAGCTGACGAAGCCTCTCGGATGAGCGGCGAAACGTTTTCAACCAAACAAACTTTGTCCAGTTGACAAATTGAACTTCTCCTGTTATCATGGATTCTACCTGGACGACTGAGGGACTTTTCACGCATAGATCAGAAATAATCTAATATAGGCGCTTTATGTACATTATTATTAGATCTAGCCCTAGGATTTTTAGTTTCATATTAGGCTATTTCTGATTGACGTCAATGCAAATTTAATTTAGTTCACTTAATTAACTAAACAATCTTGTTCCATGGAGAGATACTTAAGCTGGAGGTAATAATAAATACAGACTGACACCAGACCTTGAAGATCTCAGGGAAACATCTCAAAATCAAAGTGAATCGAAGCAATTTTACCATTATAGATTTCTATTTGTTTATTTTTGTTGTGAGAAAAGTCTGGCTGTGAGAGAGGAGGTACCCAGTGTATTTCTCCCTAATTATATTTATCATGTCTTCACTTTTCTAACAAATAAAGTCAAGTTTCCATCCAAAATCGCCCTTTACCAGATCAACTAGAAGTGAGCAGAAGGGACTAAACTAGGCAAATGCCATCATAATCCCACTGAGAAAAACATAATCAGATATAATTGGAAATCTTATGTGTTTCATGTGCCATCTGGCAGTTATTTCCTACAATTATTGAATCTATTTAACACTATCTACAAAATTTTGCCTTGTTTTACATCTAAAATTTGGTGCAGTGTTTTTATGTTTTTAAAGGTGCACTGTGTAACTTTTCTTGTTCGTCTCCAGGAGATATTGCTTTGTCTGGAATGTTTGGTATGGCATTAAAATATCCATCTTGCATTTACTAAATAACATGGGATTTTAATAATAATCTCTTAATGTAACTTGGGACTGTGGTGTCAACTGCTGTCTCCCTGAAGATAAATACAGTAAGTGTAATGCCATACTGTGGAACATTGCAAGCAATGTCTCCGTTGAGGGGAGAAGGTGAAGAGAAGGTGATGGACCCACCAGAAAAGTTACACAGTGCACTTTTAATGTTGATTTTATGGTGATTATTTATGTTTTGATTTGTTTGTGATGTTAATGTATTTTTTTTATTCTGTAAAGCACTTGAATTTAATTGCTTTGTGTACAAAATTTACTCTACAGATACATTTGCCCTGCCTTATTTTATGTGTGATGTAATGGAGACACGTAGTTTGAAAAGGCTTTTATTTTGACACCTTTATTTTGTGCTTCCTTAAGTTCCTTAACTTCCTGTTTTGAGGTAGCCATGTTTTACAATGTTATTCTGTGAGCAGTTCAGCTCAGCTCCTGGGAAAATATTCTTTTGATTTTGATGTGGCATTGCCAGTAAGTACAATTCATTTACCAGTGAAAATGCATCATAAATAAGTAGATAAATAGTTTAGGGAAACATTGCATTAGAAAATATAAAAACTGTGTTTTGTCAGAGCTAAAATGTTAGTGTTTTCTTTGTGCTAAGTGTGACACAGCATAACTAGCATGGAAGCTAAGTAGCCTATGCCGTTTTGACATGTATTAGACATGTATATCATTTGATACATGATTATTTTGTTTATCTTGTCTATTCTGTTTTTATTTCAGTTTCACCGTCTCTTTAATAAATCTTGCAAACTACAACACCGGCCTGTTACTTTGGGGATTGGTTAAAGAGATGAGTTTAGCTGGATGTTCCATATCTATGAGAACAGTACATTATGCAATGCAACAGAATAGTCCTTTGTTTCCTGTATTTTTAGTTATATAAATTATGGTTATGTACTGACATTATATACAGCCTTATGAACCCAAGAGACTGACAGCCCAAACACAAAAGAAACAGGTGTCTGAGTGAGCAATACCTGGTTCAGATAAAGAACACTGACCTTATTTCAGCAGACATTCTGTTTTTAAAAGTGTTACATCCTGCAAGGTCTGAGCTCAAAAACACTCACAAATACAGGTTTCAATGAAAGGTCAACAAGGGGAATGGACTTTGGTAGCCGTGGGCCTTTATAATGGCAACATAACACATAATGATTGCACCATGTCAGTGTTTTTGCTAAAGGTGCATTGTGTAACTTTTCTGGCAGAGGGTCCGTCAAATGCTTTTCTCCGTGCAGATGTTATTGCTTTGGCTGAAAAGTTTCACAGTATGGCATTAAAACTTTCTAGCTTCATTAAGACCAAACCAGACCATGTTACAGGTCAGATCTGTGGAGAGGCAACATCACTCAGTCAGAATCCTTGTTTTTACAGGTATGTTTGAGCTTTAAAACAACCTGTAATTGAATAAATGTACGGCAGAGCTGTTTAATGTCAGTGTGAAACATTCCAGGCAGAGCAATGACATCTCCATAGAAACAAGCTGCTGACGGTCCCCCAACCAAAAAGTGAGATATTGCACATGTAAAACTTTGCAGTTTAAATGGACAAAATTGGTAAATAGCAAAGGTTGTTGTTTTACAAGAACCATAATTTTCCTCCTCAAACTTCAGTCTTATTTTGCATCCAAAATGCTAACCCTGTAGTTCAGATCTGTACAAACAAGTTCTAAAATGTGATTTTTGTATTAGTTTGTCGGTTCTTATTTCAGTCCTTTTGTCCGTTCTTCTAGACATGTTTAAAATGTGAACTGTGGACAGAAAATAATAATACAAATATGAAAGATTGTATATTTTTCCCAAATCACGCAACCCTACTTTATATTGTTCAACATGGTGGATGCTACATATAACAGTATTACAGAAGATTTGGAGTCTTACTGTTGCTCTGACCTGTTATATACTGTTTATGTCATCCCCACACTACCTAGTTAAAGGTCCAGTGTGTAGGATTGATGGCGCATTGGTGGATGGTGGGTATTGCAATTCCTGTCCTAGGGCTGAGGTCGGTCTGAACCCGGGGTGCGGGCCCGCACTGCAACAAAGCCCCAGCCGCGGTAGGCACTATGTCCTTCTTCTTTTCCTCTTAGATGAAGGTGCTTGCTCCTGCGATGTATGTGCGGAGTAAGTGTGATCCGGCAACATGCTTGTCGTTGTTTATCCAAACGCGTACTACCTCGTGTGAAAACCACGAGCCCTTTGACAACTACTGTATAAAGAAAAGGTGAAGGTGGAGCCCAAATGTCCTTCTGCAGCTCTCGTAATCAAAATGGCTGCCTCTATATGGGGAAGATCCCCCTTTTATGTGACTATATCTAAGTCCAACAGTATACTTTGATTTCATGATGGAAGTGAAAAGGCTTGGAAAACACTGTATTTTTGAATGGGTATCTTCAATTTCGGTAATTAACGGGTAAAAATCTTACACACTGTCCCTTTAAGTCTCAGTATCAAGGATATGCTAACATGCTTGATAATTTCAATTTAAAGCTTGGGTACCCGACTTTATTCTTGAAATTGAGTTGAAGATCTGTGTGCGTTACTAAGCTGTACGAAAGCTGTGCACGTGCCCCAAAATCATTCATTTGAGTAAGAGCCAGCGTGTGAAAGAACTAGTTAAACAGATTGAATTCCCTATGCCCTCCTTTCAGAGTTTGAAAATCAGTTCCCCAACAAAAATTTGTATTTATTATTTACTACTGGAATTTATGAGATTTACTAGCAAGGCTATAAAAAAAGCAAAAATCACACATTATTCCATATTATTTTGTCAATTTGATTACATTTTACTAGAATCAAACTGTTGTAACACTGACAGATCTTAAATTGCAGTCACTTGATAATTCTAAGAAAATTATGCATGTTGTGCATGTTTGTCTAGAGCAGGGCTGTTCAACGTGTAGCCCGGGAGCTACCAGTAGCTCTCTACCCCTTTCACGGAGCTCACCCAGAGATTTCTAAATTGTGCTGAAGAGGTAAAATTGGATGAATTAAATGCCTATTACCAATGCCTGATTTTCTGCACTAATAAATGGATAATGGTTTATGTTTATGTTTTATAGGCATAAGTGTTACCCATCTAAGCCTTGCTGTGGCTCTTATAGTCATTAAATATAAGACATTTTCATTTTGTAATGGTAGCTCACCAGAGGAAAAGGTTGGAGAGTCATGGTCTAGAGAGATGCAAATGCTTTTATAATGTGGTATATTATGATTAGACTTTTAATTATGCTACTACCTTGACCAGTTCGCTCTTGAAAAAGAGATTCTGAATCTCAATGGGACTTCCTGGTTAAATAAAGATAACATAATAAATAATAAAATTACCTGCGTATGAGTAGGTGGGATGTTCCTGCGGCCATAGACCCCCAGCAGTGCATTGTGGGACAGCGACAGGTTGAACTTGATGTAGGTGGGGTGGTGCACGGTCATGTGAAACCTCCAGAAGAGACCAGGGGGAATGGCCTGGTTCTGCTGGGTCCCCACATCCACCTCTCCTTTGTCTATGGCCTTTCCTCTCACCCATTTTTCTACAAGAACACAGAAAACAAAGATTCACAGGACCATTGTGGTGAAGAAACAGTGAATTTATCAGCATGGACACGAAGTTGTTTGGCGTTTCTGTGGGAGTAATTAATACGCAACCTGATGTCCTCAAACATCAATGTGATCAGCTCCTCCGCTAATGAAGTGAGAAGGAAAAGACACGATGAGAGAGAGAGAGAGAGACTGTTGGAAACGTGATTTAACAAGATGCACCACTCGCTCACTGCATGAAGATGAACTGCTTTGGAGAAGAGCACATTTGGAGAAGAGAGGATGTCAACCACAATTTAAAAAAAAAAAGAATGTACTATGAGAGAAATTCTTAAAAATATGAACAAAATGGATAATAGTAGTAATTTTTGATAATAGTCATGTTTATGTCATATAATACCTATGACATATTAGACTGCAGTGTAGAGAGAGGAGTGGGCATGAGAGCTTTTAATTATTATTATTATTTTTTTGTTTTTTTTGTTTTTTCAGTTTTTGTTTTGTAAAATACCAAAATTGGAATATGTAATCTGAATGGCATTTGTGTGGATTTGCATGCTACATTTCTGCATCCCTAAAAAAATTGCCATTTAAAAAAATTGCCAAAATGGATGATGTCATGTTTAAATGTATTAAATTACACAAACAAATACTCTAAATACCCAAATAGCTAACCTCTTGTGTTTATGTTCATGTGTCAACATAACTGAACTGTTTTAAATGTGCACTATGTAACTTTGTTTTGCCTCGATGGAGATGTTATTGCTTTGTAGAGAACGTTCCATGTTGAAATACACATCTAATGGAATGACAGATGAGTAAGATTAATGCTATACTGTGTAAAATTCCAGGCAATGCAATAACATATCCATGGAAACAAGCAGGGAAGTACAGAATGAACCCACTAATTACTAATTTATTTGCATTGCATTCATTTATTTGCATATTTATAGACACAAAAGGAGAGGAATACATTTTTTATATTCAAAAATTACATAAAGTGCATAATCAGTCAACCTTTTGTACTATTTATTTCACTCTTCAGCACATCTTTTTCCCCCACACACATTGGCAGATGATATTACATGTAAATTTGTTAATGTGGAAAAATGACCTTTATTTTAACAGTTTTTGGTGTTGTTATCATTTAGCACTTTCCTCATAAGAATATATTCAGTATGAGTTTCTGTGCAGTCTGCTGTAGTTTAACACAACACTTTAACATATATCCTGTGGCATTAGACACTTTCTCTGCCAAACACTGCAAGTGAAAAAGTGCATATGAAACCATGTGAAAAGTGACCTTGGTTTCTGCATCTTTTGGTGTTATATTTATTTAACACTTGTTTAGAGATAGTGTAGTATATTGGCCCTCATGATTTACACATACTGATAGGACATACAGTGGAGGCAAGAAACAAGTAAAGTACTACTAAAGAATATTACCTATGGCATTGTGTATGGCATAATGTAGTTTAAGTAGTAATAGTAAGGTAGTATCAGTAGTAGTAATAGTAGTAGTAGCAGCAGTCCTAGCAGTAGAAGCAGAAGCCATCGTCATAGTATCAGTAAGTATCAGTAGTAATAATGGTTTGAGAGGTCTCACGCTACTCCAATGGTTGGTTCAGTCCCAGCTCCAACCAGTTCAAACCATTGTGTCCTTGAGCAAGACATTTATCTCATGTTGAATCCAGTGTGGGCATTGTAAGAAGGTAAAGTTTATTGATGTCAAGGAATTTAAAGGTCCCATGGCATGAAATTGAACGTTAATGTGAGCTCCCCTACCCTGTTTAGCCCCCCCCCCCCATGGTTAAAAGTTGTGAAATGTCTAAACTGAGCATTTGCGATCCTTTCCTGCGTTAAAAAAAATCGGAGCTCAAACGGGCGATTTTGAACAAGGCACCTTATTGACGTCAGATCGAAAAAAGAAATGCAAATGCAGTTCCACCCCCGTCTGTCTGTACTCAGCGTCTCTGTAAATCACACCCAGAGAGTTTGGACTGCGAATGCGCTAGGCAATGCGAAATGCGTTTTTTAATTTGCCTGGAGGCACGTCCGAGTGTTTCTAGGCTGGGAAGTCCTTTATCTGAGCCTCTGGACCTTTGAACAGCAGTGGTTTAATTTTATTTTCTGTGGAAATGTGTTTATTTTTCAATGGAACGCTTCAAATCTCTCCCCCCGTGCAAAAACAAGGAAATGGATCAGCTGAGGGCTCAGAGCGAGAGCGGAGAGTTTGGCCATGCCCCCCTCTACTATTGGCCAGCTCTTTTCTCCTCATTTGCATTCAAGCAACAACGCCCATTATGGAGTGTTCAGAGTGAGAAAAATTACTCTTTCTCATCTTATCTCTGTTTCTCATGCACTGAGTGTTAATTTTGAAGAAGGATTCATTTACAGTATTAGGGAACCATTAAGGAGCCATATAAAAGCATCAAGAAGTACCATGTCATGGGACCTTTAAACACTAATGACTGTTTAAAATCTCAAGACGCCATGGTGACTTTTTTGGACATTTTCAAGGTCATCCATTAATAGGTTAAAGAAAAAAATACATTATTATTAATACCGACCAAAATATAGGCTATAATGTGCGAGGTGTAGGAATATGTCTTTTTAAGAGACTTTCCACATTGGCATTCCTTTACTGCAGTGAGATGAACTGCTTTAGAGAGGAAGTATTTTGTCTGAGGGGTTGTCGACCAGAGCTTTGTCATGTGGTATATTAGCATCTCCTAACAAGAAAGAAGAGGAAGAGTGTCTGGATTAAAGACAGGGGCACGTGCATGTATTCACAAACAGCGATAGTGTCTTGACTGAGAGCTTGTCTTTGTATAGAAAAGAATAGCCCCATCCTACACCCCCTCGCTCTCTCCGTTCTCGTAAGAAGCTTTTATCAACCACCATCCTGCACTCTTTTGTGTGTCCGGACGCCCTGCCTCTCCAGACCCCTTTATAGAGAGATATATCTCCCTTTCTAAACTAAGATGGAGGAAATATGGTGACAGGGGGGAGTCGGCCAATCGTTACGGCCACAAAAGGCAGAGGAGCAGTTAGGGTTAGATTCATGGTTGGGACTGCACACTTTCGATCTATAATGCCTGCAGCTTTACCACTCCATTACGGGGACAGCATGCGCACCCACAAGCCAGCAGACATACATCACATGTGCTGACACGCTGATAAGCTACTAGACCGGTAAGTAGCCCACTCCGCCTCTGTCACCGCAGGTTTTCATTGTATCCTGCTGAAATGGTGTGCAAACTTCCATTCTACAAAAATGATGGATTCTAATAGCGTTGGATATGCCCTGACCTGAGCGCGATGGGGAAACTGCTTTGATGGCATTAGAAACCAAGGCCCACATTTTATTGAGTGACATCACCTGTACGAGGAGGATCAGATATCAATTTTTCATATTTCGGGCTTCTCCGAGCAGCAGGAGTTGATGTATTTGTCTTGACAGCACCTATTGCACCAGCTGTCTGTCCCACAATGGATCTCCGGTCTGTGGTTTCTTCCAATTTTATACCAAGAAGTTTTTTCTTCCCTCACTCAGGAAGACAGTAGAGCTAGAGTGGGGTGTTTCCACTCTATTTTGAGGCTTTTCTTTTTGTTATTAGGTTCAACAACTGGGCAAAATAGTTAAAGTTAAAAGGTGTGTTGCTTGTCATTAAAATACAATAATGTAATACAAAATATATAATGCTCAAGTACATTGGGCAATGGTATAGGCCTATGTCACAGCTAGAAATATGCTACTTTTGCTAACCTGATAGCCGCCGTGTTCCAAATAATGAGTGAGCATGGGTGTGCTTCTGGCTCCATCAAATCTGGCAAATCTAAAATGTTCATATTAACCCAGTCTGCATGATCCTCGCTGCTAACCTCATGAGCTTCATTTGACTGGACTTTATACAGTCTATGCTTGATTATTTTACAATATCGGATTTGTAGTTTGTAGTGCCTTACGGTGAGATGGTCTACACAAAATGGATAATAATAACCTTATAACATGACAAACATTGCTTCATCATGTTTCTGTGGAGCATTAGGTTGCATTAACACTTGGGATGTTTTGGTTCTGGTCTAGTCCTGGTCTAGTCCTGGTCTAGTCCTGGTTTAGTCCTGGTTTAGTTCTGGGTTAAGTCTCAGTTTTGATGTAGTGTGGGTGCAGTTGTAATCACAGTTTCACATCTTCAAAGTACAGGTCTTATCAGATTACCTGTATCTAATTTTTGAAAAATACATAAAAAAAAACCATCATTATCACATTTTAAAATAAATCCATGTGTGCATATTAAATGTCATTGTGAACTTGAGCTGCCTGCTGCATTTAGAGAGTGGGTCTTTCATGAACCCACTTCCTCTTCAGTCTAAATTGTTAAGACCTGCTTCCTCAAATGTCAAATATCAGCATTTATCATGCTGATAAATGCCAAACTACTAAATGAGCCTTTTTTGTCCATCTCTTCCCCTCTACTTTGTTCTCGGGGTTTAAAATAAGTAAATTGATTAATTGGATCATTGATTGGAGCAGACTGAAGTGTGACAAGAGATGGGGTAGAGGGGAGAGACAAAGGAGTATGTAGATGAGAGCAGATTCGGAACAAAAAGAGTTCAAAAAGAGTTCAAAAAGGGGCTGACAATGAGGGCGAATGAGAAGGGTGTCCTGTGTGGAGCATAAATTGTGGCTGAACTAAAAATCTCCACTGAACAGAAAAGAGGTATGCATTGGCGAGCTCCTGCCAGGCCTACCTCAGCAGTCGACTCCTTTTAATGCTAATCCTGATTCAAAAAAAAAAAAAAGAAAAAAACTCAGGCCAGTGGAGGCTTGACTGTCCCGAAGAGCAGCCTTTTTATTCTGCACCAGATGAATAGGACATGAATGGGGCATGGCAGTTGGCAGAGTGGGCTGGTTGGCTTTGGCAGGCTAGTGGGCACAGGGGTGAAACTGAAAACTGAGGATGCTAATTATTGTATTACCAAACAGACAGGAAATGACAGATAGTGGAGTGCAGGTCAGATCCTCAGTTTCATGTAGTTATATGTATGTATGTATATATTTTTCAAACTGTCAGAGCAAATTATAAACCTTAACTGGCATGCCTTTACTTTTTGATCCCAGCAAAACCATATGCAGTATCTAAATATAAATTTCTCAATTTTGAAGAACTGACAGCAGCAGATCATAATTCAGACCCTCCAGGAATTCATGATGTTGCGATTTGCAACTTCAACACAACTTCAGCCAATCCCCGTGAATTCAGGGCGGTGTTGCAATTTTGACCAATCACCGCAACTTTCCCGCAATTTTTTACCAATTTTGACCAATCATCGGTGACGTATTGAACTCACGTCGACCAACTTCCTTCTGCCTTACTTCCGTGTGACGAAACGAAACTGCGGCCGTGTCCCCAGTTCGGAGCGTGGTTTGAAGGGGGCTCAGACTGCAGTCAAGGCGGTGCACACTTGCTCAGCCCTGAGTGCACTCTGCGGACCGCATGGCCGTCTGCGAAATGCGACAGGTCTCACAACTACGGGAAGCAGCCGCCGACTCCATTTTCTCCTGTAGAAAAAGTAGCGAGCAGTGCATGCTGGGATATATGAGTGTGTGAAGCGTGCTTTTTCACGCGCTTGGTCCAAGCCCCGATTTCCATGGAAACGACTGCGGTCTGCGAACGCGTGTTAACTGCGCATGGGACAAAAAAGAAATGACCCACATGCCCTTCAAACCACGCTCCGAACTGTGCACTCTGGGAATTGGGACACGGCTTCTAATGGCAAAGAAACATGTCTGCGGCGCCATTTGCCCACAAAAATAACAGCAAAAGACCGAAACAGTTCCCCTCCTAGTAGTAATTTATTTTCGATGTTGGTAAGGTTGTTTTAGGACCATATCTGTGATCTCTGTGTCTTTGTATTATTCTTTGTCAGTAATAACTCAGTATTCAAAATATTACTCAATTTTAATTACAAAAAGGGAAAATCGCAACTATTTATCGCAACTTTCACTTCCTCCCGCAACAAAATCGCAACAAAAACCTTAAAAGCGCCGCAACTTTCATCGCAATTTTTTGGAAAAGCTCACGCAAATTCAGGCATTTTAGCCCGCAACAATCACAAAAAATGCCCGTGAAATCCTGGGGGGTCTGATAATAGTATATAGAAATAGCATTGTAGTAATAGTAGTAGTAGCAGCAGCAGCAGTAGTAGTAGTAATAGTAGTAGTAGTAGTAGTAATAGTATCAGTAGTAGCAATAGTGGTAGCAGCAATAGTTGTCGTAGTAGTAGTAGTAATAGTAGTAGTCGCAAGTCGCAGTAGCAACAGTATAGCAGCAGTAGAATATCAGAAGTAGCAGCAATAGAACTAGTAATAACAGTAGCAGTAGTAGTAGTAGTAGCAGTAGCAGCAGTAGTAATAGTAGTAGTTAGAAACACTAAAGAAACACCAAAGAGAGTAGTAACAGTAGTAGTAGTGGTATAAGTACTACTGCGTATCATAAACCCTATGCACTATACTACTAAATAGGACTTAAATAGGATATGGCAGTGAGGCAGAGAGGGTGAGCCTGGCGGTCCGGTGGGCACAGAGGCTCTGCAGACTCCTGCTTCTAATTACCGTATTACCTCTAAAAGTGATGCAACACAGTGACAGACAGCGGTGCTTAGGTCAGAGGTATGCAGGGTGTGGGGGGAGAGACAGGGCCATAAAAGCAGCATAAGAGAAAAGAAGGCCCTAAGACGAGGTGTGGAGTTACAGTGGATGATGCAAGACAGAAAAAAAACAACATCTTGGCAACAGCATAGTAATCCAGTAGTAATCCGGTGGTTGGGGAGTGGAGCAGTTGTGAAGGGGGTGGTTGTGGAAGGGGCAGTTGTCGATAGTAGTAAGTGAAGGTTGCGTAGTAGGCGGATGTGCAAAGGGGAAGTTGTGGAGGGACCAGATTTGGGGGGGGGTCAGTTCGAGAGAGTGTGTTTGTGGAAGAGGCAGTTTTGGAGGGGTCGATTGTGGAAAGGGATGGTTGCTGAGGGGGTCAATTGTGGATAGCGGGCGGTTATGGAGGGGACAATTGTGTAAGAGGCCAGTTGTGGAGGATCCAGTTTTGGAGGGGACCAGTTGTGGATAGGGACAGTTGCATGGGGGGCAACTGTGGAGGCTGTGGTTGTGGAAGGAAGGGTTGTGAAGGGGCTGGTTGCGTCAGGTTGATTATGGAGGGGATTGGTTGTGGAGGAAGCAGTTGTGCAGGGGGGCGGTTAGGGAGTCCCATTGAAAGCAGAGATCGCATTGTGACAAGGGCTTCTCCCGGGCCCACGCAGCACCTCAGCTTACCGCTGTCAGTCATCAGGATTCGCAACCGTCCCATGTGCCACCGCATAAACCTGAGAGCAGTCTATCAAAACAGGCCAGGTTTATTTATTCAGATTTGTCAGGCAAAAGAAATGCCAGCCACTGTGCAAATGGGGGAGATACAAAATCCTCTGTGCTTTGCTGTTGAGGGGTGATATATTAAAAATGCAAAAGTAGTTGGAAATACTGTATACACTTGATACGATGGATAAACAGGACAGTGGACTTATCTTGCTATTGTACGGATAGAGTAATTTAGAAAGTTGAAATATAAAGAGTCCTTATTGTAGCTATAGTCTGGTCTCTACTCCCTTTGTTGCTCCTCAAGCCAGACTCAAACATGGCTGTGAAATCAGATTTTATTCCAATTCATGTTAAACAAAGGAGCTCACAGGTTGCCCATCATTTTGAACAAAATCTAATTTTTCTCACCTCAGATGAATAGAGTTTAGAGTTTTTCTCATTGATTCTGTAGAAATCCACAATGCTATTTCAGTCCCCTGTGGTATTTTCTTTTTCCATAAGCAGCCATATTAGTTTAATCCACCTGATATTGGTTTGCCCATTTGAATTCAGGGAGAATCAGTTGTTCAATGGTGACCAGATTAGAGCTGTCACAATAAAAAAAAAATAAAAAAAAATTGAGGTGTGATATATTGCTGAAGTAAATATAGATGATAAACGATAATATTGAAATCAATACAAAGCTAAATGTACAATATTGTGAAAAATACAAACTGCAATAAGTAAATAAATAACAGAATGCAATACTTAAGTACTTAGTTTGTGTCTATAATGAGATATAGAAGTTTATAATTCAACTTTCTACAGCTCAAATTGTATTACAGTTCTGAAAAATAACCACACTTTTCCCACTACTGTAAGGGAAAAGGGAAAAGCCGGCATGAAAAATATTGACCTCCAAAAATATTGTCATGTATTGAACGATAAGTGGATATTCTAGTAGTAATTATCGCGACAGGCCTGGGCCATATTCACATCTTTGTGAATTTTCGTTAAGTATTTCAGACGGCATCTTTAATGGCATTATGTGTTAGTAAAAATACAAAACAACTTAATCAGATCTGACCTCAAGCCAAAGTGAGTCTTGATGGAAGTGACAAGTTCTGGTGGGCAGAACTGTTTGCAAGAAAGTAATACAATAATGTTGTCGCCTATGCCAATTACAACCACACTGTAGCATAGCAAAAAGCTCATAGAACACATTTAATTAGGGATAACAGCTTCCCAACAAACTCTATTAGCAATACATCTTAAACAGTATCATAACACTAACTGCCAGTAATAAGCATCCTTAGCAGAGGGCCAAATGCTTAGACACACATACACTACTCATACACATACACTTCTGCTGGGACTTTTTAGTGGGCGTCTACTGATGAATAACTTCCATTGGATCCTGGCATTGAAAACAAGTTTTGTGTTGGAGTCTATATAAAACATGGTGTCCACTCAGTGCACCTCCCACTAATGCCATGCACAGCTCCAAGAAGATGTGATACTATTTTAGCAAAGTTAACTTGAGGATGGTAATAGTAAAAAAAAAAACAACACACACACACACACACACACACAAATGTCCTGTCAATATCATCTTTGCACTCTATTTTTACTTATACATATATTATTATATAATCATGCCTTATTTGACACCTGTTCTTTCCTATTTTTTTGCTACTTAAAAAAAAATGTACTATGGTAATAGTACATTTTTAAAGGGACAGTGTGTAAGATTTTTACCTGTTAATTACTGAAATTGAAGATACCCATTCAAAAATACATTGTTTTCCAAGCCTTTTCACTTCCATCATGAAATCAAAGTATTCTTTTGGACTTAGATATAGTCACATAAAAGGGGGATCTTCCCCATATAGAGGCAGCCATTTTGAATACGAGAGCCGCAGAAGGACATTTGGGCTCATCCTTCGCCTCGGCTCCTGCTAGCAGCTGCTCATGTGGGAGCGGAGGAGCGAAGGAGAGAAGGGGAAGGGGAGGGGGGAAGGGGGGAGCCTCGTGTAAAGAAGCATGCTGCTGTATCACACATCGTAATGGATATAACACGTATTTTGGACTAAATTGTTTTACTGGATTTTATTCGCTGGATCCTTATGGACAGATTGAGACCAAGTTTATGATGAAATACAGAGTTTGACCTGTGCAGAGCCTTCAAAGGTAAGCTAAGTAAGCTAAGTTTTCTGCTTTTCTGTATAAAAGCCCCATGTGCTCGGGGAGTGATTGTTGTGCAGGGAAATGAATTGCATAGTCAAAAAGAGGAGACTGTAAGGTTTCATTTGATGTGTAGATTGTCATGAATCATGATCGGGATTGTGTGTTTTCATGCGAAAAGAAAAAAAAAAAGTGAACGGGGGACCGCGTTTTACGTATACAGCAGCGCGCGGTTCGTGCGCGGGCACGCGAGATGTCGGCGCTACGTCGCGCCCGGGTGACCCTCGAGGTCTGCCATAGCCAAAAGAGGAAGTGGAATAGCTACTAACCACCTATGCGCCACGAATCCTACACACTGTACCTTTAAAGTACGGAAAAAGTCCCTCAGTCGGCCAGGTAGAATCCATGAGGACAGTGAGGTTCAGATCTTAGCCAGGGAAAAGAACTGGTTTGAGAGGGGGGTTAAAGAGGCAATTTTTGTCAAAAAAGAGAATCCGTCGTTAAACAGAAATGGGGGAGTTAGACATAACTTGTCTCCCATTTATAATTCGATTCTTAAACCAAGTCAGAACAGACGAAAGAAAGTCAGGGACAGAGGGGTGGAGACGGTCGTTAGTCTGAATAGAGATGCTAAACTATACGCCAGAGAAATTCGAATAAGAAAAAGGAACAAATGAGTTGAGATAGTTTCAGAGCTATTTCAGAGCAGTGAGCTCCTCCTAGGGCTGAATAGAGATGCTAAACGAGATGCCAGAGAAACAAAAGATACAGGTTAGTTGAGATAGTTTCAGAACGATTTCAGTGTAGGGAGCTCCTCCCTGCAGCTACATATAAACAGGGTCTAACCAGCACTAGAACCAGAACTGAAGAAGTCTCTCGGATGAGCGGCGAAACGTTTTCAACCAAACAAACTTTGTCCAGTTGACAAATTGAACTTCTCCTTTTATCATTTTTAAAGTAGTATATTTTGCTTAATTGTGTGAGCTACCGTATCCAAATAATTTCTCATGTGGATCAATAAAGTTTGTCCAAGTTTAAGTCTAAGTACATTATTTCTCATTCTTTTACTTCTTTTTGAACTCTTTGTACAGAAAAAATAATATCCACTACCTGCTCATCTCCATGGAAATGTTATTGAATGGTTCATAGTGACATTAAAAGTGTATCTATCACACAAGTGAAAAATCAGTTTGAATTGATTCAGTGTAGATGAACTGCGGAAATGTTAGTCTAGACAAGATGTGAAGAACTGTCCTTGCTCTTTATAATTGCAAAATATCAACACCATGGGAGCATTATTTTCTGAAGTCTACTTTTTGTGTCTATATAATGAAAGATTCTAAACCATCTTATTGATGACCTCATAATGACTATATACTTCACTATGTAATTCACTGGTTTCTTAGTAAAAATTATATGATACCACAGAGAGAAGATTGCTTTTAAATTGTCACTTTGATAAAAAACTAAATATGAATCCACTGCTATAAGTTCAATGCTATCTATTGAATTCCTCTGTGTGTGAGGCTAGTAAAGAGGATGAGCTAACTTAGGACCTGGAACATGGGGTCTAATTAATTCCACTTGCCTTCGGGTTATTCAGGTAAAACAATTACACCTGTAATCCATTTTCTGGGAACTAAACTGTCTTTGCAATTAATGTGATTAGCCTTGGTTTCTAATGAAGCAGAGAATGGAGTTAAGAAGTAGTCGGGGTCCGGGTGACGGGACATGCCTGCAGGGACCAGAACAGGGAAGTAGCGCACAGTCCAAGTTATAAAGAGTATAGGGGATTTCAAAGACAGCTTTAATAGCAAAAGAGATAGAATTTGCCAGGGGAAGAGTAAAAATATCACAATGGGTGAGGTCACTGTAATTATTTGGATTCAATTAAGGTCCGTTTCAAGCAGGTGGCGTAATAAGTTTTCATCGTCTCCCCAATGCACCACATAATGAGTGTCAGTCAAACCAGTCAGGACCAGATAATACCCTTTGCCTTGGGGCCTCCATTACCCACAATCCCCAGCTCCGCGCCCCGCAGCGATGCGTGTGTGACAGTAATGGCTCCCCGAAACATCCACAAACTGTCGGCCGCCATGACACGTTGAGTGGTCTAACAGTGAGCATGTGTGATCTGCTGTTTAAAATGACATACCGGAAGAGCCACTTCTAGACTCTTATGGCACACTTCAGAAGACAAGGCTAATCTACAGCGCAACAGACCACATAGGGGAGAGCTATGTTATTTTTGTTTGTTTTTCCAAAGGGCTAATGGTGCCTGTAAGAGATGGATCACTGATGATATTAACTATTAATTTATGTATAATAATAATATGTAATATTTGTTGTGGTGTAATATAAATTCGAGTTGATAAGGGGCAGATGTCATAAGCTTATGCTTCTTTCTGTTTCCTTTCATTCATATTTAAGTTATAATTATGTAGATGCAAGTATATTGCATCTGTTGTTGTTTTTTTGTTTTGTCTTAACGAATGAAATAAATAAAGAAGAGAAAAAGAATGTATAATAATAATAATAATAATAATAATAATAATAATAATAATAATAATAATAATAATAATAATAATGGTGACACTTTAGTTTAGCTATGTAACAATCGGTATGCTATTTAGTGATTATTTAGCTATTAGTTGCTAATAATGCTAATGAGCAGTACAATTAGGAGGATTCATGGAAAACAATAAAAAAAAAGGTCATACAGAGAACCAGTAAGGGGAAATGCAAATTTTGCATTGCACAGAAAATACATAAATACATAAAAATGATGATGTATTTTCTAACTATCAAGGATCCACTCAACCACTTTTTTCTGTTCTTTGTTTGCCCATTTTAACACAGTTTATAATTTTACTTTGTGATTAGACGTGGTCCTCAAATGTACCATGGGCTATCTCATTACTGAAGATACTTATAAAACAAAATCCATACAATGTATATAGTATAAATGGACATAGCTAACCTGCAAGCTGCTGTGTTCCAAATAGGAAGTGAACATGGGGGAGCTTCTGGCTCCATCAACTCTGTTTCCATATTAACCCACTCTACATGATCCTGGTGTTTTATTTTCACCATTTTGTCTGTAAGTAAATTCCTAATATGGACCTCAGCTTCAAATTCGCTCCTATAACTGCTATCCTCATGAGCTTCACTAGACGGGAGCTGAACTTAGCTCACTTCTTCTATGACAGAAACAAAACAAACACAAACATAAAACACATGGCTTTTTTCTATAAACCAAGTCCAAAACTGTTCTGTAATTTCCATAATCACAACAAATGCTTAACAAATCATCCCTGGCCTTCTGACTGTGAGGCGCACCACTGTGAGGAGCCCATTGTGGATTTGTCACTTCATTTGTTCAAATATTTAGGCCACAATCCTGATGGAGCACACAAGTGATTAAACATTGGCTCCTTTAATTATCCAACAAAAGGAAATATTTTCATCAATATTTGAACAGGGATTATTAGGAAATCACTATTGATGGACACTTTAGACACACAATAACTATTTGGAGGTTAAAAGAATGTGGCAATCATTTTGGCTGCTACCTTTTTTGGGGTTAACAATGTGAATCAGTTGAATGAAGGATTGACAGGTTTTCTATTGCAGATGTGGGTGAAGTATCGTGCCAACGAGCACAATGGTAATATGTGCAAGATTTCAATTGCCAAATGTTGCAACAGTCAGTTGAACTAACTAAGAAACAAAGGCAGACTTGTTTTGCTTTTCATTGAGTAAATGCGTTCATTCTTCTTCTTTTTTTTAATCCCTCATTTATCCCTGCAGGGAAATTATTTCTCTGCATTTCACCCATTCTTTCAGGAGCCGTGGGCAGCACATCTTTCAGGTGCCCTGGAACCCATCTCCATGATCTAGTTCAGGGGTCTTCAACGTTTTTCAGGCCAGGGACCCCCAAACAGATGGCGAACTGGGCCAGGGACCCCCTACTATATATACGGCATAGAATTGTGTTTTATATTAAATTGAGCTTAGTGTCATGTATAAACATTGCTACTCTGTTATGGTACATCCAATACAAGGAAATAATACACAGGTTAATACTGTATTTTACACTATAAAATATAAAATTATATTATTTTAAAGTGAAGTCAAAAGATTTCGCGACCCCCCTGCAGTACCTCCGCGACCCCCCTAGGGGTCGCGACCCCCCTGTTGAAGACCTCTGATCTAGTTGCTAGTCTTGGCCAGAGGATTTTTTATGTCTTTAAAGGTCCCATATTAAACAAAATGGACTCTTGTGAGCGTTAAACCATGTTATAATACTACTGATTGTGTAACCCTTTATTATTAGTTTGCCTACATCTCCAAAGCTCATGAAGTGGTAGTTTTCAAGTTAACATCTCCCTTTGACCTTCAGTACTTGATTAGCAATTCCAGGTCTGAAATTATGCAAATTATTCTAGTGAAATTATATAGAGTTTAAAAACTCAGTGGAGTACTACCTGCATTACCACATGGCAGCACAAGGTGGAACAGAGTGTTTTCTATTTGAGAGAACTGTTATTGAGGAAACAACATTATAACATAGCTCAGAAAAGAGCATAATATGGATGATACAGTGACCATAATAAAAGGCAGAGAAATTATACATATAAATTGACTAAATGAACATCTTGTCTTTTCTTTCTGTGTGTCTATATAATTATACATTAGCTGGGTATATCATCAAGTACAACCACTAATAAAAATAAAAATAAATGAAAGCCTTTGGATCTATTTGTCAGTGTAATTTAAAATGGCAGATGAAGACAGAGCTTTTTTTTCCTTTTCTTTCTTGTTTCTGTAGCTGAGACGCTGGAGTTGGGTTCACTAAACGATCCATAGCTGCATGTAGCTTCATGTAGTCCATGTAGAGCATAGAGAGGGGCCCTTTCCCAGCGTGAGAAAATCAATGAAGCTACTGCTACAGGGATGCTACACAGACAGGCAAGCCCCATATAGGACTTAACGCTACATTTAACAATACTTTACACTGATAAAAGGCTTCCACTTAGCAGCCGTATTACACAGGCCAGGGAATATAATGCATTAGGTTTAAGTAGAATTCAAGCTTGGGAGTTTCGTTAGTCTAATTAGACATTAGAAGTGAGCTGTTCTGCCAATATAAAGGGAATGTCTGGTGCTTCTCGCTTGGTGGAAATGTCCTTGGTGAAGGCTCTTATATTTAAAGATCTCACGACAAAATGACAAAGGGTTTGTCTTTCTGTATTTGATTTGGTGGAAACTCAAACTACTATCTAAGACTTACTCTATTTTAAATGGGGCTGTCAGTTTAACGTGTTAATTAGGTTAATTAATTACACTGCAAATTAACATGTTATAAAAATTAACGCAATTAATTATGACTGGCAATTCAATGCACGTGCATTTTAAATTTGGCGTGTGGCGAGCAAATCGCTGCAAGGGCCATTGAAAGGCAAGTTTATTTATAAAAAGAACGAAGACGGGACGATAACAAGAACGCGCTGATTTGTAGCTTTTGTCAAAAAGAATTTTCCGATGACCGAAGCTGCTCCAGCCTGATGGATCATTTGAACGATAAACACGTCCGGACAAGTTCCATAGTTACTAGTGATAGAGCGAGTGTGAGCGCACTTCAACAAAACAACAAACCACGTTTACAGAATTTGGGAAACGAATGAGCAAAGCGACCACATGAAAACTGACAAACTCAATCACAAAGTGGGTTCGTTCGTTTGTTCGCTCGCTCGCTCACTCACTCACAATCCCTCTCTCTCTCTCCCTCTCAATTTCTCTCTCTCTATCTCTCCCTATCTCTCTCTATCTCTCCCTCTCTCTCACTCTCTCTCTCTTTCTATCTCTCTCTATCTCTCCCTCTCTCTCACTCTCTCTCTCTTTCTATCTCTCCCTATCTCTCTCTATCTCTCCCTCTCTCTTTCTATCTCTCCCTATCTCTCTCTATCTCTCCCTCTCTCTCACTCTCTCTCTTTCTATCTCTCCCTATCTCTCTCTATCTCTCCCTCTCTCTCTTTCTATCTCTCTATCTCTCCCTCTCTCTCTCTCTATCTCACACTCTTAAAATGTGATTAATTAGATTAATTAATTACAAATCCTGTAAAGTAAATAAATCAAAATAAAGATAAATACTGACCCTACTTAAATGGATGATGTCACCTTTATCTATTTAAATATTTTGTCAAATTAAAATAGTATGTGACTTTCTTGGAGTGGAAAGTTTACTGCATGATTCAATGGAAATAAAAGTTAAAACCACCATGGAGATACATACGTTTATTGCATGCTGTGGAAAGACCAATGAAAACAGACAGAGGGAGGGCCTCCTCTAGGTCAGATGACAGTCCAATATGTGGCTCAAGCTAAGGAGGCATGTTTTCCCATTTTTCAATGAAAATACATGCTCTTTTTACCATATCAAAAGGACTTTGCAGGTTTCATGTTCCAATAGTTTAACATCTTTTCTTGTTTTCTTTATGCTTGAATTCCTTCTGGACAATACATCCAATCATGGGTACATATAGAGCAGTGATTTTACATTGAAATCAGCATTTACGCAGCATTTACACAGGCTTGGCACTTGGCACAGTCACATACTGGGGCTTTAAGTTTGTTTTTTTCTTCCCTGTCTTCACACTATCATAGTTTTATAAGGCTAATTTGTACCAAGAATACTGCAAGTACTGGCCTTATGTCCCTATTTGAAAACAGAACTATAAAGGTTCTTGCTGCTACTACATACGGCTGGGGCTTAAATCCACCTGTCCAAATAATTTTAGCATGTTTACATTTTATTATAATACAACCTTGGAATTTGAGGCCCCACTTTATTTGAAGACAAAGATATCACAACGGCTTTAAAAACATGTCCATTCTCCATTCCAATATTTACCCCAAGAGAAGCTTAAGGCAAGATCATCTCCAGTCTGGTGCCTTCTCTGTTCTCTGTTCTCAATGCTTCACTTCTCCAAATGCATCAGGTATTAGTCCACACCGCTCTGCATCTATATCACTGCTTCCCCACCACATACGTAACATTACCATAGGCACACCTTTACATAGACAGTTACACATGATATGGTCCAGCTCCTGTTCCTCTCTCCTGTTCCTCCCTCCATCCCGAATATTGATGGGGTCTTTAACAGTCCCCCTCTCAGTCTATGTCACGACCCATCCATCTCCGGACCATTTCCAAGCTCCACCACTCAAGATGGAGGGGAACAATTCAGCTCCAAGTCTGGCTTTATAGAATGGGGTTATCCAACGAAAGCAGTGGGGGCTCAGCTGGTCCCAAGTTTGCATTTCATCTTCTTCATAATAACAAGCAATACAGCACGACTCTGTGTGTCACTTTGTATCTTTTCTATTCATAATAAATCCACTCTCCCTCATACAGAAGGGGGATTATTCACCAAAGTAGCATTCCCTCATTAAAATGGGGAATCCGGTGACATTTTCCCCCTTTATCTTGTCCATGGAACGCTAAATGAAAAATCTAATAATTTATAATCTTGTCTCTTCTACCAAAGGGAACCTCAGCATTGTGACATCATGTACTTTCAGCTCTGCCTCCTGTTTCTATAATGACAATCCTGACCCCATTTTCTGTGCTGCTTCCTATTGTTTACCTTGATATAATGCTTCTTTTGATAGTAAAATATACTGATAGTAAAATTAACTGTTACCTACCAACAAATACTGAAAAAGATACTGTAGTTTTTTTTGTTTGTTTGTTAGTTTTTTGTAGCAGTGCCAAGCCTGTGTAAATGCTGATTTCAATGTAAAATCACTGCTCTATATGTAAACATGATTGGATGTATTGTCCAGAGGGAATGTAAGCATAAGGAAAGAACAGATGTCAAACTATTGGAACATGAAACCTGCAAAGTCCTTTTGATATGGTAAAAAGAGTACACAATGTGAGCTACGGAATACTGAATATAAATCTGGGGTTTGGCAAACTTTACTTTCAAAGAAGTACGAATATGAAAAAGAACAAAAAAGGAATAACTTGTTCGGTAACAGTAAAAACCCCACTGGACTTAACTGTAGCAGATCTTCAGGGAATAAATTGGGAAAATGAATATAGTGCTATTTTTGCATATTTAAAAATTTTATCATGGGAGTTCCTGATTTTAAAAATGTGAAAGGAGGAATAATTAATAAGCTACTTCAAGTTTAACTCCTCTTACTTGTTCTAACTCCTTACAAATGTTTAGTATTCACATTTGTTTGTGTGTTCCAATGGCAAAGCAAAGCTGTGTGGACACAACTAACGCTCATGTCAAAATGCATTTGCATTTGATAAAATGTTTTATATTTTAGATGGAGACAGCAAGCAGTGCTCTGATGTCAGCACAAAATAGTGATTATACTTTGTGGAAGAAAAAGAGAATTTAGCCTTAGAAGAAAAAAACTTGGGTACAGCAGATGTAAAGGTACACTGTGTAACTTTTCTTGTAGAGCGTTCATCCCCTGCTTCCTCTCTCCATGGAGATGCTGCCTGAAATGTTCCACAGTAAATGCAAGATGTATACGTTTAGAGCCATCTCCATGGAGACAAGCAGATGGCAGATCCTCTACCAGAAAAGTTACACAGTACACCTTTAAAACATATGCTCTTTTTTTTTTTTTTTTTTTTTTTTTACATGTTCTGCAAAGTCTTATTCAAACTTAATTGTGGTATAAGTTCTTCCCTTATTGAAAATAACTACACTGGCTCTGTCCCTGTATCTTTTCCACTGCACAAAAAGCTGATTAGCAAACTCTCATAACTTCATTAAAATGGAGAATCCGCTGACATTTCCTCCTTTGATCTGGTCCATGGGTGGCTGTGGCTAAGTGCACGTTTGCATTCCTGTCATATTATGAAACAGAGAGCATCACTTGGGCTAGCCTTAGGTTGATTACCATTGGGCGAGTGGCAATTACTGTAGCACTAATTAGAGTGTCTTTTATGTGGAAAGGACCAGGAGCGGTGCTTGGTGATCTGCAGGGAAGATGGCATAAAACCATTTCTGACAAGCCACTGGATGTCAAATAGTGTTTCATATTTGGCTCTGAGCTACCAAATCTGATTCTGCAGCTATCAAACACTTAGCATTAGTCACTTTGTTATTTTTGCACGCTAGTTGGTGGTTTGAAAGGCTGTCCAAATCAATCGATCACTTACATTCCTTTGTTCGCCTGTTGAAACAATTATTTTTTTGTATATATTTATTTTTTCATTTTAACTCCCTATTTGACTGAACTCCTGTCTGCTCACAACTCAAACAGGGCCTTAAGGTCAAACAACCAGCTTCTACTAGAAGTCCCCAGAGCCGCACTAAAACACTGGGTAATCGGGCTTTCCCTGGCACTGGCCCCAAACTCTGGAATAAACTGCCCTCGATATGCACATCCAGGCTCAAAACCTACCTATTCACACTGGCTTTTTCTGGTGGAGGGTCCTTCAAATGCTCTTCTCCATGGACATGTTATTTCTTTGTCTGGAATGTTTCACAGTATGGTAAACCTTTCTTGTCTTCAAGGAGACCAAACCAGGCCAAGTTACAGGTCAGATCTTTGGAGATGCGACCCCGCTCACAGTCAGAATGCCTGTTTTTCTATTTTTTAGCTGTAAAACCTTCTGTAATTGAATAAACGTAAGGCAGAGCTGTTTTATGTCACACTGTGAAACATTCCAGGCAGAGAAATAACATCTCCATAGAAGTAGGTGACGGATCCTCCACCTTTAATGTCTTTGCATGTTTTAAATATTGATTTTATTGTAATCACTCTGGTCATCTTGAGTGTTGTAAAGGGCTCTATAAATACAGTCTGATTGATTTTACTTTTAGATGGGGCATCACTTGGATCCTAGATATTTTTGAAGAAACTTATCTAGATATCCTAGATAAGTTTCTGCATAGGGATTAGTAAAAGAACACATATTGATTTTTGTGTTTTGGAGACCTAGAGAGCTTAAAGCCCCAATGTGTAACTTTTTTGTTGCCATTTTGGTTGTTTTTATTGCAAAAACATAGAATACTAGAGTGAGCATCTCCATAGACCTGATTATTTGGCCAGGAGGGCCTCATCCTGCTTGTTTCCACACAAACATAGGCAATAATATTCCACAATATGGCATAATACACATCTTTCTCCATGGGTAATATTTAACTTTCTATTTCCATGGAATCATGCAGGTAAAAGTTGCACAGTGTTGCTTTAACTGATCATTTAGAATTTCTATCTTCTGTAATACTAGATACCAACACTGATCACAAGGGATAAGTAAAGTGAATTAAACTTACTCATTCACTTTTATGTTATGTTTGACAATAGCGCCTGGCTGGTTCTGGTTTCCTCAAAGGGCTTTTGTATTGCAATGTAAAATGAGCAGGAGAAGTGTCTGTTTTCCAAATGCATTTACTTGGGATTTAGCATAATGCCAACAAATCCAATAGAAAGATGTTTATGGCATAGATACAAAACAGCACAACCCAAGACAAGATTATTACAAGCTCCAATCAGGCTGCCACGTTCACCTCAAGTCTCCCTGTTGAACCATTATTTCAAATCAAAGCAGATAACCATCGTCTAATCTGGCTCTTCCTCTGTCTCCCACTGTTAGCTTTATTGCAGCACATCAAAATAAAAGCATTTAATAAAGTGGGTGTGTTCCCCGTCTAATCTACAGTGGTCGTCAAAAATATAATAGCTTGTTCCTGGAAATGTTATTTTTATTGGTGCAATTATTCAGCCAGAGCTGCTTTTATGCGTGCAGAGGTTATCTCGATTTGATAAACATCCATCACGTATTTGGATTCTGCGAGCTGCCATTTTGTTTTATGATAAGGTTGATCTATATTTAATCTATATTGTTAGATTTATGGCTGCATAGGAGTAAGGCCATACCTGCCTGTCAAAGCCTGATCCCGTCAGATCTCAGAAGCTCAGCAAGGCAGGGCCTGGTTAGTACTTGGATGGAGACACTGGGAATTCCAGGTGCCACAGGGGGGCGCCAGTTGCAAAATACTGCCGCTGTGTCCTTAGGCAAGACACTTTACCCACATTTGCCTAGTATGAAAGTGGAGTGTGCATGAGTGTTGGAGGTGGTCGGAGGGGCCGATGGCGCAGATTGGCAGCCTCGCTTCCGTCAGTCTGCCCCAGGGCAGCTGTGGCTACAGAAAGTAGCTTACCACCACCAAGTGTGGAGTGAATGAACAATGAACTGTAAAGCGCTTTGGGTGTCATGAATGGCGCTATATAAATGCAATGAATTATTATTATTATTATTATTATTATTATTAAGTCTAGCATGCCAAAGAGGAAACACTATTTTATAGGGAGTTTAGTGTGTATTCTGGTTTGGGCTCATTTAGGTTAGGTTAGGTTTATTTATTTGCCATTTGTAGTTAAAAAACTACACTGGATATGTGCAAAAACCTCAAAGTGCACAATGAGAGATTAAAAACAGCCACATGACCAATAGAAAATCATTACAGAAGACATAGTGACACTGCAAAAGAAACAGGATACAACAGGATACAAAGATTGAGTAGCCAAAATATTAAGGTGCTTTGAGTGCTAATCTAGTTTTTGTTGTTGTTGTTGTTGTTGTTGTTGTTTTTTGGTCTTGTTATAGGCCTGATTTAGTCCAGGATTAGTTTTGAATTTAGTCCCAGCTTTGAACGCATCAGCCTCACTTTAGATTCTGTATAACTGTGAGAAAAAAGATCTTCAAGCCCCACACATTTAACACATTTTCAACAGCTATTACCAGTTCTTTTCTAATTTCAAGCTTATTTACGGGTTAATCTGTGCCATTTTAGAAAATTGATCTAACTGAGTCAGACTATTAAATGAGGACATTGAATTCAAGTATCCAAAAAATGTTCCTTTTTTTGGGAAATTTTTTAAACAATGCTATTTTCTTCAGTGCATGTTGCTTGATGAATAGTGCATTTCTTCTGCTCTAAAAATCCCATTTCTAACCAAGCACATTATGTAAACCCACAAACGCTTTGCTTCTGGAAATGTTATCTTTATCGGTGCCATTATTCAGTTGATACCTCCGCTTAAATGCCTCTGTCAGATATCTACGTCGCGGCAAACATCCATCAATCACTCTCCTCGTCTCCCGGTGGGACCTTCTGCCCATGTCCCCCCGTTCACTGTGCCATAATGTGATCGTGCGAGTAGCCTGTAGCCCTCCGCTTCATTCTTCTCTCAGTAATCTCTGGGATTGGCTGGTCTTTGGGTGTGAGGGGTGATGGCTACGGCAGGAATAGCGTGATAATCTGACACACTGGATTAAGGCCTAATCTCTAATATCTTCCGGTTGACCAACATGCTGCCTGTACACTGGGGAACACACCACAAACCAACAACCGCCACCTCCACAGCCAGTGCTGTTCATACAAGTCTCGTGTGTCTGCAGTTTAAAGGGATATGCCACCCCCAGGTCAAATTTGGGCATTTCCCCACAGTCCAGAGACTAAAATAAGTGGTGGAAAGCGTTTTCCTGCTCACCCAGCCATTGTCCGAGTCTGTCAGCACTGACCGCCGCGGTATCTGCTGCTCCTCTGCGTTAGACTGGAGTCTAACGTCGCCAGAGAAAGATTTCGGCCAAAAGGAATTAATTTGCTCGATGCGTTTCCCAATTACTTTGTGTGTAGTGCGCATTCATATCGAGTGCAAATAAATGTGCAAATCAACACGGAGAGCTTGACTTGGTCATTTTGGGTGGGAACTATTTTCCAGTGCGGAAGGACATGGCCGAATCACGCAGCACGCTGCCAGGGGAATCCCAGTTACGCACCGGGAAGGGAGTTCCCCTGTTGCACAACGTGGTGCGTGATTCGGCCATGTTCTTCCGCACTGAAAAATAGTTCCCACCCAAAATGACCAAGGCAAGCTCTCCGTGTTGATTTGCACATTTATTTGCACTCGATATGAATGCGCACTACACACAAAGTAATTGGGAAAAGCATCGAGCAAATTAATTCCTTTTGGCCGAAATCTTTCTCTGGCGACGTTAGACTCCAGTCTAAGGCGGAGGAGCAGCAGCTCGTGCGGCGGTCAGTGGCGTCAGACTCGGACAATGGCTGGGTGAGCAGGAAAACGCTTTTCATCACTTGTTTTAGTCTCTGGACTGTGGGGAGATGCCCAAATTTGACCTGGGGGTGGCATATCCCTTTAACGCTTGTCCATTTTGATTTCCCAGACTTCATTCAGGATTTGAGGTCAGCGTTTCCCAAATGCAGGCTGATGGGGAGGTTAAATAGTTGAGGTGTTATAGTCTAATTTCAACACTAGCCTTCAATGAAATATTAATAAGGTTACGAGTAAATGACAATTTAGTTTAAAGCCTATTTATATTGTACTAATTGTCCTATATTACGCACAATAAATTCTTGTGAGCTTTAAGACATACCTCATCAAAAACAAGCCTGGAATTGTGTTTTACTTCATTCACATGTTTGCATAATCCTTTATTTCTAGTCATTATTCGAAATATTATAACATAGATCAGAAAACAGCACAATACGGGCCCTTTAATCTATTTATTTCTCACTATACTTCTACAGATTTATTGACAAAAATGTTACTTTAGCAGATAGCATAACTGCTTTCTTTAGTTTGAGTAATGCAATAAAATCAATACAGTATCAATTTAATTAAAGGTGCATTCTGTAATTTTTCTAGGTGGGGGTATGCTATATGCTCGTCTTCAGGGATCTGTTGTTGTTTTGCCTGAATATGGTATTACGTTTATCTATCATATGTTTATTCAGTCAGGTGTTTTAGTGCTACAGATTACATTGAAAAAACGTGATATGAGCAGGCTTGCCTCTACACAGATATACAATAACATCTCTATGGCAACAAGCAAGCGCACCCACAACCAGAAAATACACATTGCAACCTTCAAATCTCAAAACAAAAAAGTATTTCTTAGATATTAATGTTAACGCTGTGATCATTTAGCATAGATATGGTCTAGTAGTAATACAGTATTTCTTTCGTTGCTTTGAAATTGTGTTTATTTAGGATCACAGCGGATTTACAGAACTGTCAGAAAAGTCCAACATCACTTTCCCTAAATCCAGGTTGAGACTTTGAATTGTTCCTCTTTTTGAAGTATATTTTGACCCCTGTCCGCTGTACGAAGGGTTTACTGAGTGCTAATCCTGGAAATATGAGGATTCATCACGAACAGTAGCTTCAGGGAGGTCCCAGGTTAGACCTAAAATGCACACTCTTGCATATTTTGGGTTTAAGAGCTTGTGTGTGTGCAGTGGGTTGATCTAATGTAATTTCCCCTCAGGCCAGAGCGTGAAGGTGGCTATGTCCTGCCTCACTTCCTGGACCTGAACACTTACAATTAATGTCCTGTTTCATAGGGTTAAATTGGTGTTAGTAATTCCTCGGACCAGCGTGAGGTACCGAGAACAGGACAGAGGCTATTCTGGTCACGTAGGAAGTAAAGAGGGAACATGATTAACCAATTACCAAAGCTTTCCAATAAATGAGTAATCAGTTTGGAAGCTGCTCTCTGAACTGTGTGAGCGTCTCTCTGTAACGGCAGGAACGAGAGGAGCGGCCATTGTCTTATGCATGAGGCTAAAGTGCTAATGCTATCAAGGCTGATTAGGGCACAACAAAGCAGAGAAACCCAGGTTGTGAGAAGAAATGTGGTGCTAGAGAAATAATTCTGGAGATTTGAAGTTGTAATGTTTCATATTTTTTGTCAAATCTGTTTCATAATATGGTGTGGTTCTTTGATGTTCTTTGATAAAAACCCTTAAGATTTGGTTTTGCTTCTATATCCAGTACAAATGGACAATGGTTTCTGGGTATCTTGATAGGTCAAGCCATTTAGAGAAATTAAAAATCCCAATATCCCTAAAACGAAAAACAATCCCTGTATTTTCTTTTTCCTGAAATAAGAAAACAAACAACTTGAAATAATACATAATGTGTGGGCTAATTATCTAGTGAATGTATATATTTAAAAAATCTAAAATCACTCTTTACAAAATGTTACCTTTTTTAAGCAATACGTGATGCAATTGTATGTGTGTGTGTGTGTGCTCTCACCTCTCTCCCCCAGTGTGTATCTGTGCATGTGTGTGTGTGTGTGCTCTCACCTCTCTCCCCCTGCATGTATATGTGCATGTGTGTGCACGTGTGTGTGCTCTCACCTCTCTCCCCCTGCATGTATATGTGCATGTGTGTGCACGTGTGTGTGCTCTCACCTCTCTCCCCCAGTGTGTATCTGTGCGTGTGTGTGTGTGTGTGTGTGTGCTCTCACCTCTCTCCCCCAGTGTGTATCTGTGCATGTGTGTGCACGTGTGTGTGTGCTCTCACCTCTCTCCCCATGTGTGTATATGTGCATGTGTGTGTGTGTGTGTGTGTGTGTGTGTGCTCTCACCTCTCTCCCCCAGTGTGTATCTGTGTGTGTGTGTGCACATGTGTGTGTGTGTGGCCTCACCTCTCTCCCCCAGTGTGTATCTGTGTGTGTGTGTGTGTGTATGTGTGTGTGTGTGCTCTCACCTCTCTCCCCCAGTGTGTATCTGTGCATGTGTGTGCACGTGTGTGTGTGTGTGCTCTCACCTCTCTCCCCCAGTGTGTATATGTGCGTGTGTGTGTGTGTGTGTGCTCTCACCTCTCTCCCCCAGTGTGTATCTGTGCATGTGTGTGCACGTGTGTGTGTGCTCTCACCTCTCTCCCCAGTGTGTATCTGTGCATGTGTGTGCATGTGTGTGTGTGTGCCCTCACGTCTCTCCCCCAGTGTGTATATGTGCGTGTGTGTGTATGTGTGTGTGTGTGCCCTCACCTCTCTCCCCCTGCATGTATATGTGCATGTGTGTGCACGTGTGTGTGCTCTCACCTCTTTCCCCCAGTGTGTATCTGTGCGTGCGTGTGTGTGTATGTGTGTGTGTGCTCTCACCTCCCTCCCCCAGAGTGTATCTGTGCATGTGTGTGCACGTGTGTTTGTGTGTGTGTATGTATGTGTGTGCGTGCGCCCTCACATCCCGGCCTGTACATGTATGTGCGTGTGTGTGTGTGCGTGTGTATGTGCGTCTGTCTGTGTGTGTGTATGTGCATCTGTGTGTGTATGTATGTGTGTGTGTGTGTGTGTGCGTCCTCACCCCCCACGTGTCTATGTGTCTGTGTGTGTGCGTGCGCCCTCACCTCTCTCCCCGCGTGTGTGTATGTCTGTGTGCGTGCGCTCTCACATCTCTCCCCCTACGTGTGTGTATGTGTGTCTGTGTGTGCGTGCTCTCACCTCTCTCTCTCTCTCACTGCATGTATATGTGCATGTGTGTGTGTGTGCTTGTGTGTGTGTGCATGTATGTGCATGTGTGTGTGTGCGTGTGTGTGTGCGTGTGTATGTGCATCTGTGTGTGTGCATGTATGTGGGCGTGTGTGTGTGTGCGTGTGTGTGTGCGTCTGTGTGTGTGTGTGTGTGTGTGTGTGTGTGCGTGTGTGTGTGTGTGTGCGTGTGTGTGTGCGTGTGTATGTGCGTCTCTGTGTGTGTGTGTATGTGCGTCTGTGTGTGTGTGTGTGTGTCTCTGTGTGTGTGTGTGTGTATGTGCGTGTGTGTGTGTGTGCGTGTGTGCGTGCGCCCTCACCTCGCTCTCCCTGTGCGTGCGTGCCCTCGGGGTGCAGCGTGTCCAGCAGGTGGGTGGAGCTGGTGGGGTGGATTTTGCCGTTGCGCTCGTCCTGCTGATGGTCGGCCGAGCTCAGACCGTTCTCGTACAGATGGTTCTCCCCGTGGCGCAGGTGCCAGGTCAGACCCAACAGGTGCACCGCTGCACAGGTGCACCGGAGGGGGGGAAAGGAAGGGAGAGATGGGGGCAGATATATAGAGAGAGAAGGGGGAGAGGCAGAGTGAGCGGAGAGAGGGATGGTGGCGGAAAGCGAGGGAGAAATAAGGAGGTAGGGAGGGATGAGGGCAGATATGGAGAGGTAAAAAAGAAAGAAAGAAAAAAGAAAGAAGGAGGAGGGAGGGAGGAGAGAGATGGAAAAGGAAGGAGAGGGAGGGTGAGAGAGATATGGGGAGGGAGGAGAGAAGGTGGAAGAGGGAGAGGGAAGAAGATTATGATTCCAGACAGATACAGAAGGCAAGGCTGAATCTTCTTTAATGCACACATCACAGAGTATGGTCACACCTCACACCACACACTAAATCTGCTTTACTATTGGACCTTTATTCACCTTAATACATCATCTTATTTCTTACATCATCTTAGTCTGCAGAGGTTTAATGCCAGATACCCTATATATGTATAGTAGGGTAATTGTATTTAGGCTAAAATCAAATAAATAAATACAAAATCTAATGTATTCAAGCTGATTTTGAGTGACTAAACCATGGTTTCTTTGTGCACTCCCCATTCCTTTCTATTGAGAAGTTGGAAAAAGTTTCTCGCTAAAATATGAAATAAAGTAAGTTTATTTCTGTAAAATGTTCAACATTCATGTGCACCAGCAAGTCACAAGATTCTCTGGGAGGCTTTTAAAGTCTGTGTTGGCTGCTACCTTGGCCAAGACTCTCATGGAAAAGAGATTCTGAATCTCAATGGGACCTCCTGGTTAAATAAAGGTAAAATAAAAATTATATATATATATATATATATAAATAAAACAGTTTTGTGGCCCAGATAGAACTTATTTACTCTGGAGATCAGCAGCCCCAAGCAAAATAATACAACCCCAATGATGATGGCGGTGCCTATGGCGGAATAGCATCTTTACTGTTACTTACTATTTAAACTGACAACTTAGACCTAGACTTACTTTATTGATCCATAAGGGAAATTATTTGGACACAGTAGCTTACATATCACAAAATAAAATGCTCATAATAGATTCAATATATACTCGACAAAAATATAAATGCAACACTTTTGTTTTTGCTCCCATTTTTCCTGAGATGGACCCAAAGATCCAAAATTCACTCCAGATACACAACACTACCATTTCTCTCAAACATTGTTCACAAGTCTGTCCAAATGTGTGACAGCGAGCACCTCTGCCCCGCCGAGACAATCCACCCCACCTCACAGGTGCGCCACATCAAGATGCCGATCCGACATCATGACCAGTGCACAGGTGCGCCCCAGACTGCCCACAATAAAAGGCCACCCCGAAATGTGCAATTTATTTTTTTTTCTTTATTGGGGGTCTGGGGACTCAGAACCAGTCAGTATCTGGTGTGACCACCATTTGCCTCATGCAGTACAACACATCTTCTTCGCATAGAGTTTATCAGATTGTCAGTTGTGGCCTGTGGAATGTTGGTCCACTCCTTTTCAATGGCTGTGCGAAGTTGCTGGATATTAGTGGGAGCTGGTACACGCTGTCGTATACGCCGGTCAAGCACATCCCAAACATGCTCAATGGGTGACATGTCCGGTGAGTATGCTGGCCATGCAAGAACTGGGACATTTTCAGCTTCCAAGAATTGTGTACAGATCCTTGCAACATGGGGCCGTGCATTATCTTGCTGAAACATGAGGTGATGTTCATGGATGTATGGCACAACAATGGGCCTCAGGATCTCATCACGGTATCTCTGTGCATTCAAAATGCCATCAATAAAATGCACCTGTGTTCTTCATCCATAACAGCCTTTGAAGAGGAGTGGACCTAGTCTGGTTAACACCTGACCATATCACAAGTGAGATATGGGTCTGGAAACTCGCTTCGAAAAATCCCGTAGCGGAGGTGTGGTTAGCGATTGCCAACGGCCGTTTATTGGGCGTTCTGAATGTCTATCATTGAGCGTATACGTAAGTCCATAGCCAAACATGTCAGTTGTCAGTTCAAACTACAAGCTTCTGTTTGTCATGTAGTACGCGTCACCGTCTTGCCACACCTCCCCCGCTCTCTGATTGGGGCCCTAAATCTGGGACTCTCGCTTGGACGAGTTTCCAGGCCGCCTTCCAGTTCGAAACGAACGGAAGCGGCCTGGGAATTCCCAGGGTAGAGTGGACCAACATTCCACAGGCCACAACTGACAATCTGATAAACTCTATGCGAAGAAGATGTGTTGCACTGCATGAGGCAAATGGTGGTCACACCAGATACTGACTGGTTCTGAGTCCCCAGACCCCCAATAAAGCAAAAAAAATGCACATTTTGGCGTGGCCTTTTATTGTGGGCAGTCTGGGGCGCACCTGTGCACTGGTCATGATGTCGGATCGGCATCTTGATGTGGCGCACCTGTGAGGTGGGGTGGGGTGGATTGTCTCGGCGGGGCAGAGGTGCTCGCTGTCACACATTTGGACAGATTTGTGAACAATGTTTGAGAGAAATGGTAGTGTTGTGTATCTGGAGTGAATTTTGGATCTTTGGGTCCATCTCAGGAAAAATGGGAGCAAAAACAAAAGTGTTGCGTTTATATTTTTGTTGAGTGTAAGTACCAAGAGTCGAAAGACAGTGGATATGCAAATAATTGGACAACGAGGCAAACAGTAGTTACATCGGAGGTAACCATGTCCTGCAGAAAGACCCCCATGTCTCTGATGATGTTTGCAGGAACACATTTTTCTTTCTTATGGGGTGTGTAAAGTGCTTCTAAACTTTGACACTACAGATTTTAGGACATGTTTAAGTCCTAATTCAGCTTCCGTGTGGTCATATTATTTCTGCATCAAAGGGAGATATTTAGCTGGAAGCAGGGGGCTTGTGTAATTGTCAACATTAGCATCATATTACTAGCCTAAACCGTCCATTACAGCGATGAGCAATTAATGTGAATAATGCTTGAATTGCTAGACTAGTGTATGAAGTGCTAGTGATTATATGTGTGTGTGTGTGTGTGTATATTTACCTATATACTGCTAATTTTTTTAAATATATTTTTTACTTTTATCTTTATTCTTTCTCTTTTTCATTTTACATTAATAATACATTTATTATTATTATTGTATAATACATTTCATATTGTATTGTATTAAATTGACAATACAGATTTTTGACTTAACTTTTGACTTATTTTTGACAGACTTTGACTTAACATATTATCCTGTCTATTATTGAAGTATTCAATGATTATATGGACTTTTTGTTATAAAAGCATTTCCATTTTAATAAAGTACCTTCTAATTCTGACCTGCCCTGAAGGCTAACACCACAGTGATGTCAGTGATGATCTGCAGGGGAAGGGCTTAGCTTAATGTCATGCAAATGAGCTCCTTTCTGCTCCAAAGGCCTAGAGTGAGAGAATCTTTAACTCTGCTTTTTCATGTGTAAAGCATTGTGTGAAAGCTTAGGCCCTGTCTACACAGCAATGTTGTGGAGTGAATTCGATAAAGTTTTTTATCGTTTCGGTCTCGCATCCACATGGCACCAGCGTTCTGGGTACCCCAAAACGATATTTTTTGGGAACAGGTTCCAGAGTGGAAAACTCTGGCAACATTACCGTTGCGGAGTCGTCTGGACGAGTAGAACAAATTTGTTTACGCCTACGTCACAACCACGTGGTCAGAAAAAATAGCAGCCTCATGCGCAACATACATTTGTAACAAGACAGCGACACCAGACAGCGACACCAAGACATGGCGGACACCAGAGTAGCAGTAGTAGCAGTGCTGCAGTCACTGCTAAGTTTACTTGCGTTATTGAAAGAAAATGTACTGCAGTTATACCAACTAGGCGAGCAGCAGAGACGCTTACAGCACAACACGCACCAGATTCTGTTAAACCCGCCACGGCGTGTTACTAGACATGCCAAAAGAAGGACATTTTGGGAAGAACAAGAGACCTGGAAGAACAAGTAGCTGGTGGGACAACTTTGTGAATGGCGTTGTCGTGGACGCAGAATGGAGAGAGAACTTTCGGATGATAATAATTATGACTCACCCCGTGTTGCAGTGTTTTTGGATAATTCGCGTATCTCCACGTGTATGCGCGTATCGTGTGTTTCAGAGCTAAATCACACTCTGAACACAAGCTCCGGAGAAACAGACGTGTCCAGAACCTGTCCCGAAGGTCATACGTCCCAGTAGAAGTTAAAAGTCTATTTTCATGTCCTTTAGTGTACTGCAGTGCCGCTTATATATGCACAAGCTCCTCACAGCTGATCAGTGAACAGGGAAAAACCCCTCGGCGCTCCTCGCAACAGGATTGGCGGGCGCGCGAGCGTGGGAAAATACACGCCCCTTTTTCAGCAAGCATTGCATTGCCATGTGTACATGATATTTTACTGATCTGTTCCCAGTGTGGATGTGATATTTTTTTTACCCGGTAAGAAAAAATCCTGCGTTGCGTGCCGTGTGGATGTAGCCTTAGAATCTACACTTTCAGAATCTGTGAATAACTCAAAACGCCTCCAGGACGACTTGAGTGGCTAGCGCTCATGCTTCACAGCAAGAAGATTCCGGGTTCAATCCCCAGGATGCCCAGGCCTTTCTGTGTGTGTTCTGTGTGGAGTTTGCATGCATGGTCTGGGTTCGGTCGCCCGAGCCTTTCTGTGTGGAGTTTGCATGTTCTCCACGTGTCTGGGTGGGATTCCTCCGGGCACTCCGGTTTCCCCCATCAACCCAAAACATGCTCCAGGTAAAATCCTCCAGCTTAGGTCCTGACCAAGCCGAAGCAAGAAGATCATGAGATGTTCCCCGGGCGCAGTAATGTGCTGCCCACTGCTCCTAATAACAGGATGGGAAGAATTTCTCCAGTGTGAGATCATTAAAGTCACTTCTTCTTCTTTTGCCATGGCTGGTCACAAATGTATATGTAAAAGTAAAAATAAAAAAATATAGAAATAAAATAACACAAATATCTCAGCGATAAAGTTGCCAAAGAATTATAATAAATGTTATACTGTCAACTCTGTAGTCTCCTTACGTATATGCACTTAGACATTTGAATGTAATGTATTTCATTCATACATAAAGTAGTATATGATTTTGCTTGCCATGTCCAATTGTGAAAAGGTAAAACAGACAGAGACACTAAAGGCTGAGTCAAAACTATGTGAGCGATACTATATGACTCATTCCATTAAAGGCTCAAAAGAAATGTCAAACTGTCTGATTCACCATAGAGAACGTCAAGACATTTTCTCACACAGAAAAGGAGGATTTGGATTTGTGTTTGTCTGTGTTTTGTTTTTTGTTTTTTTTTCTGGAAAAGTTGATTGGGTCACATCAACACATCTATGAGGGGCGGAATATTATATTATTATATATTTATTTAAATTATTGATTAATTATTGCCTAAATGTAAACCAGACCAGTGGTGGATGAAGTACTCAATGTTGTAAAAGTGCAGATACTGGAGCAATAAAAATGTAAAAGTAAATGTATCACATGAAAAAAATCTATCAAAATAAAAGTATTAAAGTTTATTTTCTATCTGCATATGTTAGTTAAATATTAAACTATGAATATGTTAAAAATAACCCTCAAAAATGTAGCAGAGCAGACAGTACAGATAGTAAAAAGTAAAAAGGATAAATTTTTGTACTTAAAGGGACAGTGTGTAAGATTTTTACCTGTTAATTACTGAAATTGAAGATACCCATTCAAAAATACATTGTTTTCCTAGCCTTTTCACTTCCATCATGAAATCAAAGTATTCTTTTGGACTTAGATATAGTCACATAAAAGGGGGATCTTCCCCATATAGAGGCAGCCATTTTGAATACGAGAGCCACAGAAGGACATTTGGGCTCATCCTTCGCCTCGGCTCCTGCTAACAGCTGCTTAGCCGCGCTGCGTTTGGGAGTGAAGGACAGAAGGAGAGAAGGGGAAGGGGAGGGGGAAGGGGGGAGCCTGTGTAAAGAAGCATGCTGCCGGATCACACATCGTAATGGATACAACACGTATTTTGGACTAAATTGTTTTACTGGATTTTATTCGCTGGATCCTTATGGACAGATTGAGACCAAGTTTATGATGAAATACAGAGTTTGACCTGTGCAAAGCCTTCAAAGGTAAGCTAAGTAAGCTAAGTTTTGTGCTTTTCCGTATAAAAGCCCCATGTGCTCGGGGAGTGATTGTTTTGCAGGGAAATGAATTGCATAGTCAAAAAGAGGAGACTGTAAGGTTTCATTTGATGTGTAGATTGTCATGAATCATGATCGGGATTGTGTGTTTTCATGCGAAAAGAAAAAAAAAAAGTGAACGGGGACCGCGCTTTATGTATACAGCGGTGCGCGGTTCGTGCGCGGGCACGCGAGATTTCGGCGCTACGTCGCGTCCGGGTGACCCTCGAGGTCTGCCATAGCCAAAAGAGGAAGTGGAATAGCTAGTAACCACCTATGCGCCACGAATCCTACACACTGTCCCTTTAAGTAAAATACAGATGTCTCTTTTTTAAAATAGAGTACTTTACTACTACTTTACTGCTTTTACTTCATTATATTCCACCACTGAAACAGAAATACTGCTACTATATTCGACAGCCCTACTTCCAAGTTTGTTGAAAATGTATTTATGTTTATGCAGTGTAATTCGATAATTTACCTGTGATAAGGAACACACTGTGCAATATACCGTACATATTTACCATAAAGCCTTCATTTTCACTCTGTATGGAAGTGCTTATTAAATCCTGCACCTGTGATCCGTACCATATGAAGGCTCCATATGTAAATGAGGCCACATGAGCGGGGGACAAGGCAAAGGTGGGCAATTACTGCACAACTTCTGAGCAGCAGCCCTGGGCTAATATCACTGCGCTAACATCTCTTTTATGCATCACTAATGACGCTTCTGAACGCACCACCTGATTCACAATCCATATGGGCCTTTTAAACAACAAAGGTACGAGAGGCATGAATTCCCATCTCCTTCTCATAAAACTGTTTACTAGGACAACATTTCGACACACCATTAGAGAACAGAAAAGAAAACACCCAGATTTTGCCTATTAAAGGTGCACTGTGTAACTTTTCTCGAGGGCGTCCGCAACCTGTTTGTCTCCGTGGAGATGTTAATGCTTTGGTTTAAAGGTGCACTGTGTAACTTTTCTGGTGGAAGGTCCACCAAATGCTTTTCTCCATGGAGGTGTTATTGCTTTGTCTGGGATGTTTTATAATATCGTATTAAGAATTTCAATTTTCATGGCAATGAAAAGCAGACAAAGTTACAGGTCAGATCTGTGGAGAGGTAACCCTGCTCACAGTCAGAATGTTTGTTTTTCTAGGTATTTTGAAGCTATAAAACCACCTGTCATTGAATAAATGTGAGGTAAAGCTATGACCAATTAAGCAACCCCTTTATCTTAGATTGTACTTCTACATTACATTAGGTTTAAAAGGAGCTTTTAAAGGTGCACTAACTTTTTGGTTCAGATTCCATTACCTGCTTGCTTCTATGGATATGTCATTGCTCTGCGTAGAATGTTCTATAGTATTAAATTAAACAGCTCTACCTTACATTAAACTACAGGTGGTTTTATAGTGCAAAAATACCTAGAAAAACAGACAATCTGACTGTGAGTGGGGTTGCCTCTCCACAGATCTGACCTGTAACTTCGGGTTTGGTGTCCATGAAGACAGAAAGGTTTAAGCGATAACATTTCCATGGAGCCTCCAACAGAAAAGTTACACAATGCACCTTTAATAAATGTGCCTTCCGCTGATGTAAAAAGAACAAAGTAAATAAAATAAACCACTACACCCCCCCCCCTCTGCGCTGACACATTTGGAACATCAAACAAAAGCAAAGACTCAAATCAGAAAGTTACTATGCAGCAGTGGCATTCGGAGGACGCTGGCTGCATGTAGATCAAGGTAAGAAACTTCTGAGGACTTCAAACGCCTTCCGTGGCTGTCTGTCGACTCGTTTTAGATGGAAGAGAAACAGCAAGAAAAAAAAGCTCTTGACACAAAATGGCGGCTTAGAAAAAACAAACTCACAGTTAGGTATCAGGGCCATGGTTACGGTGTTCACAAGGGGACAAAATGCTCACTCAGTCGGATACCTGCTATTTTCATGTTCGAGTGCACATGTCCATATAAGATCTAACGAAGAATCGCTAATTAAAACTCCTGATAGTTCAAAGCCATTGCAGTCACTTTGAGGAATAAAAAAAAAAGAAATCTACAATTATTCATGGTGGGTTTTGAGACAGTGAAGGAAACTTTCAAGTCTCTTGTTGCCATTTTATATTTGTTGTAAGACTGGGAGTACTTTGTGGCCTTGCATTTCACCCATTGTTCAAACCTGCAGGGTCAAAAGGTCAAGAGCAGTGGACCTATCTCCAGATGATCTCCAGGCTACGTTTGATCACTACAACCAAACTGATGGATTATCCTATACAGCTCTGGAAAAAAAATAAGAGACCACTGCATTTTTTTCTGAAATCAGCATCTCTACATGTATTACAGCCATTCCATTCCAGCATCTGTTGAATTCCAACTAGGGCTGTCAGTTTAACGCGTTAATTAGATTAATTAATTACACCGCAAATTAACGCGTTATAAAAATTATCGCAATTAATTGAGCAGCAATTCAATGTGCCCGCATTTTAAATTTGGCATGCAGGGCCTTTGAACGGCGAGTTTATTTATAAAAATGTGATGGAGCAGGTCCGTTTTGTCCTCGGGGACAGCACGTGAAGACGTGCGCGCTCGTTTCCGTATCTGCTGCGCTCCGTGCGTCGAACCCTTTTCAGTTCCCCATAACCTCTCCAGCGTGTTCTGCCGTGACTAAGGCTGCACACTTAGAAGCGCCAGTTTTGCCCATCCAAGTCACTAAACCTGATCATTTACTTACCCGCGCGCAGCCGCCTTCCTCCTCCTCCCGCGGTGCGATCTGGTGCGATCTGGCAAACTCGCGGGTTCCGAGGGTCATGTGAGCCATGAGTAATTTGCACGGGCAATTATTTTGGGCAATTATTTGTATTCTCTGTATATTTGAAGCTGTGTATATTATTTATTGACGTTGCATGAAAGCTACTGTATGTGCTCACATTTGGCACCAGAAATATTTGCCATTTAATAGTGAAATGGTGTAAATGAGCTTTTGAATGAATGTTCTGTAATGTGGGAGGGGGAATGGGGGTCTGCCAGCAGTCTTGTCTTGTGTGCACGGAGAGAAAGACTGAAACTTAAAGACTAAAGGGAAAGTCTGCAGTCTTTTCACTGTACCATTATAAATCGCACGTTTGACACCTTTTTTGCACTGTGGGAGAGCACAATAAACCACCTAAAAAATTGTATTTTAAAATCCGATTAATTAGATTAATTAATTACAAATCCTGTAATTAATTTGATTTTTTTTTTTTATCGCCTGACAGCACTAATTCCAACACAAACACAAAGCTGAGCTACTTCAGTTCTTGCACCAGGAGTGGAATAAAGTCACCCAAGAACAATGTGAAAGACTTGTGGAGGCCAAGACACATGAAAGCTTTGATTAAAAATAAGGGTTATTGCACCAAATATTGATTTGTGAACTCTTCGTAAGTGCAAATATTAGTATTATGTTTTTTTAAAATGAATTTGATCTTGTTTCTTTGCATTGTTTGAGGTCTGAAAACATGTATATTTTTGTTATTTTGACCATTTGTCATTTTCTGCAAATAAATGCTCTAAACGATAATATTTTATTTGGAATTTGGGGGAAATGTTGTTAGTAGTTTACAGACTCAAACAAAAATGTTCCTTTTGCCCAAACACATACCTATAAGTAGTAACAACAGATTTTTTTGAGAAGAACTGAATTTTCCAGAGCTGTATGTTTAGCCAACTGTGCACTGGAAATTGTGGAATAGTTTTGGTTTATATTTTGATTGATGGGGGAAACAAGTAACAAACTCTAAAAAAAACATATGACCCAAGAATATAACTCAGGACCATCTTGCATCTTACATTTCTGTAAAGACACACAGTACAACTATCTGTCTATATTAATGGCAGACATTCATACACCAGTGTACACAGACACTGGAAATGAAGGGGGTAATGTGTTTTGCCCAAGGACACAATGAGAGCATTCATTTATTAATTTGAGGGAGCTGGAATTGCACCTCCTCAATGAATCTAACCAGTGATGTTCATTTCATTAGCAGGATTTGAACCGCCAGCCTTCAGATCAGACGACACACATGCTACAAACAGAGCTACTGAGCAACTGCGCTACTGACAAAATGACGAAATGAGTTTGGCACTGTAAAGTATTAAAAAAGATTATTAAAAATACAGTATTTGGAGCATTGGCATCTGAAACGAATGGATGTACTGTGCTGAAGAGTTTTGATTTTCCAGTCTTGTACTCTCTGCTGGTTTAGCTCTCATCCCATTCACAATAGGAGCTCTTCAAAGGAAAACACTGGCGATTATGGGCTGCAGGGACACAGCGGGAGTCATCTGGACCTGACTAATTGAACTGTTAGAAAGTGTGATGAGACCAGACACACTCCCATTCAGAACATAAGTGCAGCTAAGAGCCACTCTAGTCACATACTTCTAATGCATTTCTACATTTTGTGTTTTTGTGTTTTTAAATGATGCAGTATTAAAGATTATTATAGGTTGTTCCAAATGCAGTGACTCATTCCTCTCATTGGACACAAAAATAAAGTCTAGACTCATCAACCTTGTTCTGTACTGACTTTGTGTACAAAACCCATTTGATTTTGTCTGTCTGTAGTTCCATGTTGAGAAAAAAGGAGCCGCGCGGAAAACCTCGAACAACCTTGCCTTCTGATTTTAAAAAGTTAGTTTCAGCTTTTCTTTTTCTTATTTCCACTGTCAATGTCTCTTCTCATGGACTGTATTCACTGCTACAAAGACTGTGAACGCATGAATCAACAGTCTATTACTTATGAGTTATCAGCACTATATCATTTATCAAGTATAATCTAAACTTTTATGAACAAGTGACTCTTCGATGTGGTAGAGCATGAGCAAAATTCATTTTACAGTTCTAAGAGGATATGAAGAGATACGATCAACTACAATTACTACAGGATGTATATAGGATTCATATTAAGTAGCAGAGTGGTTAGCTGCCCTGTCTCTATAGGAGGCTTCAATATTCAATGAACGAGATAATTCAGTGTACCTTTAAAGGAAAAGTAATGTTTTTTTTTACAATTTGAGCCTTATTTCGGTAATAAAACAAGTTGTTTTACTCACCCATAGCACTTTGGTGTCATATGGAGCACTTCCAAAGATGTTTTAGATTAGCGTTAGCCTAGCGCGACTTCTAGCCATAGCTCGGGGCATATAATACAGGGCTCTCAAGTCTCACGCATTGAGAGTGTGACACACGCAATTCGACGTGTTCACACGCTCACACGCCACACATGGCATTTCTCACACTGATTTCTTTTTCTTTTCTTTTTTTTTTGTGCCCAGAAAATCGGTCTGTGTGGCTTAGTTTATGCAGGCTCTGCGCGTTTTCAGCGAAAAAAAACTCCCCCTGCTCCGGGCGCACGGTCCGAGCGGAGGCCGGAGCAGACGCGCCGTCCCCCGGGCACGTCCTGAGCCCCCCCGCCCCGGTCCCTCCTCCCCGCCCCTCTCAGCGCGCACTGACAAAGTGCGGTGATGATAAAACAAACTGAGAACCATCAGGTAATAACTTCATTTATATAACTCTCATTAGTTGCTTTGTAGTTTAAGTTTGCTCTTTAGACAAACAGGGCTCTCAACACGCAATTCGACGTGTTCACACGCTCACACGGCATTTCTCACGCAATTCAAGCGGCCGTCCTCGGAAATTACAGTCTCACGCACGACCCCGCTCAAAACTTGAGAGCCCTGTATAATATATTCCCCAAGCATGTAATATGCCCTGTGCGGGCTCCAAATAACACAAACTTTAGCACTTTTCAAATCTTTTCAAATCTTTGTCTACGATTTCGTTTGAAGCAAAAGTGGCCTGTAATCCGAGATTTATCCATAGTTTACAGCTTTGCGTTTCATGTTTGGGTCCCGGGAGCTGAGAGCACAGTCCGCACATGCGCACTGGCCTCCTCATCTACTCGAAACTATGGCTAAATCTCGGATTACAGGCCACTTTTGACCACACGAAATCGTAGCCTAAGACATCGGGCTTCTATGATTTGAAAAGTGCTAAAGTTTGTGTTATTTGGAGACCGCAAATAAGTGCCCCGAGAACTCACATGATGGAGATCGCAAATCTAAAACATCTCTGGAAGTGCTCCATATGACGCCAAAGTGCTATGGGTGAGTAAAACAACTTGTTTTATTATGAAATAAGGCTCAGATTGTAAAAAACTTTCCTTTTCCTTTAATACATTTAAGTATACCTTAATCTATAAGCCCCGCAAGCTTCAACCATCCATGAAACATCAACTACATCAGTTTTGTGCCTTTTTACTCACATTGTTAATACTTTTTCAAAACAAAACCAATAATTGCAATATTTTTTTTAACTAATTACCCCATACAGGCTAGTAGTACGCTGATTTGGCATGATGATTTCTGCCAGATGCCCTTCCAGTCACCACAATATTTATCTATAGCTCTGAAGTCTTTTTGGTGCGACTTCAAGAATATTCACTATGTTGACGTGTTCTGTAGTAGCTTTTGGCAGCCTCCAGCATTCCCTGTCCCTTTGGAGAAAAGTCCCGGTATTACAGATTTTCAGCCCACAGAGTTATTTTAGTCCTGGAAGCCTTAAAATGTGTGTCCGTGTGTGTGTGTGTGTGTGTGTGTGTGTGTGTAATTTTAGATGCAACACAGTCCCTGCAGAGACATTTTCTATATGGAGATACATTATGTTGGAAAAAGAGATCACTTAAAAGTGTTTTCTTAGGCTCATAAAAAGTTTGAGTTGGATATGGTATCACGAATGACTTTGCTGTAAAAATAAAACAGTAAATAAAAAAAATCGAAGTCCAAGTATGTTTATTTCGTTTCCATTCCCCTTGATGGTCATTTGATAGGGTCTCTGTCTTTGCACAGGGCTGAAGAACTGAAGCAGAAGCCTGTGTTGAATAGGGAAGGTTAGAGCTCCACTTGACATTGCACAGAAAGTGAATAGGTTTTTCTATTTTTTAATACTCTTTCAAAACTGTATTCTAAGAACGAAGAGAAAAAAATCTTTATAATCATTTAGATGCAAGGCCAAACAAAAGTAAAATAAAAAAGGAAACTAATTAATTGAATTCAATACAAAAATCTCAATATGTATTATTATAACCTGTGATTAGCAGAAATATTGAGAAAATGTCAAAAATGCAACAGGTACTTTAGCACATGCTTTACGGGACTGACCACTGTTTTTTTTTTTTTTTTTTTTGTATGTTTTTTTAAAAATATATATATTTTTTTCCCAATACAGATGAAAATTAGGGCTGGTTATCCTGTGACGTGACGTGACCTGTCCTGACCTGACCTGGGTGTACATATTTTTTGTTATTTTCTTGTCTTTGTTAAACGTGTGAAAAACATAATATTTGAATTATTTCACTTGTGTGTCACAACAGGTCCATGTCCTATATAGCCTAACAAAACGGTAACTTACTCCTGGATTCTGTTTTACATTGAATGCCTGTTTAGATCCTGGCCCTATGTCCCACTGGGATGAGACCAGGGGAAGACCTAGGAGTCGCCGGAGGGATTATGTCTCTCAGTCTGGGAACACCTCGGGGTCCCTCTGGAGGAGCCGGAGGAAGTGTTAAGGGTGAGAGAAGTCTTGGAGTCCCTGCTCAAGCCCCTGATAAGCAGGCACATTTGGTTCCACAATGCAGTTTTACAGACACAAAAACACCACTAGTATACAGTACCAACCTCCGCTAACCAGTACACTGATGGATACTTAACCAGTCTGATATGTGTTCTACCATATGATTTCAAATTTATCACGTCCTGTTGTGTGACATTCTTTTTATAGAGTAGGTAGATATTTTTCTATTGTTTTGACAGTTATTGCTTGCAAAAAAAAAATAAATCAGAAGACCAAATGAACATCAATGGACTGTAGCGTGACAACCAAAAATCAATAGGTTTATGTGATTTAGTCCTGGTCTCTAGTTTAGTTTTGAGTACAGTCCAGGTTTAGTCCCAATTTTGAGATGGTGTATGTGCAACTGTAACACACCCCAAGACCCCAAATCAACAACATTCCTTCTCCTCTGTCCCCTTGTTCCCAGCTGTCCCCACACACACCTCTGTCCCGCTGTGAGCCTCTGAGGTAATGGCACTGCAGTGGCAGTGCTTAGGAGCTCTTCACACAACAGCAACTCCTCCAAAAGCCCTCAGCGCTGCTCCTCCTGCTCAGCCTCATCAGAACCACACTCCGCTCTATGGCCATCGACCTTTAGCTTCCACACTTAAGAGTCTAGAACTAACACAGATGCTAACTTGAGCTAAAATAAAGAAAGAGACCAAAAGTGGGCGGTTGGAGAGGTAAAAGTTTGCTCTCCAAAAGCCCCTGTCCTTAAAGATATTTGTGTTTGGGTCTCTCGGTGCTTCAGAGAGAGTGCTCTATAGGGCAAGTGCAGAAAACTAGAAATTAAATGGAAACATTGTTGAAGTGGTTCTCAATTTCAGCTAGAGGAGTATCATTTGAGACAATATTAAAGTCTGTATAAAAACCATAGGCTTGAATGCAGTGGTGCAACGTAACAAAGTAAAAGTAGTTAAGCACTGTACTTAAGTATACATTTTAGGTATACTTTACTTTTTTTTATACAAGTATATTTTACATTGGATACTTTTTACTTCACTACAATTGAGAGCAGGTACTGTATCGGTACTTTCTACTCCACTACATTTTTTTAAGTGGACTGAAAACTAAACGTATTTTGTTTGTTTGTTTCTTTTTTGTGTGAGATCTGAAATGGCTGAGAGGTTTATTTTTAACATGTTCATAGTTTGAGAAAACACAAATATAACAACAGATAAAAACAAATAAAAACTGCTTGAATAAAACAACAACCCCTCCTTGAGCCGCCACCTTAACGTGGTGGAGGGGTTTGAGTGCCCGAATGATCCCGGGAGCTATGTTGTCGGGGGCTTTATGCCCCTGGTAGGGTCACCCAAGGCAAACAGGTCCTGGGGGACGGGTCAGACCAAGAGCGGTTCAGTTACGTCGCCCGGATCGGCGTCACCGGGGCCCCATCCTGGAGCCAGGCCTGGGGTGGGAGCTCGCGAACGAGCGCCTGGTGGCCGGGCCTTTCCCCATGGGGCCCGGCCGGGCTCAGCCCGAAGGAGCAACGTGGGGCCGTCCTCCCGTGGACCCACCACCCGCAGGAGGATCCATAAGGGCCGGGTGCAGAGAGATCTGGGCGGCAGTCGAAGGCAGGGGCCTCGGCGACCAGATCTCCGGACATGGAGACTAGCTCTGGGGACATGGAATGTCACCTCGCTGGGGGGGAAGGAGCCTGAGCTCGTGCGGGAGGTTGAGCGCTATCGACTAGATATAGTCGGCCTCACCTCCACGCACAGCCTGGGCTCTGGAACCCAACTCCTTGAAGGGGGCTGGACTCTCCATTTCTCTGGCGTTGCCCGCGGGGAACGGCGGCGGGCCGGTGTGGGCCTACTCATTGCCCCACGGCTCAGCCGCTGTGTGTTGGAGTTCACCCCGGTGAACGAGAGGGTCGCGTCCCTGCGCCTTCGGGTCAGGGACAGGTCTCTTACTGTTGTGTCGGCCTACGGGCCGAACAGCAGTGCAGAGTACCCGGCCTTCTTGGAGTGCCTGGGAGGGGTACTGGACAGTGCACCGCCCGGGGACTCCGTTGTTCTCCTGGGGGATTTCAACGCCCACGTGGGCAACGACAGTGTCAACTGGAGAGGGGTGATTGGGAGGAACGGCCTCCCTGATCTGAACCCGAGTGGTGTTCTGTTATTGGACTTCTGTGCTAGCCACAGTTTGTCCATAACGAACACCATGTTCGAGCACAAGGGTGTCCACCAGTGCACGTGGCACCAGGACACCCTAGGACGGAGGTCGATGATCGACTTTGTTGTCGTGTCATCTGACCTCCGGCCGCGTGTCTTGGACACTCGGGTGAAGAGAGGGGCAGAGCTGTCAACCGATCACCACCTGGTGGTGAGTTGGGTCCGCTGGCAGGGGAGGAAGCCGGAAAGACCTGGCAGGCTCAAGCGCGTAGTGAAGGTCTGTTGGGAACGTCTGGCAGAGCCCTCTGTCAGGGGCACCTTCAACTCACACCTCCGGGAGAGCTTCTCCCAGATTCCGGGGAGGCTGGGGACATAGAGTCCGAATGGGCTCTGTTCTCGGCCTCTATTGTCGATGCGGCCGCCCGTAGCTGTGGTCGTAAGGCCTGTGGTGCCTGTCGCGGCGGCAATCCCCGAACCCGGTGGTGGACACCGGAAGTAAGGGATGCCGTCAGGCTGAAGAAGGAGTCCTATCGGGCCTTGTTGGCTCGTGGGACTCCGGAGGCAGCCGACGGGTACCGGCGGGCTAAGCGTGCTGCAGCCCGGGCGGTGGCAGAGGCAAAAACTCGGAGTTGGGAGGAGTTCGGAGAGGCCATGGAGGAGGACTATCGGACGGCCTCAAAGAAATTCTGGCAAACCGTCTGGCGCCTCAGGAAGGTGAAGCAGTGCTTCACAAACACTGTTTACAGTGGGGGTGGGGAGCTGTTGACCTCGACTGGGGATGTTGTCGGACGGTGGAAGGAATACTTTGAGGATCTCCTCAATCCCGCCGTCACGTCTTCCGAGGAGGAAGCAGAGGCTGGGGACTCGGGGTCGGACTCACTCATCACCCTGGTTGAAGTCACTGAGGTGATTGGAAAGCTCCTCGGTGGCAAGGCTGAGATCCACCCTGAGTATCTCAAGTCGCTGGATGTTGTAGGGCTGTCTTGGCTGACACGTCTCTGCAACATTGCATGGCGGTCGGGGACAGTACCTCTGGACTGGCAGACCGGGGTGGTGGTCCCTCTGTTTAAGAAGGGGGACCGGAGGGTGTGTTCCAACTATCGGGGAATCACACTCCTCAGCCTTCCCGGTAAGGTCTATTCCAGGGTGCTGGAGAGGAGAATTCGACCGATAGTCGAACCTCGGATTCAGGAGGAGCAGTGTGGTTTTCGTCCCGGCCGGGGAACACTGGACCAGCTCTATACTCTCCATCGGGTGCTCGAGGGTGCATGGGAGTTTGCCCAACCAGTCCACATGTGCTTTGTGGATCTGGAGAAGGCATTCGACCGTGTCCCTCGTGGGGTCCCTGTGGAGAGTGCTCTGGGAGTACGGGGTTCGGGGCCCTTTGTTAAGGGCTGTTCGATCCCTGTATGACCGGAGCAGGAGGCTGTGTTCGCATTGCCGGTAGTAAGTCGGACCTGTTTCCGGTGCATGTTGGACTCCGCCAGGGCTGCCCTTTGTCACCGGTTCTGTTCATTATATTTATGGACAGAATTTCTAGGCGCAGTCAGGGGCCGGAGGGGATCCGGTTTGGGAACCACAGGATCTCATCTCTGCTGTTTGCGGATGATGTTGTCCTGATGGCTTCATCAAGCCGGGACCTCCAATGTGCACTGGGGCGGTTCGCAGCCGAGTGTGAAGCGGCTGGGATGAAAATCAGCTCCTCCAAATCCAAGGCCATGGTTCTCGACCGGAAAAAGGTGGTTTGCCCTCTCTGGGTGGGTGGAGAGTCCTTGCCTCAAGTGGAGGAGTTCAAGTATCTCGGGGTCTTGTTCATGAGTGAGGGGAGGATGGAGCGTGAGATTGACAGGCGGATCGGTGCAGCGTCGGCAGTGATGCGGTCGTTGTACCGGACCGTTGTGGTGAAGAGGGAGCTGAGCCAAAAGGCGAAGCTCTCAATTTACCGGTCAATCTACGTTCCTACCCTCACCTATGGCCATGAGCTTTGGGTAATGACCGAAAGGACGAGATCGCGGATACAAGCGGCTGAAATGAGTTTCCTCCGCAGAGTGGCTGGGCGCACCCTTAGAGATAGGGTGAGGAGCTTGGTCACACGGGAGGAGCTCGGAGTAGAGCCGCTGCTTCTCCACGTGGAGAGGAGCCAGCTGAGGTGGCTCGGGCATCTGTTCCGGATGCCTCCTGGACGCCTCCCTCGGGAGGTGTTCCAGGCATGTCCCACAGGGAGGAGGCCCCGGGGAAGACCCAGGACCCGCTGGAGGGACTATGTCTCCCGGCTGGCCTGGGAACGCCTTGGGGTCCCCCCGGAGGAGCTGGAGGAAGTGTCCGGGGTGAAGGAAGTCTGGAGGTCCCTGCTTAGACTGTTGCCCCCGCGACCCGGCCCCGGATAAGCGGAAGAAAATGGATGGATGGATGGATGAATAAAACAATTGATTCCTTTGTTTTTGTTGAACAAAATTCTGCCAAATCTGTATCAAAATCAAAATACTTTCACAGTTTACTCTTTAAGTACATTTTTAAACAGTACTTTAATACTTTTTTCATGTGATGCTTTTATTTTTAAAAAGTTTTTGCCCCAGTATCTGTACTACAAAATTACGCATTTCTTCCACCACTGCTTGGATGACCCAGAATCAAGATAAAGTGAAATTCTAGAGAGGTCCTGCTAACACTGGAAGGACAGATGGAGGACTGGCCTAAAAAAAATCAAACCCACAACCGTGTATATGTCATGTCATAGCAAGATGCATGTCTTATAGAAACTGAACATGGTAAAAATCAAAACTTAAAGCATTATGCACTACATAATTTTTCTGTCACCTTTTATCACCTATAACACCCTACAATGTTCCACAGCATGGCATTAAACTTAACTATCTGTATGAATATACGCAAACTAGATAGACAAAAATGAGAACTGTTATATGACGACCCACAAATAATAAGTAAATCCATGAACCATCATTTCAGCGAGAAATATGAACACATCCTTTAAAACTAAATCCTGAAATGATTAAAGTACAACAATTTTAGTTGTACTTTCACTTTGCACTGGGCTGGATGAGGAGCACTGAGCTCTTAGAGAACTGACTGGGCTTAAGCATTCCTTAGTTGAAATCAATAACACCAGAGAACAGTGCTTAACCTTAAAAACACATATTTGACAAAAGTGTCCAATTAAAGAACCACTTGCTGCTTTTAAAATGAATAATAGCATACATTTTGTCCCACACTTTAGAAGGCTAATGGTGAATCTTCAAACAATATCATTTTCCCAAACAAGTTTCCCGTGCCCTTTAAAGTGCATTAGATATCTGAGTTACAACCAACGTTTTTATCTGTGCTGTAGAGAGGGTAATGGTGTGGAAGAGGGCGTCCCCAGGCCACTAGGCACTCACGCTGAGCCATAAAAGCACAAGGAAAACTACTACCACCACCACTGTTCAAGACAAAGCAACATGACTCTTTGCTTTCAAAAATAAATAAATGCCTGCAATATCTATAGTCAGGGAGATTTAGTGATGGGACTTTCAGCTCTTCAGCTTTTGGATCAGAAGAATGGGTATTAATATATATGTGACGCACCACGGACTTTGAGCCCTCATGTCGGCATTACAGATCCTGAGAAAATGCAATTTTTGTATTTTTTTTTTAATTTATTTGTGATTTTTGTTTTTTTGCAGAATGTGCTAGTTGAGATCATGAAGAAGCCTCTCCATGTTTCAGATAACAGCATTAGTGACGTTAAAAACATACATTTTTAATTTCAAATTGGCTTGTTTTTGCGGAAAGAAACGGGGCGTGTATAAATCAACATAATTTTCCCACGCTCGTGCACCTGCCAATCCCGTTGCGAGGAGCGCTGTAGGAGTTTCCCCCATATGCCGATCAGCTGTGAGGAGCTCCTGAATATGTAAGCGGCACTGCAGGACACTAAAGGACATGAAAATGGACTTTTAACTTCTACTTGGACACATAAAATGTTCGGGAGACCTTCAGGACAGGTTCGGGACACGTCCGTTTCTCCGGAGCTCATGTACAGAGTGCGATTTAGCTCCGAAATACACAATACGCGTTTACACGTGGAGATACGCTAAAAACATTTACGATCCTGATCTTGAAGGATCCCTCGAAGGGTACAGTCCCAACCAACTATCGGCCAATAACCTGTCTCTCCACAACATGGAAACTCATGTCAGGCATCATGGCGGCTAAGATAAGCGGGCACATGGATCAATACATGAGCGCAGCACAGAAGGGCATCGGCAAAAACTCCAGGGAAGCCAAACACCAACTCCTGGTTGACCGAACAGTCACCCGTGATTGCAGAACCCGTCCAGAACAACCTGTGCACTGCCTGGATTGATTACAAGAAAGCCTATGACTCAATGCCACACACATGGATCACTGAGTGCTTGGAGCTGTACAATATCAATAAGACTCTAAGGGCATTCATTGCAAACTCAATGCGGTTGTGGCAAACCACCCTTGAAGCCAATGGCAAGCCACTTGCACAAGTGTCCATCAAATGTGGCATATACCAAGGAGACGCACTGTCCCCACTGCTGTTCTGCATAGGTCTGAACCCCCTCAGCCAAATCATCGAAAGCACTGGCTACGGATACCGACTCAGAAATGGGGCCACCATCAGTCACCTCCTCTACATGGATGACATCAAGCTATGATGTCATATAAGTATGCTAAGAGCGAGCGAGACATCGACTCACTGATCCACACCACCAGGATCTACAGCACAGACATTGGAATGTCATTCGGGCTTGAGAAATGTAGTAGGATGGTGAACAAAGGAGGGAAGGTAGCCACAAATCACGGCGTTCTTGTTGATCGTCCCGTCTTCATTCTTTTTATAAATAAACTTGCCATTCAAAGGCCCTGGCAGTGATTTGCTCGCCGCACGTCACTCATAATTAATTGCGTAAATTTTTATAATGCGTTAATTTGCAGTGTCATTAATTAATCTAATTAACGCATTAAACTGACAGCCCTAATATATATAGGGGTGTATATTAGGGGTGTGAATCTTTCACTCACAAAACGGTTCGATTCGAATCTCAATTCACAGGCTACGATTCGATTCAGGGACGATTCATAAAATTAGTAAACGATCCGGTTCGCTTCGATTCGATCCGGTTCGGTTAATTTCGATTCAATACAAATTGACAACTTTACTCCCAAGTGCTTTAAAGTTATTGAGAAGAAAAAGAGAGAAACAGAAATTAAATTTCAAAATAGTATCCTTTTGTTTATTTAGTGTCCAACAGACAATACACCAGGCCTACTGAAAAACTGGCACTCCGGTTTGCAAAACTCTGCTCATACTTAAAATACAACACATTCCTTCCCTCAAGCAACACAAAACAATAAGGTTAGATATCAAAAATAAAAAATACCTTATAAAACAAGCAAGTTGCCTATTAAAGTCAAAAATCAGAATAAATCAGAATTAGTTAGTAATTAGTGCTTCAGTCACTCATGAGTTTCAGTAACTGTAAAAGTGTAACATATCACTGACAAGAAGATAGATATTACTAGGCAGTTGTTAGCATGTTAAATCCACTGAATAACTAATACTTTCTCTCCATCTTATAATATTCCTTAGTTTCCTTTGAGACAAAAATGAGTGTGTGAAGTACATTTCTATACACACAAATCATAAGTATCTAAATACAGAAATGCACCAATTCTGATTATACATTGTATTTTCCACACAAAAGTAAATTAGCCAAGTCATACAATTGTTATGGTCTATAGCTGCCATGAAAACTATCAAGCTGACAGTGAAACATCAGACTGATGGCACAAAAGTTAACCACGCATACGAACCATGTCCATAAATAGCGGTAGCGCACCAAATTAACAACAGCTCAATAAATGGAAACAGCATATCTTACCGGTGTTCTGTCGAATCTTCCTACCTTGTCAAACAAGGCGATCTGTCCTACGCTGTCCTGACGAGACACATACAAACATTGCTCGCTTCCGCAGACAGCCCCTGCCGCTCGCATGATTGGCAGTTAACGTATAGTTAATGTATTTTTTTAATCTAACTAATAAGACAGACATGGCCAGTAATCCCTCGCTCTATCGCAGTTCACTGTCCGCGCCCTCGCTGTTTCGCTGATTTTTTAAAAATTTTTATTGTTTATAGTGTAACATTTTTTTATAGTGTAACATTGTGTTCTGTCCTGATTGGCTAAGAGACTAGACCAGGACTAAACGTGGACTAAACCAGGTCTAGACCAGAACTAAACCAGGTCTAGACCAGGTCTAAACCAGGTCTAAACCTGGACTGGCCCTGGACTAAACCAGGACTGGACCAGGTCTAGACCTGGACTAAACCGGGACTAGACCAGGTCTAAACCAGGTCTAAACCTGGACTGGCCCTGGACTAAACCAGGACTGGACCAGGTCTAGACCTGGACTAAACCGGGACTAGACCAGGTCTAAACCAGGATTAAATCATTCCGTGCGGCTCTTGCGTTCGTTTAGGCGTGTTTGGTTTGTGGCTCGGGCTGAGAGCACGCACTCCGGGCGCTCCAGTTCGATCTCGTGCTCGCAGCCCCGGTGTACGCGCGGCCTCGCGGCGGTCACGTTGCTCTGTCACGGATTTGTCCACGATGAGGGGTGCACGTGTCGCACACTTCTCCAAGGGGTTGGTGCGCGTCGCGTCCCTGGACGTGGCAGTGCTCCTCGCGCGTCCGGCGGGGCTTCCGGAGCCGTGTCTCCCCTCACGCGTCACTATTAATACATTTTGTTGAAAATCTATGAAAGTTTGAGTGTTTAAAGGGATATGCCACCCCCAGGGCAAATTTGGGCATCTCCCCACAGTCCAGAGACTAAAATAAGTGATGGAAAGCGTTTTCCTGCTCACCCAGCCATTGTCCGAGTCTGTCGCCACTGACCGCCGCGGTATCTGCAGCTACTCCGCCTTAGACTGGAGTCTAACGTCGCCAGAGAAAGATTTCGGCCAAAAGGAATTAATTTGCTCGATGCGTTTCCCAATTACTTGCTGTGTAGTGCGCATTCATATCGAGTGCAAATAAATGTGCAAATCAACACGGAGAGCTTGACTTGGTCATTTTGGGTGGGAACTATTTTTCAGTGCAGAAGAACATGGCCGTATCACGCAGCACGCTGCCAGGGGAATCCCAGTTACGCAACGGGAAGGGAGTTCCCCTGTTGCACAACGTGGTGCGTGATACGGCCATGTTCTTCCGCACTGAAAAATAGTTCCCACCCAAAATGACCAAGGCAAGCTCTCCGTGTTGATTTGCACATTTATTTGCACTCGATATGAATGCGCACTACACAGAAAGTAATTGGGAAAAGCATCGAGCAAATTAATTCCTTTTGGCCGAAATCTTTCTCTGGCTACGTTAGACTCCAGTCTAAGGCGGAGGAGCAGCAGCTCGCGCGGCGGTCAGTGGCGACAGACTCGGACAATGGCTGGGTGAGCAGGAAAACGCTTTTCATCACTTGTTTTAGTCTCTGGACTGTGGGGAGATGCCCAAGTTTGACCTGGGGGTGGCATATCCCTTTAAACGAGAGACAAATGTGAGAAAATGTTAATTCCAGTCTGAGAAAAGCGTATAATGTGTGTGGTGAGGCATTTACAGCCTTAAAACATAAAGTAAATATAAAGTTGTCCTACTTTGCGGATTTCTCTTATTGCGGGTTATTTGTGGAACCTAACCCCCGCGATAAACGAATGATTACTGTACATTGTTTAAACTGAAAACCAAGATCCAGTTCAAAGCATTCATAATAAAGAAGCATTCAAAATATCCCACTGGGTAATGAACATCACTAGATTTCATCACTAATTGTCAATGTCAAAATGTGGACTTAAGTAGTTTGACTAAAGAAATGATTCTTTAAAACAGAACTACATGCATTTTCACTTAAACCAGGTTTGACTCAAGCGTTTACAACAACTAAACGTTATCCATAAGAACTATACAAGTAAAAATGTTGTGTAACTATTATGGACTATGGAAAACACACCATAGTCTTATCCTTTTCTCAAAAATCACAGTCTTATTACTTTAATGTCCAACGGTACTTCATAGGAGCTAAGTTAAAAGTACAAGGCATCATTACACTTTTATGATGAAAATCTTATGTAGATGTAATCCACTTGAGTTTGTGTCTGAAGTGATGCCAAAAATCCTCAGTAAAATGAAAGGTGCATTGTGTAACTTTTCTGATGGAGGGTCTGTCACATCCTTTTCTCCCTAGTGAGGATCTTGCCTTGTCTGGAATGTTTCACAGTATGGCATTAAAGCCCAAATCAAACCAAGTTACAGGTCAGATCTGTGGAGAGGCAACCCGGCTCAGTCAGTATGCCTGTTTTTCAAGGTATTCTTGACCTATTAAATCACCTGTAATTGAATAAATGTAATACAGAGCTGTTTAATGTCATACTGTGGAACATTTCAAGCAGAGCAGTGACATATCCATAGAAACAAGCAGACCACCAGAAAAGTTACATAATGCATATCTAAACAATAATAAAAAGACATAAAATCATAACAAATGTAATATTTCTGTGCACATGGATAAATACAGTGCTATAACAAACATTCATCATGCACAGATGTCCCTTCTGTCTGTGAGGTCCTTAAACATCTCACTGTGGTGCTGTTTGGGCGCTGGAGTATGGTTTCACTTTAATAAAAGGTCACATGGACAGCTTAAATTTATAAAGCAGAACAGAAAGGTCAATAGTATGAGAAGAGGACCACTATTTGAACAACAGGGCAGCACGAGGCCTGAAGTATTCATGACGGTGAGTGGACACGTGAAGCCCTGTGCTCTGCTCCAGACTCACTCCACACAGCAGGTGGACAGTTAGAAGAGCCACATGGAGCCAGCTTGAACAACCAACCTCCCAGCACCTTCTTTTCTACTGCCAAGTCTATCCATCTTTCTCTTCTCTCTTAAAAAACAGAAAAACAAAAGCTGAACCAAGGTTAAAGTGCTTCTGAGAGGCTGGACTACTCTTTTTACTAAAACACAGGTAAGATCATTATATTTAAGATATTTGCAAAAGCATTCACACTCGTTTTCTCAATTTGGCATTTTTTTTAGGTTAAAAATTTTACTTCCTGGTTGTAAATTGTAAGATCACACTAGGGAATTCATTAACTCTTACCCAGAAAAAAATCCTCTAATGTACACAGATACTATATAACAAATAAATAAATTCCCCCTACTGTGATGTCATCAGTGTGTTTAGAACACCGTCTGTAATGTTCAACTTTTGAAGATGTTTTTTTTTTACATATTGCTTCTTGATTTGTGTAAAACTATCATTTGATGTTCTTTGAGCAACTTGACAAGTAAAATTATCTACCAATGGAACAAGTGTTTTTTTTTTTAATTCAAGCAACATTAGAGTTTGTTTACTTTAAATGCAAAGAGTTGTTGTTTTATCTGAAGTGTGGTAAGATGTATTTTCATCGATTCCAAAAAAAGGTTTACCGCACACTTGTTTGACTTTATTCTTTATCCTTTATTAGGTGAGAGCGAACAACGCGGTTGTTAACCTAATAAAGGATAAAGAATAAAGTCAGACAAGTGTGCGGTAAACCTTTTTTTGGAATCGTTGAATATTCTTGCTGTTACCAACAGCTGGAAGCTGTGCATGGACTCTTGAACTTTTGAAGATGTATTTTCATATTTTAAGTACAAATAGTCTTGTTCCATTGGTAGATAATGTATTTATATTTATATATTAAGTTCTCAAAGCTGTAATTAGAGTGATTTGTGTATCTTTGAGCATAAATCAACTGAGCTGTTTTTTGTTTACGTCATTTTAGATGTGTCGTGTGTCAACATTAGTTCAGTTTATTTGCTGTGCTGTATTCACTGTTATAAACTGCACATAATGATTTTTAATATTGGTATAGACGGTAGGAAACATAACACATTGGAAATTGTGACATTCTATGGTATTTCACTACTGATGTTAATGAACTACATATAATGTGTTGATATGATGAAATGATGTACTTTTAGTATGTTCACCAGCCTAATGACTACGGATGGAAAGTAGCAGCAGCTAAATCTGGTACAAATCACCTTCCTTTTCTAATATTAATGAATTTGTACATGTTCCCTGACAAAAAAAGAATAAAAGAAAGAAAGATTTAAAATGCACAAAATAGAACATAATAATCTATACCAGACAAAAGGTATACAAAATGTCTTCTTTAAAAACTATTTCAACAAGCCAAAAATTGAACTGAACTCAAATCCAATGCACTCAAAGCCTATTTGAAGAATTCAAAACTCTCAAAACTATCTCAGGCTTTAACCAGCACAAAAACACGACCAAACCAGCTTAGCTGCAAGTGGCACGAACAGCCTCTCCTTCTATATTTTCTTTTTCTCCTTCTGTCTTTCTCATCTGTCCCCTTTTCACAAACTAAACCTTCTCAGCACGTTGCAGTGGGGACGAGTCAGAGGGAGCTGGTCCAGTCATTATAAGCGGCTAGAGTTAGCGATTGAGGTCCTTGGGCACATGAATCATTGATCAGCGTGAAAGAGAGATGAGCGCCAGCGGTAATGGGACAGTACAGTGGAAGAGAGGTTCAGCGCCGCGGCCATATTGGAAAAAACGTACCCTGCCGAGATGTGGTTGGAGAAATACGAGAAAACAGCAGGAGGTCGGAACATACTGTACAAGTGAAGGTGCTTGAAGAGGCTTTTTCCAGGTTTACTGCAACCACCGTGAAAAACTATAATCTACAAAGTGTGAAATTAAATGGGGGTGTATTATGCAAACTTGATGTCAAGTTTTAGGAGCTTTCTATCGTGTTAAAATGTTGCTCCCTCATCAAAAATAAGTGGTGTTATATGTCATCCTTGTATTTTTGAGAATTGTTGTGAAGACTCAAGCCTGCAAAACCCATGCTCCCACACGGCAATTCTCCAAAAAAACATGAAGAGCAAAGGGAGGGGAACTCAGTGTCAAAGAAACTGAAACGAATTACACATTTTGTTTTTGGCGAATAAAACATTTTCAAACTTAAACTTAGACCAGCTTTATTGATACACAAGGGAAATTACTTGGACACAGTAGCTCACACATCACAATATATTTATAACAAAGAGTAAAAAAGTCAAAGTCAAAATAAAATAGAAAATAATAAAAGGTAACATAAAAGGTAACATGATGATTTAAAGGTGCATTGTGTAACGTTTTCTGGTGGAGGGGCTGTCAAATGCTTCTCTCCATGGATACGTTATTGCTTTGGCTGGAATGTTTCATAGTATGGCATTAAACCTTTCTATCTTCATGGAGACCAAACCAGACCAAGTTACAGGTCAGATCTGTGGAGAGGCGACCCCACTCACAGTCAGAATGTCTGTTTTTCTCGGTATTTTTGAGCTATAAAACCACCTGTAATTGAGTAAATGTGAGGTAGAGCTGTTTAATGTCATACTGTGGAACAACAACAATAACATTAATACGAGCAATGATATAGAAACAAGGTGACAAACTCCCATTCGAAAAGTTACATAGTGCACCTTTAAATATGTTAAGGTGTATGTTTTCACAAATAATACACCATAGAAGTGTCATGCTCGCTCTTTAACAATATGTATCTGATGCGTGAAAAGTCCCTCAGTATGTGTCAATATGTATCTGACCAAAACTGCTGTGAATTGATAAAACACTTCTAGTACCGTAAAAGAATTTAAACCAATGGGAAGTACAGACAGGAGAAACTGGATAATCTGATATTGATATTGACAAGGAAGTACTGCAGAAGTGAGGGTTAGCCATGGGATGCTCAACTGCTATTGACTTCCACTCAAGAAATGTTACAAAATAGTGAGACTGTAATTTTCACATTTCTCGTGTGAGTTGGAACAGTCTTTTGAGAAACATCAGTACTATTTACTAGCTTTTAAGCAGTGTTGTATAAAGTACTGGAAAATCAAACTCAAGTAAAAGTATAGGTACCCCTCCCAAAAATGACTTTGGTAAAAGTCGAAGTCACTGACTGAAATGTTACTTGAGTAAAAGTCTTAAAGTATCTGGAACTTCTTGTACTTAAGTATGACAAGTAATGTAAAAATAAATATACTCAAGTAATGTAATTAAAAGTACAAGTAAAAGTATGAAGCAAAGGCAGTCTGAAGCTAACCCTCGCTTTGTTACTTAGATAGCACAAACACACAGCGGGGGGGGTTGCGTGAGAAATGCCGTGTGAGCGTGTGAACACGTCGAATTGTGTGTTGAGAGCCCTGTTTGTCTAAAGAGCAAACTTAAACTACAAAGCAACTAATGACAGTTATATAAATGAAGTTATTACTTGATGGTTCTCAGTTTGTTTTATCATCACCGTTTTGTCATTCATCGTGTTCACTCGCTGTCCTTATCACTGACAGAGTGCAGTGCGCGCTTAGACACTCGCTGAGAGGGGCGGGGAGCGGGGCGGGGGGTAGCAGGGGAGTTTTTTTCGCTGAAAACACGCGGTGCCTGCATAAACTGAGCCACACAGACCGATTTTCTGGGCACAAGAAAAAAAAAAAAAAAAAAAATCTGCGTGAGAAATGCCATGTGTGGCGTGTGAGCGTGTGAACACGTCGAATTGCGTGTGTCACACTCTCAATGCGTGAGACTTGAGAGCCCTGATCTAGAACTTACCTCGATGTGTTTCTTGAGGTTGGACGGGGAGTTTCTGTAAGATAGGATTTCCACGTTTCTTGGAGGCACAAGAGGCACTTCATTTGATAGGACGAATCCTTCATATCAGCGTAAGAGAACATTGTGTTTAAGTACGGCCAGGGATGCTCATGGTCAGGTCCCCCTTCATTTGTAGCCGACGTGGATGCTGTCTCCTCTTCCATCAGGGATGTTGATTGATTAAACTAGCTGCATGAATCCAACTGGTGTAGGCTGACTGTCATGCGCAAGTAGCGAACAAGCCCAGGCACGTCCTGACTTCCTTCAGTCAGTAGAGGTTTTTTTGTAACGAGTAACTAAACGGCACATTGAAAATGTATCGGAGTAAAAGTATGCAATTAAATTCGGAAATGTAGTGAAGTAAAAGTAAAAGTTATCAGTTTTTAAAAACTCAAGTGAAGTACAAAGTCTCCCAAAATGTACTTAAGTACAGTAGTGAAGTATTATTACTTTGTTACTATACAACACTGCTTTTAGGTCAGGGGGTCTGACAATGAACTGGGTATTTTCTAGTCTAGAGTTGGACAAGTCAAAGTTTCTGACAAGAATGTTAACATGACCATAACTATTTGGATTCTTAAAACAAAAAACTGGTGGAAGAAAATGGTGGAAGAAATGTTCAGTGTTGTTACTTAAGTAAAAGTATTAAAGTACCTGTTTAAAAAAGTATTTTGCACATATTTTGAGGTCTTATAAGGTTTCATATGGAGTGATTTTGACAAAGATTTGTGCAGAATTTTGAACAGAAACAACAGAATCAGTATTTTTTCTACCTATTTTTGTATCAACTGTAAAATCTACTTAAAGATCCCATGACATGGTACTTCTTGATGCTTTTATATGGCTCCTTAATGGTTCAAAATCAACACTCAGTGCATGAGAAACAGAGATAAGATGAGAAAGAGTAATAAATATCTCTCTCAAACTCTATTCTGGGCGTTGTTGCTTGAATGCAAATGAGGAGAAAAAAGATGGCCAATAGTAGAGGGTGGGGGCATGGCCAAACTCCGCTCAGAGCTCAGAGCCCACAGCTGATCCATTTCCTTGTTTTTGCACGGGGGAGAGATTTGAAGCGTTCCATTGAAAAATAAACACATTTCCACATAAAATAAAATTAAACCACTGCTGTTCAAAGGTCCAGAGGCTCAGATAAAGGACTTCCGAGCCTAGAAACACTCGGACGTGCCTCCAGGCAAATAAAAAAACGCATTTCGCATTGCGTCGCGCATTCGCAGTCCAAACTCTCTGGGCGTGATTTACAGAGACGCTGAGTACAGCCAGACGGGGGTGGAACTGCATTTGCATTTCTTTTTTCGATCTGACGTCAATCAGGTGCCTTGTTCAAAATCGCCCGTTTGAGCTCCGATTTTTTGTAACGCAGAAAAGGATCGCAAATGCTCAGTTTAGACATTTCACAACTTTTAACCATGAGGGGGAGGGGGGGGGGGGGCGAAACAGGGTAAGGGAGCTCACATTAACGTTCAAAAACCTCAGAAAGTGAAAATTTCATGCCATGGGACCTTTAAGTAAAGTACACACAGACATAGTAAGAAAAGTTTTTCCAAGGTATTTTTGAGCTATAAAACACTTGTAATCGAATGAATGCATGGCAGATATGTTTAATGCCCTACTGTGGAACATTCCATGCAAAGAAATAACATCTCAGTGGAGACAATCAAGTAGCAGATAGCTTTTTCCCCCCATTTTCTTCCACTTTCTCCATATTTCAGGTCGCGGGGCAACGGTCCAGACAGATCCGCTGCGCAGATCACAGTGCACCGGCCCCCATGGATCCCCCCGTGGGTGGTGGGTCCACAGGAGGACGGCCCTACGTCGCTTGATGCAACCGGCCTTGATGTTCTTGTGTCATGGGGGCTCTCTACCAGTGTGCACAGACACTGGGGGTGAGGTGGCGTTAAGTGTCTTGCAATGGCAGCACTCTTCTTTGGGAGCCGGGATCGCACCGCCAACCCGCAGTGGATCCCACCCCTCAACCAACGATACATTGTCGAGAGCGGGAACAGTACTACTTTTACTTAGTTACATTCCACCACTGATAATTCATCATTTATTGTAAATTTATTCAAGCAGTAATCATTTCAACATTTTATTCTGAAAATGTGCCTATAATGCAAAAAGAAAATGTCAAAGGTTTTGTTGATAGGGAGAATATGGCAACCCGAAACCACTTAATTTGGCCCCACTATTCATCACTAATATGAAGCTTTTAGCACGGCCTGTTTAAGTGACATAGGCTCAGATAATGTTAGCTTGGTGCTATTGTTGCCGTCAACCATGTGTGCCTTGCCAGATTAGATAGAAAATGATCGTGGGCTGTAGTGATGATTAGATTTCACACTTGCGGTTGGAGAAAGAGCGGGTGATGTGTACTTGTATGTCTGTGTGTGTGTACTGCATTTTAATGCATGTGTTGGGCTCTGTGCTGTTATCTTTTGTCGCGGGTTAGACGGTGGGCACAATGGCAGAGACTGACTGTGAATATACTGCCTTATCGATAACCATTATGGCTAAGGTAGCGCCGCAGTCAGTTAAAAATGATTTATCAATATCCCCACACAGGCGGAAACACACCCCAGCCCGATTGTCAAGACATTTTCACTTATACAGCTCCAACAATCTCCAACATGACAACTCAACAGTGCTGGAATTTAATGTGGAAGTCGATACCTACTTAAAATGCACTACATTTATCCTTATTTGAGAAAAACAAATGTAGTCAGCACTGCTTATGAGATAATGGGAACTCTGTCGCTTATATTGATTTTAGATATATTTTGATACACTATAACAGTGTTATATAAGTGTATGGTTCTCCAATGAGAGAGTCCATGCTTATTTTTGGGCTAATCCTTTTCCTGTTTATGCATGCCATTTTCAGCCTTTTGGAGTTGGAGATTTCACTAGTTGGGTCAAATATACAGTATGGTCTCCAACCCGAACGTGGAAGGATTAATTCTCGCTTGGAAATTCTGTCGTTGGGTCTTTAGGCAAGGCACTTCACTCACATTGCCTAGTATGAAGGTGGTGTGAAGGAACTAATAGCACAGAATGGCAGCCTCACTTCCATCAGTCTGCCCCAGGGCAGCTGTGGCTACAATTGTAGTTCACCACCAAAAGTGCAGAGTGAATCAATGATGATATCAGTTCTGAGGGGCTTCGACAAGCCTGTAAAGTGCATTACAAGTGTAAGGTGTTATAATTACTACTTACTATCCATTTCTTTCAGAGAATGAAAAGGAAATTAACTCAAAATACATATTTTGAATGGTCAAATGTCCTAAAATGTTACCTGTAAACAGGAAGTTCAAATAATTGAATATACTAGTAGTACCCTCTTGGTCAAAAGCAGTTTTAAATAGAACTATGGTGAGATCCTGATAACTATTTAATATATCTGCAGCTACATGTGCTCTGGGGCAATCTGTGGTGGTTATTGTATAGCACATCCACAAGGTTTATATCTTAATTAAATATGAATGCCATCTTCTAATATAATACAATAGATTACTTCATTCACCAATATCAAATAAATACTACACTTGTCAAACTTACCTTACAGTTAGTGCTTTCTAAACCATCTCTCATTCAATTCAAGTGTGTTTTTGCATGTACAGTTCAAACCGCCAGTCATCCAAGTTTTGCATGGGATGTGTTTGCCGCAAGCTATGCCGCCACTTCAGAAGTGCCGGATAAAAGGGGGTGCCCAGACACAAAAGACACCCACCCAGAGAGGAAAAGGGAAGAGCGGGGAAAGTGAGTGTGAAGGAGAACGAAGGAGAGCCACTTCAGAGCCCATAAAACAAAATGTCTGCCTAAGTCTATTCTGGATGTCCCGACTTAGAGCCCCAGGGGTCCTGCCTGCCCTCCCTTCACTCGTCTTGTCACCCACCCTCTCCTCTCCTCCACCCTGACAGACAAGTCAAGTGTTTTTCTCGCCCTTAAACAAAACTAATGCCACTGTCTAGTCTGCTTAAGTGTGTGTACGATAGGGAGTGTGTCTGGGTTGACATTTGGATGTGTGTTTGTAAGTACGCCTCGAGTGATTCATGAGATTTTGGGAGACAGCAGGGAAGTAAAGGGGGCAAAGAACAGGGCAAACTGAAAACCAACAAAGGGACAGAGTGAATAGTAGTTTACATTAGAGTACCAGAAGTTTCAGTGAGTATCTTTATACAATTATATACCAAATGAGGCCTGCAGTGAGACCCACTGATGAGTAAACATGGCATCATGGGGCATCTTGTTAGGTGGGGTATCCATAGATTTCAGAGTGATGAGATATGAGTGCTGTTGCCATAGCAATAAACATTTAAGAAAAAACAAAAAGCTATCATTTGGTTGTTAAAGTGGATATGACAAGTTTTGATGATTTTCTAATTTTGACTTACCATAATTTCCAGACTATTGAGTGCACCTTAATATATGTCGCATCAAATAAAATTTCAAAGAAATTTATTTTTGTACATATATAGCTTTCTCCACTCAGGCTGCACACACACATCTGCTGTGTTGATAAACGAATAATCCGTCCATATACAGTGGTACCTCACCTTACGAAATTAATTCGTTCCAGAAGTGGTTTCATAACGTGAATTTTTCGTAAGTTGAGTAGCTATTTCAATGGAAAAAGCCTGATTCGTTCCAAGGTTATTGTTTTTTTAATTTATAGTGTAACAGTTTTTTTATAGTGTATAGTACTTTGTGTTCTGCGTCCTGATTGGCTAAGAGACTGTAGAGCCAGGACTAAACGTGGAATAAACCAGGTCTAGACCATCTCTAAACCAGGTCTAAACCTGGACTGGACCTGGACTAAACCAGGATTAAACCACCACGTGCCGCTCTTTGCTGGTTTCGTGCGGCTGGTTTGTGGCTCGGGCTCCAGAGGACGTGGTCCGGGCGCCGCGGTTCTATCTCGTGCTCGCAAACCCAGTGCCGGTCGTGCAGACAAGGACTAGCGGTGCTCCTCGCGCGGCACGGTGAGGTGCTCGGCCCGGGGCTTCCGGAGCCGTGTCTCCCCCCACGCTTCACTATTTAATACATTTTGTTGAAAATCTATGAAAGTTTGAGTGTTTAAACGAGAGACAATAATGTGTGTGGTGAGGCATTTAGAGCCTTAAAACATGTAGAATAATTGTAAAATATAAAGTTGTCCTACTTCGGGGATTTCTCTTGTTGCGGGTTATTTCTGGAACCTAACCCCGTGTGTGTTGATAAAGTGTATTTACGTTTCGGGGCGTGCATCTGAGCGCGCATTATTTGAATTTTTGAGATTTCACGTTTCGTAACATGAATTTTCTTTCCTATCTAGAGACCAAAATTTAACGTGAAGGCGTTTCGTAACTTGGAATTTTCGTTTGTTGGGTCGTTCGTAAGGTGAGGTACCACTGTAGCTGCATCGTTGTATAAGCCGCAGGGTTCAAAGTGTGAGAAAAAAGTAGCGGCTTCTAGTCCAGAAATTACAGTAATTTGATGAAGCTAATACGAGTTGTAAATATGAATTATAGTTTTATTTCCATCAAGAAGCAATTTGTGAAAAGTTGAAAAATATGTTTACACGAGAGTTCTATTTTAGAACTCCATATTAATGGAGAATTCTATATTAATGAAGCCACACTAGGGAGAATTGTAGCCAAAAGTTCTGCACAATTTATACTTACAAATCAACATTTTCTGACACTTCAAACATTATTTAAAGGCAAAGTAACATTATTTTACAATCTGAGCCTTCTTTCGGCAATAAAACAAGTAGTTTTACTCACCCATAGCATTTTTCTGTCAATTGGAGCAGTATCGCAGAACTTATGTTGAGCCGTTCTGTTCTAGTAATGATCCCGTATCTGTTAACATGGTGCTGTATCATTTGCTCGGGGCATTACTTTGCGGTCTCCAAATAACACAAACTTTAGCACTTTTCAAATCATAGAAGCCCGATGTCTTAATGAAAAATTTCGTTTGAAGCAAAAGTGGCCTGTAATCCGAGGTTTAGCCATAGTTTCGAGTAGATGAGGGCGCCAGTGCGCATGCGCGGACTGCCCGGGGAACCAAATAGGAAACGCAAAGCTGAAAACTATGGATAAATCTCGGATTACAGGCCACTTTTGCTTCAAACGAAATTTTTCTTTAAGACATCGGGCTTCTATGATTTGAAAAGTGCTAAAGTTTGTGTTATTTGGAGACCGCAAAGTAATGCCCCGAATACAAATGCTAACAAATGCTAACGGATACGCTACAACATAACTTTCTTCAAACAGCTCCAAATGACACGAGCGTGATATGGGTGAGTCAAACGACTTGTTTTATTACCGAAAGAAGGCTCAGATTGTAAAATAACGTTACTTTTCCTTTAAACAAAATTATAGTGTTTCCTTATATTTTCCTTATATTTTGTCAAATCACAATTTCTGTGTACATTAAAGAAGTTTTGGCCCTGCGTACAAGATGTTTGCTAGGATAACAGTTATGGAATTTCCTAGTGTGATGTTACGATTTCCAACCAAAAAGTAAAGTTTAAACCTAAAAAATGGCCAGAAAAAAGTACTGTTGTTTTTTTTTTGTGTAAAATCTTAAATATAATGATCTTAACTTAATCAATAGTCCAACCTGTCATAGACACTTTAAGAAGTACTCAAAATGGCATTGATGTTAAAAGCAAAACAAAACAAAAAAAAGCTGAAACTGTACACAAGTGATTGTATTGGTTATAATTGTTGTAATGTGCACATAGTTACTGTGATGTCAATTTTGCAGTTTGAAAATATAATGTGTTTAAGTCTTAGATCCTGCTTGCACACTGTAAATCAGACCAACCACTATATTTTGCCCTACTTGTTTGCACAAAATAAATTAATTCCATATATATTCAGCTATTTTTGAAAACAAGTACAAGCCACGGTGTCCTCAAGTGCACTGAGATGAGACAAAACACTGGCCAGTAATCCAAATTTATGCAAGTTTTTGTAATCATTATCAATTTACCCTGACATCTCTTTTGCTGGGTCAAACTCATAGACTGTGGATGAAGGGCGTGTGATGTTTTGCATTGCTTTGGTCGGTTTGGCTCCAGTCAAATAAAGCTCACGGTGCTAGTGGTTGCAGGGACAAATTTATAGCCAGTTCCATATTAGGAATAGGAATTTATCAATGGACAAAATGACGAAACAAAAAACCCAAAGCAGGTTATAACGAACATTTTAAAACCAAAATGATGAGGTCACGACAGCAGTTACAATGAGCCCCATGAACACTTTCTATTTGGAACATGATGCCTAGTGCGTAATATTGAATTAATCAATGTTCTTATAGCCAAAATGTTGTCTTTTTTGTTTCAGTTAGTTAGCCTATTTCTGGGAGCTCTCAGTTCTTCTGTAACAAAACTACATTAAAGGGCCATATTACACTATTCTCTGATCTATGTGTGGTAGAAATTTGAGTATTATGTGTGTTTATCCATTGCCCAAATACACTGTAAGACGTGTTAAAAGCCACACTACTGTTTGTCTAATCCTTTAGTCTCACAGGAAGACTGTTGGTACCTTTGTATTCGCCATTTACATGTCTGCTGTTTTATTCCATATGCCTTTTGTTAGATTATCCTAACCTGTATTCAAATGCTAATTTGTAACAATGTCCAGCCGGACTGATCTAAATGCAAATTTTTCTTGTGGAAGGGCTTGGACCTCAGACAGTCACTGCGTGCACATGGAAAAGTGCAAACCGACTGCAAATGAATTGGGATCGTATCAGATTCATGTGCACAGGCAACGGATTGGATTGGGATTGGTTTCCCCAATCTGAGTGGAACTCCTGGCTTAGGGAGATAGTAATCCGCTTGGCGTCGCCATGTGCACGATTTCGCATTGGATTGGCGTGCTGCGCATGGGTGCTAAACATTTTTAAAATTATGGACGGACGGCAGACAAGAAACGCTAGTCTTTATCAGAAGATAGAGTTGAAGATGGAGCAAACAGGGTTTGTTCGGACGCCTGAGCAAATAAAAATCAAATGGAAAAACGCCAGGCCAGCGCACGCCACAGCCAAGAAGAACAACGGGAAGAGTGGTCAAGACTGTACAACTTTCCCGCATTACGAAATACTGGAAGAGCTCAGACAGCTGTCCTCCACCCCACAACCAGATGGCTCAGGACAGCGTTCCTTCACGACACCAACAAGCCCCATCTTCCACCATTTCTGGACTATGAACATAACACACAACAACAACAATGCGTTTCGCTTTTACAGCGTCATCAGGTAGAATCGAAACGCGTTGTTTGCTCTAAGCCCAATAAAGGAATAAGAGTAAAGTCAAGCGAGTGTGTGGTAAATTTCGTCTTTTCTAGAATTATTCAATGTTCCTGTTGTTACCAGCACCTGGAAGCTGTGCATGGAGTTTTGAACATTTGAAATAACACACAGGGCACTCTGAGCGGAAGAGACTTCAGAATTTAAGACAAGCATTACAAAGACATACATAATGAAAGTGTGGTTGTGTAATTTCACTACCCCAGACCTTACATAAATGAACGATAAACCCATAGCCACAAATTTAATGCCTATTTGTGGCACAAAAGATGCAAGCAACAAAAAACAAAAAGGCAGAACATGATTAAAACAATGGTGTGCGGTATAGGCGCCCGAACGGTCCCAATCCTCATATTTTTCGTTGTCATCGATTGCTTGTAATATCAAATGCTGACGACACAGTTCGTGTTGTATTAACGAAACCAAAAACGGTGTTTTTTTCGTGCATACAAACAACCAAATTCTGCAGAATGCACAACACGTACACTAATGCTGCGCCGTCAAACTCCACGAACGTCAGATAGTTGTGTTTTATATTGAGTAGCAATCACCCGGAAGTAGTTGGACTACAGCGCCAGCTAGCGCTGCGGAGCCGGCCAGATCGCTGACCTGAATCCAATTGCGCGAGCTTCATGTGCACACGGATTGGACGACAGACCACCCTCTGAGTAACGGGAGAAATCCAATCCTAATCCGATCCTACCATGTGCACGCACTCAGTAACTAAGTGTTGTTACCTCATTGTCCTGGGGTCACTGCTGACAGAAACTCTGTCAGCAGAGGGACCGATTGTTACAAGTGCAAACATGATAAACCAACATAGACGGTCTTCTTGTATGTTTGGTATTATTTTACAGATCATTTCTACAACATGTATGTTATAATGTTGTTGCCTCCTCAGAAACATACCTGGAGTTGTGTTTGGTTTCATTTGCACATGTTTAACGCACGAACCCATTTAGGATGAGTTCTTCTCTCAAAGTGAAAAAACGTGTGATGTCATGTGTTAATACAGGAAATGCTCCACTCTGTTTTTAAATTCCATACACCTTCACTATAATCATTTGGATAATTTCAGCCCTAGAATTACCAATTTTTACCAAACTAAAATTAAAAGGTAGTTGCTAACTTGAAAACAACCACTTCATGACATCACAAGGTGGAACAAAACATTTTGAGCTTTGTAGATGTAGACAGACAATAAAGGATTACTCAAACATGTGTGAATGAAACAAAACACATCTCCAGGTATGTTCCTGAGGAGGCAACATCATTATAACATGTCTTAAAGGGATATGCCACCCCCAGGTCAAATTTGGGCATCTCCCCACAGTCCAGAGACTAAAATAAGTGGTGGAAAGCGTTTTCCTGCTCACCCAGCCATTGTCCGAGTCTGTCGCCACTGACCGCCGCGGTATCTGCAGCTCCTCCGCCTTAGACTGGAGTCTAACGTCGCCAGAGAAAGATTTCGGCCAAAAGGAATTAATTTGCTCGATGCGTTTCCCAATTACTTTCTGTGTAGTGCGCATTCATATCGAGTGCAAATAAATGTGCAAATCAACACGGAGAGCTTGCCTTGGTCATTTTGGGTGGGAACTATTTTCCAGTGCGGAAGAATACAGCCGAATCACGCACCACGTTGTGCAACAGGGGAACTCCCTTCCTGGTGCGTAACTGGGATTCCCCTGGCAGCGTGCTGCGTGATACGGCTGTATTCTTCCGCACTGGAAAATAGTTCCCACCCAAAATGACCAAGTCAAGCTCTCCGTGTTGATTTGCACATTTATTTGCACTCGATATGAATGCGCACTACACAGAAAGTAATTGGGAAACGCATCGAGCAAATTAATTCCTTTTGGCCGAAATCTTTCTCTGGCGACGTTAGACTCCAGTCTAAGGCGGAGGAGCACCAGATACCGCGGCGGTCAGTGGCGACAGACTCAGACAATGGCTGGGTGAGCAGGAAAACGCTTTCCACCACTTATTTTAGTCTCTGGACTGTGGGGAGATGCCCAAATTTGACCTGGGGGTGGCATATCCCTTTAAAGCTCATAAGAGTCAATGTATGTAGGTGGTTGCTCACTTCATTTGCATGTTTTAAATAAAGACTTTCTGTTTACTCCCTGCTGTTAATTCACTGATGGCGTCTTTCAGTTAGTCACAGCCCGAGAAATACTGGGTCTAATCCATCAAAGATTTTGTTGTTTTCTCCCTGATCAGCGTTTGCGTTGGCTGGTTTTGTCTCTGTCCCACTCCTCGCTGTGAGCCGCTGTGAGCTGAGTCATGTTACAGCAGACAGAATAGTGTTAAACGAGCTGGGGATTGGCGCCATGTTACGTCCCCCTCCGGCAGAAACAGCAGTGGAGACGGGTGGTAAAAAAAAAAAAAAAAAATCACACTTCCTCGCTGTCATTCGCACTCCCATATTTGTGCGAGTTTGTGCGTGGGAAGGGGGGAGTGTGCCACCCCGTGTGGTTTGACAAACAAAAGACGGAAAGAGAAAAAGATGGATTTGGATGGAAAATGTTTGTAAAGGGTTGGTGCCGTAACTTCAGTGATGGAAATTTAGGGTATTAAAGATGCACTGTGTCATTTTTCTGGTTGGTACGGCACCCGCTTGTCTTCATGGAGTGTTACTGCTTTGCCTAGAAAACTTCTCACGCTCCCTGGAGACAAGGTGGTGTCACTACCAGGTACAAGTCAGATCTGTGGAGAGGTGACCCTGCTAACAGTAAGAATGTTTTTCAAGGTATTTTTAGGGTGAGCTCCCACTTGCACATACACCACATAACAGTGGAAGTAAACCTGGACTAAACCTGAAATTAAACCTTGGCTAGACCAGGACTAAACAAGGACTAGAACAGAACCAAAACCAAGTCCACATCCACATCAATCAAACAATATTTATAAGGCGCTTTTCATACAAAATTGTAACACAAAGCGCCTTACAGTGGTCAAGGATTAGAAGATTGACCTTTATTGATCTCGCAGGAGAAGTTGTTTCTATGTTTGACCCGGGGACCATCCCCATGACTTTGTTTTGTTATTTAGGCTTTGGTCAGGCCCTAAGCTGGAGGATCTCACCTATGGCGCATGTAGGTGAGAAATGCCTAAATGTAGGTGAGAAATGCCTAAATGTAGGACAAAATAATGCCCCATTAAATGTATATTAGATTTGTTTAATACCATACTATTCAACATTCCAGGTAGTAACATCTCCATGACAACTGGTGATTGAAAGTGCAAGCTGTTCTGTTGGGGCTTCTGCCACCTACTTGTCACAATTTGTCAATACATCTCAGTGTAATTTGAATGCATTTTTATTCAGTGTGAGATAGAGTCCTTGTGGTGTAATGATCCCCTGGTTGAAATACATTAATTACAGATCTAATTGGTATTAGTTGTTTGTATGCCTGAAAGTGTAAGCATGAAAAGCCAGAGATGGAATAACTTGTAAAAACATGTAGTTTAGTGTGACTCCATAGTTTTCATTTCGTGCGTGCTGTGGAGCTACACGGCGGTTTTGAAACCAGCGCGTCCATGACCTTCCAGAGACATTTTGCCAAAGGGCTCCCTCTCTCCTCGAGCGGCTTTCCGACCGCGGCCTGTCTGGCCATTTAAAGCAATTTTACCAAAGGCTTGTGTAGCCGTTAGGGCATTTTTAGCAAAGGCCAGTGGGTTTCAGAGCACTGCATCAGAAGACCAAAAATAGAGGAGTGAAAACAAAGGGGAACTGGACCAATCAATACGGACCCCAATGAGGCATGAAGCAGCTGCCTCCACCATAAAAATGCACACAAATCTCTGACCAGGGCCCGGGATTAACCACACCTAAAGACCTCTGATTAGTATTTAAACTTTATTTTAACTGATCCTGATCAAATACATGGTGTGAGTGGCTATAAAAAGAGCCCAATACATAACCCATATCGCATTATCCATTCACTCTATACTCTGTGGTGGTAAGAATGCCACAGCTGACTTAGGATAGACTGACGGAAGCATGCGTTGTTCGGGAGTGTTATCCTAGAGTTGTAAAGACATTTATTATGTAATGAAATGTATTTCCCATCAGAAAACTTGCATACTCAACACTGCATGTTAGTTTGTCTATTCAACCCTGAGTATGCTTGCAAGGAGGTTTAAAAAGGCACAAGAAGGGCAGTTTGGAGTCAAGCTGGCCGAGATAAAAAAGGACAAATTCTGTAATAATTGGATGACGCCAGCGCTAACCACAAAGAAATGTCAACAATGAACTGGAGGTGTTCTTGCTAAGACTAAACAAGGGTTGCAAAATTCTACAATATGTCACTGGTAAGGCTGTCACGACAGTAAAAAAAAAAATTATAATAATAACAATAATAATAATAATAATAATAAGTATGATATAGTGCTACAAAGAAATTATTGTGATAAATGATAATACTGAAACTACTTTATGCCACTGGATCATCAAAAGCCATAAGCTACATAAAATAAATATCAGACTGAACTACCCTCTGCTGCTCTAATCTTACTTTATTACATAAAAATGGCAAAAATCTCACCACTATTACAAATAAAATGTACACACGATAAATATTGAGCCCCAAAATATACTGCTTCAGCTTTTCATATATTCAACAATAAGTCAATATAGTATTTATCATGACAGGCTTAGTCAACCACGATCACCATATTCATACTTGGCAAGAAGAGTGAAGTGTCTTGCTTGAGGACACAGCAGAATGAAGTAGGTCTCCCATCCTAGTATATACCAGACCCAACCCTGCTTTGCTTCTGAGATCAGAGAATGTCAGCTATATTTTTGCTTGTGAAATTCTCAGCTTTCTCACAATTCTAACTTTTTAGTGATTTGTTAGAATAGTTTTAATCCCGTTCTTCAATCAGCAGTCGTCACAACAACTGCCACCATATGTCAGGTCGCCAGTAAAACATTAGGTTCTCTTCCCCACTTACCCAGCTGTGTTCTTTCAACCCTGGTACAGATTTAGTACCACAATTTACACTAACAAGCTCAATTGGATCTATTAATAGGGGAAAACAAGGCCAATGTAAATGAGCTGTTTAGTATGCACGGCAGGCTTAACCGGTATAGAAAATAAAACATTACAATGCATGGCTTCAGTGCCTATTAAATTATATGCAGATTTTGACCAATTGCAAGACACCTAATTACTGCATAACTTAGAATAATATTTTACATGTAAGTGCAGAGAGCATGTTTTCTAATATTGTGTGGGGACAGATATTCTCTAACTTAAGCATCCAAATAAAAAGCAAAGACATATCAATTAACATATAAAAGAGAAAAAAAAAAAAAAAGGGTTGTGAATATTCTGTGACCCATTTTAAGAAAACAATGACATTACATTCACAGTATATGGCTTGAAAATAGCAAAGTGGAATAATTTCTTCTGAATAATATGCCCATGTTGTGCTATTTTTTGGTCTATGTTATAATGTTGTTTCCTCATCAAAAACACAACAAAACAGCTGTGTTTTGTTTCATTCACACACGTTTAGAACAACAGGAGTGCTCCATGGTATTTTTAAACTCCTGGAATTGCCAATCTCTATTGAATTTAAAAACTGCTCACTTAAAAACTACCACTACATGACATCACAAGGTGGAAGAGAGCATTTTGAGCTTTGGAGATGTAGACAGAATAAAAATGCAGAATGATGTGTGAACTCAGGCATGTTTTTGAGGAGGTAACAACATTCTAACACAGATAAAAGCTCACAAGAGTCAATTTTGCCTAGTGTACGACCTTTAAATGTCTTAATGAGCAATGTATGTAATGCCAACATTGATCAACCCTTGCAAAAATCTCGATTAGTGCAGGGATCAACCATTTTGGTTTTCTGACCAAACATTGCAGTTTATTTCAATATAAGTTCATTTTTAAACACATCCAGGAGAGAATGAAATCTGAACTGATAAACTAATGCAAGAATCATGCATTTCATGTTTGTAAAGATTTTGTTAAAGGAAAAGTAACGTTTTTTAAAATTTGAGCCTTATTTCGGTAATACAACAAGTTGTTTTACTCACCCATAGCACTTTGGTGTCATATGGAGCATTTCCGGAGATGTTTTAGATTAGCGTTAGGCTAACGCCGTTAGCCTAACGGCCATAGCCATAGCTCGGGGCATTCCCCGAGCATGTAATATGCCCCGTGCGGGCTCCAAATAACACAAACTTTAGCACTTTTCAAATCATAGAAGCTCAATGTCTTTAGTCTACGATTTTGTTTGGTCAAAAGTGGCCTGTAATCCGAGATTTAGCCATAGTTTCGAGTAGATGAGGACGCCAGTGCGCATATGCGGGCTGTGCTCTCAGCTCCCGGGACCCAAACATGGAACGCATAGCTGTAAACTATGGATAAATCTCGGATTACAGGCCACTTTTGATTCAAACAAAATCGTAGACTAAAGACATCGAGCATCTATGATTTGAAAAGTGCTAAAGTTTGTGTTATTTGGAGCCCGCACGGGGCATATTACATGCTCGGGGAATGCCCCGAGCTATGGCTATAAGTCGCGTTAGGCTAACGGCGTTAGAAAATGGAAATGCTCCATATGACACCAAAGTGCTATGGGTGAGTAAAACAACTTGTTTTATTACCGAAATAAGGCTCAGATTGTAAAAAACTTTACTTTTCCTTTAACATTAGAAATTATGTTACTTAAAGGTCCTATATTACAGAAAATTCACTCTTGTGAGTTTTAAGCCATGGTATAATGTTACCTGCTCAACAACATACCTGGAGTTGTGTTTTCTTTCATTCACACATGTTTCAGTAATCCTTTATTACTCCTCTGTCTACATCTCCAAAGCTCAAAGTACTCTGACTACTGTGATGTCATGTAGTAGTTTAGTTTAGTTTTTCACTTTAATTTTCAAGTTAACTGCTATAACCTTTACTTTTAGTGTAATATAGGCTCTTGCGATTTGCTTTTCAAAACGCGATTTCAGCTGTGATCCTGCCCAAATCCAGAATGAGACACAAACTAATAGCGCAGATGACAGTCTATGCTACTCTATTTGGGACACTATTTCTGCCCACTACCTTTCCAAGAAAACACCTCCCTACCTCCATCGTTCAATTGGAAACTAGAAGTCATCGTAACAACTACTCCACAATGCTGAGTACATAATTGGTTGCCATGGCTTTGTCGACCTCACAATAAAGACGAAACCAACTGAAGTGGAACAAAATGACTACGGAAACTGTACCCTGAAACCCAGACTGTCTCATGGGAGGAAGTAGCATTTTAGTACAGGACGGAGAACGACGCAGAACCCACCAAACAGCTTTTTTCCAGGGCCTTAGCGTTTGATCCAGCCATCTCACTGCATGGTCACCTTCCCACCTCTCTGCTATCTGCCCTGCCCTTACAGAGGTTATTATTACCACTACCACAATGTTGCCACAGCCTAACAAGCATTTCACAATTAAAAATGACATTACAGACATCACCGTGTGTGTGTTAGTGAGCGCGATGTGCACTTTCTCAGTCATTTGGAGCCATTTTTTTTCCTTGCTGCAGGAGTGGGGAGTAATGAGTTGCATTTACATGGACTTGAGGAACTCTGGATAAGCTGTAGCTCAAACTTTAGTTTCAAAATACTTTTTACTAAGACTACTACAAGACCTTGAGTGACGGAGTTTTTTTTTTTTCTCGCTTCTTAGTTAAAGGGCCCATATTACTCTGTTTTCTGATCTGTTCTAATGCTGTTTCCTCATCAAAAAATAGCTGCAGTTGTGTTTTATTTCACTCACACATATTTAACACACAAATCCTGCATAATTTGGCTGAGTTATTTTGTCAAACTGAAAATATTTAGTTCCACCTTATGATGTCATGGAAGTGCTCCACTGTGTTTTTAAACTCCATACACCTTCACTAGAATCATTTGGATGATTTCAGTCCTGGAATTGCCAATCACTTTTGAACTAGGCAAGGTAAAAATTGAAATTTTAACTTAAAAACTACCTCTTCATGACATCAAAAGGTGGAACAGAGCATTTTGAGGTTTGGAGATGTAGACAGACTGATAATAAGATTAAGCCTTTATTTGGTCTCACACACAATGACACACAGTGACACACGGGAGAAATCTGACTTCTGCATTTGACCCATCCTTTTTCAGGAGCAGTGAGCAGCCATCTTTCGGCACCCGGGGGCAGTACCGTGAAGGGTCTTGCCCAAGGACCTACACTGGCTTGCTCATTGCAGGGGGAAGGGATTTGAACCCACACCCCCCAGGGAAAGTCAGTGACTTACCAGTTGAGCTAACCACCGGTTAAAGGATGACTCAAACGTGTGTGAATTAAACAAAAGACAAATTCAGGTATGTTTTTGAGAAGATAACTTTTTTTTTTTAACAATAACGGAACTACAAGCTTCCATTTTTAACAAACAGAAGCTTGTAGTTTGAACTGACAACTGACTTGATTGGCCATGGGCTACGTATACGCCAAATGATAGACATTCGTAACGCTCAATAAACGGCCGTTGGCAATCGTAAACCACACCTCCACTACGAGGTATTCAGTAGGTGCTCCCAGACCATATATCACTTGTGATATGGTCTGGTATAAACCAGGCAAGGCAAGACCCTTCACGGTACTGCCCCGAAAGATGGCTGCTCACTGCTCCTGAAAAAGGATGGGTCAAATGCAGAAGTCAAATTTCTCCCGTGTGTCACTGTGTGTGTCATTGTGTGTGAGACCAAATAAAGACTTAATCTTAAATCAGATGAACTTAAGATAAAAACCCGCCTTTTGTAGCTGGTGAAGATTGCAGAGGACATTTTGATGCCGAGCGGTCTGGTTACATATATATGCTACTGAGCTAAATAAAAGTATCAGCAGGTCTTGAGTGATTCAGCACATTTGAGCTCATTCAATTTAAAGTTGGACTATCTCAGACGCACTATCTTTTATTATCTTTTATTACAGGTGAACTTGGCCTGTGTCCCTTTTGTCCTTTAAATCCGTGAGCCATTACAAAAGGGTTTATTTGGTCCCTTTGACTTTTGTAGCTTTGTAATTACATTCACCACTCACCTTTGTTGTTGAAAATGTGTTTTATTTGTACTGGACAAATTGATTCATTTAAGATTAAGACACCAAAGCACATAAGCTCCTTTATAGTTTGTTCTTTTCAAAAAGCCAGAAAACTATGGAGGATAAACTGATAAACATGTATATGTTCTTTTGTCTTTTATCCTTCATGTGAAGCACTTTGGTCAACTGACGTTGTTTTTAAATGTGCTATAGAAATAAATATGAAATGAAATGAAATGAAATAAACTGCACGGTGGTTACAGAGGCAATAAAATTATATTTGCTGATAGGGCTGTGCAGTTAATCACATTTTAATAGAGATTCGGTCTTTTCTAGTCATCAATGTTATGCTTGGGGCTTTTTAATGGAGAGGAACAGTCTCTGTCAGTAAAAGTGTGTGAAGGGTTTGAAGCAGAGTTCAGAATTTGGCGGAAGAAATTTGACTATGTTTTGTTCATGGTTAAAAGTCTGCATTTCTGCTCAGGAAATTCACATTTAAAGTCATTTTTTTCTTGTTTTAATAGGACAAAACTATTATTGGCAATATGAGGAAAAAATGCCACCCAGCCCTATTTGTAGGTACATTAATTTAATTATGTGTTTATTTTGCACCATGGCCTGAGCAGGCAAGCAGATGAATCCCTTTCGATCATATAAAATGAGCACAAAAAGCTTAACGTTTGCTAATAGCATGCATCAGTGTCATTAAAATGATGAACCAGATGTGGTGTCACGTTCAAATAGTCCCCCAGAGCCACGATGTGATACATTTACGAGACAAAAGATGGAAGCAGTGAATCTAATAATTTATTTGCAAAATCACATATGGAGATAAAAATAATGTTACAAGTGCCCGAGCCAATACCATCTGAAGCCAACAGGGGAATGGGCCAGAAAAAAAACAACAACAACAATAATGCCAGGTGCAGTAGCAACCAAATCTATTTTAATTGGGATCACACGACCTCTCGTCTTTATTTAGATTGCAATGTAATACGCTGCATTAAGAGACGGCAAATGGAGGGTTTTCAAATTATAAGGCCATTACTTGTGTACACTACTACATTGTGTTCACACAAGTTGAAACAAAGCAAAGCTGACAGTGAGCTAAAAATAGTTTTATCATAGCCATGCAGTATATGAAAACATGTATTTGCATAACAATAGGTATGTTTTAGAGAGTCTTTGATCATCTATATAGTGACAATGGTAGTTTTTGGTTATGTTTTGTTAATGGTCACATTTTTTCCACCTTCAAGGTACTCAAAGTGCTTTTACAACAAGGAACCGCACACACATTCATACAGTGTGCAGACAGTGTGCGCAAACACTGCAGACAAGATGGGTTAAAGGAAAAGTAACGTTTTTTTTACAATCTGAGCCTTCTTTCGGCAATAAAACAAGTAGTTTTACTCACCCATAGCACTTTGGTGTCAATTGGAGCAGTATCGCAGAAGTTATGTTGGAGCCGTTCTGTTCTACTAATGATCCCATATCCGTTAGCGTGAGTGCTCGGGGCATTACTTTGCGGTGTCCAAATAACACAAACTTTAGCACTTTTCAAATCACAGAAGATCGCTGTGTCAGGGTAGACTTTTAGTGGATTCCAAAACGGCCTGAAACCCGATATCCAGCTATAGTTTCATTTGATGACGTCATCAGAGAGGACAGTGCGCATGCGTGAACTCAGCTGTTTTGTAAACACCGCTAGTCCGAAAGAAGCTAACACCGCTCTGAACTTTACTTTTCTGTTGCGATATCGGGTTTCAGGCCGTTTTGGAATCTACTAAAAGTCTACGCTGACACAGCGATCTTCTGTGATTTGAAAAGTGCTAGTTTGTGTTATTTGGACACCGCAAAGTAATGCCCCGAGCACTCACGCTAACGGATACGGGATCATTAGTAGAACAGAACGGCTACAACATAACTTCTTCAAAACTGCTCCAATTGACACCAAACTGCTATGGGTGAGTAAAACTACTTGTTTTATTGCCGAAAAGAAGGCTCAGATTGTAAAAAAAACACACGTTACTTTTCCTTTAAGTGTCTTGCCCAAGGACACAACAACAGCATTCATCTGTGTGGATCTGACTGCTCAGCCAATGATGTTTTATGTCAAGAGCGGGATTCGAACTGCTAACCTTTGGATCAGTACACAAACACTCTACCAACTAAGCTACTACCACCCCAGTGTAGAAAAAAAGAAAATTAAAAAAGCATAACCATAGTAATACTTTCAAAGTTGTCCAGATATATTAGGAGCGATAGGTATGGTTATTCCTGGTCTAGTCCTGGTCTTGTCCTGGTCTAGTTTTGGTCTGGTCCTGCACCAGGTTTAGTCCCAGTTTAGTGCTGATGTGAACGCACTATAATTTTCTTATAGTACACACTGTAACTTGAATTAGCTTTGAGTCTCCCAGCACAGCACTTCCAATACCTACTGTATGAGTCAGCTAATGCAGTTTACAACGATGCAAAATATTTGAACATTTTAACAAGTACATTCTCCATTTTGTTTCCAAGAAGCAACTTTCAAAAAACAACTAATACTGTAAAAGCCACTGTAAGCATTTCTTTTTTCCACCAGTCAATTCTCTGGTTAACAGCTGTCGATTATGCAAGTGTGGGGCCAAGTTCAGCTACATAACCAGCAGGATGTTCAAATTAGCTTTATTTGCAGCTTGTGACAGTGCAATGAAGTGATATCACCACAACCTAATTCACCACCGAGAGCCAGTCAAAAACACAATGCTTTTTCTTGGCTAAATTTACAAGTAATTACAGCTTAATAGTTCGTTGGTATTGGCCCTATTACAGCTCACTAAATGCATGTTTATCCTTTTGAGCCTCAGAATAGACTCAATAACACAAGGCAATCAATGGTAATGGCTTAAAGCAATGTGAAATATAAAAATGGCCACTCTAATTTTTATGTATTGACTTTTCATATGATATAAGATAGGAGACTTCATAATAATGCAACGGCTCACTTAGACAGTTATGGCAGCTAATAATAGCCCTGAAGTAATGGAGGTAACTAAAAGGTTGTAACAATATTAAATGACTTGGCCTGATCTGTTTATGCACAAGCCATTATATTATGTCAAAGTGGAGTCCAGTTTCAACCGCTACAGTAAATATGGGGAATAATGGGTTTTTAGGGAAAAGCATATTGGAATACTCAAAAAATGAAGTAGACATATAATAACAATTTGCAAGTGTATTGTGTGTATAGGTTAAAAAAATGCTTCTGTTCTTTGCCAAACATGCTGTTACTTAAAGCCCCAGTGTGTAGGATTCGTGGCGCATAGGTGGATGGTGCTATTGCACTTTCTGTTTTAGCTACGGCAGACCTCGAGGTCCGCGGTTTTATGTGACTATATCTAAGTCCAAAAGAATACTTTGATTTCATGATGGAAGTGAAAAGGCTTGGAAAACAATGTATTTTTGAATGGGGATCTTCAATTTCAGTAATTAACGGGTAAAAATCTTGTCCCTTTACACACTGTCCCTTTAAATGTCAAATGCTTTTCTCTATGGATATGTTATTGCTTTGTCTGGAATGTTTCATAGTCTGGTATTAAACCTTTTTATCTTCATGGAGACCAAACCAGTCTACGGATCTATCGAGAGGCAACCCCGCTCACCATCAGAATACCTGTTTTTCTAGGTATTTTTGAGCTACAAAACAACCTGCAATTAAAGAAATGTAAGGTAGAGGTGTTTAATGTCAGGTGGAACATTCCAGGCAGAGCAATGACATATCCATAGAAAGAAGGAGGTGATGGATCTCCAACCAAAAATAGTGCACCCTTTTATCTTTAAAAAAAAAAAAAATTTCTCCATTCAGACTGCAATTTCAATTTCTTTTGCACAATAATCATGTAGACCTATTTGGGACTAGAAAATAAGAGTGCACATACAAAGGGATGTGTCAATAATGAATGTGATAGTGATATTTTTAATATACATTATCACATAATAATATCCTGGACTGTTGTTGAGGCAACTTGATAATAAAAATGATAATAGCGGAATGGTCCTTTGCTCCGTTTCACTGCAGCCAACAAGAAGAAATTACACTTATTAAACTCTTTTTAAATCTTATTCTTTGGGAATATGACAGTAATACTAGCACTAAAGGCTTTGGAGAAACTGTGACAATATTGTACCACATGATTTGTATAATGTTACATAGGCCTGTCACAATGATTATTATATTGATTTACCGTTCAATATATGATGGAACAATATTGGTCAATATTTACTGACCATTTTCTTTACTTACTGGGAAATTTTGGTTATTTTCTGGCAATAATTGGCAAGATTTGAGCTGTAGAATTTTCCTGATTTATTTATTGCAGCTTATACTTTTTAACCATATTGTGCATTTAGAAGAGTTTTGGTGGTATAATTATGCTTTAGGGTTACTGTGTCAGTGGCATAAATTAGTTTCAATATTATCATTTATCGTCTAAATTTTTTTAGCAATATATCACATTTCAAAATCTGTTATCATGACAGCTAATGTTACACTCCGACTATCATTATAAAAAAAAATAGCAGCAGTAGTAGTAGTAGTAGTAGTAGCTGCAACACTATAAACAATAATAATAATAAATATAGCTGCAAGCAGCAATGTGGGGCCAAGCACCGAAGGTTCATGTAGGCCTCAGCATGTAGGCCGCATGCAGGGTCTGACAGGGTCTGACAGGGTCTGACAGGGTCTAACAGAGTCTAACAGGGTTTAACAGGGTCTGACAGGGTCTAACAGAGTCTGACAGGGTCTGACAGGGTCTAACAGGGTTTAACAGGGTCTGACAGGGTCTAACAGAGTCTGACAGGGTCTAACAGGGTTTAACAGGGTCTGACAGGGTCTAACAGAGTCTGACAGGGTCTAACAGGGTTTAACAGGGTCTGACAGGGTCTAACAGGGTCTGTTCTGACAGGGTTAGGCCCTGTGTGTATTATAAAGAACGGTCACACTTCAGATACGTGCCATGAATCTTGTGAAAAAAATGAAAGATCACATTTAAAATGGGATCAGTCCATCAGTGGCTCAGTCAATAGCAGGTTGGGCCAAGTCCGAGTCACCACAGACACAAAGAGAACTCACCACAGTGTTTACACCAGCCCACTTCATGAAAATGTGTGAGGTGCCAAAACAACAGAGAAGGAGTGCTTTTACAGGCTGGTGTCATATGCGGTCATACAAAGGGAAGAAACTACTGGAGGTACCACAATTATTTATCTAGCCTATGTCTAATCTACTACTGTGTAAACGAACCAGAAACAGGTTAAACCACAGTCAGTTCTAGCTACAAGCATACTAAACTTAAATGTTCTGATCTATGCTATAGTGTTGTTTCCTCATCACAAACAAACCTGGAGTTGTGTTTTGTTTCAATCCTACATGTTTAACACAAACCCTGGATATTTAGGCTGAGTTCTTCCCTCAAACAGAAAAAACTCCACCTTGTGATGTCAAGTGGTGACATGCTTCACTGTGTTTTTAAACTCCATACACCTTCACTAAGTCAAAGTCAAAGTCAGCTTTATTGTCAATTCTGCCATATGTGTTCAACATACAGTGAATCGAAATTTTGTTTCTCTCTGGCCAGGTAGTGCAAAAAGACAGTGTACAAAATACAATATGAAGACAAAACACAACAAAAACTATCTAAGACAGAGATCTAAAGTTAAAACTAAAGTCTACGGTCTAAAATCTTAAACAGTGCAACATAATAAATAAATACCTATATACAGATTTCCAAAGTGTGCAGTGTGCATCAAAATGTGCAATGGAAGATACAGCAGTGAATTGGTCATGTGCAGTAGAATGTGCATTGGAGTTAAGATAAAATAAAAATAAATGTGCAACAGTAGTAATTCTAGTGCAATAACAGGAGTAAACAACAGTACTAAAAAGTCCAGTAGTAAATGTGCAATAACAGTAGTAAACAACAGTGCAACGGGGGTAAAAATCAATAACAGGAGTAAACAACAGTACTAAAATTCCAGTAGTAAATGTAAATGTGCAATAACAGTAGTAAACAACAGTGCAACAGGAGTAAATCCAGTCGTAAATGTAAATGTGCAACAGTCGTCCTTAGCAGCAGTTTTTTAAAGTGTCTAGAGTGATAGGTCTTTTTATGGAATACAGGTTATGCCAATATGGGGGGTGGGGGGTGGGAGATGGGTAAGGTGTGAGTTCAGCCTCCTGACAGCCTGGTGGATGAAGCTGTTTGAAAGCTTGGTGGAGTGGGCCCGGAGACTCCGGTACCTTCTCCCCGAGGGCAGGACACACAGGACAGGGCACTAGAAGATGTCTAGGCAGTACAACAATGTGCACCCAGTGTACAAATTTGAAAACTATTGAATACTATGTGTATTACAGGATGTGTATTACAGGATGTGTGTTACAGGATGTATGTTACAGGATTTGGGCAAAACTTATTATCATGGTTCCCCACAGAGACAGAGGCAAATTGTTGGGGTGTTGAGTTGGGTCATAATGCTTTTTGCTTCAGACTATATGCAAGGAAATATTTTATGTTTCAAGTTGATTATTTTATATTTTTGTATTCTTTATATTTTTGCTGTATGTTTTACTTCTTTCACCTCCACAGCATTTAAGGTGTCACATGCAGAGGACAAACTAATACAAACTAAGACTAATACTAAAACTAATAAAGTGTATGTTTAAGGGGCACGACACTTTTTCTAGTGGGAGGACCATTGCCTGCTTTTCTCAACAGAGATGTTATTGCTTTGTCTGGTTCCACAGTATGGCATTAAACTCACCCTCTCCACAGATCTAACCTGTATCTTGCTTGTTTCCATATAGACTGACCAATTTTGGAACATTCCAGGCAAACCAATAATCTCTCTATTAAGTATGGGACAAGATCTTCTGCCACAAGATCTCGTGATACAAAATTGCCACCAGACTGTGCACATATGTGGAAAATGATCTTGTGAGATTTTATTTTCATGTGTTTTCATTTGGATTGGACAAAGTTAAGCGTGAGTGTGTTACACCTTCTTGAGAGATGAAATTCCAAAACACAGCATTATAATGACATCAAAAGTATAAAATAGAATACATTTTAAAAATGTCACACCAAAATTGTCTTTTCACCTGCCCAAACAAAATAATTGTTTTCAACTATTCAGTTACTATACAGTACGTACACACTATACATGATTCAGTAATGTACTCTATATGATGCAAATCATACCTGTAAATAGGTATTTTGCTGAATTTTTGAAAATATCTTGAACAAAATAATGTTGAAATAAAGGGGCCAAATGGTTTACTTCAACAGCTTGCAAACTTCACCCCAGCACATGACCTGCGTGTGTGAGAGCCAGTGCTTGTCTGTTTAATATATGGTAAGCATATGTGCTCCTCGGGTCCCACTTGTAATTTTGTAAGTTTGCATTGACGTGGCGGTCAACAGCATGCACCAGAACAAGCACTTCATTCATGATAAGCTATAATCAGCTATGTGCGCATACACACAGGCGGAGAGGACGGTTAGAGGAGACACTTGAGAGAGGAGCCACATAGAAATGAGTCCACAATGCCCACTATATGAGCAAGCAAGTTCAATATCTGCCCCTTAGTGTGGCTTGTAAAATGATTTGTTTCACAATCAGTTAGTTATAATTATGTTCTTTTAAATGTCTATATTGTGTCTTTGAAATGCCCTTGGCTAAAATGACAATGAAAAGAAAAAACACACATGAGAAATCTTATTGCTGTAGCAGTCATCACACAGAGCTCCCTATAGTTCATATATAGTGCACATTTGGTCTGGTCAGGAACTAGAAGCTAAGAAAAAGTACATTAATAAACCAGGAGATCTGCTTGCATGGATGGACAATATATGACCAGGAGAGGGGAATATTAAAGGGCCTGTATGTATGGATGTAAAATGTGTCTACATATACAGTGGTACCTCACCTTACGAAATTAATTTGTTCCAGAAGTGGTTTCGTAATGTGAATTTTTCGTAAGTTGAGTAGCTATTTCAATGAAAAAAGCCTGATTCGTTCCAAGGCCCCGATCCAAGTTTTTTTTATAGTGTAACTTTTTTTTATAGTGTAACATTGTGTTCTGCGTAGAGACTGTAGACCCAGGACTAAACGTGGACTATACCAGGTCTAGACCAAGGTCTAAACCAGGACTAAACCTGGACTAAACCAGGACTAGACCAGGTGGATTAAAGCGCCGTGCGTGGGTCTATTTCCTGGTTTCGTTTCGAGTCACGGCTGAGGCGAGCAGCGAGGGGGACCGCACGCAGCCTGAGCGCATGAACGAGACCCGTGCTCAAACCGTGCCTCCTCTAGACCTCCTCTAGACCTGGTCTAGACCAGACCTGGTCTAGACCAGGTCTAGACCACCACGGCTCTTGCATGCTTTTGTTCATGCGCTCAGACTGCGTGCGGTCCCCCTCGCTGCTCGCCTCAGCCGTGACTCGAAACGAAACCAGGAAATAGACCCGCGCGCGGCGCTTTAATCCACCTGGTCTAGTCCTGGTTTAGTCCAGGTTTAGTCCTGGTTTAGTCCAGGTTTAATCCTGGTCCAGTCCTGGTTTAGTCCAGGTCTAGACCTGCTGGCAGCCCCGCGCCGGGTCACACGTGTCAGAGCGCAGTTTTCTCCCCCCTCCCCCTTCCCCCCACACTTCACTATTAATAATTTTGTTGAAAATCTATGAAAGTTTGAGTGTTTAAACGAGAGACAAATGTGAGAAAAGTTTAAATCCAGTCTGAGAAAAGCGTATAATGTGTGTGGCTGAGCGCGCATTATTTGAATTTTTGAGATTTCGCGTTTCGTAACTTGAATTTTCTTTCGTATCTAGAGACCAAAATTTAACGTGAAGGCGTTTCGTAACTTGAAATTTTCGTTTGTTGGGTCTTTCATAAGGTGAGGTACCACTGTATTATATAAGCAGCTCTTGAAGTCAAAATTATTCTCATTATAAAAAGTTTTATTGTCTCATAATCAGAAAGTGTGGAGTTAACATGCTAGTTTTTGTTAGCTGTTGTGATGGCAAAACTCCGCTCTGGTCTCTGAAATTTGTGAAAAGTGTTTATAAACCCGTTAAATAATAAGGATAGTTGGGATGTATAAGGTAAATGAGGACCAATGAGTTTCAGTTAAATGGCGATCCTGTTGTACGTGCCATTTTGAGGACTTCTGATCATTGAATTGCAAATTGCTATTTCCTTCACTTCAAGTAGTATTTTTTTCCTATATTATGCAAACTTGACTCTTATGAAATTTCTGCCGTGCTATAATGTTTTTATCTCATCAAAAACATACCTGGATTTGTGTTTTATTTTGATTTGCACGAGTAATCCTCTATTATTAGTCTGTTTACATCTCCAAAGCTCAAAATGCTCTTTTCCACCTTATAATGTAGTCATGTAGTGTTAATGTTGTTGTTTTTTTTACGTTAACAGCTACTTTTTACCTTTTGTTCAGTGGAGATTGACAATCCTAGGGGTGAAATCATCCAAATGATTGAAGATGTATGGCATTTAAAAATACAATGGAGCACTTCCTGTATTGCCACATGACATTGTGAAATCAGGTGGAACAGAGAGTTTTCTGTTTGAGAGAAGGACACAGCCTAAATACACAGGGTTTGTGTGTTAATTTGTGTGAATGAATGAAACAAAACACAATTCCGGGTTTGTTTAAGATGAAGAAATAACATTAAAACAGATCAGAAAATAGCGGAGTACTGTATGGACCGGTTAATAAAAGTATATATTTAAAATGAATCAACTTGAAATATAAACTATTTCCTTTTGATCAACAGTAATTCTTTGCATATAGTCTGAAGCAAAAAGCAGCATGACCCAACTCCCTCAGTTCAATTTGTGTCTGCCTCTGTGGGGAACCATCATAATAAGTTTTGACCAAAACCTGTAAAACACATTCTTTTCTTTCAGACAAAATAGTGTTCCAAATTGTGTAGCATTTCTTGGACTGTCTAGACAGCCTTATTTCACAGATAACGTTAGATAACACTGCCACTTTTAAAAGCAGATGGTTTCTAATGTCGGTCATACTGATTCCACCAAGGGGAAAAAAAGCAATGAAATTAAATTGAGCCATTTGGTTGATTGCAAAAGTAGCAGGTGCCCCGAGGCAACGTGTAGCACAACAAAACACTAATGGTAATAATAAATCCTGGTATAAAGTGTACACTATATGGCTGTGTGTGTGAGGAAAATGCGATTTGAGATCTTTTTATTTGATTCTAGGGGCAGACGCTCATTCAATTCGCATCTCGCTGTTGCCATAGCGATCATTATCTTCCACAGCCCGCCCCTGCCTCCCATCACAGATCTGATTAAACAGCAGAGCATCTCTACTGTTAAAAACCAGCGGGATATTTATTCATTTACCAGTTTTACTACAAGACGCAGACTGTTCCTTTATAGAGATACAGTACGGTTTTAACAGTCTAATTCTCTTACGTGTGGTGCAACTCTGAAATAGGTATTGAGTCTTCTAGCTTTTACATGAACAAACATCTGTACAAGACTATTTGGTATAATACAAAAGGCTACAGTGATAATAGGGAATAGTCTGTCTGCTGTGTCCTTTTTGGATGGATCAAAATGCATAATGATGTTTTTTTATGTTGTTTTTGTTATTTTTACAATGTCGATGCCATACGAAAGCTTGAAGACAAACTAATCTAAAGTGGACCTATTATACAAACTGAGCTTTTAAACATGTTGTATTTGGAGCGATTTTCAAGACTGATCATCTCCAATTGTGCTGCCCCCTGGTATATCCTCACTGCTCTGTATTTACTTTCCCCTGCGGAATCCTACCTGATATAGAAGAAGAAGAAGAAGAAGAAGAAGAAGAAGAAGAAGAAGAAGAAGAAGAAGAAGAAGAAGAAGAAGAAGAAGAAGAAGAAGAAGAAGAAGCAACTTTATTGATCTCACACTGAAGAAATTCTTCTCTGCATTTAACCCATCCTGTTATTAGGAGCAGTGGGCAGCACATTACTGCACCCGGGGACCATCTCCATGATCTTCTTGCTTCGGTTTGGTCAGGACCTCAGCTGGAGGATTTTACCTGGAGCATGTTTTGGGTTGATGGGGGAAACCGGAGTGCCCGGAGGAAACCCACCCAGACACAGGGAGAACATGCAAACTCTACACAGAAAGGCCCAGGCGACCTGGGGATCGAACCCGGAACCTTCTTGCTGTGAAGCGTGAGTGCTAGCCACTCAGCCACCGTGCTGCCAAATGGTGGTATGGTGGTATTCAGCAGTGGTGTGTAGTCATTTTGGTACAAATCACAAAAAAATACTAAATAAATAAATAAATAAATCTCGCTAATGATGTGCAGCTATCCATTGGAGGTTCTGGCAGTTGCAAGGCTCTTTGTTGTGATGACTTTTACAGCGACGTCAGCTTCCGTTGGGCATCTCAGTTTTCAAGTTCAGCTGACTTGTTTCTTTTATTAAGTCACTTTAGATCAATATTGCAATTTCAAATGCCTATTATCATTATAACTGAATGATTCACAAGTGTCATAGATTATAACTACATATCAGACACAAGCACAGTAGCTCTTAGGTGGTTTAATCTGTATTTTATTGACCGATAACTGTTCCATTGTTTTATATTCGAAATTTCTATTGGTTCAGTGTTCTCCTTTGTGAAGCCTTGTGATACTATTGCTGTTGTGATGTGTTGTGACTGCCATTGTCAGTCTGAAAGTAGTCGTCTGAGAAGCTTGAAATTATACTGCCCTAATGGGAGGAGAGAGAAATTACCCTGAAACCTACCCTGAAAACAAGTTCAGGGCTGGTTTCAGGGCAAACTCCTCCCCTAGGGCAGTACTAGTTTATCTCTCCTCCCTTTAGGACAGTATACATTCGAGCTCCTCAGACAGTACTTTCAGAATGTCTTCAGAATGGCGAAACACATTGTGCAGATGAATCCCTCTGAAACCTTTACTAGCATTTTCTTTCAGAGCCAAATGACACAAATCAGTGATAGTGCTGTACGATAATTTCCATATTTATTTTTGCTTTGGGCTGAATATCCTGACATAACCCTTTGCCTTTTTAATGCCTCGGGACACTGGCTCTACAATTTTAATTTACTGCTGAATGATAAACAGAACAAATATTGTGAATTAGCTGTAAATGGTCCTTTAATACAAGTTTAGTGTTCACTGTAATCACCAGTAATATTCTTTGACATTACAACATCATCTTTAATCTGTCCTCTATCTCCCCTTTACAAGCTTGCCATTTTTTATCACTGCGTACTGCTCGTATCCGATGGCCACGTTGTACTAAATAACAAGCTATGTTAGGGGGTTGGCGCGGCGATTAACAAATTAACAAAGACGTTCACAGGCTTTGCAACACTAGGGGGTACAGGAGCAGAGGGTGAGCCAGGAGAGGACTGAGCGGGCTTGCACTGGTGAATCACAAAAAGACGGTACAGTACGCAATCACTTAGTAACTGCGCTATCTCTGCAATCACGCGTCGCTCCCATTGTTATGCTAATTGGAAATCTTAATTTGAGACATAATATTATTGCCTCGTTATTTGCCGGGCTTGCTAAATTAATACACAAGCATGAAAAGCCTAAAGGAATAGAAAGTAATTTGGATATTAAAAATGTTGTAATAAAGCTGTCACAGATTCGTTGGAAGTCATTTGAGCAGAGGGGGGTGTGGGGTCTTAGAATAAGCGGCGTGCTCATCAAAATCATTACTCGAGCAGAGGAGGGGAAATACGCTACTGTAAATGCACTGAAATGGGGAAAATAGTTATTGCTGCAAGTACAATTTTAACTTTTACCACTGCTCATACCAGCACGAGTCATTTGAACTAATGGAGGGTTTGGGAGTTTGAAGCAAATGACCAAACTCATCAAAATCATTACTGGAATAGAAAATGGGAAGAACAGTCTGTTGAAATGAAAATCGTATTGCTGCTACTACAACTACTGCAGCATTATGCAATTAGTGCTACAGTCATTCTTATTATACTGCAACGTACACAAACTAACCGTACTTTGTTGGCATCTATGTTGACACATTCTAATACTGATAATAAACTGTTCAAAAGTGTAAAGCTGTAGTTTCAAAGTAGATTTTGGTAGGGAAAGGTTTGATACTCGATTTTGATACCGCAATGATAAAAATAAATATACAGGGGGTCCTCGGGTTACGACGTTGATCTGTTCTTAAGACGCGTCGTAACCCGAATTTCGTCGTAAGTCGGATTTTGACTTTGATCTTCCAACCAAAGCACCAATAACCTTTCCATCTCAATAAGTAAACCACTACGCTTCTTGGTTATCACTGCCGCTTTCATAGGAGCAGATCAGAGCCCACATCAGGTACTTCCGCCCACATTGGGCACGCACACGAGGCCGTCTTCTTCTCCCTACAACCACAACAGAGCGTATTCTTCCGCCGTGTACCGCGCGCCGTTCGCGTTTGTTTACATCTCTAACAACGCTAAACCGCGTAAGACGGAATGATGCGTAATATATATATATATATTTTTTTTATGGGGGCGCGTTCGTAACCACGAAACGTCGTAAACCGAGACCGTCATAACCCGAGGACCCCCTGTATTCTGGCAGTCTTCCCTAGGGCTGTGGCTACAATCGAAATAGTATCTTACCATATTTAGACAGTATAATGTCATTTATAACATACAATTATAGTAATATAATAGTTTTGCTAAATGAGTGGAACTAGGCTTATCACAATAACAAATTAAGAAGTGATAAACCATAATATTGGAAATACTTTACACCACTGACACAGTAACAATAAAGCCGGATAATCCCAGTCAGCCATTTTTAAATAGACAATATTATTCAAAATGCCTGAGCTGCAGCCATAGAATGTAGTTATTCATAACTCTACAACTTAAATGTTATTGTATTACAACAAAAATCCCCCACATCTCCAAACTTTTACAAAGAAGATGTACACACAATAAATACTGAACCCCAAAATATATTGTTACAGTTATATATATTGTAAGTCGATATAGTCATTTTCATGACAGGCCTAAGTGGAACAGCCTTAATATTTGCCATCTTTAAACTTTTACTTTTAATTACTCCTGTTTTTAAATAAGAAAAACTAAGACGTAATTATTGAAAACGATAATATTTGGAGTTTGAGGAGAGACTGTTCTCAGAGGAACACAAAGACCCAGGACTCCGTGCCCTGACAGTCCCGCAGCACAGCGCCACACTGAGTAAACTGTAATAAAATCTTTAATAACTCTTCTTATTGTAGTGCGAGGATAGAAAAGAATTTTTTTTTAAAAGAAGTCCTTTGACCTTTTTGAATGACGGCGGGCACTTTGGGAACGCTCAGGAGGTACTAAAATGCAGAAAGTCAATGCATTTTCAAGACACAAAAGAGGACCACATTTCAAATCTGATGCATTAGATCTAATAAAACACATTCCTTGTTATCTGTAGTTGAAACTGTGAAAAAAGGTTGGTCTTAAAGAACATAACACCCAGGTCACAACATACCAAGGATTTTAAGAACTATTACAGCTGCTGCATTGATTTTCAAACTTGGTACACCTTTTATTTTCAAGGTACCACTTTAAATGGACTGACCTAAACTTCTAAATTAGAAATAAACTATTGAAAACATGGATTTAAATGCACTGTATCAGATTTTTTAGTTTGCAAAGTTTTACAAAGTTGATTTTCAATCTTGGTGCAACTGATTTTGAAACTTGGTGAACCAAGAAATTCTACTTTTTAAGTACCACTTTAAACAGACTGAACTAAAGTGGGTCAAAATCATGACTAAAATAGTAAAACCAGGACTCAGTCATGACTTAATCTCTTCTAAATTATCACTAAAATATTGAAAACTTGCATTTAATGGGACTGTACTTGATTTTTACTGTCTTAAAAACAAGACTAGTTCATTTGAAATGGTTTGCAGAGATGAGTTTATAAGTGCTTTTCACAACTTTCAGAAACCAGAGTGGGGTTTTTTCCATGACTGTAAAGAAGCTGCTCAAATCGGCTTCAGGCCCTTTAAGAAATAAAAGCATGAATAAAAGTTAAACTCTGCTCTAAATAATAAAGATGATAATATAATCATAATGAAATCAGGCATAAGACAGGATTTACTCGTACCACAGTAAATACTGATAAACAATTGTATTCAGCCATCCATCTTCCTCCGCTTATTCCATTTCTGGGTCGCAGGGGCAGCAGTCCAAGCAGTTCTGCCGAGAACACAATGCACCAGCCCCCATGGAACAATTCTAATTTTAATTAAGCACAAATTAAATTTGTTGATTAAATTAAACACAATTGTTTGCAGTATATTTTAGGCTTAACAATTCTAATTAAGCCTAAAATACATTATACTGCAAACAATTGTGTTTATTCTCTCAAAAATACGAGGGTTGTGTCAGGAATGGATCTGGAATATTTAGGCCACATTAAATGAAAATCTATTTATTTTTGCAGCCTCAAAATGATCATCAACAACACAAAATGTTTAATGTTCAGATTTTGCAAAGTCTTTATCTTTATAAATTGCTTCTATCACAAGTAACAAGAATACACAGTAATATCCAGTGAGGGGAAAAATACTTTAAACAGGTATTTAGTTACAGCTTACTGAATACCTGCATTAAAATGTATTTAATGTATTGTGTTACACCCAATCAGAGTTCTCTATTCTGTATTCTGAATACTTGGGAGAATTTCACATTGAGTTACAGTATATTATATTATAGTGTAGAAACACAATAGAGGTTTAAAACTGTTTTATATTTGTTTCACTATTAGTAATGCATTCATGTATTTCTGATTAGAGTAGGAGAAATTGCACTAGATAAGTGTTGTTGTTTTTTTCCCCCCCTATTTCTAAGCCGAGCTTGCCTTATAAAATACCACCATATTCCTTTGATTTTAGGGGAAACAAAAAACTGTTCTGAATACTACCAACTGAAAAAGTAAATGGACCTGAATACAGTTAGTCAAAATGTGTATTCTTGGTACATGTATTCATTTACTTCTACAACAATGGTAATATTGTAGATTACACACGTTTATGTTGCTTTGTTACAGTCTGTATCCTGTAAATGGTAGATTTGACTGAAACTATCAGTGTTCCAAAAACACATGAAAACACAGTGGTGTTCATGACTAAAATTCAACCAAATAACATTGAAATCAAGGCTAACCTGTTCAGAAAATGCATTAGGATGATGAGCAATTGCTGGTTGGATACACTTAACTTAGAGCAAAACCACTTTACCAAACCACTCCACCAGCTCTACAGTCGCAAAATGGGTTTCTGGAACATCGGGTTTTTGAATACACTTTTTTTGAACAAAATAAGTAAACAAAACTTGGATAAAATGTGTCACTGTAGCTCGCATTTGCTTTTTTGCTGGAAAATGAATGTGTATATTGAGTGTTTGTGAAGCCAGCCTTGAAATTACCCAGAGTTGACATGTCCGAAATGTCTGTTTTGCAATATGAAGACAAGGGGAAAGAAAAAAAATAAATAAAAAATCCATCAGAGGTCCTGTATTATGCAAAATAGAATGTTACCTCAATATTACCTCATCAAACACATACCTGTAGTTGTGTTTTGTTTCATTCACAAATGTTTGAGTAACCCTTTATTATTGCTGTTCACATCCCCAAGATAAAAATGCTCTGGTCCACCTTGTGATGTCACAAAGCTAGTTTTCAAGTTAATAGATTGTAGTGAAGGTTTATGTAGTTTAAAAACACATGCATTTTTACTGAGTTGCCGAGCTCCTGCATGTACCTGACCTGTAACCCCGCCACCTGCTTGCTTTCATGGAGATAGACACATTTTATACCATATTATTTTATTTCAATATGAAATCCCAGTTTATTTCAAACCCACAAACACTTTAAGACAAAAACTGGTCCACCCAAAGGACAAAACACCGAGCCACAAACAAAGCAATGTGGTCTACTCCATTCAGTGTAGTGAAGACTGCAGTGAGCGCTACACTGGAGAAACAAAACAGCCATTTCACAAGAGGATGTACCAACACAGACGGGCGTGCCAGAGTGGACCGTCATCTGCCGTACATCTTCACCTAGAAGCCACGGGCCATTCTTTTGAGGACAGTGAGGTTCAGATCTTAGCCAGGGAAAAGAATTGGTTTGAGAGGGGAGTTAAAGAGGCTATTTTTGTCAAAAAAGAGAATCCTTCTTTAAACAAAAATGCTGGAGTCAGACATAATTTGTCTCCCATCTATAATTCCATTCTTAAACCTAAATCAAACAAAAAAAAGAAACAATAGGGCTAGCCAGGTCAGGGCCAGAGGTGTGAAAAACAGTCGTTGTAGGGATGAATAGGGATGCTAATCTAGACGCCAAAGAAACAAAAGACAGAAACCAATAGGCGAGATAGTTTCGGAAAGTAGTTGGCTAGTTAGCTCCTCCCTGCAGTGAGATACAAGCATTACCAGCACTCTAACCAGAATTGACGAAACCTCTCGGATGAGCGTCGAAACGTTTTCGACCAAACAAACTTTGTCCAGTTGACAAATTGAATTTCTTCTTTTATCATATTATTTTATCATTTGAGGCAGACACTCAGGGAGCAGAGCCTCCAGAGAAAAGGTACACAGTGGATCTTTAAAATAATACACTTGGATCTGTCAGAAGCAAGTGCAAAAACACGGCGTGTACAGTATGTTGCCATTAAAAAATCCTGCCAGCAAGCTCACTGTCTGTCAACTGGGTTCATCTGGAGTGGAATAGCAGCCATCAGCATAACTGGGTCAGACATACTTCTCTCTCTGAATCAATATCTCCACTTAGCTTGTTTACTGGGACAAGGGCACGGTCTAATTAAAGACAGATCTAAGCCACTCAAACATGCATGACACATTCTGAATGGGCCGAGCAGCTGCTGTCCCAAATAATATGATAATGCACCAATTCTGTACACGTTTGCACGGTTATTTACAGTTATTTCAAAATTCAGAGTTATACATCCATGCTACATTTCTATAATTGGTTGCACCTTTCATCCTGTATAACAAATACAGCTCTGGAAAAAAATAAGAGACCACTGCAAAATTATCAGTTTTTTTCTGATTTTACTACTTATAGGTATGTGTTTGGGCAAAAAGGAACATTTTTGTTTGAGTCTATAAACTACTGACAACATTTCCCCCAAATTCCAAATAAAAATATTATTGTTTAGAGCATTTATTTGCAGAAAATGAGAAATGGTCAAAATAACAAAAAGATACAATGTTTTCAGTCCTCAAACAATGCAAAGAAACAAGATCAAATTCATTTTAAAACAACATAATACTACTAATACCCAGAAATTAATATTTGGTGCAATAACCCTTATTTTTAATCACAGTTTTCATGCGTCTTGGCATGCTCTCCACAAGTCTTTCACATTGTTCTTGGGTGACTTTATTCCACTCCCGGTGCAAGAACTGGAGTAGCTCAGCTTTGTGTTTGTGTTGGAATTCAACGCTGGAATGGAATGGCTGTAATACATGTAGAGATGCTGATTTCAGAAAAAAAAAATGCAGTGGTCTCTTATTTTTTTCCAGAGCTGTGTGTGACAAATCCTTAATTGATAATAACTTAATCACATGACATTCTAATGTACCATTCTTTTTAGAAAAGCACTGTTTACAAAAATTCTGGCCTGTAAATGGACAAAGTATGTTTTAATGATTTGCTGGACGCCCTTTAACCTCTTTAAAAACATGACAAATTCTGCATGTAGCTATTTCAAAAAACATTATATACTGAACTCATTTGTAACCATATTTTTACAGATTTGTTTACAACTATTTACACATCCAGGCCTGTAAATGTGCACGATATGTTTGGGTGACTTGCTAGCACCACTGGTCACCCTTTAGCCCCTGTATAGCATGTACAAGTGTGGCCTGACTGTTTTACATTAGAAGAGACGCGCATGGCTGCAGATGCTTGGGCTGAGTGTCACGGGGAAAAAGATGAAGATTCAGCCAAATGTAACAGCTGCGTTAACATGGTTTTGACCAAGAGGGGAACAGGGCCAACTATTTCAGATGATTGGCTCCAGCTTGGCATGCGCATAAAGAAATGTGTGGTGTCGTGCGGCCTGTAATGAATGATAACGATAAAAATGTCCTGTTTCACAATTAGCCGTTATAAATTATGATAAAGCTAATATGGATGGCCTTGTATTTCAAATACCATGTATGGGAGTATATAAAGCGGGGTATTAGGAAAATCTATACTGGCAATAGTGGTAGTAATAGGGATGGTAATAGTAGTAGTAGTAGTAGTAGTAGTAGTAGTAGAAGTAATAGTACTAGTCATGTCATTGTCTACAGCAGAGAGTGAAGCGATAGTAGTTGCATAATATCAGTAGTAGTAGTAGTAAAAAGTAATAGTGGTAGTATGAAGTAATAGAGGTGGTAGTAGTAATGGTACACAAAATCAGCAGCATAGTTGTAGTAATAGTTTTAGGGGTAGTATTAGTTGGCATAGTAACAGGACTAGTAGACTAAATCAGCAGCATAGTTGTAGTAGTAGCATTAGGGATAGTACTAGTAGTAATAGTAGTAGTAGTAGTTGGCATAGTAACAGTAGTAGTAGTTTGTAACAGTAAGTAATGGTATTAGTTACCACTAACTAAGTAAGTAGTGGTAGTAATGGTAGTCTACAGCAGCAGCATAGTTGTAGTGATAGCATTAGGGGTGGTAATAGTTGGCATAGTAAGTAGTAGTAGTAGTAGTAGTAATAGTAGTAGTAGTGGGAGTAGTAGCAGCAGCAGCAGCAGTAGTAGTAGTAGTAGTAGTAGTAGAAATAGTAATATCAGTTATATAGGTTTATTTGTGATACACATTTCTATTCTTTTTCACAAATATAATTTTGACATATCGGTTCAAAATACACTTCTTGATGGCATTAGCTGCTCCCTTACGATACCATAGATTTCAATTTGATGTCTCTAATTGGGCTAATTTTGCTAATGGCACAAAATAAATTGGTCAAGATGGCTACTAAATATACACACTATGTTCAGTATCCAATGTTAGATAATTACACTGAGACAAAGTATGATTTATTAAACCTGGGAGGTAATTTATTTGGCTTCTTCATTACTTTTTTGATAACAAGCTTCGTCCTGAAATAACACACGGAACTAATGAGAAAGGAAAGCTCCAAATCGATAAAAACGTACACTCTGGCCATGGTTATTTGATGAAGATGAAGATGGGGAAGGGCAATGCATCTTGCTATTTTTTCTTCTCTCTTTCTGTCAGGGGGTGTTAATTAATCCATTAAAATCTCAGAATAATTATGCAATGAGTAACCTAATCGTGCCCTGGCTACTCCACCTCTCCCCCATGGAGACAAATGCATATTTCATAACAGCCAAACAAAGCAGTTGTTAATGATACTGAGAGTAGCAGTGGCAATTCTAGTTGGAGAAATAGTATTCACAGCTAGGAATGAGATAATAAAAAAATAATATAATGATCAAAAAACATTTTATATAATGGTGAGAATCATCAACAAAGATAATCCCCAGTGTATCATCAACATCAGAAAAAACCTGTATTCTTCTACATCAGATTGTTTTCACTTAAAGGGCAGATATTATGATATTTTCTAATCTATGTTATAATGTCGTTTCTTCATCACAAACATACCTGGAGTTTAACACACAAATCCTGCATATTTAGGCTGGGTTCTTCTCTCAAACAGAAAATACTCTGCTCCACCTTGTGATGTCCTGCCGTAATACGTGCCACAATGGTCTACTATGTTTTTAAACTCCATAAACCTTCATTAGAACCATTTGGATAATTTCAGCTCTGGAATTCCCTATCTCTACTGAACAAAAGGCAAAAGGTAGCTGGTAACTTGACAACTACTACTAGATGGCATCACAAGGTGGAACAGAGCATTTGGAGCTTTAGGGCTGTAGGCAGACAAATAATACAGGATTACTCAAACATGTGTGAATGAAACAAAACAAAACTGTATGTTTCTGATGGGGTAAAAACATTCTAACATGTTTCTGTATAGGACCGTTAACAGTATTCATAGTATCATAGTGGTGGTAGTAATTTCAACAATACTAATCAACCACTATCTTATGTGGCCTACAACCAATGCCTAAATAAGTAACCATAAACGTGCCAATAGCACAAGACACAATGACTGCAACAGATATCATTATGTAACATGTCCTGGGGGCTCGACCTTCTGCCGTGGACACAAAAGCGTGACCACTTTCATGCTCGTTGATTTAAGACCTGAGCGCATCATCCCCGTCCGTGTCCCATATATCTTCCACGTCGCCACAGTAACGTCAACGCAAAAGGATCAATCATTGAAAGAAGCAGGAGCGGATCGTGACACCAATTAAGAGGTGATGTCGTACGCTAGCCATCACTCACGGTGTTCGCTAATGTGCTAATTACCAGGGCCGGGGACATTAGCGGGATAGCACGGTTCAGCCTCGGGATTGATCTCCATGTCCCGGTATTTCTGTCAGTCTAAGATCTGTGTGTGCATGTGTGTATGTGCGTGTGTGTATGTGCGTGTGTGTGTGATTAAATTGAACCCCCGCCCCGAAATGGTCTTGACATTGAGTTTCATCACAGGAGGGAAATGAACCGACTGGGGCAAAGGTGTCAACTGCTCCCATGCGTTTTTTTTATAGTGAGAAGCAATGACAATTATAGTTTCACAAGCAGTACACGTTGTAGAAGTAAATGCACTACTAATAATATTTGTAATACTAACTTTCCTTTAAAGATCCCATGACATGGTACTTCTTGATGCTTTTATATGGCTCCTTAATGGTTCCCTAATACTGTAAATGAATCCTTCTTCAAAATCAACACTCAGTGCATGAGAAACAGAGATAAGATGAGAAAGAGTATTTTTTCTCTCTCTGAACAGGCCATTATGGGAGTTGTTGCTTGAATGCAAATGAGGAGAAAAAAGATGGCCTATAGTAGAGGGTGGGGGCGTGGCCAAACTCTCTGCTCTCCGCTCTCAGCTGTGCGCTCTCTGATCCATTTCTGCGTTTTTGCGTGGAGAAGAGATTAGAAGCGTTCCATTGAAAAATAAACACATTTCCACAGAAAATAAAATTAAACCACTGCTGTTCAAAGGTCCAGAGGCTCAGATAAAGGACTTCCGAGCCTAGAAACACTCAGACGTGCCTCCAGGCAAATAAAAAAAACGCATTTCGCATTGCCTAGCGCATTCGCAGTCCAAACTCTCTGGGCGTGATTTACAGAGACGCTGAGTACAGACAGACGGGGGTGGAACTGCATTTGCATTTCTTTTTTCGATCTGACGTCAATAAGGTGCCTTGTTCAAAATCGCCCGTTTGAGCTCTGATTTTTTCTAATGCAGAAAAGGATCGCAAATGCTCAGTTTAGACATTTCGCAACTTTTAACCATGGGGGGGGGGGGGGGCTAAACAGGGTAGGGAAGCTCACATTAACGTTCAAAAACCTCAGAAAGTGAAAATTTCATGCCATGGGACCTTTAAAAAAAATAAAAAACGGCACATTACCTGCATGATTCCATTTGAAGCAGAAAGTATAAACCATAGAGAGGATCGTTCGTCATGGAGATAGAGGAGTTTTATGTCATACTGTGAAATATTATAGCCAAAGGAACAAAAAGGAAAAACATTCCCATGTAAACAAGCATGTTGGGTCCCCCCTCCAGGGCAAATGACCAAGGTCAAATACCAAAGGCAAAAGGAGAAAATAAATTTGTCAACTGGACAAAATTTTATTTGGTCGAATACGTTTCGCAACAACAAATAGGTGTGTTAATCTCAGAGCAATTTCACTGTAGCCAGCTCCTCCCTTCAGGCAGATATAAGGCTGTGTCTATCAGCATCTGACCAGAACTGAAGAAGCAGCTTGGATGAGCTGTGAAACATATTTGACCAAATAAACTTTTGTCCAGCTGACAAACTGAATTTCTCCTTTTGCCATGGATTCTACCTGGATGACTGAGGGATTCTACACACATCTGAAATACCAAAGGTTAATCTTGCAATATGTGAATATGTGGCAGCCATCAACAACTGTAGCCATTCTCAACCCCACAGACACAACAGACTGCAGATCAGGGCTGGACTGGGACAAAAAAACGGCCCTGGCATTTGTGTCTCAGAACGGCCCCTCATAATTAGTGGAGCACAACAGACTAATTTATGTGTGTTCCCCAAAGTAATGTACTTTACTATTGTTACGTCTTGGCCGAGGGGAAACACCTTCTTCACTACAGGGTTTGGAGCATCTTGCTTTGGGTGGTGATTTAAAAATTCTTGCATTCTAGCAGGTTCTGGACGGGAAAAGTAGTCTACTCTCTCTTCTCTCTCCTAGACTAGACAGGAAGAGGGACAGATTATTAGAGTTTATTAAGTGATGAATAGAAAAGCTAAATTAAAAATAAAAATATTGGAAACTACCTGGAAAAACTGTGGAACTATCTAAACCATCAAAACATTTAGTATCTTTAGGTTACATTTTTATTTTTTGATAATGATCAGATAAATCTCATACTAAGGCAGCACGAGGCAAGGCAAGGCAAGACGGCTGACGGGAAGTAATGATGCTCTCATTTAAGGTCGCTTAAATCGGCTTGTTCATGTATGATGTGTATGGAATTTGTTGTTTATCAAAAAAAGGCTGACCAATATGGATGTCACCAGTGGAGTCAGTAGTGTGGAAACATTTACAAGATTAAAAGGTTTCTTGTTAACCTAAAGTGTATTCTTAGACTTAGACTTAGACAAACTTTATTGATCCACAAGGGAAATTGTTTTGGGTACGATAGCTCACTTATCAAATACAATAGATGATATATGATGTATAACAGAGGGTAAAAGAACAAAAAGAAAAATAGATGGAAAAGCAACCAAAGAACAGTAGACCTGTGTCAGATGAGACACAATTATATACATATATACATATACATAAGATAATCAGATTTAAATAGAAAAGTAGTAGTCAAATATAAAATACAGTATCAAATATGATGTACAGTACCAGCTGTATACAGTTGTAGGGAGTATTATCTATTCAATCAACATGGTTTGGTTTGTTGTTTAGACGCAATGTAAATATAATCAAGCAAATAGACCACTGTAGATTGCCATCTAAACATAGCTAGTTAACTATGTTTCCAATCCATTTACTGTATGCTGAAGTGGGCTAATATCATGAAGGAAACAATAAATGATTAAATGATTTAGGGTGACCTTGTTGTAACCACAAACATGGATTCTTGTCAATATGAATTATGTTCTTAGTAGAGGCAAATAATCACTAGAGCTTTTACAACATAGTCCACGCTAGTACCCCACTGCAGATATTTTGAGCACTCAAACTTTAGAGCTAGCTGACCGGCTACTGCATCACAACCACTTGTTACCCCAGGATATTCATTCATTCATTTATTATTCATGCCGTTTTTGTGACCACACCCCCAGGCGAAATTCGCCTAGCACAGGGCTCTCAAGTTTTGAGCGGGGTCGTGCGTGTGACTGTAATTTCCGAGGACGGGGGGGGGGGGGGGGGGTGCGAGTGAACAATTTTTGGCGCTTGAATTGCGTGAGAAATGCCGTGTGAGAATTGCGTGTTGAGAGCCCTGTTTGTCTAAAGAGCAAACTTAAACTACAAAGCGACTAATGACAGTTATATAAATGAAGTTATTACCTGATGGTTCTGACTTTGTTTTATCATCACCGTCAGTGCGCGCTGAGAGGGGCGGGGAGGGGGGAGCGGGACATTTTTAACGGATTCATGTAAGAGTCTGGTTGATGCACCGGGCCCGCGTCTCACCGCGTCTCATCGCGTCTCACCGCGGGCAGTTCGGCTCTGGGCCGCGCGTATTCCGCGCGTAAGCCGTTGGGGGGGACACGTTACGCACAGACGGAGACACCGGGACCGGAGTCGGTGCGTCTCAGAGGAGACGTGGCACCGGGACTGAGGCTCAGGACGTGCCCGGGGGACGGCGAGCAGACGCGCCGCCCCCCCCCCTCCCCCTGGGATGGGGATGGGGGCGGCGCTGAAAACGTGCGGAGCCTGCATAAACTAAGCCACACAGACCGATTTTCTGGGCACAAAAAACAAAAACAAAAAACAAAAACACTAATCAGCGTGAGAAATGCCATGTGTGGCGTGTGCGCGTGTGAATACGTCGAATTGCGTGTGTCACACTCTCAATGCGTGAGCCTTGAGAGCCCTGGCCTAGCACTTGTATTTCGCCCTGCGGAAACGAAACGTTTTTCTCATTGAATCTACATTCACGTAGGTCACCTATTTTGGCTATCCATGCGGCATGCCTGTTCATCACCTAAAAGTCCTGGTATTATCCTAACATTACTACCTGCTTACCTGCTGTGATACACCTCCCTAGTCACTGTCACTGTCCCTCGGGTGTCCTGTCAACTGTCTCTAGCTGCTCCTCCTCTCCCTTGGGTTCTCTCGGGTTCCTTCAGGTTCCCTGTCCACAGTTTCTGGCGGCTTCTCTCCCTGTCCCCCTTCAGCCTGGGCTGCAGAGGACGTGGAGGCTCCAGCAGCCCCTCCAGAGTGAGGCTTTTTAATATTTTCATACGCAAATTCTCTGCATTTCCATGTTTGCCCGCTCATTTGCTCAACAAGTATGATTATGAAACTGGCGGGGATCAGCGCCGAGAAAGGGGTGGGACCGCTCTCATAAGCTTCTATATCCTGATTGGTTTAGTCCACTGTCTATATTGAAGTGGACCAATGGGCCATTAGTCCTTTAATTTGTGGGCCGGTGACCAGGACTGTCGGCCCACCGGGAAAATGCCCGGTATGCCAGATGGCCAGTCCAGGCCTGCTGCAGATAAAATAGATACATTTACATTGAAGTGTCTAGTCCAGGGGTGGGCAAACGTTTTGACTCGTGGGCCACAAAAGGTTCTAAAATTTGACAGAAGGGCCGGACCAGGAGCAGGTGGATTTAGTGTTTTGGTAAAAACACTAAAAATAACATGGGATATGTAGAAAACATGTGCTTTATTTCAATTAAAAATGAACAAAAGCATTACAACAAAATGTCTGTCTTTCAAGTTCCACGGTATTTAGCTATTTATTGAAATGACTCTTAAAACACAGAAAATTTAATTAATAAAATACAGCTTTTGTTTATTACTAACAGTTACTATTTTAAAGCACTGAAAGTTCTGTTCTCCTTCAGGTTCTTTCGTTCTTTCGTTGACTGCTTGCTAGCATAGTTAGCATGTGGCAAAGTGACGGCTGATATTATATTCTTTAAAAACCGCTACAGTCTCTTGGCATATCAGGCATACAGCAGCTCATAAGTATTCGGTGAAAAAATATTTACTTGTCCTCTCCTTATTAAACACTCGACATTCTCTGTCCACTTTTCTTTTCTTAGCTCCGCTCATCTTTACAGGAGGCTGAGGGGTTAAACGCCGCACCACCTAGTGCGCCAGCTACTGGAAAACGCCAGAATTGCAGGGAAATTAAAACTTTAAAACATTAACAAGGTTTATTAATATAATATAATTAATATAGTTTATTAATATAAGTTCGGCAGGCCGGATTAAGAAGCTTAATGGGCCGCATATGGCCCCCGGGCCGTAGTTTGCCCATGGCTGGTCTAGCCCAAGTACACAGCAACAGATTACTTAGTAACTTTAAAGTATAATCCTCTGCTTGGTAGTAATGTATAATTAAGACATTATTTAGTTATTTAGTGCTTGGGCAAGTCACTTTACTTGATCTAAAACCATTAGTAGTTAGCTTCATTTGTTTTCATTACAGACCTAGTTTACTCCCTTGTAATCCTAGTTTGGTTCTGTCTTGGTCTTGTCTCATACATTTTCCCCGATGCTTTCTGGAGTGCAAAGTTTGAGCATCACTGAGCTGGAATATCATCAGAATACAGCCGAGTATTAGATAATTAGATTTGTCTGTCTCTCTCATGTGTCTGTGTGATTAATTCTTCTCCCCCGCCCTGTGCCATACTTGACCTTGAGCGCCACCACAGGAGGGAAATGAACTTGTGGGTTTGGTGGTACGATGGGGGCTGGTGGTGATGGGGGGCCAGAGGTGATGGGTTGGGAGACCCTGCTCTGGGGCACTGAAGAGGAGATGAGGTCGGGCCAAGGTTGAGGAGGAACAGTCTTTTGGGGGCAGACATGAATATATTCTGAATCTGACTTTGACTAATTTGGCGAAGGAGCTTTGTGGGATACAGAGCGACCTTTGAACTTTCTAAATTAAGAGCTACTTGAGACTGTGCCCGATTTACATTCACTAATTAAAATGGGTATGTAAGATTAGTACAGGTGTGACTAAAAGAAATATAAAGTAGTTAAAAAGCTCTTCATGTATGTATTGATTTGGAAGAAGTCAGAACTTTTTACACTGCTGCAAAAGCTCAGATAATGGTTAGGGTTAAGTGATTTATAAACTATAAATGGTTACAGTGGTAAAGGTGTATAAGAAAATGTTCTTATAGATCTGCTTGTAAAGGTGATGCATTGGTTTGGTGTGTTGGAAAATAAAACTGGCTGGGTAAGTAATTCTTATTTCTTACAACTCCACACATACAAATCCTAAAACAAGGTAGTTCTGACTGAGCCTAGCTCAAAATGCAGTAGAGATTGGTCATTCCTGGGCTGAAATTATCCAAATGATTCTAGTGAAGGTGTATGGAGTTTAAAAACAAAGTAGAGCCCTTCCTGTATAATCACATGACATAAGGTGGAACAGAGTGTCACTTCACAGTGGAAGAAGAAAACATAAATATGCAGGGTTTGTTAAAGGTCCCATGGCATGAAATTTTCACTTTCTGAGGTTTTTGAACGTTAATGTGAGCTCCCCTACCCTGTTTAGCCCCCCCATGGTTAAAAGTTGCGAAATGTCTAAACTGAGCATTTGCGATCCTTTTCTGCGTTACAAAAAATCGGAGCTCAAACGGGCGATTTTGAACAAGGCACCTTATTGACGTCAGATCGAAAAAAGAAATGCAAATGCAGTTCCACCCCCGTCTGTCTGTACTCAGCGTCTCTGTAAATCACGCCCAGAGAGTTTGGACTGCGAATGCGCTAGGCAATGCGAAATGCGTTTTTTTATTTGCCTGGAGGCACGTCCGAGTGTTTCTAGGCTCGGAAGTCCTTTATCTGAGCCTCTGGACCTTTGAACAGCAGTGGTTTAATTTTATTTTATGTGGAAATGTGTTTATTTTTCAATGGAACGCTTCTAATCTCTCCCCCCGTGCAAAAACAAGGAAATGGATCAGAGAGCGTTCAGAGCAGAAAGCGGAGCATTTGGCCACGCCCCCACCCTCTACTATTGGCCAGCTCTTTTCTCCTCATTTGCATTCAAGCAACAACACCCATTATAGAGTGTTCAGAGAGAGAAAAATTACTCTTTCTCATCTTATCTCTGTTTCTCATGCACTGAGTGTTGATTTTGAAGGATTCATTTACAGTATTAGGGAACCATTAAGGAGCCATATAAAAGCATCAAGAAGTACCATGTCATGGGATCTTTAAACATGTGAATGAAACAAAACACAACTCCAGGTATGTTTTAATGAGGAAAGAACATTATAATATAGATGAGAAAATAACGTAATATGGGCCCTTTAAACTTAACTATTCAAATATTACTCTCCCTGCCCCACATATAAGTATATCTCCATAACACAATAAGCACCTGGTTTTAGAAAAGCACAAGTTCCCTGTTGTACAAAGTTAAACGAACAGGTCAGTGAATAAAGTGAGAAAATGCTGTAATATTATTTTGTCTGGAGTCTATGTGAATTCATGGCATAATTAGCAGTTAGGTTCGCTTTGAAGTGAGACGGCTCATTTAGCATTTACACTATCCTACAGAGGGTCACGTCTGAAGAACATTACCTGCTGTTTAAAAACCTCCTTTATGAAATCGTAGCATACAAATATTAAGAGACCTGCTTTGATCCTGATCGATCTCTGCTACTCAGTATTTTTCACTATTTGATGCTTGTACTTTGTGAATGTGTAAACTTCGTTGTTAAACTTGTGCTTGTAGTTTCTATTGATCCTTCTCTGAATTAATTAGCTTCTTCTGACAAGACTGTGCGATTGTCTCGCTCTGTTTTGACAAATGCCGACTTTAAGGTAACAATAGGACAGACAAGACAAGCTGGTGTTTGGGCTGTAACTTACAGTGACAGATGCTAGACCTGTTTTTAAATGAACACAAAAAAGGACTAAACTTTGATAGAAATTATTCCAACAGATGTGGGGTCTTGGTGGAATACAGTGTTAACAAAAAAAAAGCAGCAGTAAATGTAGCCTATAGACACACAAACACACACACACACACACACAGCGATACACGAAAACTTCCGTAGTCCTATTTCAAGAATTTGTAGCAATTCAGACTTAAAGGAAAAGTAACATTTTTTACAATCTGAGCCTTATTTCGGTAATAAAACAAGTTGTTTTACTCACCCATAGCACTTTGGTGTCATATGGAGCACTTCCAGAGATGTTTTAGATTTGCGATCTCCATAATGTGAGTTCTCGGGGCACTTGTTTGTGGTCTCCAAATAACACAAACTTTAGCACTTTTCAAATCATAGAAGCTCGATGTCTTAGTCTACGATTTCGTTTGGTCAAAAGTGGCCTGTAATCCGAGATTTAGCCATAGTTTCGAGTAGATGAGGAGGCCAGTGCGCATGCGCGGACTGTGCTCTCAGCTCCCGGGACCCAAGCATGGAACGCAAAGCTGTAAACTATGGATAAATCTCGGATTACAGGCCACTTTTGACTCAAATGAAATCGTAGACTAAGACATCGAGCTTCTATGATTTGAAAAGTGCTAAAGTTTGTGTTATTTGGAGCCCGCACGGGGCATATTACATGCTCGGGGAATATATTATATGCCCCGAGCTATGGCTAGAAGTCGCGCTAGGCTAACGCTAATCTAAAACATCTCTGGAAATGCTCCATATGACACCAAAGTGCTATGGGTGAGTAAAACAACTTGTTTTATTACCGAAATAAGGCTCAGATTGCAAAAAAAAAAACGTTACTTTTCCTTTAAATGAAACCTCAACAACCCCAGATAACTACTTCTGAAACCCATTTTTTGCAGCCACAGTTCCCTAATGCATTCCTACTTATTATCCAGCCAGAATGCTAATCATACTTCCTGGTTTGTGGATGATAAAAAAATTATTTATAACTGAATGTAGACAGCACACAGTGGTCTTATATTGAGAGCTGTTTTTAAAAATACATTTCTATTCTACTAAGACTAATTTTTCTTTTCTTCTAGCAGAGGGTCCACCACTTGCTTGTCTCCTTGGAGATGTCATTGCTTTGCCTGGAATGTTCCATGTTATGACTTTAAACATACACATCTAGCATGTATTCATTACAGGTGTTATATTCTTATATTATACTGTTATATTCTTGTACATTTGTAAATTTTGTGTTATATTATAGCTTATTGGTTTTCTACTTTATTTCATTCTATTTAATTTGCTGCATGTTAAGTGTTGCTCTGAGTTCCGAAGCAATTTCCTAATGTTGTGAACCTGTTCACTCATAAAACCTTCTGATTCTGATTCTATGGTTCAAAAATATAATAATTCCTTTTGTGAATGGGGGCGCCTTTCCATAGATCTTAATTGTAATGTAGTGTTGTGCTGTGGCTTGCTTGTCTCCCTCATGATAGATTTAATCTATATAGATCTATCTATGTGGCTGGAACATTCTAGACAAAGCCATAACGTTTGCATGAAGACAAGAAGGTGGCGAACCCTACACAGGGCCCCTTTAAATTTAAACAATCAGGAACATCTTCTACTTCATGACTGATGCGAAATAGTGATGTTTGTGACTAACCAAGTAGAAAAAGTATTTAACCATGTCCTGGGATAAAGCACAGCCTGTGTGTAACTCACCGATGACGTATGTGAGGAGCAGAGCCAGGGTGAGGGTGAGCAGAGAAGCGGACAGAGCCGTGCACTTCCAGTTGCAGCAACGGTGGGGTTTGTTAAAGGTGAAGAGGGGGCGTGTCACACTGCTGCGTGGGAGGGGCCGAGGGGGGGGTGAGTACACTGTCCCAGAGGTGAGGGGGTAACCCTGCCCCGCCCCAGACAGGAGCGCCGAGGAACCAGAGCCTTGTTTGAACAGGAAGTGCCTGAAAACAAGTAAAAGAACAGGCATTATTAGCTAGTATTAAGACATGTGGAAATAATGGAATTTTAATAGAGAAGCATATTCTGTCATTGTAATCATCAAAGATATACTAGGATCTTTTAAATAGACAGGTTCTCAGCCAACCTGCTGTAAGTAAAAGCATGTGGTTGTGTTAAATGGTATTAAACAAATTCTGTCTTGTTTATGATGAGAAAATTAATATTCAAAGTCAAATTTAATAAAACAATGTAAAATGTAAAAGATTTTTTTATAACAAAATAATAATAATAATAATAATAATAATAATGTAGGCTAGGCTAGCACTCAATGTGTTATCAATGGCCTGTGAATAGATGGGAAGAAACAACAGAAAATAGACATCTCTGTTATTTCTAAAGCCAAGTTACTGGGACAAAGCAGCTAAACCATGCCCTTTCATTGCTATTTAATATAGAAATATGTTGAACAAAACTGTTACGAGCTGAATGATAAACTACAAACATTTGGGGAGCACAGATTTCAGCCAAATCATCATAATAATTAATATGTAAATCAATTGTTCTTTTACCTACCAATTATGAAGTGCAGATGCTCCACTGTCAGAGGAGTGCTGTGCAAATCTAACACTAACTTCACTATCATTACAACTCTTGTGTGTATTAGCTCAGATCCCCTCCATCTATATCAGAATCTACACAGCCAATTTGTGCCAGAGGAAATTACATTCAAACAATGCAGCACCAGACTAGTTCCTATATAGGATACAATGGGAAACTCCTATGTCCAGGCAAATGTTCTATACAAACACAAGCAGCAAATAGTTGGTAAGTGCATATTGACACCAACACCACATTGACCTGAGAGAGTGCCAGAAGGGATAGGTAACCTTGTGGATATTTAGATTATTGAATGAGTTTCTTTGCTGGGAAAGTTTGAAGGCTCGTAAATGAATTGTTATTCTAATCTAATGACGGAGAAGCAGTGTTCCACATTGTGTGGCCCACAAACTGCTGCCACACCTGGGACTGTAAAGCAGATTATAGACTGTAGTAAAAACAACTGTGAGGCCTATCTAGGACACTGGTCCAATGCTTTGCCAATTAACTTCACACAGCAGCAACATCATCTCCTCTCAGGTATCTGTATCTTATTCAGATTCTTTTTATGCAAATCCTCACCCGGTGGAATAGACTGGCACTGTGAAATACGCCTGACTGAAACTCATTTAAAGCAGCCCCTGAGGTGGCGGCGTGTGCAGGAGCCCTGTGCAGCTGGAGTTTTAAATAGAGGCCCAGGATTCAGACATGAGCCAGCACAGGACGGACGCTCCATTTCCTACGATCTGCTCCTAATACGTCGCACCTGTCTGAGAAGCCCTCCTAAACGTCCAGGCCCAGGACAGTTAATTCCCTAATACCCCAACTGTTTGCTCTACATTTGCATGCTTTTAATCTAAGTGCTTCCTTAAACTTCCTAGTAATGCATCATCAAAGATTCATCTGGAAAGCCAAAAATCTTGTGAGGAAATCTTTTAAGAAAGTTTCTGGGTGCTGGGAACTCACTTGTAATTCACATTATGCACCAAAATTTATACAAAGCGGCTCTTGAATGTTTTATCTTAAATGTAAAACACCAATGCTACTCACCCCATGCGTTTGTGCTCTATAATGGTCTTGACCACATCTTCCCTTTTGCAAATGGTTTATGGGCTCGCTTGTGACTGCAGGAAGTATATTAGCTAAAGAATGAGAAACTGTGAGCGCTGCCGCTTAAATATGCCTGTCTCCTGCAACATTAGGAGCTTCTGCTGGTAGAGCAGTTGAAAATGAAATGGAATGAAAAAAGCCCTAGCACAGAGGATCAGTTACTTACCTACTGCATTTCAACTCATCCAAATGACTGCTTAAATTATACGACTATTATTTATTTCCTTAATCACAGAGTGCGTTCAATAGCTATGAATAGACAAAGTTAAAAGGTAGCTGTTAACTTGAAAACTACATGACATCACAAGGTGCAACGGAGCATTTTGAGCTTTGTAGATGTAGATAACTAATAATAAAGGGTCACTCATACATGAAAACACAACTCCATGTATGTTTTTGAGAACATAACATTATATGGTTTAAAGCTGACAAGAGTAAATTTTGCGTAATATGGGACCTTTAATCCACCTTCATCAGAGTGACTGCTTAAGTTATAAGACTGTATTAGTTTAAGTCAGATTATTTCCATTATCAAAAAGCACACATTGGATGGCACATGATGATAGAAAACTAAGATGAAGGGCAATTAATCTAAGCGCATTTCATATATATACTGTTTGGATAATGGAGAGAGGTGCAGGGTTGGGGGTTGTCAGGAGAGGAGAGAGAAATATGGGATGCTGAGGGGAATTATGCAGCTACGGGAAGTGAATCTGGGAAGCCAATTATAGCAGTTCCTTAAGTGTCTTGTACAAATTATAAATATGTATGTTTTAAAACAAGGGAGAATATTTAGTCTAGCTAACCATGGAAAAGTTTTAAGTAGTTTTAAAATGGTCAGAGTACTTTAGTATGGCAGTGCAGATCTGTATGGAGGAAAAACTAACGGGCCTGTATTAGCCTATTTTCTGTTATGATGTTATGATGTTGCTTCCTCATCAAAAACATATTGTACTTGGAGTTGTGTTTGGTTTCATTCACACATGTATAACACGCTTATATGTATAAGGATTATTCTAGAAATCTTGGTGTCATCTTTGATTGTAATTTTAAATTTGAAAAGCAAGTCAGCTCTGTTCTTAAATCAAGTTTTTATCAGCTAAGGGTTTTAAGCAAAATTAAATCGTACATTCCAGATCTGCACTTTGAAAAGGCCATTCATGCATTTGTGACATCACAGCTCGATTATTGCAATTCGTTGTACGCTGGCATTGACCAGGCCCAGCTTAGACGCCTACAGGGGGTCCAGAATGCAGCTGCTCGACTTTTAACTGGAAAAAAACGGAGAGACCACATCACTCCTATTGTCAAATCCCTGCACTGGCTTCCTGTTCATTTTAGAATCCATTTTAAAATTTTAATGATTGTTTTTAAGAGCCTTAATGGCATAGCACCGGTGTATTTATTTGAACTCCTTCAGCCCCAGATCCCATCCAGAGGTCTGCGTTCTGCTGACCAGCACCTCCTGGTTGTCCCTAGGACCAAAACTGAAGAGGGGATAGGGCCTTCTCTGTGGCCGGTCCACGACTGTGGAACACTTTACCTTTGCACATTAGAACTGCACAATCACTGGAGCACTTTAAATCCCTGCTAAAAACGCACCTTTTCTCATTGGCCTTTACTCCAAGTTAGGAAGAGACACCTTGGCACCTTCTTGCTGTTGATGTTGTTGTTGTTTTATTATTATTATTATTATTATTATTATTATTATTATTATTATTATTATTATTATTATTATTATTATTATTATTATTATTATTATTTATTGTTATTATTGTTGTTATTTTAACTCTACCTGATTGTTTATGTCACCTTTAATGTTGTTCAGCTTTGGCTGCTGTAAGCTTTGGCTGTTTTAAATGTGCTATACAAATAAAATTGATTGATTGATTGATAACACATGGTCCCACCTTGACGGGATGTCATGTGGCAAGGAAGTGGACAGGAAGTGCTCCAAAGTGTTTTTAAACTCCATACATTTCCACTTGAATCATGTGGATGATTTTAAACCCGGAATTGACCATCTCTACTGAACAAAATGTAAAAAAAAAACAAAAAGTTGTTTACTTGAAAACTAATACTTAATGACATCACAAGGTGGAACAGAGCATTCTGAGCTTGGGAGATGTATACAAACTAATAATAAAGGCTTACTCAAACATGTGTGAAGGAAACACAACTCATGGCATGGCTTAAAGCTCACCGTCAGCTTTGTGTAATACATAACCTTTAAGAACATTAGATGAGCCATTAAAAGCATTGAAAGCTTAGTAAAAGTTTTTGCATCTGCTAGATTAGAAGCAACACATAATGGAAAATAACAATTATTTCATATCTGACATTTTAACTGCATCTTCCAAGCATCTCAGCTTGGTCTAACTACAATATTCATTCACTTGATTGTTAACTAGAGCTGTCCTGGGGCAAAATTACAGTTATTTGGCTGCCATTTTGCATCTACAACTATACCAGTAACTAGAAACCAGCTAACTAACACACGTCTGGAAGTATGAAGTGTATTGCCCAATGACAGCACAGCAATACAATACAGGCAGCCAGAATAACACAAAAAATGCTTTATATTCCTTGGACAAATCATTATACCCAATTACACCTGAACCTAATAAGCAGCAGATAGTCATATTGTTATGGCTGTGTACATAATCAAAGACGTTTAATCATACTTTGCTAATTAACACAATAATAATTAACACAAGCCTCAGTCCTTGGAGTACAATATACGCTTCCCCGAGTAATATTTCGCTGTACATATTGTCACTATCCCTGGGCTATCCCTCTGTCTCATATCACCCCGGGTTACAGCTCCTCTCTCTGGGTTAATATTGGTTATGGGGAGGCAAGCGCTATTTCTCTATACTGATATACTGCTCTTATACAGGCCTACACCACAAAACTGAACCTCTAGTCTTACAGAAAAAGACTTGAATTAGGAACTCAAATCTAAATGTAAGCAAATGTATGTTAAGAGTATACTGTATGTCATGACATGTACAAGATAATCTATTTTACATCAGTAATACAATTGCCAATGGGGTAGGCTTTTTTCCAGAAATGGTAGAAATAAAAAGTTAAGTATTGAAACAAGTCAGTAAACCTTGGGGGAAATCATCTATGTCTATCTGTAGATATTAAGTGTGATATTTTTATAGCTTTGCCAACATTGCTCCACAGTATGACATTAAACTTATATATCTCCATGGAGCTGATGCCGCCATGCCAAGTTATAGGTCAGATATTTGGAGAGGCGACCCCAGTCATTGAATACATTTTTTTTTGTGTGGTATTTTTAAGTACCTGTAATAAAGTAAATGCAAGCTGGATTTAGATTTAAAGGAAAAGTAACGTTTTTTACAATTTGAGCCTTATTTTGGTAATAAAACAAGTTGTTTTACTCACCCATAGCACTTTGGTGTCATATGGAGCACTTCCAGAGATGTTTTAGATTTGCGTTAGGCTAACGCCGTTAGCCTAGCGCGACTTCTAGCCATAGCTCGGGGCATATAATATATTCCCCGAGCATGTAATATGCCCCGTGCGGTCTCCAAATAACACAAACTTTAGCACTTTTCAAATCATAGAAGCTCGATGTCTTACTCTACGATTTCGTTTGAGTCAAAAGTGGCCTGTAATCCGAGATTTATCCATAGTTTACAGCTTTGCATTCCATGTTTGGGTCCCGGGAGCTGAGAGGACAGTCCGCGCATGCGCACTGGCGTCCTCAGATACTCGAAACTATGGCTAAATCTCGGATTACAGGCCACTTTTGACCAAACAAAATCGTAGACTAAAGACATCGAGCTTCTATGATTTGAAAAGTGCTAAAGTTTGTGTTATTTGGAGACCGCACGGGGCATATTACATGCTCGGGGAATGCCCCGAGCTTTGGCTATAAGTCGCGCTAGGCTAACGGTGTTAGCCTAACGCTAATCTAAAACATCTCCGGAAATGCTCCATATGACACCAAAGTGCTATGGGTGAGTAAAACAACTTGTTTTATTACCAAAATAAGGCTCAAATTGTAAAAAACTTTACTTTTCCTTTAAGTTCAGTTCCCTAGGAAACATTCCAGGCAAAGCAACAACATCTCCATGGAAACAGGCAAGTAAGACAAGATCCTTCAACTCTCCCCCAGAAATGTTACATAGTGCAGCTTTAACTTTTCCTCTTCTGATAATATGTATTATAAATAAGTATTCTGAACTCATCTTTTAGAATGATTTTTTTGTTTTTTATGCAGTGTAGCGGCCTTGTGAGGTCACTGGCCGCTGCTCTAGGGCTCCGAAGGGCTCTGAAGGGCTCTCGGAGGACGGCCCATTAAAATGGGGCCAGACAAGAGAGTGACAGTGCAGCTGGACAGCAGCACGCCTTCATACACGGCAAAAACACATCCATCCTGACACGTCATTAAGTCTCACACTGAACCTCTGAGACTTTGGAGAGAGTCGTCTCGGTGACAGTGGCAAAGGCAGCGTTAGCATTCAGGCCAGAGCAGGAGAAAGCTAACATGTGTCATAGTCTGTCCTTGTCACTCATTTTAACTACACTGTAAAAAAAATAAAAAATAAAATAAAATAAAATTGCACCGTAACATTTCTAGTGGAGGGTCCGCCACCTGAGGTCTCCATGGAAATGTTATTCCTTTGTCTAAAATGTTCCACAGTATAGATTAAATCTGTGTATCACAAGGGAGACAAGCAGTTTACAGCACAATTCTACATTACAATTCAGATCTGTGGAGAGTCACCCATATTCACATAGAATATTGAATTTTTCAGCAATAGAAACACTCATAAGAATAAATAATAGATTGAAAGGTTAAAAGTGGCGGACCTTCCATCAGAAAAGTTCATATCATTCATGGGCAAATATCATATCGAGTGCAAATAAATGTGGAACTCAACACGGAGAGCTTGACTTGGTCATTTTGGGGTGGGAACTATTTTACAGTGTGGAAAAACACAGCCGAAGCACACAGGGGAATCCCTGTTATGCACCACGTTGGGAGTTCCCCTGTTGCGCAGCGTGGTGTGTGCTTCGGCTGTCTTTTTCCGCACTGAAAAATAGTTCCCACCCAAAATGATCAAGTCAAGCTCTCCGTGTTGATTTGCACATTTATTTGCACTCGATATGAATGCGCACTACACAGAAAGTAATTGGGAAACGCATCGAGCAAATTAATTCCTTTTGGCCGAAATCTTTCTCTGGTGACGTTAGACTCCAGTCTAACGTGGAGTAGCTGCAGATACCGCGGCGGTCAGTGCTGACAGACCTGGACAATGGCTGCGTCACCAGGAAAACGCTTTCCATCACTTATTTTAGTCTCTGGACTGTGGGGAGATGCCCAAGTTTGAACTGGGGGTGGCATATCCCTTTAAATGATCTTTTCACAGAGTATTTATTCTTCTTCTGGAGTTCAATATTTCATTCAGAGGAAAAATTAAATCATCATGTGTGTTTATCAGGTAGAAAGGCTGTTTTGCATAATAAAAAGTGTATTAACATTGAACATGTATATATGATCCTATTGAATAAAGCTGGATGCGCCCCCATGCACACAACCCTCCACGTGCATTATGCTCTGTTTGTGCTTGAGGCGATTCAGGTACAGCGTAATGACAGACTGTGCACAGGAAGTGAATAAATAAAACTCAAATGAAACAACTCGATATGTTTAACCTTGACATGGACTCTAGCCACAAGCTAGCCAACCCACAATAGCAGTCAGGGATGTAGTGCAATAATACATGCAGTAAAGGCCCACTCCTCTAGTCCTACGTAAAATGGAGGTGAGTTCAGATACCATAATATACCGTGTAGTGGACCAAAATGAAAGGCAACAACAAGGGTAAAAAATAAGTTTAAATTTAATAAAGGAAAAAAAAAAACAATGTGTAATTTAACAAAAGCTCAAATTAGGCAAATAATAAAAACAAAAAGCTGCACCCACCTGGAGTTAACTTAAACCAAACTAACAGAACAAACTAATTCAACCGGACAAAGAACAGGGGTGTTTAAATACAGGAGGACTAACTAAAACTGAACATATGAGGGAGGAATTACACTAAATTATTAAAGGGACAGTGTGTAAGATTTTTACCTGTTAATTACTGAAATTAAAGATACCCATTCAAAAATACATTGTTTTCCAAACCTTTTCCCTTCCATCATGAAATCAAAGTATTCTTTTGGACTTAGATATAGTCACATAAAAGGGGGATCTTCCCCATGCAGAGGCAGCCATTTTGAATACGAGAGCCGCAGAAGGACATTTGGGCTCCGCCTTCACCTTCAGCAAGGCTCCTGGTTTTGGGTAAACAACACAAGCATGCTGCCGGATCAGACGTCGTAATGGATCTAACACGTGTTTTGGACTAAATTGTTTTACTGGATTTTATTCGCTGGATCCTTACGGACAAATTGAGAGCAAGTTTATGGTGAAATACAGAGTTTGACCTGTGCAAAGCATTCTAAGGTAAGCTAACCTCGTTTTGTGCTTTTCCGTATAAAAGCCCCATGTGCTCGGGGAGTGATTGTTGTGCAGGGAAATGAATTGCATAGTCAAAAAGAGGAGACTGTAAGGTTTCATTTGATGTGTAGAGTGTCATGGTACATGATCGGGAATGTGTGTTTTCATGAGAAAAAACAAAAACAAAAAACGGGACCGCGCCCGGGTGACCCTCGAGGTCTGCCGTAGCTAAAACAGAAAGTGCAATAGCACCATCCACCTATGCGCCACGAATCCTACACACTGGGGCTTTAACTAAAACTACTAACTTAATCAAAGTAGCAAGAAGGCAAATAATTATACAGAAAATAATAGGCGATAATAAAGTAACCTTAAAAGTAACCTTAAAGTAACCTTAAACAAACTACATAGATAGCGTAGATGTTCTACTGCTATTGCTCCTCCGTTTGAGCTCTCAGAAAAAGAAAGAAAGAATTCAGACGTATATTAACTAAAATGTGTGCACCCAACTATGTGTGCTGTAATTAACTTAATCAAAATCTAAATGAAATGAAATAATACTAACACTGTGGAGTGGTGGCAGAGGTGTCCACCACATACAGTTTAGTAAATGGTCGTGTGCTATATTTGTATCTGTAGTTGGATATGTAACAACGTGCATGCATTTAAAGGTGTGCTGTGTACGTTTTCTGACGAATGGACCTCCCTGTGTCTGGGTGGATCTCCAACACAAAACATGCATGAAAAATCCTCGAGATATTTCTGACCAATCAAAATGGGTCTGCTGACAGGTCACATTTTATATCACTCTCTTCCACCTTCAAAGCATTCAAAGAAAAAGTAAAATTTTTACAATCTGAGCCTTATTTCGGTAACAAAACAAGTTGTTTTACTCACCCATAGCACTTTGGTGTCATATGGAGCACTTCCAGAGATGTTTTAGATTTGCGATCTCCATCATTTGAGTTCTCGGGGCACTTGTTTGCGGTCTCCAAATAACACAAACTTTAGCACTTTTCAAATCATAGAAGCTTGATGTCTTAGCCTACGATTTCGTGTGGTCAGAAGTGGCCTGTAATCCGAGACTTAGCCATAGATTCGAGTAGATGAGGAGGCCAGTGCGCATGTGCGGACTGTGCTCTCAGCTCCCGGGACCCAAACATGAAACGCAAAGCTGTAAACTATGGATAAATCTCGGATTACAGGCCACTTTTGACTCAAATGAAATCGTAGACTAAGACATTGAGCTTCTATGATTTGAAAAGTGCTAAAGTTTGTGTTATTTGGAGCCCGCACGGGGCATATTACATGCTCGGGGAATATATTATATGCCCTGAGCTATGGCTAGAAGTCGCGCTAGGCTAACGCTAATCTAAAACATCTCCGGAAATGCTCCATATGACACCAAAGTGCTATGGGTGAGTAAAACAACTTGTTTTATTACCGAAATAAGGCTCAAATAGTTAAAAAAAAACACGTTACTTTTCCTTTAAAGTGCTTTACAAAAAGGAACCACTCTCCCATTCATACACACATTCATACATTGGGTTAGGGTTAGGGTTTAGGGTTAGGGTCAGTGGAGATGACCGCTCAACCAACGATGTTTATGTCAAGAGTGGGATTTGAGCTGCCAAAATCCGGGTCAGTGGACAATACAGCTAGTGTCACCCCAATCAAATGCAGAGAATGAATTTTCCTACTATTACAATAAAATGTACCTTGACTTTAGCATGTCTCCAGTGATATGTTATTGCTTTGTCTGAAATATTCCAAAGTATGGTATTAAACCTATCTACCTCCACGGGACCACGAGCAGGTGGCTAGCTTTACTCTAACCATTTTGTTTTCCACTTTACAGCTACATCTGTTTTTCTGGTCAGGTCTTACTTTCAGTCTATTCTCAAGCTCAGCAAATAACACATCTGATTCTAGGGCAGTTTGTATGGAAATGGTGCTCCCATGATGGCGGTTTTGTTGTGGGGCTTTCTTCAAAAGCATTTAAGGCCGCAGGACCCATGAGTGATGACGTCATTCCGATCGAGCATTCATCTCTCCCTGTTCACTCCGGCGTTTTTTATCCTCCGTCCTATTCTGTGCATTTCCTTTGCATATGCAGCTGCTTTCTCTTGCTTTGCACTTCATAATGTGTCCCTGAAGCTGCATTCTACAAGCTGACATTAATCCTTCAGTATCTTGCTCTTTCTCCCCCCCTCTCTTTCTTCTCTTTCTTTCTCTTTCTCTCTACTTTCTTTCTTTCTTTCTCTCTCTCTCTTACAGTATGTTTCCCTCTTTCTCTCTCCATCTTTCTCCCCCTTTCCTCTCTCCCTCTCTCTCTTTTGCTCTCACCGCCCTCTCTCTTTCTTACAATGAACTCTTTCTCTGTCTCTCACTCCCTCTCTTCTTTCTCTCCTACTCTGTCTCTCCCCCTCTCTCTCACCCCCTTGCCTCTCACACATCTTTCTCTCCCTCTCTCTCCCTCTCTCTCTCTCTCACACACACACACACACATACATACATCTTTCTCTCCCTCTCTTTCTCTCTCTCTTGCTCACACACACACACACACACACATCTCTCCCTCTCTTTCTCTCTCACACACATCCTTCCCCTCCTCTCTCTCGCTCACACACACATCCTTCTCTCCCTCTCTTTCTCTCTCTCACACCCCCCCTCTCACTCACACACACATCCTTCTCTCCCTCTCTTTCGCTCTCTCTCTCTCTCTCTCTCTCACACACACACACACACACACACACACACACACACTCACACACACACATCCTTCCCCTCCTCTCTCTCGCTCACACACACATCCTTCTCTCCCTCTCTTTCTCTCTCTCTCTCTCTCTCTCTCTCACACACACACACACAGACACACACACCCCTCTCTTCCTCCCTCTCTCCCCTGTGCCCGCTGAAGGCTGTGAATCACGAGGGACACAACAGACAGAGCACAGAGCAAGCAGCAACTTGAGGGTCAAACCTAGTTCAAACTTTTTTGGAAAGGCCAGAAAGAAACTTTTGGACAAATACAAGAACACATACACAAACTGGCTCTGCCCCAACAAAATGAAAACGAAAAATAAAACCAAAAAAAAAGTGGTTTGAACCAAGCATAAACAAATCTATGCCGAACATAGTGAGAGTTTTTACATTTCTGAGGCTGGCTCTTACTGTGGTGCAGGATTGCTTTGCTAAAGGGACCAGACTTAGGAGATGAGAACGGTGCAGTGAAAATTACATTTGTGGTATGACTGTGGGTGGGTGGAGTCTTTCCTATAGCAACAACAGGCTTGGTTGATTGGGTACAATATAATAGTTTGAGGCTTAAAGGTGCATGGTGCACCTTTTTCTTTAGAGAGATGTTATTGCTTTACTTGGTATGTTCCGCAGTATGACAAGTCTGCTCAGCTTGTGTTTCATTAGATATGATTTTATTGTAACATGCATTCTCCTCTCCACCAAACTGACCTGTACCTTGGCCTCCTGTCTCCATGGTGATATGCAAGTTTAATGCCACACTGTGAAACACTCCAGGCTGAACAGTTAAGTACATCTATGGAGACTACCATGTGGCATACTCTCCCCAAGAAAAGGTATGCAGTGCACATTTAAATGAATTCACTCTAAGTTACCATGGTGACACATCATACATAAGCAAACAGTGCCACAAATGTTTTAAGAAGAAAAAAACAACAACACAAATTTGATTTAAACAATGCATTTCAACAATGTGGCTAATGGCAGTGAGCTTGTGACTATGTGACTATGTGAGAGACTAAACAGCACAACTCATCTCACCTCTTATAATTCCAGCTCAGTCAGTTATTTATGGCCAGACTGTGGTAAAACAAAGCTGAAATTGAAGTCTAACTGGTGTAAGAGAGCTTCAGACTAGGGATGCAAATTATCGATTAATTCATTAATTGATAGTTGATTGACCTTATCGATCGATTAACGATTAACTGATAAGCAGCATTTTTCACCTGAATTTTAGTGTTTCAATAGGGTCTTTAAGAATATAAGCTATAGTAACATAACACTGAGTCATAAATATATCATAGTATTATTATATTGTATATTCCTCAATTAATTATTCCTTAGTAAAAAGCAGACAAATGTATTGATGCTGAATAACAAAATACATTCTTTATTGAAAATAAATTGACGACGTTTTTTGTAAAACCTCCGTGATATGAAATGATCGCAATCGCACACACCGGCACACGGGCTGGACAGAGGGCTGCTTCCACTGCGCTTTCACGTGGAGCCTGTTACGTGGCCCGGAGCGGAGGAGCACGTGCAGCGCGCCGCGCACGTGTTCATGCAGACAGCGGGACGCGGAGCGAACACAGCCGCAAAAATTGGGTTCGCAGGAGAACATTTTGCACTGCTTCTAGTTCCGGCCGCGGATGTAACGCTATGGTCCTTCTCGCGAGTGGGTTTGCATCTCGTGTTCACATTCCAGAGTAGCGCCCTCTCCTCTAGCAATTAGTTACAATTAATGCATTTTAATCGACCAACGTCTTGATCGACAATTAATCGTAAGTCGATTAATTGTTGACATCCCTACTTCAGACATATCAGTGCCTCTAGTTAGCATCACAACCCCAGAGAATATTAATGACATCTGCAGCAAAGTATATATAGGAATCATTTTACAGTCACCAGGCAAGTTACAGGTCAGATTTGTGAATAGGTGACCCCACACACACTAAGAATGTATGTTTTCCAAGCTATTTTTTCTCGGAATAAAAGGAAGACATTGAAAAATGGTAGAGATGACAAGGTGGAGGACATATCAGAAAAGTCAGTGCTCCTTTGAAAGGTTTCACTACTGGAACAATGTTGGATTCACATATTCAGCCAGCCTCTTACTTTTGGGGGTGTACTGTAGCTAATTAAACTACTTAGGCTTAGAAATTTGCAAGCAAGCTGGGGTACCTGATACTGTGAAAATTAAGAATATATTTCAATCAAACTAGTCCCTAGCTCTTTCAAACCTCTTGGTGCATCACTAGTATTCACACACAAGAGATATTTGTCCAGCACAGCTTTAGAACAGCTTTTTCAGACAGAAAAGTGAAGCCCTGTGACCCACTCGAGCTCAGCCTCTCATCCCTAAGCGTCATAAAGTGACTCACACGACTCAAGGCTCAAGTTTTGAATAGATAAAATGTTTTCTAATTTGATGAAGGTAGAATGATGTTTGTCACAAAGTTCTGTTTTTAATTCACTTTTTAGGAGGAAAAACTGAGTATACTCATTTAGTTCAGTAAACTTCAGCTTTAAAAATGGAAATGCTATTGCTTTGTCTAGAATGTTCCACAGTGTAGATTAAACCTATCTACCCCGAGGGAGAAACAGGTTACAGCACTACGCTACATTACAGTTCAGATCTGTGGAGAGTCGCCTCTGTTCACAGAAGGAATTATTGTATTTTTGAGCATTGGAAACACCCGTAATTATTAAATACTAAATGTTAACTGTCATCCCGTGGAACATTCCAGGCAAAGCAATAACATCTCCATGGAGACAAGTAGGTGGGAGACTCCCAAAAAAGTTGCACAGTGCACCTTTAAGTGACAAAAATATATAATTGATAATTGACAGAGGTGATAGATGCTCAGTTTGGTTTGAGTCCCGTTCCACACACAGCGTTTTGAGAGACCAGCGCCAGGTCGCGGTGACTGTGGTGCTTTGTATTGCTTTAGTGAAGGCAGCACAGCACAGCAGCTCCGGACCCAGCCGCAGAAATTGCATTTGTCAACGTGTGTGAAACTCTATTGTTCTTGTGAGGTGCCTTAAAAGGATTGGCTGTTCTTCTTCCTGGCTCCCTCCTTTGATCTTCTCAGACAATATCTAGAGGCAGCGCCCAAGACTCTGCATTCATATGAGAGGGGCATATTTCCCCCGAGACTGGAGGAAATGAGAGGGGGGCTCTGCAGGGGGAGAGGGGCAGGCTTCGGGGCTGTCTCTACCTGAACAGGTGAAAATCTCTGTGTTTGTGTGGTCAGCACAAATGCATATCTGTGGAGAGTGAGGGATTTCAATAAACCACTGAGATACTGCAAGATCTGGGTCAAAAGAGGTGCATAGTCTTTGCCCTAGGCTTATGTTTCCTATAAAGGAGACATATTATGCAAATTTGACTTTTAAGAGCTAGGCCTGTCATGATAATTACTATCCTGACTTATTGTTCAATATATAAAAGGTGGAATCATATATTTTTGAGGTCAATATTGATCATGTGTACATTTTCTTTACACTACTAGGGAATGTTTTCTTATTTTTAAGCAATTTGATAAGATCTGAGACATAGAAAGTTTAATTAATCACTTTTATGACTCATTACAGATGCAAACTAACTACTAAAGTGTGTCATTCTGCTGTTTATTTATTGCAGCTCTTTTTTTAACAATACTGTATTCTACATTTAGAATAGTTTTTGTAGTATAAATCTGATATAGTGTTTTTGTGTCAGTGGCATAAATTATTGTCTATGTTTTCTTCAGCAAAATATTGCATTTCAAAATTTGTGTAGGCTTATAAAAAGCTTTTAGCCATGTTATAACTGTTCACTTCTCCTTTACCCACTCAGAGCTGTATTTGTACTGATTCATGCATGTTTGAATAACACTGAATCTCCTAGGTTCAAGTCGCCATTGGTCTGAAAATTCCTGCTTTCCCCTACCACCATAAACGCTGCTTACTACTTACCTCACACTCAGTATCATTGTTTTCAACCATTTTAGATCAATATTGCAATTTAAAACATTCAAATATAAAATAATGAGCCACACGTGTCATAGATGTATACGATGTCACACAGAAGCACGATAGTCTAAATTAAAAGAAGTTGACACTGCTTAAAGATCCCATATTACGCAAAATAGATTCTTGTGACCATTAAAGGTCCCATGACATGGTACTTCTTGATGCTTGTATAGGGCTGCTTAATGGTTCCCTAATACTGTAAATGAATCCTTCTTCAAAATCAACACTCAGTGCATGAGAAACAGAGATAAGATGAGAAAGAGTCATAAATATCTCTCTCAAACTCTTTATTCTGGGCGTTGTTGCTTGAATGCAAATGAGGAGAAAAGAGCTGGCCAATAGTAGAGGGTGGGGGCATGGCCAAACCCTTCGCTCAGAGCTCAGAGCCCACAGCTGATCCATTTCCTTGTTTTTGCACGGGGGAGAGATTTGAAGCGTTCCATTGAAAAATAAACACATTTCCACATAAAATAAAATTAAACCACTGCTGTTCAAAGGTCCAGAGGCTCAGATAAAGGACTTCCGAGCCTAGAAACACTCAGACGTGCCTCCAGACAAATAAAAAAATGCGTTTCGCATTGCCTAGCGCATTCACAGTCCAAACTCTCTGGGCGTGATTTACAGAGACTCTGAGTACAGACAGACGGGGGTGGAACTGCATTTGCATTTCTTTTTTCGATCAGACGTCAATAAGTTTCCTTGTTCAAAATCGCCCGTTTGAGCTCCGATTTTTTGTAACGCAGAAAAGGGTCGCAAATGCTCAGTTTAGACATGTCACAACTTTTAACCATGGGGGGGGCTAAACAGGGTAGGGGAGCTCACATTAACGTTCAAAAACCTCAGAAAGTGAAAATTTCATGCCATGGGACCTTTAAGCCCCGTTATAATGTTGTAACCTCTTCAAAAACATACCCGGTGTTGTGTTTTCTTTCATTCACACATGTTTAAGTAACCCTTTATTATTAGTCTGCTTAAAACGCCAAAGCTCAAAATGCTGTTCCACCTTGTGATGTCATGACACAGTAGTTTTGAAGTTAACAGCTCCTTTTACATTTAGTAATGATCCAAATGATTCTAGTGAAGGCGTATGGAGTTTTAAAACATGATGGAGCACTTCCTGTATTACCAAAGACATCACAAGGTGGAGCAGAGTGTTTTTTTTGTTTGAGAGAAGAACTTAGCCTAAATATGCAGGATGTGTGTGCTAAACATGTGAATGAAACAAAACAAAACTCTAGGTATGTTTTTGATGAGAAAAAGTTATATCATAGATCATAAAAAAATGTAATATGGGCTCTTTAAATGACGTGAATCTGTACTTCTTCACCAATTTAAGCTGATACCACTGCAGTAACACAGGCAGTCTGTTATATCCTATAGTAATGATATGAGCCATTGACGTCAGTGTTTTACTCTCAGTATAATAGCCCACTACTGAACCTCATTTAAAAGTATATCCGCATAAAAGAGGCTCATTTGATCAGAGAAATCTCCCTCCACTCTCCTGATAAGGGCTTTGGAGAGGCGGGGCGCCTACCAGTCAATTTCTAACACTCCCAACATTTGTAATTCCTCTTAACACAGCAGCGTGAGGCCTGTCAGATAATATCGAATCCCTATATCTCTGTGCTCTCCCCTTATACATGCTCACCTCTACACCAGCATACATGGAGGAGAATGGGAAATCTATGCATACTTCAAAGCATCTTAATCTCACCTGACATTATATCGATATATTTCAATACGCATTCATCAAAACCCGCATGTGGGAATAGGCAGCTTTACCTGACAACTACAAAAATCACACTTTTCTTTGTCATTTCTATTAAGGTCATAGAATTGCTTATGATTCGATCAATGTCACCTGCTCGAGTTTGTAAATAGTTGATAAATCTTTAATCTCACGCTTCAGATTGAGCGGGTAGCAGAGACAGGCAAGAAACGCAACCACCAGCTCTCCAATGTTTTTATTTTATTTTTATAGAGAGAAGGGTGTTCCAATATTACATTCAGGAGTTAAGCACTAGACTGAGTAATACCGTGTCACCCTCCACCAGAAGCTTGTTCAAGAAGAGCCAATAATATCTGAATTATGTTGCGCAGATATCCGCTTGTATTGACTACAACTCTAATTACATTTTATGGATGTAATAGAGAAATGTACAGTTACACACTATAGTGAAAATCTAATACAGGCCCTATTCATATTCATAGTTGTTAGTTAATTTTGTAGACTGCGTGGTTGTAGTGGTTGGACTTTCTACGTCTTACCAAGGAGGTTGTTCAATTCCCAAACAGGGTGACATAAAGCGATCTCTGAGTGGAGAGAATTATTGCAAATAACAGGTTAGACTACTAATTTCACTAAAACACAGTACTCGAGTTGAGGGGGGGTGGCATCCCCCCTGTTGGAAAAAATAGTCAAAATCATCCCTCTTCTAAAACGGGCATCACTTCTTCCATCCCTTATGGCATTTTATCAATCAGGCATGAAAATCCCTAACTTTTGGCGAATTCCGCCGTTTTTAAGTCAAAATGGCCAGTGTGCTCCAATCATGTTGCAGCATAATTACGCACCGATATGCGCTCCCGCCAATCATGACGATTGCCGCTGTTGTGTTTGCGCCTGTTCGCCGATCAGCTGTGAGCCTGATATTTATGCGGCATTTCCAAGAGAAGAAGAATCCTTAACTTGCTACGTTAATGCTACGTAAGAAGGAAGAAGGAACTCTCGCCTCGGGATTATGTCCTTTTCTCCGGAGCTCCGGATTATTAAAGACAACACGGCAAACTGTTAGAATGGAGCTGACCGCATTCTTATGGGTGAGTCATATTATCAGATTATTTCTGCATCTATTTCGGCACTAAACCAGGACTAAACCAAGACTAAACCAGGTCTAAACCAGGACTAAACCAAGACTAAACCAGGTCTAAGCCAGGACTAAACCAGGTCCAAACCAGGACTAAGCCAAGACTAAACCAGATCTAAACCGGGTCTAAACCAGGACTAAACCAGGACTAAACCGGGACTAAACCAAAAACTAAACCAGGTCCAAACCAAGACTAAGCCAGGACTAAAACAGGTCTAAACCAGGTCTAAACCAGGTCTAAACCAGGTCTAAACCAAGACTAAGCCAAGACTAAACCAGGACTAAGGTGTGTGTGTACGTGTGTGATAACATATATCCTGTGTATTATTGAATTATTCAATGATTATATGGACTTTTTGTTATAAAAGCATTTCCATTTTAACAAAGTACCTTCTAATTCTGCCCTGCCCTGAAACACCACAGTGATGTCAGTGATGGGGGAGGGCTTATCTTAATGCCCCCCCCGTTGGTGAAAAATTTCACCATCCCCCCTGGTTTCATTTTACAACTCGACTACTGCTAAAACATAGTTGACAACATTATTTATTATAAGATTGCACTAAAATCTTGCTTAGTTATTTTCTAGTTGTCCATTTTGGTGATGTTTTTTTAATTTAAAAACCAGGCCAAGTTACTGGTCAGATCTACTGTATGGAGTGGCAACCTCACTTAACGTTAGAATGCCTGTTTTCTTTTTTTCTTCTTTTTTTTTTTTAGGTATTTTCGAGCTGTAAATCCACCTGCAATTGAGTGGGTAAGTAATAAATAGAAACAACTGGAAGATGTGAATGTGAATAAAAAAATCTCTCTCTCTTTATATATATATATATATATATATATATATATATATATATATGTAACTATATTAAATAAAGGCATTAAAATTACAATTTGCATATAATGGCTTAAAGCTATAAAAGCCTGTGCAATAGCCATTATAATTATGAGGCCTATATCACAGACATCTTTCACATTGATACCGGTGTGTGCCCAATGATTAATTTAAATTTGTCACTGAAATCTAATTTTACTCCTCCTTTCCTTTAAATGAGCTACGATCTAATTATGGCTTAATGCATAACTTATTAAAACCATTTCTTCAGTGTGTGGAGGCCTGCCAATCAAGTCCCACCTAATAAATGTGGGATCAGAAGCTACACTAACTTCTTATTTAACATGCTAACATATTCTCATGCACCTTGCTGAGCCAATTTGAATCACACAGCACAAATGAGAATCGTCTAAATAATTCTCTGATCAATTATTACTCATGCAGGACCAAAATTCTTAATTCTGTTTGATGGGATGAAATTCTGAGCGGCTTATCTCGGAACATTAACATTAGCATTTGGGAAATTTTCTGCAGGACGTGATCACAGTGTGTTCCCGAGAACGCAGTTTTCAACAAGACGCTCATGGGGAAATGATATTCACAAGGATTTTGGTTATTTTGTGGCGAGGAAAACGGAATAAAAGAGAAAGCGAGAAAAAAAAAAAAAACTGAAATGTTTTTACCGTCTTTGATGTGTGATATTAACAGCTCTGAGGTTTGCATGGGGTTCTGACACATTTCCAATGTGGCTATGCTAACAATCTCTCACTCCATCCATTCATTCTTAATCAATGGATTCTCTTCTCTGTAGGAAAAGTGTGAAACTCCAGCCAGGCTCTTGATGTGAGATTTAGCTTTAATATAATGATGCTCTTTTTTGGGATTAAAGGGATGTCTCTAATCAAGGGATATTATGTTGGTTATTATGTGGTTATGTCTATATAGAGAAAAGTTACACTTTTACTATTGGACTTGAGTAGTTGCAGTGTGCATTTTAGTTCCATTATTAAAACTGACTCCTGTGAGCTGTGTTATAATGTTAATACCTGTATTTGTGTTTTGTTTCATTCACACATTAAGTAACTCTTTATTTTTACTTTGTCTACATCTCCATTGCTCAAAATGCTATGCTCCACTTTGTGATGTCATCTAGTGGTAGTTTTCAAATTAACAGCTACCTTTTACCTTTAATTCAGTACAGATTGACGATTCCGGGGATAAAATCATCCAAATGATTTTAGTGAAGGTGCATGGAGTTTAAAAACAGCACTTCCTGTATTACCACATGACATCACATAGTGGAAAGAGGGTTTTTAGTTTGAGAGAAAAATTCAGTCTAAATATGCAGGGTTTGTGTGTTAAACGTGTGTGAATGAAATAAAACAACTCCAGGTATGTTTGTGATGAGAAAATGACATTACAACATAGAAAATGGGCCTTTTAATCATTTAATTACATCTTTATGTTTAAACTGTTATCAGAAATGTATTGGAAAAAGTATGATTTTTGTATTTCAACAGAAGTACACATTTTTGTATACATTTTGGCTGGTCTGCTTAAAACTGTATCATGTATTGTCATTATATTACATAGATTTCTCAGAGATGTTATTGTTTTGACTGGAATATTTATTACATGTGTTTTTTGTTTGTTTTTCTTTTGTTTTTAATGTCTGTAAGTAATATGCATAACAAGTTTTGTCCAAACCCACCTTCGCGTAGGCGCATAATATTGTGACCTCATTACTTGCTCATGTACGGTGTAAGTGAGTGAGATTAGAGGACATAGAGGACACTCCTACATGCAGTTCCTCACCTGGTCTCTAGGGGGATGTTGCTGTTGAGCACCCAGCTGTTGTGGAGCTGCGCCTGGTCCGAGTTGGAGGTGTTGTCCGCACTCTGCCCTGTCTGGTTGCCCTGACAACGGGAGGGCATGGTCTTCCTCTGCAGGCTGACCTGGGTGTAGGGCGCGGGGCGGGCACAGGTGCAGGCGTGGGGCGGCGGCGGAGGGGGAGGCAGAGGGCGGAACGTGAACTGACCACCGGGGCTGCTGGGTAATTCTGAGAACACACAAAAGATAAGAGACAGTGTGAAAAAGTGTCATTCATTTTTTTACATGTGGCATCGGAGGAAGACATACAGCTGTCATTTATATTGTGAAGTTATGGTATTATTTTGTCACACTTTTTTGATATTAATAATAATAAGTCAAAACAACTGAGGCAAAACAATTAAATAAAATAATGACTTCTTGAGCATTTTACTGTATTTATATTAAAACACTGAAAGAATACATATCTGTGAAAGACCACACGCCTCCATATACTGTATACTGGCATGTCCACAGGCTTTAGAATGATGAAAAATTACGAGTATAGTGATTAACAATTTAAAACATTTCTATCTTTTGAATGGGCAGAAGTTCTCAAAATGTTGCAGAGAACAGGAAGTTGAAACCTTATTTATCTTCTTGCAGTTTCTTGTGGATATATTGATACTGTCAACAGCACAGAATACGCTCAGTGTATTATTCCTTTAGTTATTTTTACCCATAGCAACAAAGTCCATTTGTTGTATGTACATTGCAATTTCGTTCCAGTAGTGGAAGAAATATTCAATTTTGTTACTTAAAGGAAAAGTAAAGGTTTTTTTTACAATCTGAGCCTTATTTCGGTAATAAAACAAGTTGTTTTACTCACCCATAGCACTTTGGTGTCATATGGAGCACTTCCAGAGATGTTTTAGATTTGCGATCTCCATCATGTGAGTTCTCGGGGCACATGTTTGCGGTCTCCAAATAACACAAACTTTAGCACTTTTCAAATCATAGAAGCTCGATGTCTTAATCTACGATTTCGTGTGGTCAAAAGTGGCCTGTAATCCGAGATTTAGCCATAGTTTCGAGTAGATGAGGAGGCCAGTGCGCATGTGCGGACTGTGCTCTCAGCTCCCGGGACCCAAACATGAAACGCAAAGCTGTAAACTATGGATAAATCTCGGATTACAGGCCACTTTTGACTCAAACGAAATCGTAGACTAAGACATCGAGCTTCTATGATTTGAAAAGTGCTAAAGTTTGTGTTATTTGGAGCAGGGCATATTACATGCTCGGGGAATATATTATATGCCCCGAGCTATGGCTAGAAGTCGCGCTAGGCCATAGCCTAGCGCTAGGCTAACGCTAATCTAAAACATCTCCGGAAGTGCTCCATATGACACCAAAGTGCTATGGGTGAGTAAAACAACTTGTTTTATTACCGAAATAAGGCTCAGATTGTAAAAAAAATCTTACTTTTCCTTTAAGTAAAAGTACAGGTACCTGACCAGAGAATAAAAGTAGGATATTAAAAAAAAAATTAACTTAAGTATTAAAATACCCGTTTATAAATGACTTAAAGAGTAAAAAGTAAATGTATTTTGTACAGACTGAATTAGATCTAATGAAGCTTCAAATGTACTGATTTTGATACAGATTTGTGCTGAATTTTGTTCAGCAGAAACAGATTTTTTTCCCCCCTAGCTGTTATTATTCATATATTTGTGTTTGCTCAAACTACAAACATGTAAAAATAAATAAATAAATAAACCCTTCAACAATACTTTTACTTTTTAGCCCAGTTAAAAATGTAGTGGAGTTGAAAGTATAGCTACCTCCTCTCAAATGCAGTAAAAGTAAAATATATCTGTTTAAGTAAAATACAGGTATCTAAAATATATACTTAAGCACAATACTTGACTTCTTTCACTTTGTTAAGACTTTGTTTTGTTAATATTCCATCATTATATAATTGTATGCAGCAGACTGAATTGCTTTAATTACGTAACATATTTTTTGCCATAGCTAGATTAGAAAGCTAAAGTAACGCTGAACAACTGAATGAAGTAGTTAACATGATACACTATATATCGGGGAAACAGTGGCCAAAACCCACACGGTTACAGCGAAGACTTGTGGGTAAACGGACAATCCCAATATACAATATATCGAGCAGTGGAGAGGGGAGGGGAGAAATAAACAGGCTTTATTAGGAAAGCACGGCTATAAATTACAAATAAAAGTGGCGTGTTAGTTGACAGTTTATTGTTATTACTCTGATTGAGGCACATAAATCAAGCGAAGGAGTCCCTGTCTGGTACCTTCCCCTGCCTACCTGCTTTGATACACTTCCAGACCTCCCTATAAATATCTCCTTGGCTGCTTGCTACACCGCGCAGTCTTTAAAAGGCTAACAGGTCTGGCCTAATCTGCACCCACCAGCCCAAACTAGCCTTGTGATGTTTATTATGAGATCTGTAGCCGAACCAAATGAGCTAGCCAGTTGTAACGCGTGCACTCCGCTAACCTCGGGGTCTAACTCCTCGCTCAATCATTTATCATTCCCTTTCACACTAGCTCCTTCCTCCCTCCCCACTTCTCTCTCCTCTCTCGGTTTTGTGATTTCTAAACGGGTGCACGCGCTAATTACAATATGTAGTATCCAGCTTGGTATTCAGTGCATGTCGAGCATTCATTCTAGCTGTATGTATTTATTTTTTATTTGTGGTGTTAATGCAGTTAAACTATTTACAAGCCAAAACCAACGCGTCATAAGAATTAGTCTCTGCATTAACAGTAAACATGAGTCCAGTCTAGTTCATTTATAGTGAAGTGAAAGCTGGCAGTGTGTGTGCAGATGATAACACAGACAAGGACGACCTCATCTGTGTCGCAGAGGCTTGTATTATGTAACCATATGGAGCATGTTTGGATTGCTTTTAACTGGTGCACTATAACAGTCCATTTTATAGGTTTAAATTTAATCAATTCATTATTTTTGAATGGTAAAAGGAATAACTGAAAGATTCAAAAACAAAATTATTCACTGCTGAGCCAACACGTTTCGCTGTACCATTTTGCGTATCAAGATAATAAAGTATTTACATACAGCTATTGCTATTATACTTATTATTAATACTGTACTACTTCTATGAGTACTACAAAGACAACTACAATAAATGTATGTGTTCCATGGAACTTAACTAACTTAAATTTACTTCTAGTATATGTTACCATATATGTATTTGTTTAAGTTTTAGAATAAAAGGGAGCATGTTTTTGAAAAATGTATTTATTATCAAAACCATTTGATACTGAAATTAATGGTAATTTTATACTGGCATAGAAATATAGTAGGTCAAGACTATTTTATCCAGAAAAGGTCCAAATTCTGTTATTATTTTTGTTTTTTCCTCAGATTAAATACTTTTCAAATACATATCTAGTTTTGATAATAGTTTTAGTATTGATTAACATCTGGCTATGAATCCCACATCCATTTAATTTAACACACATTGTATTTCACTTACAGCTTCATTCTCCTCTGAGCTGATTCCTTTTAGTGCTACATGTTACCATATGGCTCAGTCTGGTCTCATACATGTACATGGCAAATCGTCAGTCCCTGAGGACCAACTGTGCTCTGCTGTGTCAACAATAAATGCTACTCTAGCCTCCGAGCGCTTGTAAAAGCTCCGCACACACCTGCCCAACCATAGACAGCCACCAATGGCCAACAAGTCTATTTTCTGCCCAAAATGTCACACGCAATAATTCTGGATCTGCTCCACCTGGGAGATTACCGCAGCCTACAGTCTTCAAATGCAGATAACAAGAAGCCAAATAGTTTTTACAACTATTGTTGCTAGAAAATTGGGGAGAAAAGTGAAGAATGAAATAATTTCTCACAATTTTACAAAACACATTACTTTCTGCCATAATGAAAATGGAACCAGGGAAAGGAAAGACATTTAGAAGCCAGAATTGTCCCCATTGTAACAGTCATAAACTAGAGACGTGTTTCAAACTCTAAACATACATGACTGAATTGGTTTAATAAAAGGTTAAAACTCCCATGTGAACACTTTATGGACATGTTGCTATGAACAAAATGTACAATCATATTATATTTTATGACTATGTGTCACTAACATCACATTTTAAATATTTACTTCCAGTAGTGTAAAAAGCCCAGTTTTGGTCCTGAGTGTACAATATTGTTACAGTGAGGATATGGAGGTGTGTATGTACAAAAATGGCCACTCAAATAATACATATATATATATTAGGGCTGTCAAATGATTAATTTTCTTGATCGCAACTAATCTCAGAAATTTCATAGTTAATCGCGATTAATCGTGATTTATTTTGCATGTTTACAATTGATATCTTGCAGTAAGACCGTTCGAATCTAAAGTTAAACTCACAATGCAAAGTATTTCTCACCATTTTTTTTTTTATTTCAAAAAAGTGCAGAGAAAGGAAAAAGTAACAATGAACCAGTAATAGTGCTTACTTTGAGAAATTGTAAATAAATGATTGAAGCCCGCTCGAGCTGCCTACGGATGCGTAGAAGGAACAAAATACGAGCAAACTCAAAATAGCGCGTTTAACCGACAATGAGTTTAATTAATACAACCAAATGAGCTGCATATGGATGGTAGAATTGCGGAAAATGCTGGCAAACTCTGATCGCGATTAAAAACTCGTTAATATTCCCAGCCCTAATATATATATATATATATATATATATATATATATAGAGAGAGAGAGAGAGAGAGAGAGAGAGAGAGAGAGAGAGAGAGAGAGAGAGAGAGAGAGAGAGAGAGAGAGAGAGAGCGAGAGAGAGAGAGAGAGAGAGAGAGAGAGAGAGAACATAACATTTGAAGTTATGTTCTCTATATAATCATTTTCCACATTGAAGAATGGCTGTTGTTATGTTTTTTACCACGTGCAATAAAACATGTGTACGTGTCTGGGAAATACAATTATTTCTTCATAACACATGGCAGGTGTATATCACATCACATATGACAACCCAAATTGCACTTTTGTCACTGGAGATATTATATGTAAATGACAAATGGCTGTGAATGAGAGATTGACTTCCCTGTGCTCTGCGTGTTATACATTAGCTGTCTTGTGTTTAAACAAAAACAAAACAAAACAAAAAAAAGAAATTTGGCAGAAAACAATTCTGAGTTTTAATATTTTAGATTTATTCCATTCCAAATCTATCTCCAAGATCTGTGAGATGACCCTGTTCATACCATAATACAGTTTTCAAGGCATTTTTGAGCATTAAATTAAATGCAAATTTAATTCCATACTGTGGAACATTATAGGCAATGGAACAGCATCGCCATATAGTAGATATCCCCCAACAATAGTTACATAATCCTCCTCTAATGTGCAAGTCTTTCTTTCTTTAATATATTTCCCTCGACTGTGGCCTCAGTGTTGTCTTTTTTTAACAAAATAATGTTTTCAAAATGTTAAGTATATTTTGATGATATACTGCAATGCACGTTTTTGTATGCTGTCCCTATCTTGTATAACAATACCATTGAAACACAATAATAATGCAAGATAATCCCAGTAAACCATTTTAACTAGACCGTATCATTAAAAGGCCTGAACTGCAACAAAATGAACCAATAATTACCCATAGAGATTATTTATTCAACCTTTCACAGCTCAAATCTGATTGTATTACAACTAAAATACCACAAATCTCCACACTTTCACAAAGAAAATATACATGCAATAAATATTAAGCTCCAAAATATATCATTCCTGTTATCATATAAAGTCAGTGTAGTAATTATCATGACAGGCCTAGTTGTGCCGATTGTTGAGCTCAACCCATGACAGCCACTCTGCCCTTTTTTTCAAATCAAGCCTGCGTACATGGACTGTGCACAGTGTATTTGTATTTTCCCATTTGAAAAGATGCAATAAAACATATGTGTGCATTTTGTGGCTTTGAAAAACAACTTGATTATCTTGTCCTTACACCTGACATGCCATTACTCACATCACAGACGTGCAGCCTCATGCATTTGGAAAAAGGCGTCTTCTACTCCCCCTCCTTGTACTGATTGCTAAGACCATCTGTGATCACACGTACTGTATGTATATAAAATTGGATATTCTTAGTACTGAGCGTGTATCTATTTATTAACAACAGCCGAACCTGCCACATAGCAGCTCAATCACATCAGTGGGCTGACAAAATTGTAAGGGGGAAAAATGTGTACTACTACTACTACTACTACTACTACTACCACTGAAACAACTGTTATACTGTAACTAAAACCACAAATCATACTTAAAGGTCCCATGGCATGAAATTTTCACTTTCTGAGGTTTTTGAACGTTAATGTGAGCTCCCCTACCCTGTTTAGCCCCCCCCCCATGGTTAAAAGTTGCGAAATGTGTAAACTGAGCATTTGCGATCCTTTTCTGTGTTACAAAAAATCGGAGCTCAAACGGGCAATTTTGAACAAGGCACCTTATTGACGTCAGATCGAAAAAAGAAATGCAAATGCAGTTCCACCCCCGTCTGTCTGTACTCAGCATCTCTGTAAATCACGCCCAGAGAGTTTGGACTGCGAATGCGCTAGGCAATGCGAAATGCGTTTTTTTATTTGCCTGGAGGCACGTCCGAGTGTTTCTAGGCTCGGAAGTCCTTTATCTGAGCCTCTGGACCTTTGAACAGCAGTGGTTTAATTTTATTTTCTGTGGAAATGTGTTTTTCTTTCAATGGAACGCTTCAAATCTCTCCCCCGTGCAAAAACACGGAAATGGATCAGCTGAGAGCTAGAGCGGAGAGTTTGGCCACACCCCCACCCTCTACTATAGGCCAGCTCTTTTCTCCTCATTTGCATTCAAGCAACAACGCCCATAATGGCCTGTTCAGAGAGAGAAAAAATACTCTTTCTCATCTTATCTCTGTTTCTCATGCACTGAGTGTTGATTTTGAAGACGGATTCATTTACAGTATTAGGGAACCATTAAGGAGCCATATAAAAGCATCAAGAAGTACCATGTCATGGGATCTTTAAGAACTATCAAAATAATCATATGAAAATTATGATAGTTGCTTATAAATTAATAAAATGATATTACAACTATATAACTACTACTGTTTACCATTTATACATATCTAACTTAAAGCTTATATATTACTATTATGATATATTACTTTACATCAAATTCCTTTTTAGGTTACTTACAAGTATGGCCTCTGTAGCATCTGCTCCTCCATATTTATGCAACAAGAGGTTCTAATTAGTATTAAAGAGCCCATTTTATTCTGATGTTACAATTGTTTCCTCATCACAGACAGACCTGGAGTTACGTTTTGTTTCATTCACACATGTTTAACACACAAATCCGGCATATTTAGGCTGAGTTCTACCTTGTGATGTCATGTGGTAACACAGGAAGTGCTCTACTGTGTTTTCAAACTCAGTACACCTTCACTAGAATCATTTGGATAATATCAGCTCTGGAATTGTCAATTTCTACCGAACAATAGTTAAATGACCATTTTGAGCTTTGGAGATATAGACAAATAAGTAATGTAGGACTACTCAAATATGTGAATGAAACAAAACACAACTCCAGATATGTTTTTGAGGAGGCAAGCACAGTATAACAAGGCTTAAACCTCACAAGAGTCAATTATGCGCAAGGACCTTTAAACTTACATTTCCCTGTAAAACGTACTTGAGTCTAAATGAGTTCACGTGGCTTCAGAGGAGCCTGGTAAAGTGACAGCCTGTGCAGCAGAGCCGGAGCTGGAGGAGCTGCTCGGATACGACTAATGGCTGTAGAAAATGGAGGTTATTTTGGTCGGCACCACCTCTGAGTATTCAAAATGACACGCTTAGGGAAAAAAGGCGTAGCATTTCCCCTGCATTGTACTGAGCTGTAATGCAGTGCTCATGTCCCTTCTGAGTACTGCACACTTTTTAGGACTAACTGGAGGTCTACTGAGGCCAGCCATGAAATCTCCTGCCTTCACACTAATTGTCTGGGTGTAGCCTGAGTTTTTAGATGTTATATTAAACTGTATAAACTTGTTAAGTAGGAAAACAAAGACTATACACTTTGAGTCAACTACAACTAAAACTTGCCAACGTTAAATAATGCCACCACTTCAATCTAACATGCAGTATATAAGAATATTATTTGTTTAGGTCGTAAATGGTCTTGCAGCTAACTGCAAAGTAAAACATGACATTATCTGCTGTCATTTTGTTGTTGTTGAGACTATATTGTACTTATCACTAAATAAGATTAACATTAGGGACAATGCAATAAAGTCTCTGAAACTACTGTTACTAATACTTCAAATAATATTTAAGAATGATCAGTATACACCAGTGAAATATTACTACTATAAAAATGACTACTACTGCTACTGCTGCAATTACTACTCCTACTACTACTCCTCCTACTACTACTACTACTAATAGTAATGCTACACTTACTAATGCTACTGCTGTTACTGCTACTACAATTACTACTACTGCTACTACAATTACCATTGCTGCTACTACATTTACTACTACTACTACAATTACTATTACTACTACTGCTGCTACTACTGCTACTACTACTAGCCCACTACCACTACTAATCATTACTACTACTTACCATTTATACACTTACATACAAAAAGACAAAATAATTGGGTACTGAGAGGGGCAATTATCAAAGGGTCAACTATAAATAAATAAGATAAGAAATAAGGACAAATAAACTAAGGTCGACTGGCATTTAGAAGATCAGATAAACTGTGTTAATATGAATGGTACTGTAGTCAGTTCCAGTGTAGTCAAGCTCATTAAAAAGTACTGTTTAAATGGCCTTGAACAATCCTCTGAAGCATTCTTGTTAGTAAAAAAAACAAAACAAAACAACCCCTCACTGTTCATTCTACAGCAGTGTTTTATGTTGCCAAAAGACATATGCTATTTGATTTTCAAACTTTGTTGGTTAAATAAACAGTTTTCTTAAGCCTTGTGAGGAGACTGCTGTTGTGATTTTGGGCTTTGCAAAAAATACATTGAATTCAAAATAAAAAACAATTTGTCCTTGATCATTCATCACATTTATTCTTTTTTTGCAGGCAAGTTGATTTGCATAATATTTACTGCAGAATTCTGGGACTAGACCAAAGATTATAAACATTTTGACATTTTCTTGGTAAAGCTATTGACAGTTGTATATTGAAACTGGGATCAGAATTACATCTGGACTAAACTGGACTCAAACCAGGACCAAATTAAATATGCAATTAAAGGCACTGTACCAGATTTTCAGCATTTTAACCAGAACAAATTCATTTTAAAGTTATTCTTCGATTGCCTTATGCATTCAGAATATCTCATTTAGACACAGTGATGATTTTCTAAGCTTTTCTCACAACTCTCTGATACAAGTGTCCAGTAATGCTAACATGCACTTCCTGATTATCAGACAATACAATTTATAATTAGATGTTTAGAGCACAGCTTACTTATTTTGACTTTAAAGTGCACTGTGTAACTTTTCTGGTGGAGGGCCCATCACCTGCTTGTTTCCATGGAGATACTGTATACTGATTATTCCACAGTATGGAAATACACTTGGTCATCACAATGGAGAGAGGTTAATTGTCAGATCTATGGAGGAGCAAGCCTGCACATTGTAAGAATTTATGTTTTTCTAATGTATTTTTGAGCTATCAAACACTTGTATTTGATGAAATGTGTTTAATATGTTTATGTTTAATGTTATATGTTTAATGACCTACTGTGGAACATTCTAGAAGACAAGCAAGTACAGTACCCTCCACCTTAGAAGTGAGATAGTGCACCTTTATATAATATATCTGTACTGGGGAAAGACACATTTGGCTCATTACATGTGCAAATTAGTGTACATTGCCTGTAATACTTACATACATATATATGAAATACAGCTAATGGAACAATACATCCAACTTTTTTCATTGGACTAGTTGTGATTTCGCGGCTCTAAACTCCATCTGCTCCTCAGTGTGTGGTGAAATGAAAAAGAAACATGGTGGTTGTGGTGTGGAGGTGAGGAACAGGAAAGGCGGGGAACAGAGAGAAAAAGGCCAGGGGACAGTGCACTCTCTTTGGGCACAGCAACACAGGGGCCAGCCTGCCAGATGGAGCTTTAGATAGCTTACAGCCAGCTTTGGCTCTGCACTTCCAAAAGATACACACAACTCAACAACTCCATTTGAAGTGACTGGTTTTGCCCACCACATGCGTAACTCTATAAAAGAGCTGGGGGCAAAAGCAATGCATATCCAAAAGTTGAAAATCAAATCACAAAATGGAAGAGGAGGAGGGAGAAGCATTATGGATTTCAGTGACAGTGCAGAGCAAAAAACACTGCCCTGGGGTTGAAGAAAAAAACATGTTAAAAAGCAGTTTTGGAAAGACTTATATGAGATTTCCGAGGAATCATCAACGTTTTGGTTACATAAGTTGGAAATGAGTAAAAGCTTTCTGCAGCCAGAGGAGAGGAGATCTGGGGGATTACTGGAGACTGGGACAGGTATCATGGAGCTATTGGGGCTAGGTATTAAAAAATGCATTTGTCGAGGTGAGCTCATCCCGAAATAGCAGCAAGTTTGTGTAACACTGAAAGCATTTAAAGGTACAGTACATATTTTTTTATCATTGTAATTTTAAGAGCCCATAAAAATGTATAAATTCATATTCTATTTCTGGGTTTAGGCTTCCTGTTGTATACAACATTTTCAGGACTTTTCCCCCTTCAAATTATATAATATTGTGTTATATATTGTTATAACTGGTTAGCTCAACTGGTAAGTCATGGACTTTCCCCCTGGAGGTTGTAGGTTCAAACCCCCCCCGGGCAATGAGCTAACCAGTGTGGGTCCTTGGGCAAGACCCTTCACGGTACTGCCCCCCGGGCGCCGAAAAAGATGGCTGCTCACTGCTCCTGAAAAAGGATGGGTCAAATGCAGAAGTCAAATTTCTCCCGTGTGTCACTGTGTGTCATTGTGTGTGAGACCAATAAAGGCTAAAAGCCCAAGCTTAATCTTAATTGGTATGGCAACAGTGCTAATGTTTCATGATTCTGAAATCCAAAATCTTTTTCAGTTTACATCAATGACAGGATATGTTGGACTTGACCATTTTGAATATTTTGTTTTGAATCGTTAATTGCCATGGAAACATCAGTTGAAACCAGTGTTGTATAGTAACGAAGTAATAATACTTCACTACTGTACTTAAGTACATTTTGGGAGACTTTGTACTTAAATTGAGTTTAAAAAAAAATTATAACTTTTACTTTTACTTCACTACATTTCCGAATTTAATTGCATACTTTTACTCCGATACATTTTCAATGTGCCGTTTAGTTACTCGTTACAAAAAAAACCTCTACTGACTGTAAGGAAGTCAGGACGTGCCTGGGCTTGTTCGCTACTTGTGCATGACAATCGGCCTACACCTGTAGGTTTCATGCAGCTAGTTTAATCAGTCAACATCCCTGATGGAAGAGGGACAGCATCCACGTCGGCTACAAATGAAGGGGGACCTGATGATGAGCATCCCTGGACGTACTTAAACACCATGTTCTCTTACGAGAATGAAGTGCCTCTTGTGCCTTCCAAGAAACGTGGAAAGCCTATCTTACAGAAACTCCCTGTCCAACCTCAAGAAACACATCGAGGTAAGTTCTAGATTAATGAAATTGTTAGCGTCTATATTCCAATTTCAGTAACCATAGCATGGACATTCTAGACACCATTGTGAAACCTTGAGCATAACATGTAGAAATTAACTTTGTGTGACATTGTTTCGGTTACACAAGCGTATTTGACGATGTTGGAGCTAACAGGCTACCTAGCTTTTTCGGCTCAAGGGAAGGCACAGCTGTAGGCTAAGTGTAACGAATGAGAAAGGGCACACGAGTTCAAAAGGACAAAAAATTAACATTTGCCTACTTTTAAAAATGTAAGCGCTGTGTGTTTGTGCGATCTAAGTAACAAAGCAAGCGTTATCTTCAGACTGCCTTTGCTTGATACTTTTACTTGTACTTTTAATTACATTACTTGAGTACATTTATTTTTACATTACTTGTCATACTTAAGTACAAGAAGTTCCAGATACTTTAAGACTTTTACTCAAGTAACATTTCAGTCAGTGACTTAGACTTTTACCAAAGTCATTTTTGGGAGGGGTACCTATACTTTTACTTGAGTTTGATTTTCCAGTACTTTATACAACACTGGTTGAAACCCATCCATAAAATGGTTCCTTGCAACACTATGAAACTGAAAGAATTTTGAATTATTACTTACCTCAGATTGCAATTACTAGGTCTATTGTAATTACTCAGAATTTACCCAATAATGGATTAAAGGGACAGTGTGTAAAATTTTTACCCGTTAATTACAGAAATTGAAGATACCCATTCAAAAATACATTGTTTTCCAAGCCTTTTCACTTCCATCATGAAATCAAAGTATTCTGTTGGACTTAGATATAGTCACATAAAAGGGGGATCTTCCCCATATAGAGGCAGCCATTTTGATTACGAGAGCCGCAGAAGGACATTGCCTTCAGCAAGGCTCGTGGTTTTGGGTAAACAACGACAAGCATGTTGCTGGATCACACGTCGTAATGGATCTAACACGTGTTTTGGACTAAATTGTTTTACTGGATTTTATTCGCTGGATCCTTACGGACAAATTGAGACCAAGTTTATGGTGAAATACAGAGTTTGACCTGTCCAGAGCTAAGTAACAAACCTCGTTTTGTGCTTTTCCGTATAAAAGCCCCATGTGCTCGGGGAGTGATTGTTGTGCCGGGAAATGAATTGCATAGTCAAAAAGAGGAGACTGTAAGGTTTCATTTGATGTGTAGATTTGTCATGGTACACGATCGGGAATGTGTGTTTTCATGCGAAAAAAAAAAAAAAAAACAGTGAACGGGACCGTGTTTTATTTATACAGTAGCGCCAGGTGCGCTTCACGCGTTCGTGCGCGGGTACGCGAGCTGTCCGCGTTACGGCGCGCCCGGGTGACCCTCGAGGTCTGCCGTAGCTAAAACAGGAAGCGCAATAGCACCATCCACCTATATGCCACGAATCCTACACACTGGACCTTTAAGAAAGTGTACACTCACCAACACAATTCAGTGTATTTTTCTACATTAGTTAAAGTTAAACATAACATCCAAAAGAGTATAAAATCTGCTTAAATCAAAGGCAAAATGTGTCCAGGAGATGTGGAAATGTTTATAATGAGACTGTTTAATGAAAGACTGGTCTGAGCGTAGATTGATTGTACAAACCTGTGCAGCAAATAATCTCCTACATAAAGGCATGACACACTCATTAAAATGTTCTACTCTGAGGCTCGATCAGCGCAGCAGATGTTCACTTACACCTCCACAAACTCAGACACAAAACTATACAGAACTCAGCCAAAAATACAGCATATAGAGTGCGTCTCAGATTTCTATTACAGTATATGCAACATTTTGAGATCTCTTTTCAATTCAAATTACATAATATTTTGCATTAAATTGGAGCATCAGTAGCTCAGTTAGTTGGTTGTCCACTATAGCAATCATAGCATCATTAGCATAGCATCATTTTTCATCATTTTTCATCATTCTGAAACCCACGGATGTAACTATTTTATTGTCAAGTTATTTAAACCAAAATCAGACAAACAGTAGCTTATTATATAAAAGCCTAGAGGTTACATTTTCATTTAAATTAACCACAGTCGTACCCCTGTGCATCTTGTGTATCCCCGATGAACCATTTGCATGTTCAAATTCCAGTTTAATAAACAGTCAGTTAGAAATGATATATATTATGACCAATTTAAAAGTTACAGCTAAAACACATAGTAACTTGTTAAATATGAAAAGACCCAGTGGAAGTGTGAAGCAGACCATGAACAATAAGGTCTAATATTATTAAAGACTAATATTTAACCAGTTCCTCTGCTCTCCATCTCTCTCTTAGTCTCCATCCCCCTCTCTCCCCCTCTTTCCATCTCTCCCCATCTCTCTCTTTATTTGCTGCTGGCCTGTTTCTCCACTCTTTGCCTTCATTATTGCACACAGCAGTCGGGCGCACAGTTAATTTTGATTATTACAACAAGGCCTTATAAAACCCACAGCCCCAACTGAACAGTATCACACAACTTAGGCAACATTTAACACAGCAATGAGAGATGGGAGAGCTGGAGACTTTTGCTCAACTCATTTAAAGGTGCAAACACAGACGGAAATCAGTGACTAACATGGAACTAAACGAGGACTAACAGGATCAAAGCTGGTCTACATCAGGCCTTAACTGGGCCCAAATTACAGCAGCCTCCAGGGGAAGCTAGGTGAACACAACAAGAAAGGTCCTCACTCCGCTCTGTTGTTTTGCGAAATGAGCCATTCTCTAAAAGTATTTCCTCTAGAACAGGGGTGGGCAAATTTTCTGACTCGTGGGCCACAAAGGGTTCTAAAATTTGACAGAAGGGCCGGATCAGGAGCAGCTGGATTTAATGTTTTGGTCAAGTTGAGCCAACCAGCCGGAGCTAACCAGCCGGTTCTGCTGTTGAGTCCTTAGGCAAGACACGTCACCCACCTTGCCAGCTATGAGTGTTCACATGTATGGTTGGAAGATGTCAGAATATTAGCCGTAAACAAAGTTGAAATACCACCATGCTTCATGTATTTTACCTGAGTGGAGTTTGAGAGTGCTTCTTCTGATTATTGAGACATGACCTGTCCCGTAACGAAACCGCAGCCTCTGCTCGGTGCACTCTAAAAATAAGAGTCATAATTTCCCTCAGGATTAGCTTTTCATCTATCTTTGCTTCTTAATTGAGTCACATTAAAATCGCCACAAACTTTATTCCACCGCTGTGCATCGATGAAATAAATAATTAACCCCCGTAAAAAGGTCACACAACTGAAATGAGAATCTCTGAGGTTTTTTGTACTGAGCCCGGCAGACCATCTGACTGTGTAATCATTTGTCTTTGTCTTTACACACTTCCTGACCAGTGATAAAACGTTATCTGCTCAAACACTAAAATGGACCTTCATTGGCTGTTTAATGGGGAGACCCTGTGAAGGATGGGGGGGGGGTCGATATGATCACAAATGAACGCCTGATAACAAGTATTAATATGAGAAAAGAGGGCATGTGATGGATTGCACAGGGATGTTGTTAGTTATTGTAAAGGCTGTCAAAATTAGAAAGTCTCATGTTAGCAACTGGGTTATGAGTAAAAATATATTGTTTCTTTCTGAAGTAATACTATAATAGACCGTTGTGAGACAGGTTAGTTTGACCCTACTGATGATGTGTTGTTGCAATAGTAATCCTGCTCTATAATAAATACTATATCAACTTATGATTCAGTACATGACAGATGGAACAATCATTTTTCGGGCTCAATATGTATTGTGGATATGGTCTTTGTACAAGTGGGGATTTTTTGGTTATTGTTTCTGCAATATAAGATTTGAGCTGAAGAAGGTTGCATTGTGCACTAAAAGCATGAGCTAATTACTTAAATGCTGCATTCTGGGTTGTATTTATTACAAGTATTTTTTTTTTATTTAACTAACAATATTAATTAGACAATATTGAACATGTCAACACTTTATATGCCTCAATACTTTATATGTGGATAATTCTTTATGGTTTAATTTAATAGTATCGTTTATCATACATTTACTTCAGACTACCAAAATGTTATGTTGACAGCCCTAATCATCATGTCTTAATTTAACTATACCAATTACCAAAACTGCTTTTTCAGTTCAGGTGGCTTGGGTATCTGTTCCGGATGCCTCCTGGATGCCTCCCTCTGGGCATGTCCCACCGGGAGGAGGCCCCAGGGAAGACCCAGGACACGCTAGAGGGACTATGTCTCTCGCCTGGCCTGGGAACACCTTTGGGTCCCCCCTAAGGAGCTGGAGGAAGTGTCCGAGTTGAAGGAAGTCTGGGACTCCCTGCTTAGACTGTCCCCGTGACCCGGCCCTGGATAAGTGGAAGAAAATGGATGGATGGCTTTTTCAATTCTGATACTGATAAGGTAAGGTATGTTATACGTTATTACAGCAATAACTCATGAGGGAAATTCAGCCTCTGCATTTGATCCATCCTTCACCCAGGACCGCTGGGGCAGCCTGTCAGGAACAGTGAAGACCTCAGGGCCCCAACTCCAGATCTGTGCTACAGGCCTGATCAGGACTTCACTGGAGGATTACCTGTGGTGAGATGTAAACTTTTGAGACTAAGAGGGGAGAGTGAAGGTTCATCACAACACAAATCACTTACCACAAACCTATGAAATATCTATGTAACTTCAAGTAACATTATGTAACTGTTGCAATACAGCAAAGAAATTGATATTTTGCTTTCCTCGCATTAACTGCAATTTTGTGTCACAAACATAAACAAGACAAACTTTTAATCATTGCCATTTAACGCAAAAAAGTCCAATTTATTCCTTTCAAGTCTGAACTCTGATCCAAACTACATGCATAACTGACAGAAGATAAGCTGTAGACATTGAATCAAGATCAAATTGTTTCAGATTGTCAATGATCAATTTAAAATTGTATTTTAACAGCCCTATTTGTTATTGAAATAACTATGGAACACATAAATCCAAACATTATGAGGTATTACCAATATCCAAGAAATGATACGCGTTCCAATAAATGTTTCTGGACACCATGAGGCAGCGTTGGTGCATTGCTCCTTTTTTTAATCTTTTCTCACACAAATCAATCGCATGTCCTCTTTTATAAATCTCCTCTTTGATCTTCCTGTCCAGTGGTGTATCTCTTATCTTAAGCCCATGTATTCACTATCTATCTTCTATAGACTCTATGTCAAATATCTTTTTAATCTGGAGACATTTTACTTAAAAGGCCTGCACTGCGCTATTTTCTTATCAATGTTAAAATGTTGTTTCCTCATCAAAAAATATATCCAGAGTTGTGTTTTGCTTCATTCACACTAACCCTGCATATTTAGGCTGAGTTCTTCTCTCAAACAGAAAACCCTCCTCAACTTTGTGATGCCACGTGGTAATACAGGAAATGCTCCACTGTGTTCTCACTTCTCTAGAATTATTTGGATGATTTCAACCCTGGAATTGCCAATCTCTGCTGAACAGAAGGTAAAAGGTCACTGATAACTTGAAAATGATCGCTGCATGACATCACAAAGTAGAGCAGAGCATTCTGAGCTTTGGAGATGGACAAACTAATCATAAAGGAGTACGCAAACGTGTGGCTGAAACAAAACACAACTTCAGGTATGTTTTTGAGAAAGCAATGAAATTACACAAATTAACACAAATTATTTCTCAGATTTTCAATCCAAATCTCACCACCGTTAGGTCTTACTCCGTTCTTTTACCCAGTGTCTTCAAACAACATTGTAAACCAAGGACTATTGTCATGTATACAGCCCATTGAAACCTACATGCATGAAATATATTGTAGTCTAACAGCTGAGGGCAGAAATCTGTTTATTTAAAAGAAGTCAGCACAGAAGAAAGTGGCGGTGCCTTCAGGGAGTTTACTGATGCTATGAGGCACAGGAAGGTTGATGCAAGCCTGTGCAAAACAAGAAAAGGACACTTCAATGTCTGTACATATCAAAGAGCAATACATTACCAAAGATGCAAATGGGAAAAATAGTCATGCTTCCATGTTTCATGTGCTACATAGTAAATTATCTATGGTTTTAAGGCTTGGATGTAGGGCTGGACAGTTAGGTCAAAGAAAATACTCACTTTTCCTCATATTGACTGAGCTCTATTTTCGATTCAATGTTTTTTTTTTATTTTCAAAAACAAAATTCAAATGGATTTCAGCATTAATTTCATGAATATAAACTTTAAATCTGTGCCATTTAAAGATCCCATGACATGGTACTTCTTGATGCTTTTATATGGCTCCTTAATGGTTCCCTAATACTGTAAATGAATCCTTCTTCAAAATCAACACTCAGTGCATGAGAAACAGAGATAAGATGAGAAATAGTATTTTTTCTCCCTCAGAACAGGTCATAATGGGCGTTGTTGCTTGAATGCAAATGAGGAGAAAAGAGCTGGCCAATAGTAGAGGGTGGGGGCGTGGCCAAACTCTCCGCTCTCGGCTGTCAGCTGTGCCCTCTGATCCATTTCCGTGTTTTTGCACGGGGGGAGAGATTTGAAGCGTTCCATTGAAAAATAAACACATTTCCACATAAAATAAAATTAAACCACTGCTGTTCAAAGGTCCAGAGGCTCAGATAAAGGACTTCCGAGCCTAGAAACACTCGGACGTGCCTCCAGGCAAATAAAAAAACGCATTTCGCATTGCCTAGCGCATTCGCAGTCCAAACTCTGGGCGTGATTTACAGAGACGCTGAGCACAGACAGACGGGGGTGGAACTGAATTTGCATTTCTTTTTTCGATCTGACGTCAATAAGGTGCCTTGTTCAAACTCGCCCGTTTGAGCTCCGATTTTTTGTAATGCAGAAAAGGATCGCAAATGCTCAGTTTAGACATTTCACAACTTTTAACCATGGGGGGGCTAAACAGGGTAGGGGAGCTCACATTAACGTTCAAAAACCTCAGAAAGTGAAAATTTCATGCCATGGGACCTTTAACACAAATAAATGGGCCAGTTTCTTTCTCAAAATTTGAAACTCTGCTCCAAACCACATATTACTGACTAAGGACTGATCACAAGCATCTTAAAATCCCATGCATTACAAAGCAATAGATATATCAACCTGTGTGTTAGTTTGAGTCAACTGAAAGTGATCCAACGCTCTACATCCTCTTATAATTGTAGCTTTCACTATTTCAACAATAGATTGAATGAAAAGAGATACAAACAAAGAAAAGTCACATGTTTCTGTGCCAGTCCACAATAAAAATAAATCAAACGACAATATGTGAAACTTGTACAATTCGAGATTAGAGCAGTCCCAATATTTGATGATCAGTGGGAACACAAAACAGCTCAGAGATTAGGATTACAATCTATTACGATTATGTACAGAGTCAAATCCTTCTGAAGGATTTCTGCAAAACCAGAGATTCAGCATCCACACTCTGCTTTATCAACACAAAACGGTGAGATGTGCTAGAAAACAAGTATGGTATGAACAAATAGATGTATGATATGGGAAACTTAGGGTTGGCAAAAAAGTAAAACAGTATCGATCCTTATAATGGGACAGTCAATTCAGTTTTGTTATCAGCTCTTCATTAAATAGTATGGAGGTAGAAAATAGAAAGTTAAAACCATATTTCGGGACATTCTCATAGGGGGTAGGTATGTTTTATGCCCTGCTGTGGAATATTATAGCCAAAGGAACATTTCCATGGAAACAAGCAGGTAGAGGCCCTCATTCCAGTATTTCAGTACAATAAAAACAGCCACAGTGAATTTTTTAAACAAAAAAGTTACATATTATGGCTTTAAAGCCCCAGTGTGTAGGATTCGTGGCGCATAGGTGGATGGTGCTATTGCACTTTCTGTTTTAGCTACGGCAGACCTCGAGGGTCACCCGGGCGCTACTGTATAAATAAAATGCAGTCCCGTTTTTTTTTTTTTTTTTTTTTTCTTTTCTCATGAAAACACACATTTCCGATCATGTACCATGACACTCTACACATCAAATGAAACCTTACAGTCTCCTCTTTTTGACTATGTAATTCATTTCCCTGCACAACAAACACTCCCCGAGCACATGGGGCTTTTATACGGAAAAGCACAAAACGAGGTTAGCTTACCTTAGAATGCTTTGCACAAGTCAAACTCTGTATTTCACCATAAACTTGCTCTCAATTTGTCCTTAAGGATCCAGCGAATAAAATCCAGTAAAACTATTTAGTCCAAAACACGTGTTAGATCCATTACGACGTCTGATCCGGCAGCATGCTTGTGTTGTTTACCCAAAACCACGAGCCTTGCCGAAGGCGGAGCCCAAATGTCCTTCTGCGGCTCTCGTATTCAAAATGGCTGCCTCTGCATGGAGAAGATCCCCCTTTTATGTGACTATATCTAAGTCCAAAAGAATACTTTGATTTCATGATGGAAGTGAAAAGGCTTGGAAAACAATGTATTTTTGAATGGGTATCTTCAATTTCAGTAATTAACGGGTAAAAATCTTACACACTGTCCCTTTAAAAATAAATATTTTTTCAAACTAAATGCAATTCTTTTTTTTTTTTTTCCCATAAGCTAATTTAAAGCGCCCATATTGCGCTATTTTCTGATTTATGTTGTAATGTTGTGTCCTCATCACAATTATACCTGGAGTTGTGTTTTGTTTTGTTTCATTTACATCTTTTTCACATAAATCCTGCTAAGATCTTCTCTCAAACTGAACTCTATTCCGCCTTGTGATGTCATGTGGTAATACAGGAAGTGCTCCACTGTGTTTTTAAACTCCATACACCTTCAATAGAATCATTTTGATGATTTGAGCCTTGGAATTGCCAATCTACTGAACAAAACATAAAAGGTACCGTATCTTAACTTGAAAACTACTGCTTCATTACATCACAAGGTGGAACAGAGCATTTTGATCTTTGGAGATGTAGACAGAATATTAATAAAGGATTACTCAAACATGTCTGAATGAAACCAATCAATCAAACATTATTTATAAAGCGAAAATGTAACACAAAGCGCCTTACAGTGATTAAAGATGAGAAGATTAGAAGATTGGAAGATTGACATTTTATTGATCTCACACAGGGGAAATTGTTCTGTGCATTTGACCCGGGGACCATCTCCATGATTTTGTTGCTTAGGCATGGTCAGGACCCAAGATAGAGGATTTTACCTATGGCGCATGTTTTGGGTTGGTGGGGGAAACCGGAGTGCCCGGAGGAAACCCACCCAGACACGGGCAGAACATGCAAACTCCACACAGAAAGGCCCGGGCGACCCGAACCTTCTTGCTGTGAAGCATGAATGCTAGCCACTCAGCCAACAATTAAAAAAAAAAAAAAAAAATCAATAATCAAAACACAACTCTAGTTATGTTTTTGATGAGGTAGCAACATTCTAACATGGCTTAAAGCTCAAAGAGTCAATTTTGCATAATATCAGACCTTCAACGTTGAACAGACGAATACAGAAAAATACTAACAGAAGCAGTCAAGTGATTATACATTGCCCAAAATATAACTGAACAAACCTAAGCAATATGAGATCCTCCCTCTCTGTAGATTTCCATAGCCCAGCCTGATAATGAGAGCATTCGTCGCTGTACTTGTGCATGTGTGTGTTTATCAGCCTGTGCATATGTCGCCGCATATTTGTGTAATTGCTTGTTTGTAGCCCAATCTTCAAAAACAAGTCACTAGCTGCTCCCACAGTCGTGTTTGGGCTGCAGGTGATTCTCAAAGTAGAATTTCCCAAGAGGCCCAGCCCATCCTCTGGAGCTCCAGCAGTACAGAAGCAGGTTTGAACCATCACTCAACCACACAACACTGCAGGGAGCCAGACGCAAATGTAGTTTTTGGGGGAGAGACAAGACGAGATCCACCTTCCTTTTCTCATTGCTGCTGTGATGTTTTAAATCAAAGTTTGTTTAAAATGGGTAATTAATGAGCTATTGTGTCTCAGAAGGAAAAGTGCACGTGAACATGGTTTTTGATCTAAATACATAAATGTACCAGGGTGGATTTGAAGAGGAGAGAAGTGGGGTGTGGGGAATGATGCATGATGAAGAGAGACAAGTGACGTCTCTGTTTGACTTTATATAGTGGTATTTCCACTGTAGGCGTTGAGCCGGTAAAACTACTACTGGTCAAGTACTAACATTAAGTTATATTGACAGTAGTAGTATTGGTGGTAGTAATAGTAGTTGTAGTGTTAGTTGTAGTAGTAATGGTAATAGTAGCAGCAGTACTAAGAGTAATGCAGGAATACCTTCATCCATGATGCTTTTACACTTTTGTACGTTTGTGATATCTACATGTGTTTCTTTACTTGCAGATTTATTAATATTAACAAAATACTAGTACTTTTAGTGGCTTAATAGTCAATGTAGTATTTTATTCATTGATTTTCGGGGGATTCTAGACAAGGCCTGGTTAAAAGGAAGAATAGCACCTGGCAATTCAAATCGATATAAAATGTAAAGTGTGAAGTGTTTTGAAATGTAATAGTGTTTCTTCTCTCTTTCCAACATGTTCAACATCAAAAAAAATAAAAATAAAAATCATGTTACATTAAAGGCAAAGAGTTATAAGGATCTTTCTTTCCTGGGAAATACTGGAATCAACATGGGTAGCCATGCAGCTGCGCTCGTTCATAGTCTTTTAATTTTTAAAATGGCTAATTTGTTCTTCTAAAAGAGCCATTCATCACAAAAATTGGAACTGTTCTGAAGTTTAATTTAATTATATTTTTACACTGCCAATTTACAATTTAAAAGGAGCTTAACAAGGCAATGCAACAAATCCTGACTTAAGACCGCAGACATTTGGAAAACAACTCCCTCTGCAATCTCACTGAGAATTATGCTAATTGGTGTAAAACAGATTACTCAACTCAAACCCAGTGCAGTGTGCCTATAGCTAAAATACTTAACATAACAAAGGGGCAAAGTAACCTTTGACTGTATTTATATGGGGAAAACAATCACATAGATCTGCTCATATGTTGCTGTAGCATTAGTAATAGAATAAAACAGTAGAAACAATGTCGTATTAGTTGTGGTATTGTTAATGATTCTAGTTGTAAAGTAGGTGTAGTAGTAGTAATTCATTCATTCATTTTCTTCCACTTTTTTCCGACTTCGGGTCGCTTGGGCAACAGTCCAAAGAGATCTCAATGCACCGGCCCCCATGGATCCTCCTGCAGGTGGTGGGTCCACAGGAGGTAATAATAATAGTAGTAGTAATAGTAGTAGAAGTAAATGATAAGATACAATTAAATGAGAAATCATTTGCTAGTCTAAAGTCTAAACCTAGATCCTCTTGCATCAGAACGGAAAGGAGGGGCTGGCTGGTCAGACTCTAATTTTACTACCACACCAACAATTTGGATAGTAGAAATAATGTTTTTTAATGTTTTTTAGCATTATAGGCAATCTATGTAACCTGAAATCCATCCATTTAAGCAGTAGTGTATTAATGTAGGTGTGGTCCATTCTCCTCTACAGCGTTTAGTCCCCCCCCTGCTCTGTCTGACCTTGTGACTGCTGCAGACTGCGGTCAGTGCCACCTGCCTCCGTACACTGCAGGTGTTTGACCAGGAGTCCAAGCATGTCATAGCCCCGCCCCCCTCTCATCATGCATGAATAAATACACACACAAGGGCCTATGAGGGAGCACCGAGCTACAACAGCCAGCATCAGATATCTGTGAGTTATTAGCCCGGGAGCAAATTTGCATAGACAGGAAGAGAGGGGGACGATGGAGGAGAGGGGGAAGAAGAAAGAGAGGAGATGGATGAGAAGAAAGAGGAGAGGGTGAGAGGTAAGAGAGGGAGGAGCGAGAGGGGAGAGGGAAAGAGAGGAAAGGGGGAGAAGAGATGGAAGAGAGAGAGAGGTCAGGGAGGACAGATGGAGGAGGAATGACAGGAAAGAAAGGAGAAGAGAGAGAGGAGAGAGGGAGGAGAGATAGAGAAGAGGAAGGAAAGGGCGTGACAAGGCTCTGGTGTCTCAGGAGGTGTGGTGACACAATGGCCATTAGAGTGATTAGTACTCACATTGGTCTTTTACTGGCCTCGTGATTCTCCGGACCGCCCTGTCTCGGCTGTAAGAGTCCTTCCAAACCCACTCTGTCTACCACACAACTCATGCACAACTGCAGTTACAAGTGCACGCTACATTAGCCAAATTGTACACAAGTAAGTACTATCACATATAAATACGAATGGGAAGAAATATTTGGTACAAAATAATTCACTTCAGTACTAAATAGTAGAAATCAACTAATATGGGTTTCTTCATGGCCATTACCAATTGTTGCAGATTTTATTGGGGCTGATATTTTTGGGCCGATATGTAATGCTGATATTGGTCATTTTTCCCAAATTGTCCAGTTAAGAGTCATCCGCAATCTTGTTTTACTACGAACTGTGTATTGATCAGTCTAGTCACACTTTTGAAGTGTTCAAATAAAGCTTTAAACATTTAAAGATTTAAAGCCAATACGCTGATACGCTAAAAAGTGCAAATATCGGCTAGATATATTGGTCTAAATATATGCTAAATAAAGCATGAGCAGACTAACTTCACTATGAACAAATAGTTAATTAAGAATTATTCAGGCTTAGTAATTAGTATTAAGCTTAGTTATTATTATTATTATTAATCCTAATACTAATTACTAAGTATTAGGCTTAGTTAATAAACCCTGAATCATTCTTAATAGTCAATATGTTCATTATGAATTGGTCTTTGTTCATGTTTTATTAAGTAGGTACACAGCAGTGCAGCCATTTGTGTTGTTACACAATTAAATGCAAATCAACAATTAAATGTTGCTATATAAATGCTGTTATATAAACGCCCTCGTGCACTCACACAGGTTATGTTTATTTCTGACTGAAACAGCAGAGAGAGCTGAGTCTGACAACAGGACTACATGAGGTGATTTGGCAGGCTAAACAGTGGGTATTATCAAAGCTACAGGAATGTACCACTCGCCGTATAGCAGCAGCAGTTTTAAGAGGTGTGTGGAGAGAGGGAGACTTGTGGACCGAGCTGGTGGTAATTAGAATGGGCTCTGAGGAGAGACAGGCAAAGCGCAATGAATGCAAATGAATTCACTGGCTTTGACACTGGGCTGCACACGCTCACTTTTCATATAGCACGCCTCACAGACATGAAGATGCTAGCACAAACAGTGGAGTGCAGTAAACAGGAGGGGGGGGTGGCGTCGCGGAGGAGCATGTGTGTCCTCCATGAATGCAAACACAAATGCTAATGCCAGGAAGTGAAAAAAGAAGAAGAAATAACAAAAAGAAGTGGAGTGATTTTGAACTCTTAGTGCAGAGGAGAGCGCACCAACACAAACACAACGCTAATCCCTGCAAATGCCACAGTACTGTAGGTAAGCCCACATACACAGGGACTATAGGGTTCCACAATATGTTCCCAGGGATATAAAAACAGCAGTAGTAGTATAGTAAAAGGACCATTGTTTTTCCTTAGTCTTAGTCACGATTTTGTGCGGTTTTAGCTTCACCCTACTTTATTTGGGCTTTAGTCTTTAATAACTCTTTAATAAAGTCTTTAATAAACATGGTGATGCCGACAGACATACTTCAGCCTATACTCTTATTAGCAAAAAATCTGACTATTTAGTTTGTGAAAAAACATTCAGAGGGAGGCTCTACATCTGTAGGCAGGGAAGATATCTCTCAACCGGATATTCAAATATTTCAATCAACTGGATGCAACAAACTTTTGTTATATCCAGTTGATACAAATATTTGCTGCGACATTCCACATTTTCTGATCTCTTTCAGCAAGAGCTATCCAAGACTGATGATGAAAAACAGAAATAATATATTTTAAAATGTATTCATTATTTTAGTAAGGCATTCCAAGCATTCTAATTATTCACAGCAGTTTTATAGACGCTGCTCTGAAGTTTGCCATTACCAATCACTTCTTGATTCTTGACATTTGTAATATATCTCTCCTAGAGCAAAACAATTTCAGGTAAAAAGAAAAAGAAAATCAGGTACAGCCACTTTAATTTCTGGCTCTGTTTCATATTTACATTGTGCTTTAGTCTTGCATAAGTCCCTCCTTATTCAACTATAAATGACACTATGACTATTGCCACGAGTGTTTTGCATATTGCTTTTAAAATAGTTGCTGCTCTAAGCCAAAGATGCTAATCCCTGCCCAGAGTACATTGTTATACAGTGAACACAGGGACGAAAATGCTGGATCCAGACGCACATCTGAGCTCCAAGCATCCCATGGCGGGATAAACAAAACCATCTTAATTGGTCTCGATTTGGAGAAGAGTGATGATTCATCATGCACAAGTCCCCACCAGAGTATTGGAAACACAATCATTTCTAATCCATATGACCTTGACTGAGGGCCAGAGTCCAGCTCCCTCCATATCCACTCACTGTCCCGGACTCACTGCATTCTAACTGACTTTGCAACTCAATTAAGAGCAGCCTGTAAAGACTACACTCTGCACTTTCAGTTAATTATAGTGGGGAATACTTGTGAGTAAGGTATTTTATTGTGACTGTAAAATTTGTCTGGTTTGTCAAGAGCAATGGGTGACGCAATGGAGTCTCTTCAATTGTAAAGATGTACTATGTAACCTTCTGTCTTCATGGATCCAACTCCTTCTTGCCTCACACTAATAACCTGTCCTGGTTGCATCACCTGCTTGTCTCCATGGAGATAGAAACATTTAATATCATACTGTGGAAGACTTTATCCATGGATACAAGCGGATACAAGCGGCCGAAATGAGTTTCCTCCGCAGAGTGGCTGGGCGCACCCTTAAAGATAGGGTGAGGAGCTCAGTCACACAGGAGGAACTCGGAGTGGAGCTGCTGCTCCTCCACGTTGAGAGGAGCCAGCTGAGGTGGCTCGGGCATCTGTTCCGGATGCTTCCCGGACACCTCCCTCGGGAGGTGTTTCGGGCATGTCCCACCGGGAGGAGGCCCCGGGGAAGACCCAGGACATACTGGAGGGACTATGTCTCTTGGCTGGCCTGGGAACACCTTGGGGTCGCTCTGGAGGAGCTGGAGGAAGTGTCCGGGGTGAAGGAAGTCTGGGAATCCCTGCTTAGACTGTTGACCCTGCGACCTGGCCCAGGATAAACGGAAGAAGAAAATGGATGGATGGATGGATGGCTTGGATGGATGGAAGACTTTAGGTGAACCAATAAAATTTCCATGGACACAAGCAGTTAGCATAATATCCACCAGAAAAGTTCCATAGTGCATCTTTAGGCAAAGGCCAGGAGAGCCTTTAGTTGAAGGATTGGCCTCATGTTCATACAAGATCATGATAAGATAGATACTTTATTGATCCCGAAAGAAAATTCAGAGTTCGGCAGCATCAACGGAAAGCTGTTTAATTTAAAGTTAGCTGTTCATCCTCTTGCATTCATTAGGTATAGGGATACGTTGTACAACAAAATCCAAATAGCCAGAGAAGTCATGCTAAAAAGGCAGAGAAATTTAAGTCCACATATAAAAACATAAAATGGTGCACAAATTATTCCATGGACTGTCATGCCCCCCTTACCTGGTCCTATGCCCCCCTCCCCGGGTCCTATGCCCCCCTTCCCTGGTCTCATGCCCTGCTCGACAGACAAAGTCGTCAGCGCATTGTATCCGACTTTACAGCTGCACGTTCATAATGCGATCCACCAAAGTCAGATCACTCTGCTGATTACTCCATCTCAGCCTGCGGCAAATCTTTATGAAGCTCTCCATTCTCCCCAGCAGTCATAAATCAGGCTACTATAAGCTTTCCGTCTCACTGATGGCACACCAGAGACACTATCTGCTCACTGTGCCGGGCTAGTTAATAATTCCTATTCCCATTACATCTTCTCTTGACTCAGAAGTCCACCACTACCTCGCCTCACCTCCACAATGTCCCTGGTGAATCACAATGGGGGAACTTTGATCAGTTTCAGTGTTAAGTAGAATGGGGTCGGCTGTGAAAGGGGGTCCTGCTCTTTACTGGCTGCTGCTGTAAATGAGTCTAATTAACACATCTCGCCTTATATCTTTACCAAGCATCCAGGGCCAGCTCAAGTCTTATTATACACTACATTATGCATGTAATGTCCCCGCTGAGAATCCTATATGGAAAGCATCTATTGCAAAGAGTATGCATGTGGCGTGCACGGGACCATAGCTGTAAAACAGAAAGGATAGCAGAATATATGAGGAGCTGCTTGGTATTCACTGCGGTACATGTAATAGATTGTGAGGCGAGATAGAGGTGTATAGAAGGGATGTGTCTGTTCGGTAACACCTGGCGACTCCACTGGCGGCCATCTTGAGGTCAATGAGGTAAGTTTGAGCCATCGCCCCGGGTCAAGCATTAACACAGAGCAATGACAAGGCACTGCTTGGCCCCCATTGGAACAACATCTTGCTGTTCCACTTCACTGACCGTACCTATCACCAGTCCAATCACAGGGGCCGCGCACGCATACACTTTAAGGCTGAACCCCCTCTCATCTCTCTTTCTGCTTCTTCTCTCTTTCACTATCATCTCTGTCTTTCATATACCCTGTCTCATTCTCTTACTCCCTCTACCCTTTTGTCACACCCTTTCTCTTCCTCTCTCTATCCTCTCCTTTTCATCTCTCTCTCTCTCTCACTTTCTCTTCCTCCTCTTTCTCTCTCTCTCTCTCTCTCTCTCCCTCCCTCACTCCTCTTTTTCTCTCCATCTCCTTAAAGTCACACACTCCAGGAGAGCTTGAACAAATGTGGGAACAGATGCCCCACATCACACGCCGGTTGCCCTCTGCTCCCTGCAAAGTCTCTGGAGACACTGAAATACAGTTAACGAAGATAAGAGACTGTACCCTCTACTGTCCAGCCCAGCACATATACACACTGTTCTGTATACGCTGCAGATATGGACCGAAAAATCTTACCTTGTAGCCATTTTTAGGACCCGTTCACACCATAGACTATATATAAAAATGGACATAGCTAGCCTGTTAGTCGCAGAAAGTGAACACACGCATGATTCGGCCCTCTCCACTTCAATAAAAACAGTCTGTGGTTCACACTTGGTCTTAAATTGAGCAAATTTTAATCCTGATATGGACTTGGTTTGGCCCTCTTCTAATCTTTGCTTAGACCTGGTCCAGTCCTGGTATTTTCAGGTTTAGTCCTCATTAGTCCCAGTCTGAATGTACATGTTTGTTTGTTTTTTCCAACCTTAAAGTCACTCAAAGCACTTTAAAGCAAAGAACCATTCATCTATTCACACACACATGCATACACCAGTGTACAAAGACCCTGGGGGCGAGGTAGGTTAAGTGTTTTGCCCAAGGACACAACAATAATATTGAGCTGGAATCACACCACCAACCCTCAGATCAGTGGATAAACACTCCCCCAACCAATACCCTTAGAGCACACAGTATTCCCTATATGCTAAATTTTAAATTAATTTGTACAATAACATTAAACTTTACACAGTGTATTATTATTTGTCTCTGTAGGAAAGCTGTTGAAATCTAATAAAAATTTACAATGTGTTTCAGCTGCTTGTAGATTTTATTACCATGCCGCCATTGCAAGCTAAAAATGGATGCTTTTATTTTAGGATTTGCATTTTATTATCAATACGTATTTGATGAAGTACTGTAAACTATTTGCACTTTTACAACTGAAGTGTCAACATAACGCAAGTGGAATAACTCCATGTGTAAATATATGCACAGTATTATGTAAGGTCTTGGTTTGAGAGTCTGTAAGGTGTTGCGGTGCTAATGGTTTGTTTGGCTCCAGCTGGTTTAACAGTTTTGGACTGACCTCTGAGGCGCTCTGAGGCGAAACTGTAACTATTCCTTTCCAAAACATAGTCGATGGTTCATATGTACATGTAGCTGATTCTAACAGCTGAATTCTTCTCACAAACAGAAAACACTCTGTTCCACCTTCTGATGTCATGTGGTAATACAGGAACAGTGAGTTTGTGTTTTTAAACGCCATATAATTTCACTAGAATCATTTAGTCAACATTATAACATGGTTTAAAGCTCACAAGAATACATTTTGCTCTGGAAAAACTAAGAGATCACTGCAAAATTATCAGTTTTTCTGATTTTACTATAGGTATGTGTTTGGGCAAAAGGAACATTTTTGTTTGAGTCTATAAACTACTGACAACATTTCCCCCAAATTCCAGATAAAAAAATATTTTTTATTAGAACAGTTTAGAGCATTTATTTGCAGAAAATGACAAATGGTTAAAATAACAAAAAGATACAATGTTTTCAGACCTCAACCAATGCAAAGAAACAAGATCAAATTAATTTTAAAACAACATAATACTAATGTTTACACTTAAAGGAAAAGTAACGTTTTTTACAATTTGAGCCTTATTTTGGTAATAAAACAAGTTGTTTTACTCACCCATATCACTTTGGTGTCATATGGAGCATTTCCGGAGATGTTTTAGATTAGCGTTAGGCTAACGCCGTTAGCCTAGCGCGACTTATAGCCATAGCCATAGCTATGTCTTTAGTCTACGATTTCGTTTGGTCAAAAGTGGCCTGTAATCCGAGATTTAGCCATAGTTTCGAGTAGATGAGGACGCCAGTGCGCATGCGCGGAGTGTGCTCTCAGCTCCTGGGACCCAAACATGAAACGCAAAGCTGTAAACTATGGATAAATCTCGGATTACAGGCCACTTTTGATTCAAACTAAATCGTAGACTAAGACATCGAGCTTCTATGATTTGAAAAGTGCTAAAGTTTGTGTTATTTGGAGCCCCCCATATTACATGCTCGGGGAATGCCCCGAGCTATGGCTATAAGTCACGCTAGGCTAACAGCGTTAGCCTAACGCTAATCTAAAACATCTCCGGAAATGCTCTATATGACACTAAAGTGATATGGGTGAGTAAAACAACTTGTTTTATTACCGAAATAAGGCTCAGATTGTTAAAAAAAAAGTTACTTTTCCTTTAAGAAGAGTTCACAAATCAATATTTGGTGCAATAACCCTTATTTTTAATCACAGCTTTCATGCGTCTTGGCATGCTCTCCACAAGTCTTTCACATTGTTCTTGGGTGACTTTATTCTACTCCTGGTGCAAGAACTGAAGTAGCTCAGCTTTGTGTTTGTGTTGGAATTCAATGCTGGAATGGAATGGCTGTAGTACATGTAGAGATGCTGATTTCAGAAAAAAATGCAGTGGTCTCTTATTTTTTTCCAGAGCTGTAGTAAATATAAAAATAGGATTAAGATAAATAAGTTATTGATTAATAAAGATATATACAGTACAAATGTAACTGGCAGAATCAAACGATGGTGTTGAGGATGATGTGGGATTACACGTTGGATTCTCAGGTTATTTGAGGTAAAACAGCAGTGATGCTTGGATTAAAATGTCCAATTAAACTGTGGTCAATGTAAATTTTGCCCTTTCGTCCACATTCCTCATTATCTAGAGACACTTTTAGGCTAAACGAGCTTCACTGTGCACACCCAAAGCTAACTTCTTAAATCTTTACATGAGCTGTACAAACACCATCTTATCTTATCTCCACCATCACGCTTTTTAGATGCTTTCAGTTAATCCCTGAACCCCATCTCCACAGGGTCTGCAATGATTGGGCTCAAACACAGCAGCTTTTTATGCACCGTAAAGTACAAGTGGTTTAAAAGTCTATGACATTTAGGGACCACTAACCATAGCATGTGGTGCAGTGAGGAACAGTGTCCAGCCCAGGGTCAGTGGGGAGATCAGAGGATAAACTTGAGCAGGAGAGAGAGAGACACGCACAGCAAAGTAAACAAGCAGCTTTAGAGCCAACAGGGGCATGTTTGGGACAGGAGTTAAGTGGAAGCTTTGTCTCGCCATTAGTCTAACAGTAAAGCCAAGAGGCAAAGGTTGAGGAGGTACTTCAAATGTTTGCTACTCCTCTGCATAAGCACACTGTATTGATCAGCTGATAAGATACGTTTAATAGGTACATAACAAATTAAAGCTGCACTATCCATCTGTATTTTTCCAATAATGTGTGTTGTAAAAGCAGTTGTGTAATGTCAAGTGTCCACTGGTGAAATGTAGCTATTGTGTTTAGAGATGTACCAATCCAATACTGGTATTGTTATGGTTGAGGATGATTTAAAGGTTGTACAGAGGAGACTTTCTTTTGCAGGTAACTGGTAGTGGATTCTTGGTAATGGTCACATCTTATATGTATATATATACTGTATATATATTGCTTTTCCACCTTCAAGGCACCCAAAGCGCTTTACAACAAGGAACCAATCACCCATTCAGACACGCATTCACACACCAGTGTACGCAGACACTGGGGGCGAGGAGGGTTAAGTGTCTTTCCCAAGGACACAACGGCAGCATTCATCTGTGGGAGCTGGAATCGTACCAACCAACCTGTGGGTCAGTGGATCTGACCGCTCAACCACTGATGTTTCTTATGTCAAGAGCGGGATTTGAACCGCCAACCTTTGGATCAGTGGACAAACGCTCTACCAACTGAGCTACTGCCGCTACTGTGAGGAAACTACACTTGGAAAAAGCCACTAAGAACCGCTGCGTTGGTTGAGTAAACAGCATCTTGCATCTGTGGAATGCATAAGAGGCGTACATAAACCACGTAATCACAGAGCGCCAGCAAGAAGCGTAGGGAGTTTGATTGGGAGGGAGTTTGATTGACAACCTAACAGTCAATGGATAAGGAGGTAGCCTCGTTATCTTTTGGCTATTATTTATCTGGCCCCACAACGGAAAAAAAAATAAAATTAAAAAATCCTCCACACAACCTTTAAAGGACAAAGGATATCAGTGCCTATACTGAAAATTTTGCTGGATTGGATATTGACTTCCAAATATCAGTTCAGCTGATATCCCGATTGACTGACGTATTGATGTAAAAAAGTAGTCGGCCCAGAAGTCTCATAATGTTTGAACTTTTATTTACACAAAGCTGTTCTGTAGTTACTTGAGAGAAAAATCAAGACAAAGGGTGGAGTAATATTTTGATAGTAGTAAAATACTTTTGGCTTTTGAAAATATTATTATCTTGAAAGTAAACTACAAGTTTCCAAAGACTTTTTCAAATGGATCTTACCTGTTTTTGCAAGCAACCTCTTCACTTGCCAATCTCTCCTTTGAAAAGAGTATATAATGTGTGAAACTGTCCCTCTAAGTATTTAAATCCCCGCCCCACTCTCTCACTCCTCTTCCACGGACACTAACTGCGAGGGGACAGGAGCCAGATCGATCCTGACCCCAGTGACAGTGCTCTATCATCATTTACCCTGCCTCTCACTGACGCCCACTTCCCAAAATTACATGATTCTCTTTAACCAGAGAAAAGTCCAAAGCTGACGGGAGCACTGTGACCGGCCTGTCCTGGGGCAATGGCCAACGCATTTTGGATAAAAGCGATGGGTGCCAAATACACAGTCAGGAAGTGCAGCCGTATCAAAGGGTATTATGCAAATGCAACAGAGCGCTTTTCATTGACATATCAAAAGAGCTAGATTTTATTCTTCAATGATATATATTTTTTACTTTCACCTTCACCACTACTGCCACTATGTCAAAGTGATATTGCTACAATTATGCTACTGCTTCTACCACTATTACCACTATTACAGTCAAAACTTGTAATATATATACGGAATGTTGCAATAAACAAAATATATGACATGACAATATCATGATTTGCAAGTCTCTTTACTTATATTCATTGTTATGGTGTAACAATAGCTTAAACAGAGAGAACTACATAGACTGTGATCCTTTGCTCTCTAGCTGTACAGACTACTTGAAGAAATGATTTTGTTAAGCACGTTTAAATCTTAATTATTTGGATTATGACCAAATTAAAGGTTTGCCAAGCATTTTAAGGAAATAAGGGAATATTTGCATACTCACAATTTTGTCGGCCTCCACAAAATGTTGCAATAAAATATTGTAATGTGAACCTATCATGCCGAGAGATTTGGATATGGTTACATCGTTGATATTTATATTGCTATACTTTTAGAAACAAAAATGATACTAGTACTTCTTCTATTACTACTACTACTACTACTACTACTACTACTAGCACCATTTCTGCAGATCTTAGTACTACTACGGACTATTCTCCACACTGCCGTTTTGTACCACAGGGCCTATTACTACAAATATCAACATACCTTCTCCTATTTCCACCACAACAATCAGTGCAATATTACATGTGCTACTATAACAACTACTACTACTACTACTCAGGACTGAGCAGTATAGTGATGCTGTGTGATGCTAACTGTAGGCATGCTCTGTCTAAGCTTTATTTGAACACAATCAGACCAAAAAGAACTGACTTACTTACAGGTGAGCAATTTTTGACTGTCTCTGATATACCATTACAGTCAGAAGCTAGCGAGTATTAGTTAGACTTTTTTGTTGAAAATCACATAAACAGGACCATGAACGCTCGTATTGATCACAAGCTCCTGAAAATGTGCTGTTTAAATCCATTTTGTATCCATTTGAGACAACCTTTTCGCTTGTTTGCTAATGTGTGCATTGTGTCACCATGGTAACTGCTGTATGTATGTGTATGTGTATGACAAAATGTTCAACACCCCCAGCAGGATGTCAGTGCAAAGTATATAAACAGCAATCTACAATTTTCTTTTGGATGCACCATTGAATAATACCACTACTACCCCTACTACTACTACTTTTACTGTTTCCAATACCACTACTATTAATATTCCTATTCCCACATATACAATTACGTGCCCTACAACTAGGTTACTACTCTGCAGACCTGTCAGGAAAACTCAGACTCATCAAATCAAATGCAAATGTAATATGAAGCCCTTACATTGCATACTCAAAATTAAGAGAAGGATCGATACACCGTTCTGTGGAGAAGTGTGCTCTAACATGGGGAGGTGAAAGTGTGTTTAGACAGCCATTAGGTGAAGGCACTTTATCAGTATTCAGCCCCCACTCACAGGACACTCTTTCAGACACTTAGCGCTATTAGCATCCATTAGCATGCAGGTATAATCATGCGGAATGATGGGAGGCATGTCATCAACGCCTGGGACTGAGGAAATGGAAATGTGCACTATGTGACAATTGTATAACACAAAATAAAAGCTACAAATCTGTGAACATGCGCCATTAACAACTCACCTAACTCCAGTCCTTATCACACCTCCTCATATTAATTATCATTATGAATTGTGTACTTCAAGATCCCATGACATGGTACTTCTTGATGCTTTTATATGGCTCCTTAATGGTTCCCTAATACTGTAAATGAATCCTTCTTCAAAATCAACACTCAGTGCATGAGAAACAGAGATAAGATGAGAAAGAGTCATAAATATCTCTCTCAAACTCTTTATTCTGGGCGTTGTTGCTTGAATGCAAATGAGGAGAAAAGAGCTGGCCAATAGTAGAGGGTGGGGGCGTGGCCAAACTCTCCGCTGTAGCGCTCAGCTGATCCATTTACTTGTTTTTGCACGGGGGAGAGATTAGAAACGTTCCATTGAAAAATAAACACATTTCCACAGAAAATAAAATTAAACCACTGCTGTTCAAAGGTCCAGAGGCTCAGATAAAGGAATTCCGAGCCTATAAACACTCGGACGTGCCTCCAGGCAAATAAAAACGTATTTCGCATTGCCTAGCGCATTCGCAGTCCAAACTCTCTGGGCTTGATTTACACAGACGCTGAGTACAGACAGACGGGGGTGGAACTGCATTTGCATTTCTTTTTTTGATCTGACGTCAATAAGGTGCCTTGTTCAAAATCGCCCGTTTGAGCTCTGATTTTTTCTAACGCAGAAAAGGATCGCAAATGCTCAGTTTAGACATTTCACAACTTTTAACCATGGGGGGGGCTAAACAGGGTAGGGGAGCTCACATTAACGTTCAAAAACCTCAGAAAGTGAAAATTTCATGCCATGGGACCTTTCAGTAAAAGTACTGTTCAATAATGATAGGATTAAAAAAAATAAAATGCAATCTAGTCCCTTACGAATCAAACTGTTCTTTGAAGGGACAAATTGGAATGTGTTAGACTTAGACAGACTTTATTTGAGACCAAACAATAAATCATGGAAATCATTAGTGCTACATGCTAATTACAAAACTGCTACAACTACTACTTCAAATTGGAAATGCAAATAAATACAACAACTACAATAAGTACAACTACAACAACTACGAGTACAGCTACTACAACTTCAAATTACAAATGGTTGCTGATGAAGCTCAAGGTTTGAGGTTCATTTCAAGACCTCACAATGCAAGCTGCTGTTGTGTCCTTGAGCAACACTTCACTCCTCTTGCCTATTTATGACTGTGCACACATGAGTGATGGTCAGAGGGAGGCACTGGCAGCCAGAGTTTGGTCAGTGTCTCTGGGACAGATGTGGCTATAGACGAAAATAAAATACGAGAAGCACTCTTACTCATGCTATAGTGCGACCACTCCAAATACGTACTACTACAATACTACAATAAATATTAGAAATGAACACTATTGATGCTGCTACTACTACTGCAAGTTCTCATGCAGTTATATTATTGTTACTACTTCTACTGTTGTGTGGAGTTTGTATGTTTCACCCTGTGTCTAGATGTGTTTCCTGGGCACTCTGGTTTCCCCATTAAAGGTCCCATGGCATGAAATTTTCACTTTCTGAGGTTTTTGAACGTTAATGTGAGCTCCCCTACCCTGTTTAGCCCCCCCCCCATGGTTAAAAGTTGTGAAATGTCTAAACTGAGCATTTGCGATCCTTTTCTGCGTTACAAAAAATCGGAGCTCAAACGGGCGATTTTGAACAAGGCACCTTATTGACGTCAGATCGAAAAAAGAAATGCAAATGCAGTTCCACCCCCGTCTGTCTGTACTCAGCGTCTCTGTAAATCACGCCCAGAGAGTTTGGACTGCGAATGCGCTAGGCAATGCGAAATGCGTTTTTTTATTTGCCTGGAGGCACGTCCGAGTGTTTCTAGGCTCGGAAGTCCTTTATCTGAGCCTCTGGACCTTTGAACAGCAGTGGTTTAATTTTATTTTCTGTGGAAATGTGTTTATTTTTCAATGGAACGCTTCAAATCTCTCCCCTGTGCAAAAACAAGGAAATGGATCAGCTGTGGGCTCTGGGCTCTGAGCTCTGAGCGGAGAGTTTGGCCACGCCCCCACCCTCTGCTATTGGCCAGCTCTTTTCTCCTCATTTGCATTCAAGCAACAACGCCCATTATGACCTGTTCTGAGGGAGAAAAAATACTCTTTCTCATCTTATCTCTGTTTCTCATGCACTGAGTGTTGATTTTGAAGAAGGATTCATTTACAGTATTAGGGAACCATTAAGGAGCCATATAAAAGCATCAAGAAGTACCATGTCATGGGATCTTTAACCCAAAACATGCACCATCTGCCATATTCTCCAGACCAAGTCCTGACCATGACTAGCTCTGGAGTTGGGTCCCCAGCTGAAGTGAAGGATGGGTCAAATGCTAGGAAGATACAGTGTACCTTAAAGGACCCATACTATGCCATTTTCTGATCTATGTTATAATCTTTGTCACATCAAAAACATACCTGGAGATGTATTTTCTTTCATTGTCACATGTTTAGCACACAAACCCTGCATACTTAAGTTGACTACTTCTCTCACACAGAAAACCTTGCGATGACATGTCGCAATACAAAGTGCTCCACTGTGTTTTTAAACTCCATACACCTTCATTGGAATCATTTGGATACTGAACTAAATGTAAAAGGTGTTAACTTGAAAACTATCACGACATCACAACAGTGGATTTTGAGTTTTGGAGATGTAGACAAACTAATAATAAAGGCTTATTTCAACATGTGTGAAGGAAGTAGGATGAGGAAAGAGCATTCTCACATGGCTTAAAGATCACAAGAGTCAATGTTGTGTTATATAAGACCCTTAACGTTAACCTTATACATTTTATATTTTTACAGCTAAACTTTTCCAACTTCCTCGTCTGTACACAGCTGTCACTGTGCACAAACACTGAGCCTACATTGATAAACAGCCTAGACATAAAGAGTGTAAAAAGCCTACTGATGTGGATCATGCCTCTTTTATCCAAGCATCCACCTGACACTTCTCTCTTTGTGTTACACATTTGACTAAAAGGGCCACTGACCCCAGGCCCAATAATATGAAAGAGAAACCACCACCAGAAAATACTAGCAGTGCCCTCGCCTTAAAAGGGTCACTCATCATAGGTATGAAATCTTGAAAAAACAAATGGTGTAATACTTAACTTCATATATGACCACAACAGCAAGTGGTGAAAGAGTGGACCCAGACCACTATAAAATCATTGATAAAATTCAATAGGATAACTTACCATTTCTAAAGCTCCTGCTGCTAGACACAGAACTACTGTTACCGCAAAATGTACTACAACATTGCTCCGGTTACTATCTCCACATACAACTGACTGCTACCATGTATAACTTCTACTAATACTACAACTTGGATTTCAAATCATACAGTGTATTTTTTTTTCTTTTCTTTTTTAACCAATGCTACACTATTGATACCATAGAGAATTTGCAGTTAGCATAATGTCAGTCCTCAGTCCCTCAGTCCTTAGTCCCTCAATCGTCCAGGTAGAATCCATGGCAAAAGGAGAAATTCAATTTGTCAGCTGGACAAAAGTTTATTTGGTCGAATACGTTTCACAGCTCATCCAAGCTGCTTCTTCAGTTCTGGTCAGACGCTGGTGGACACTGCTTACAACCGGCGGCAGGGAGGGGCTAACTACAATGAAATTACTATGAAACTATCTCACCTATTTGTTTAAAGTTTCTGTTACTTAGGTAAGCCTACTAAATATGCAGTGGGAGTGGAGTGTGGGTCTTGTTAGCAGAACCATTCAGGGCCATAATGGGTGTTTTCACACCTCTGGACCTGACTTGGCTGCCCTATTGTTTTCTTTGTTTGTTTTGATTTAGGTTTGAGAGATAGAGACAGAGTTATAGATGAAAACACCGAGCCACAAACAGAAATGTTGTCTACTCCATTCACTGCAGTGAAGACTGTAGTGAGCGCTACATTGGAGAAACAAAACAGCCACTCCACAAGAGGATGTACCAACACAGACGGGAGAGCCAGAGTGGACCTCAGTCTGCCGTACATCTTCACCTAGAAGCCGCGGGCCACTCCTTTGAGGACAGTGAGGTACAGATCTTGGCCAGAGAAAAGAACTGGATTGAGAGGGGAGTTTAAAGAGGCTATTTTTGTCAAGAAACAGAATCCTTCCTTGACCAGAAATGGAGGTCTCAGACATCATTTGTCTCCCATCTATAACTCTTTCCTCAAACCTAAATCAAAACAAAGAAAACAATAGGACTAGCCAGGTCAGGTCCAGAGGTGTGAAAACACCCATTATGGCCCTGAATTGTTATGCTAACAAGACCCCACACTCCACCCCCACTGCATATCTCATAGGCTTACCTAACTAACAGAAACTGTAAACAAATAGATGTGATAGTTTCATAGTAATTTCACTGTAGTTAGCTCCTCCCTGCAGCCAGTTATAAGCAGTGTCCACCAGCACTCTAGCCAGAACTGAAGAAGCAGCTTGGATGCGCTGCGAAACATATTGCTTATATCTTCAGGTGAGAATTGCTTCACAACTGAACTACTACTAAATTTACATATGTTACTTCAAATGTGGTTATGCTGCTACAAATACTACAATGCTAGCAATATGTTTCCTGTCAATGAAAATAATGCAATTTCACATGTATCTTTCACTTACTAATCCACTTCTACCACATCCCTGTAGGTGAGTTGAGTGACAGAGAGTGAAGCCCAGTCATAATGTAGTTTGTAATTGTAAGTGTTGCTCTTTAATAAAGGCTCAGAGTATTTGGGGAGGAGAATAGAGCAGCTCTCTAAATCCTGGCGTCATGCATTATTCAGCAGCCATTACACATTTCCTCATAGGGGACAGTTTACGAGGGCCATCATGGACTGGGACCCTGTCTGAGCTGTGGAGATGAGCAGAGGAGAGAGGAAAGGGGAGAGGAGGAGATGAGAAGAGGGAAGACGAGGAGAGGTGCAGAGAAAAGCAGGGAGGCAGAAGAGAGATGAGGAAAAGAGGAGAGGATAAAGGACGAGCGAGGGAGGGAGAGGAGAAGAGGAGCAGGAGAGAGAGCGAGAGGAGCAGAGGAGGAGAGGTGCAATAAAGTTGCAGTTGCAGAGGGAAGAGGAGGAGAGGAGAGAGGGATGAGCAGGAGAAGAGAGGCACTTTCACACGTACAGCGGCCTCCTGACTGACTTTATCATGACTTTTCCACTGGGGCTGCATGACTGAACACGACTCTCATTTTTCTCTGCAGTGCACTCATCCAGAAAAGCATCATGCATGAAAGAGAGAAAGAAAGAGAGAGAAAGAGAGAAGAGAGAGAGAGAGAGCTATCAACTGTGAGGGAGTTGATGACATGGTAGGTTAGAGTAGCAGCAGTTTGGTTGTTTAGAATTATTATTGTTAGAAATCATTCTTAAGTTTCCTTTTTAAGCTTACACGTGGATTTCTGCTATCTCCCTATTTATAACCCTTGGTGGTATACACACAGGACAAGAGAGACAATCAAGCATTCATTGAGGACATTTATACTTAGTTCCTGGTCCCAGTGAGCCTACCCTCAGGTGTTTCCTCGTGCATTTACAGAGTTATGATCCCATACGGTATCTCATCTCTGTGGAGAATGTGTGAATCATGATCATATAATATTTATTTACCATATAACCGACGTGTCCTTCAACTTTAACTGAAAAAACTGATAGAAAAAACTGGCTAATTGAAAATCAGCACTGCACACATTAATTTCCTTTTTGTTCTATCCTGTTTGTTGTGTTACTGAGGGGGGGCAGATGTGTGTGTGTTCTGTGTGTGTATGTGTTGTACGTATGTATTGTTAATGTTTTACCAAGTGTGCATGACTGTCACTATGAGTGAGCCTGAAAGCATGTAAATAGTGTAAATAATTGTGTATGTACATTGTTTTAACCTGTTTTTTTTTCCCCTTAGATTGACAATCTAACATCTGTCCAGGGACTGCAGATGAAAACTAGCCTCTTGGCTAAATCTGGTACATTTACAGGAATGTTCATTAATGTACACTGTCCCTGTCAAATAAATAAATAAATCAAAATCAAATCAAGTCAAAATATGTTCAGTAAATGTATATAGCTTACTATAACAACAAATACATGATGTCTTGATTTATTAACTGAATAAAATATTTGTAGACCCAATCTCTTATTTGCAGTTTTATTTGTTTTGTTTTGTTTATTCTTGACATTTCATGCCTTGATTGGCTTTTCTTTTCATTTATTTATTTTTATTTTTTTTATAAACCTAATCTTATATTTCATCACATCGTATGGACTGATGGCAGCATCTGTTTAAACATTCTTGGAACCAATACAGAGTAGAGTATAGGGTCAAATATATCAGCTTACGTTATCAATTTGAATCAGCAGAACTGAGGAGAATCACACAGATATCACTGTTAAATATCATGTTTCGAATGGCACTAAACATTCACAAGTTTAAACCAAATATTCTCCATAAAAGCCAAACAATGATGTGTAGTCCTTCCATGTTCTGTTTGCTTCCATTATCCTGTATTATAGAAAACCTCCCATCTATTCTCAACATGTACAAATCTCAGCTGGACATTTTTGGTTCAAGTCTGAAGGTAATTTTCTTGAGCTGCCCAGGGAGGTTGGTGTGAAAAGGCTTTAAGACAGAAGAAGACGGTACCTGGAGGTCTCTGAGAGGAAAGGAGCAGGTTAGAAACTATCCTAAAGGCTGTGAATCAAAGATCGTCTGGCGGAATATTAGACACACTGTGGTCGAGGTGAGGGCTTGTGATATGGAAATGTCTTCACGGGTGAATGAAAAACCAGTGTCCAGAGGTCGTGTGGTGGACATATGGAAAACAGGGCGCAGGGAAATGAGAGGTGACCAGACTACGGTGGGGGAGAAGGGTCATTTGGGGGCCGGTGAAGAAGGCCAGATTGAAAGAAAGATGCCAAGCAGAAGTGGCATTTCTCCTGACCGCATTGAGAAATGTCAGTTGCTTCCTCCTGTGCCCCTCGCAACCTTTTCTTCTCTCTTCACCTCCATCTGTGCGTCCCTCGCTCCACACGCTACAGCCCCTGCCAGAGCCAATAAGCAACGCTCGCTCCATCTCTCTATAAGTCCCCCGAGTACGCCAAAGCTAATTCTGCTCCTATAGATCACATGGAAGGAGAGAGAATGCGATAGTAACGTCAAGTGCATATACAGGTTACACTATTCCTTTCACTAGATTTTTCAACGTTCTCCCGTGGACCCACCACCCGCAGGTGGATCCATAGGGGCTGGTGCATTGTGTGATCTGGGCGGTAGATCTGTCTGGATTGTTGCCCCCATGACCCGAAATATGGAAAAGCGGAAGAAAATGGATGGATGGATGTGTGTAGAATCCCTCAGTAATCCAGGTAGAATCCATGGAGTAATTCAATTTGTCGGATGGACAAAAGTTAAAACAAACTTTTGTCCGGGATGGATGGATGAATGGATATTTTATTTGGGTCATTTTAGTTCCTGGATGGAAAGCTAGTCTAATTTACAAAGGTTCAAATTAATATTAAAACCAATAAATAAATAAATAAAAATAGCAATACCTTTATTTTGTTGAATGTAAGAAAAAATGGGCACTTAAATAGTCCTTGCATTTTGGATGGAATTTAGTGAGTAGATGACATAGAGGTATTCTGGTTTAGAGCCCACGGCTGTTTTCTGTATTTTGTGTAGTTTTCTTCAACTTTTTTCCACAAACTTGACAGATGTAAAACTATGAGAAAAAAATATACTTTTCCACCAAACCACCAGTTAGAAAAACATGAATGCCTTTCATAAGTGTAAGGGATGGAAGACAAACTCACAACACCATCAAGATGTACAACAAAATTATTCAAATAACCTACTTATTTTAGTTCGCATTCTGTTGTTGTGTCCTCGGGCAAAACTCTTCTCCCGCATGGTTACAAAATATGACAGCCCCTCACCATGGCAACTCCAGTGCAGTTATGAAGTTATATCAGTTGATTTGACAAAAACAGACCTTTGTCTTATTAAACTGATGTATAATGGATGCGTTTTTTTATTGATTGATTTGTTTATGTTTGTTTATATCTATTGGCAAAAAGTTGTAATATTCTACAAAATAAAATATAATAAAAATAATATAGATAATGTATTTAAGTAACCCAAAATGGTGTCTTTTTTGGGGCAGTGTGCATGGGAGTGATGCTGGGCCTTGTCTGTGTAATGGGTGTTTAGCGTCCTGCCAGAATCGTCCCAGACTACAGCTCCCCCCAACCCTCTGCAGCAGCCCAAGGACACATGGCTGTCTCTCTAATTAAAACACAACCTCATCCATGTTCTTTCTTTCTCTCCTCTGTTTCTCTCACCTCTCTGTCTCTCTCCTCTGTCTCCCCCTCTATCTTTCTCTCACGACTCTCTCCTCCCTACCCCCCCCTCCCTCCACTCTATCTGGCTCTATCTCTCCCCTCTCTCCCTCCCTGTCTCTTTCTCTCATATACCCTGCAGGTCTGAAGCTTAAAATAACCTTAAAAGGAACAAGCACCATAGCCATCATCCCCTGCACTCAACACCTCTTCACAATCCACTCTGGGCTTCCTCGGCAGGCAGCAGCTCCACAGCAGCAGCAGCTCTGTGCACACGCCAACAAACAGCACCTCGTACACGCCGTTCATTTATTAAAACCGTCATCAAAGGAACCCAGTTTGTTTTTCCAGGTCTGAGCGTAACAATAGTTTAGCCGCAGCATCAGTCTCTTCTTGGGAATACGGTTAATTGTCTGCAGAAAGTGCTACAACAATATAAAAAAAGTCTAAAGGGAGTAGAGGAGGCCTGTCACTGCAGTTTTATAGCTGCTACATACATAGGTTTTATTTCATAAGCTGCAGTGTTAGATGTTGAATGTTGAAGGCATACATTTGTTCTGTCTCCCAAATTCACACGTTTTGCCAATGTATTCACAGTTTTAAATGTAATTTCAAATGTCATCTGAGCTTGTAACGTCATACAGAGTTGATATTATGCAAACATGTCTCTGAGCTTTAAACCATGTTATAATTTTACCTCATCAAAACCTGGAGTTGTGTTGTTGTTTCATTCACACATTCATTCACACAAGCCTTTATTATTAGTCTGTCCTCATCTCCAAATGTTCAAAATGCTCTTGTCCACCTTGTGATGTCATGAAGAAGTAGTTTTCAAGTTAATAGCTACCTTATACCTTTTGTTCAGTAGAGATTGTAAAATCCAGGACTGAAATCATTATTAGTCAATCAGTGACTATCAATTAGTGAAGGTGTATGGAGTTTAAAAACACAGTGGAGCATTTCTTGTTTTATCACATGACATCACAAGTGTTTGAGAGAAGAACCCAGCCTAAATATGTAGCATGTGTGTGTTAAACATGTGTGAATGAAACAAAAACACAACTCTGGGTACGTTTGGGATGAAGAAAAAACATTATACAGTGATACCTCACCTTACGAAATTAATTTGTTCCAGAAGTGGTTTCGTAACGTGAATTTTTCGTAAGTTGAGTAGCTATTTCAATGGAAAAAGCCTGATTCGTTCCAAGGCCCCGTTCCAAGTTTTTTTTTTTTTTTTTTTTATAGTGTAACACTGTGTTCTGCGTCCTGATTGGCTAAGAGACTGTAGACCCAGGACTAAACGTGGACTAAACCAGGTCTAAACAAGGTCTATACCTGGACTGGACCAGGACTAAACCTGGACTAAACCAGGACTAGACCAGGTGGATTAAAGCGCCGCGTGCGGGTCTATTTCCTGGTTTCGTGCTAGCTCTGCCGGTGTACCTCACGAGTCACGGCTGAGGCGAGCAGCGAGGAGGGGAGGAGATGTGCCTCCCCTCCGGACCGCACGCAGTCTGAGCGCATGAACGAACGCAGGCAAGTGCAGGTGGTTTAATCCTGGTTTAATCCTGGTTTAGATCTGGGCACGGTCTTGTGCTCGCAGCCCCGCGCCGGGTCATGCTGCGCTATCACACGTGTCCGAGCGCAGTCTTCTCCCCCCTCCCCCTTCCCCCCACACTTCACTATTAATACATTTTGTTGAAAATCTATGAAAGTTTGAGTGTTTAAACGAGAGAGAAATGTGAGAAAAGTTTAAATCCAGTCTGAGAAAAGCGTATAATGTGTGTGGCTGAGCACGCATTATTTTAATTTTTGAGATTTCGCGTTTCGTAACTTGAACTTTCGTATCTAGAGACCAAAATTTAACGTGAAGGCGTTTCGTAACTTGAAATTTTCGTTTGTTGGGTCATTCATAAGGTGAGGTACCACTGTAGATCAGAAAATTGCATAATATGTGCCCTTTAACAATAACAAAGTGCAGTGTGCAAAGTATGTGCTGTAGTTTAACCACATTGTCTTTAACTGCTCTGTTTTGTTACAGTGCACTCCGCTGCTCCAGTCTTGTCCATCACATGTGGGTGTCCTCTGTCACTGCCTCTCTGCCTCTTACGCCTTCGACTGAGCCCATCACACATGACGGAGGATCTGCAGACAGCCCCTTCACTTCATTTTCGTCACACAATTTAGCATGTTTACTTCCTCGTTAAGCGCATGAGAGACCCTGGCGGTGGGATCCCGGGGAGCCAATCACATCCTGTCACTGTGGGTTACCAGCGAGACATGATTTAATGGGACTGTCTGTCAAAGGGACCAACAACAGCCTGTCATCCCAGCAGCACAGGCAGGTAACTTCCACTTCGTAAAGTACACAGAGAAATGGATTTTCCCTTGTACAATACTGGTTGAATTGTGTTTTGTGTTGTTTTCAATTGAAACTAATCAACAAACAATAAAAACATGTCAAGAAGGAAATGAACTCATACTTCTACAACTACCAGTGACACTTCTACATTCTACCTACGGTGCTCCAGAAAAAACTAGAATAAACCTGAACTAAGTTGTACTAATTTGGTGGCAGAAGTAGAAGTACTCGATGCACATAGGACTTGAGTAAAATACATGTAGAAAGATATATACTACTTCTATAACTACTACTCTTACTACTCCAACTCTTAAATGCAAATGCTACAGCTACTACGATAAGTGTACTCTAAGTTTTATTTACTATACTATAGCTTCTTCTTCCACCCATTATTGCTAGTACAACTCCTACTACTAATAATACGACAAATACCATACGACAGACATGGAAATAACAAGAACTATTACCACTTCTACTGACTATAACTGTTACTTCTATTGCTGAGACCCAAAATTACTTAGTTAAAGGTGCACTGTGTAACTTTTCTGGTAGAGGGTTCACCACCTGCTTGATTTGATGTTGCTTTTTCTTGCAATGTTCTTTAGTGTGGCCTTTAAATTAGTTATCCGGGCTTTGAGAAATAAAAACACCTGTAATTTAATAAATGAATAAGTTTAATTTTTAATGCCATATTGTGGAACATCCCAGGCAAAGCAGTAAGATCACCATAGAGAAATGGCGCACCCTCCACCAGAAAAGTTACACATTGCACCTTTAATGATAGATACAATTTTAATATAAACTCATAATACACTATATGAACTAGTAGTATTTAAAGTGTAGTTAAGGTATTAAATATAAAGCAGAACAGTAACAGCTCACAGCGTTGTCCTCTGACAAACTTGTGACAAAGATACGAGTGCAGACGTCCTCAGAGCTCACGGGGAGGATTGAGTAGTTTCGAAAAGCCCACCTCAGCGCTGGCCCCCCACCAGGAGCAAAGCAGAGCCAGAAGTCTGAACCACATCAAACGAACAGCACAGGTGTTACTGAGACTGGAGCTGTGAACGCGCCAAGACACAATGTAGACCCATCATTTTCACACTCAAGTAAACCAGTGCGGAAATCAACCCAAACAAATGTAATGAACGCTTCACAAAGTATTTAGCAGATTAGGCGGAAAACAAGGATCCAAAGCTCATTACGTGTGGCGGCACTGCATTAGGCGACCCCAGTATCTCATTTCAACGTCATTCCACCATCAGCTCCATCTGGGCTCTGGCTCTCAGTCCATTATTATTAGTTAGTTTGGGACAAAGTGGAATCCACACGCTGAAGACGGAATTACATAGTCTGAAACATATCCGGGAACTAGCTGGTACTCTCTGTGCAAGTTCTTAACATAGAAATCATGAGATGCATGAAACTGAATTTCTCCTTTTATCATAGAAATCATGTAAACATTTGATTAAATAAGCGCATTTAGTTAAAGGCTCTGTACTACCTGATTCTTAAAATGTCAAAAACAGAACAGTTTGCAGTGTTATTCCTCCCTTACATTGTGCATTCTTACTATCCTAAGTATTCAGTGTAATGAGTTTAGAAGCTCTTTTCACAACTTTAAAGGTCCCATGGCATGAAATTTTCACTTTCTGAGGTTTTTGAACGTTAATGTGAGCTTCCCTACCCTGTTTAGGCCCCCCCAATGGCTAAAAGTTGCGAAATGTGTAAACTGAGCATTTGCGATCCTTTTCTGCGTTTGAAAAAAAACACAGCTCAAACGGGCGATTTTGAACAAGGCGACTTTGTTACGTAACATCGACAAAAGAAATGCAAATGCAGTTCCACCACCGTCTGGATCTCCACCCCCTGTCTCTGGAAATCACGCCCAGAGAGTTTGGACCGCAAAGGAGCTACGCAATGCGAAATGCGTTTTTTTATTTGCCTGGAGGCACGTGCGAGTGTTTCTAGGCTCGGAAGTCCTTTATCTGAGCCTCTGGACCTCTGAAACAGCAGTGGTTTAATTTGATTCTCTGTGAAAATGCGTTTTTTTTTTCATTGAAATGCCTCTCCTTTCTGCCTTCGCGGTTAAAACACGGAAGTGGGGAGATAGCGCTCCAGCGGCGCAGAGGAGCGGGTGGGGGGGGCCCCCACCCGCTCCTCTGACCCTATCTGTGTCCTTCTCATTTGCATTCAAGCAACAAGGCCCAGAATGAGTTGTTCAGACAGAGAGATTATGACTCTGACTGTGTACATGTGTCTTTCTCATGCACTGAGTGTTGATTTTGAAGAAGGATTCATTTACAGTATTAGGGAACCATTAAGGCACCATATAAAAGCATCAAGAAGTACCATGTCATGGGACCTTTAAGAGATTTGCCGTCACAGTAATATCACATCTAGCACACACTCCCTGATAAGATAGTAAAACATTTTATAATTAGATGCAGATAGTAGCAGATGACTTATTATGACTTCAAGAGATACTTATACAATATATATGTGTACTGAGGAAAGTCAAGTATTGCTCAACTACATGGGAAAAAATTGGTACAGGGTCTTTAAGATCATGCATGGTATACTTTTTATTTCTTTATTTTATATGCAACTGAAAAATGCAGTATTTCAGTATATACAGTATGTAATTTTCTACTGCACTGACACCAATTAATACTAAAACATAGTGGGAGGTATAGGACTATTCATGCCATACAACTGTACAACAACTCACCCTTATGTAACAGATGTAATCTTATGTAACTATGTCCTGCAAATCACTTTATCATCTTTGCACTCTTTGACTAATCTCTGACTAATCATTTTAATGTAACAGTGACTTTTCTACTTGTTCAAAAGTTGCTTGGAGAAGTTCTGAGTACCGTTCCGAGCAATAGCTAACCTTCTCCGGCTGCATCCCCTGTCCCTTGATTTGGAACCCCCGTTATTCCATTCAAAGACTCAGGGGGAGCAATCACATCAGGCAGGCAGCAGGCGTCGTCAGCTCTGAAAGACCGCTCTTTATTGTATGTTTTCACGTCATCTCCAATCGCCCAGGACACAGCTCTGATTAGCTTCAAAGCCTTTGATTGCCCCACTCTACAATCAGAGGCGCGCTTCCGTACGAAGCCTGTTAGCCTGTTAGCTAGGAGCAAAGAGCGCCGCACATGTGAGATAGTTATGGAAAAGAGGGAGATGGAGGAATCATTATGGGCCAAACACAAGGTGCATTAAACAGAGATCATTGGTCATGCAGGGCACATGTCTGGGATTGTAGGAGCATGAGAGCATTTTGGACTGCCACAGCAAAACAAAACGAAGAGGAAGTCTACAAGCTTTATCTACAATTCTTGTCCAAATATGGTTAGATCTGGAAATATTAAAATGCTCAAGAGGTTGTCCTGTTGTCCTGTGTCTTAGCAACTATGGGCCTTTGGTGGGAGGCTGAAATACAGAGATGCAGAAACAAGCAATTCATTATGGACAATTCAAATGTGGTAGTACTTAACTTTACAGCACAGTTACAGCATAATAGGCATGGTAATTGGGACAGCAAGGGATAACTGCATTAAGAAAAACACCTTCATTAACCCTAATAAAGCATAAAGAAATACTTGTTTTTGAATTTGAATTGTTTTTAGTATGTCTGAAGAAGGGCTTGACCCCGAAACGTTACAATGTGGTGTTATTAAAATACAAATTTGGGCGCTCCAAAGAACTGTTTTTTCTATTGCACATTTTTGTCTTGTCTCCGGACCGAGCATGAGGTCACAAGTTTTTTTTTTGGATGTGCATGTCTCTGTCTACCAGTATTAATAGTTTTTAGTAATTAAGTTAGGTTACTTAGGATTAGTAACTACATAATTAAGGGGTTAGGGGTATTAATCACATATTATAAGCCTGCAACATTCTCAACAAATTATTTGAATAAAGTCTTTACTTTTTATTATTGCTTTATTAGGCCAATTAGATGTAGTAAACCTTACAGTCCATACTAGGTTAGGGTTAATCTTATCATCAAGAAATTTTAATGCCATAGCAGCAACAACAACAACAACAACAACAACAACAACAACAACGAAAACATAGTAACTACTTTGCTACAAGGTCTTAAAGGTCCCATGGCATGAAATGTTCACTTTCTGAGGTTTTTGAACGTTAATGTGAGCTTCCCAACCCTGTTTAGGCCCCCCCATGGCTAAAAGTTGCGAAATGTCTAAACTGAGCATTTGCGGCCCTTTTCTGCGTTTGAAAAAAACACAGCTCAAACGGGCGATTCTGAACAAGGCAACTATGTGACGTCACATCGAAAAATGCAGTTCCACCCCCTGTCTGGATGTCTACCCACCGTCTCTGTAAATCACGCCCAGAGAGTTTGGACCGTGAATGAGCTACGCAATGCGAAATGCGTTTTTTTATTTGCCTGGAGGCACGTGCGAGTGTTTCTAGGCTCAGAAGTCCTTTACCCGACCCTCTGGACCTCTGAAACAGCAGTGGTTTAATTTTATTTTCTGTGAAAATGTGTTTTTTTCATTGAACCGCTCTCCTTTCTTCCTCCGCGCTTAAAACGTGGAAGTGGGAGACAGCGCACAGTGCAGCTCTAAAACAAGGAACCAGCGGCACATTTGCCCCCCTGCCCCCTCCCGCTCCTCTAACTTATCTATGTCCTTCTCATTTGCATTCAAGCAAGAAGGCCCAGAATGAGTTGTTCAGAGAGAGATATTCTGACTCTGACTCTGTACATGTGTCTTTCTCATGCACCGAGTCTTGATTTTGAAGAAGGATTCATTTACAGTATTAGGGAACCATTAAGGCACCATATAAAAGCATCAAGAAGTACCATGTCATGGGATCTTTAACACATTCATGCAATAGGTGGTTGGGGGAGTCAGTGACCTGTTGATGACACACACAAACACAGTGGGTGGGTGGATTTCTTTTTTTACTTGCTCAGTTCCGGACAGCCACAAACTCAATGGTCCACTATTAGACTAGCCACTGCTGCTGAGCCATTGTCTGGTCTGGACACTTGAAAATGGGCTACTTCTTTAAAGCTGCCTTTCTCTGGGGCTAAATATGATTAGCTGCAGAGGACATTGTAGCTCTCTCCACAGCTAATACATTTAGTATGGATTGTCTGAGGGGGTAAGGATACAGCGAGCGGCTAGATCAATATTCTAAGTCCGACTCTGTCTGGAGCGGAGGACCCATGCTGAGATGGTTAACTCTTCTATACGGCAGCAAATACGAATGCCAGGAATCCGACCATTTTGAACACATCTTGAAAAGGTAATTCGCCATAATGCGGGCCAGGTTCAGGTAAAAAGGGGCTTGTAGAAGATTTGTTGTGGATATCTCAAAACACGGGGGATTATATGAGGCAAATATCCATGATTCCTCCTCTCTACAGCTTTCCACTTAAAACCAAAGCCCATAAGACGCCCACGCATGGCTCCATAGGGCGAGTGTCAAAGTGGTGCTCTAAATACAGAACAGGGTGTCCTTCGAGATGGAGGTGAGGCATACTTAAGTGGATACATTAGCATGCATCAAACCCTTCACTTCACACTTCACAATGTACCGTAAAAATGGAATATATAGGAATTTGTCACAATTGATAAATGAACTGAAAATGTATTTGAGGTTTTCAGTGAATGTCTTTAATTGTAGGACTGTACATTATTAGAGACAAATAATAAAATAAATAAAATAACACCATACCATCGACTGTATATGGATATAGGCGTTTCAGGCTCCACTGACTTCATTTCAATTTCCAATTAACTTTACATTAAAAAAATTGTTGCCCCTACACGATCCTGGTGTTTTTATTTTGCTATTTTGTCCATGAATAAATTCCTATTCCTAATATGGAAATCAGCTCCAAATGTGGTCCTATAACCGCTAGCCTCGCTGAACGGGTGACACCACACTCCCTTCTTTATACAATCTATGATAAATACAGATACAAATAAAATATGGATTGAGACAGGCATTGAGAAACCTGAAATTGAGGCCAGAAGAAAACAAATGAACTCTACTTTTAATCATTGTATTAGTTGCTTATTTATTTATTTTGTATTTTTTGCAGGGAACAAACATGCATATTATCTACAGTACACATAATTTCCCATGCATTATCACCACACATACACACACATACACACACTTAGCCATGACACTTCTCTCTGAATTCCTGGTGTATGAGGGACATTAGCACGCCATCTATTTCTGGAGACCCATTACGGCTGTAAAACATTTAAAACGCACACGGAGAGATTCCCAGTGTCAGAATGACCCGCTCTCTCCCCATTTCTTCTGGTCATGTACAAAAAGGCCTGACAAAAAAAAAAAGAGTGTCAGAAATACAGACTGGGCCCTAGAGTGGGCTGGCATGGTGCTGGATAGGTGGGTTACAAAGAAATCAGGTAAATGGGGAAGGTTGCAGCAGGGATGGGAAGGGGTGAAGTCATTCTCTTACCAAATGGCTCCGATTTACTGAAATGTGACGCTAGCGGTTTCCTGACGCGACATAATAAATCTATCAATTGCGAGTTGGAGTGGATCTAGACATGTGCATGACAAAAGTTAAATTTGGCGTCGTCTAAACAGAAAATATCCCCTTACCCTCCACAGATTTGACAGACACAGGCATCTAGCATAGCAGCTAACTGTAACCCAAGGTGGCATGTGCCGTATAATGGAAATGGATTGTACCCGAGTGGAAAAAACTCGCTCCCTGAGGCACCAGTGTGTATATGCAAAAACAGAGAATAAAGCTAATGTGAGATGAGGCAGTCGTGTCTGCCTCCCATCGCAAATCTATACATAAATATATCATAGGACGTCCACTGAGCCCTAGATCCATGAAAGCAGCAGTGCCAGGCTGCATTAATACAAACCGGCAGGCTTCGGGGCAGGTCTTACAAGCCTAACAAGCCCACTATTCTGAGTACGCTTGTGTCAAATTCTAACTCAATGCTGCATTCTCTAGTCATATGAAGTGGATTCGAGCATGTAATTGATATAAAACATTCTGGATGTGTGTGCGCATGTAACATTGGTTTTATGAGCTCAAAGGTGGGATAGCAAAGGAAGAAATTGCAGTTGTAAAGTGAGGGAGCGTTATAATGAGTCTGACAGCTGTTGTGTTTGAAACAAAATCGCAGGCAGGTGAAATCAGGAGTGACACCTTGTTTGAAAGTAAGAATCAAACCAATGATTATCATATAATTTGCACATATATATTTATTTTTTTTATTTTTTCCCCCCTTTTTTCCCTTCCTACATTCTGTTATATACTCTATATTATATTTGATGAGTGAGCTACCGTACCCACAACAATTTCCCTTGTGAATCAATAAAGTTTGTCTACATCTAAGTCTAAAAGCTTTTTGTTTGTTTTTTTCAACACAAAGTAATAGTATTTGCTTGTTATACTGTATCATGTGGTCTTACACCAGTTCCGATAAAACCCAAGAAGAAGCTGTTCAGAAAAGGTCAAATTTTGTCCAGCTATGCATTTTTTCAGTATCAATATTTGCTTAAATTGGTATCTAGTTTTGATACTAGTTTTAGTCTGGATTACTATATGATTTATGATACAACCTTAGTGTAGGTTAATCCTGAAATTGTGAAAAAACTTAAATATCTGCCAAGTTGCCAACCAAGTACTAGTGCATTCATATCTAACTGTACACAAAGAAACCCAATTACTAAAAATACAATTGTTAGCCCAGGAGAGAATCACTTTAAAGCAGTGTTTGACAAATGTTCCTGAACCTTGTCCACCCTTTACATTTTTCCAACGCGTTCATATATTGACTGGATAAACGTATTTCCTCTCAGCAGATAATAAAGTATGTGTCCACTTAAATAAGGGGTGTGGGGTTGTGCTGCCTGTGTCAATAATATTTGTGTAAAGTGTGTTTCCTCTATGCACTTACTCCACTACACTATACTATGCACTACAGTAACTAGTCAATATTCCACAGTGCACCTCTGACCTGTGGCCAAACCAGCCCGCTCCTCCTTTCAACTTCCAATAGGCATCGATTTTCCAACTGCTCCACTCATAGAAACAGCAACTGATGAGACACCAACAAGGACTCCCCGTTTAAGGTCATAACAATGAAATGTGAAACAAAGAAACCTAGGTTCAACTCATTATGTCATAGACTTATGTAAAACAGCAATATACAATGGCTTCTCAGTGAAAATGGCTTCTGGATGGGATCCGTAAAAACAGTGTTCACCTATGAAATGGTTTGAAATTAAACTTAAAAATAAATTAAAATCATAAGAAACAAATGGGCTAACCACACTGAAAGGTGAAATTTAAAATGCGTTTTATGTTTTATCTTTGTCTATATCAGAACTAATATAAGAGTGGTTATTAAACTAATGTTATTTTGAATTAAAAATGGCCAATTGTGTGTCAGTATGAAGCATTTTCCTAAGTATAGAAGTAAAGTTGAACATTTGACTATGCGGTGCTTGTTTGGGTTTGTATGGGAGGTGCTATTCTAAGGTGAGAGTGTATGTATGCGAGGGGGGGGGCTGTATCTAGGTCTTAGTGATGAATCTGTGCGGGCAGTGAGCTGGGTGCAGCGAGCAGCGTGGCGTCGGCTAATTCACATTCTCTGCGGGTGGCAATGACGCTACGGCGGAGGATACTGGAAGGTGTTGATAAATCCAGAAAACAGATGAGAAAGAGAGAGAAGAGAAAGAATAGAGGCAGAGCAGAGAAGAAGAACGAGAGAGGAGAGATACAAACACAAAAAGGGAGTGAGAGAGAAGGGAGGTATAAAGAGAAAGAGAGTGGTAAATGTAGGGAGGGAGAAGAGATCAGAAGAGAGGGTGAGGATAAGAGAGGGGTGGAGAAGAGAGAGAGAGGGAGGGTGGGAGAAAAAGGGAAGAATAGACACAGAGACGGGGCGAGAGAAGAGAGAGTGAAAAGAAGAGAGAGAGAAAAGAGGTGTGGAGAGAAGAGCAAGTGGAATGCAGAGAAGAGAGACAAGAAGGGAGAAGAAGAGAGAGGAAGAGAGAAGGAGGGAGACATTAAAGAGAGAGTGTGAGAGAGAAAGAAAAGAAAGAGGGAGAGAAGGAGAGGGACAAGGGAGCAGGAGAGAAGAAAAGGGAAGAGAGAGAGGGAGAAAAAAAAAAGAGAAATAGGATTGAAGAGGAATAGGGAAAAGAAGAGAAAGAGGGAGTGGAAGAGAGAGTGCAAGAAGAAAACAGAGAAGGAGAAGAGAAGAAGAACAGAGAGAAGAAAGGGGGAGAGTTTTGACAAATGAACAAACACTACTGTATGGGAGAGACGAGCCCTAATGTCATCCCTGGGCAAAACAACATCTACAGATAAGTATAAATGTAATTCCCGGCTTGACGTGAGCTTAATAAGTTGTGGCTACACAGCGGTAAAATAGGACATCTGTTTGGAAATTGAAAAAAGCTGCAACAACAACAACAACAAAGCTCGTAGAAAACACCGGACCAGAGCTACCCAGGCTTTTTGGGGACACTCAAATGAAATATATTGGTTCAGTTGAATAGGAATGGGAAATACGGTGGTGGCGTTTGTAACCTTGCTTCATTTTTTAGTGTGATTTTTTTTTTTTTTTTTTGGGTTGTTTGATGTGTAGCAAATGAAGCAAAAAATACAAAAGCACCAATAGTTTTACTACTGCTGTTTTCTGTTATTATTAGTGAAGATGTAAAATACATTGTAAATATTATGTTGATGCACTCTCTATGTTGCAACTTACTGTATGTTTTTAAGCCATGCCTTCAATATACACAAACTGTTTTTTCATAACCTACCTGAATAACTTTGTCACAAGATTGGCCAATTAAGTAAGGACCTAACATAAGAAAGTATTACACTTATAATAAGTCCCATGAGATGAGACTGAACAAGATTGGGTCCAAAAAAAAAAAAAAAAAAAAACACTTTTAGAAGAATATAGTGAGATTGACAGGAGACATTGTGTGTTATTAGGCCTGTCACGGTAATGGAACAATAATTTTGAGGGGTGAATATTTATCGTGTGCAGTTTTAGCTTTGTTGCAAATTATTTATTTCACCACAATTTTTTTTAACAATGTTTGTTTATATATATATATATATATATATATATATATATATATATATATATATATATACACATATACATATATATATACATATATACACATATACATATATATATACACTCAACAAAAATATAAACGCAACACTTTTATTTTTGCTCCCATTTTTCCTGAGATGGACCCAAAGATCCAAAATTCACTCCAGATACACAACACTACCATTTCTCTCAAACATTGTTCACAAATCTGTCCAAATGTGTGACAGCGAGCACCTCTGCCCCGCCGAGACAATCCACCCCACCTCACAGGTGCGCCACATCAAGATGCCGATCCGACATCATGACCAGTGCACAGGTGCGCCCCAGACTGCCCACAATAAAAGGCCACCCCGAAATGTGCATTTTTTTTTTTTTTTTTGCTTTATTGGGGGTCTGGGGACTCAGAACCAGTCAGTATCAGGTGTGACCACCATTTGCCTCATGCAGTGCAACACATCTTCTTCGCATAGAGTTTATCAGATTGTCAATTGTGGCCTGTGGAATGTTGGTCCACTCCTCTTCAAAGGCTGTTATGGATGAAGAACACAGGTGCATTTTATTGATGGCATTTTGAATGCACAGAGATACCGTGATGAGATCCTGAGGCCCATTGTTGTGCCATACATCCATGATACTGACTGGTTCTGAGTCCCCAGACCCCCAATAAAGCAAAAAAATGCACATTTCGGGGTGGCCTTTTATTGTGGGCAGTCTGGGGCGCACCTGTGCACTGGTCATGATGTCGGATCGGCATCTTGATGCGGCACACCTGTGAGGTGGGGTGGATTGTCTCGGCGGGGCAGAGGTGCTCGCTGTCACACATTTGGACAGATTTGTGAACAATGTTTGAGAGAAATGGTAGTGTTGTGTATCTGGAGTGAATTTTGGATCTTTGGGTCCATCTCAGGAATAATGGGAGCAAAAACAAAAGTGTTGCGTTTATATTTTTGTTGAGTATATGTATATATATATATATATATATATATATATATATATATATATATATATATATATATATATATAAGCAATATATCACACTTCAAAATGTGTTATTGTGACAGGCCTATGTGGTATTTTAAACAAGCACGGTATCACATCCCAAATGCAATCCTTACATTTTATCTAGTGTGAAACTCTTTTAGAACTATAGCATCACTATATCCCTTTCTCTTGTATTCTCCATGTATTCTTTACCTTACAAAATATACTCCTCCCACAGGACTCCACCTCAACGTGCAGCCTGCAGCCCCATCTTTATGGTTGACGTTGCGGTCGTTCATTGATTACCACTCTCCTCACTCCCCATTATCTTCAGATCACTGGTGTTTGAAGAGCATCTATGTGCATATAACATGCAAAGCCTTGTATGTGGTAAACTGTCACTCCTTCATTTAAAGGTCCCATAGCCTGAAATTTTCACTTTCTGAGGTTTTTGAACGTTAATGTGAGCTCCCCTACCCCATCCCCCATGGCTAAAAGTTGCAAAACTTTTCTGCGTTTGAAAAAAAGACAGCCCAAACGGGCGATTCTGAACAAGGGAACTTTCTGACGTCACACTTACGGAAAGGTTTCCACCCCCCGTCTGGATGTCTACCCACCGTCTCTGGAAATCACGCCCAGAGAATTTGGACGCGAACGAGCTACAAAATGCGAGATGCGTTTTTTTAATTTGCCTGGAGAAACGCGAGTGTTTCCAGGCTCGGATGTCCTTTATCTGAGCCTCCAAGCCTCTGAAACAGCAGTGGTTTAATTTTATTTTCTGTGGGAATGTGTTTGTTTTTTTTATGGAACGTATCTCATATCTTCCTCCGCGCTTAAAACACGGAAGCGGGGCCAGCGCACACCGCACCGCTAAACCAGGAAACAGCGGCGTATTTGGCCACAACCCACCCGCTGCACTGGCCTGTCTCTGTCCTCCTCATTTGCATTCAAGCAACAACGCCCAGAATAAAGCGTTTCAGAGACATATTTATGACTCTGACTGTGTTCATGAGGCTATCTCATGCACTGAGGCTTGATTTTGAAGAAGGATTCATTTACAGTATTAGGGAACCATTAAGACGCCATATAAAAGCATCAAGAAGTACCATGTCATGGGATCTTTAAGCATGATTTACTGATACTTGCAGCTCCGTGTTGTCACAGGGATTATTATAGCCCATGTTACATCTACGCAATCAGAAGTTACATCAGTAATAACCCAAGCCTATGCACGGACCACTCATGAGGCCAATATAATCTATACGTATGTACCGTGCATTCATTCTCCTAATGGACAATAGCTCTGACACGTCACGGCCACTACGAGTCCACACGTTTCTTTCCTATTTTCTCTTAATATCACAGGGAATACATTCAAGCTCTATACAGCTAAGACCAGTGTAGAATAAATGAAAATATAGCTCTGGAAAAAAGCCCCGCTCCCTAAAGATTGCATCACTGAAGAAGCAACAACATTTCCCTAAGGCGACCAAGACAAGAGGTCGTTGCAAAATATCAAGATTATATTTCCGCTTCCAAGCATATTGTAAGTGCAAAAACGCCCACATGTACTGCTAAGACTTGTCACTATGGATGCATACAAACTGGGGATGAAAGATTAATCACAACTGAATCTAAATCACAGTTTGAATGGCAGTAATTAGCAAATCCCAAAGAAGGGAATTTTTGAAGTACTGTTCCCTCTGCAAATATCTTATTCTATATAAAAACTGTAGTTTGGATCTGCACAAATAGTATGTGCTTAACCATGATATATTTTGTCAATTCTTCTGGATGAGTTTAAATGTGAACTTTGATCATCGTCTTATAAAAAAATTGCAAATCTAATCAAAATGCCTGTCAGGGAAATTGCTAATTGATTTTTGCTAATATAGTTCCACCCTAGTGCAAAAAATGAATACCCTATCAGTTTAATCTAGACCTGTTTAAAGGTGCACTGTGTAACTTTCCAGATGGCGTGTCCACCATGGAGATGTTGTTTTGTATCAAATTTTTATGATACTAAACATATCTATTTCCATGGAGACAAGCAACAAGCCAATTTACAGATCTGGTTTGTAGAAAGGTAGGGCCACTGTTGAATGTATTTTTCAAGGTATAGTTTTATTGCAAAAAAAAAAATCATAAGCAAGTTTTAAGTAAGTTTAATGCCATAGTGGGGTGCATTCCAGCGTTCTAGCATGTCTCCATGGACACAACCAGGTGCTGGACTCTACCAGAAATGTAAAATAGTGTACCTTTGAGGTGAAAAACAAGGGTAACAACATCTATCCATAACAATCAGGTCTGTTTTTAGAAGAAAATGTGAGTGCCTATGTGCATGAAACATTCAAAGCCTTGTATGTGCTGAACTCCTTCATTAAAGCATCATACCGATGATTGCAGCTCTGTGTTTATCCCAGAGCTTATTACAGCCTGTGTTACATCTACACAATCAGAAGTTACATCAGTAATAACCCAGGCCCACACACGCACCATGACGCCAATATAATCTATACGTATGTACCGTGCATTCATTCTCCTAATGGACAATAGCTCAGACACATCACGGCCACTACTAGCCCACGCGCCCTAGCATATCTCCATGGATGCAACCAGGTGCTGGACTCTTATCAGGAATGTTGCATAGTGTACCTTTGAGGTGAAAAACAAGGACAACATCTATCCATAACAATCAAGAAAATGTGAAAGCCGAACTTGTACTGCTGGAGAGTCGCAACCAAGTTAGTCAGTAGGAACTGTGCCAGTCTTATTTCAGACTACAGCATCTAAAATAGTTTTTATCCCATCCACTGTCCCTGTTATAAGACTGAATCTTTATTGTAAAATATCTTTTCACAAGCCCCACCTTTACTACAAAAATAATAATAATAAAATAATAATAATAATAAATATATATATATGCTCCCAGTATATGGTATAGAGTTAGTCCAACACAAAGATTTATATTTACACAATATACAGTTTATTCTCTTGTATTCTTCACTGGTGTAAATACTGTCTTTTTTACTTCCATATGGTTCATCATCCCTCTTTTTCTGTCTAGTAAAAAGTCCGTGCGGATGGCTATGGTGATAGTGTCACATAAATCAGAGAGTGAACGCATAATGTGAGGATTTGACTGAGGCCAACTAGGGGCAAGGACAGAGATGTGAGATATGGAGCCCATTCATTCTAGGCTCCTCGAGCTCTGCCGCTCAGGCTGAGAGCTGACCCAAAAACACACTCCAAAACGGGACCACATCAACCATTGTCTAGCCCCAATATACCTCCAGGTGAGCTCTTGTTGTTTTCAATGTTTTTGTACTGACATGTGCTGCTAATTCTGTGTTAAATAATGTTATACATGGAAAATGAAGATTACACCATTATATTATATTCTTAGTAGCTTTGGTACGTGGATTGGAGAGGGTTGCAATATTAAAGATGCATTGGATATCTTTCTGCTCGTTTTCATGCCAATGTTGTTGCTTTGCCTTGAATGTTCCACAGTATAGCATTAGACTTACTGTATGTATCTTGCATTTATACAGTTAAGGGTGTGTTTGTGCTCAAAAATACATTGAAAAACATGTATTCTTACTTTGTGCAGGGTTGTCCTCTCCTCTTGAGTACAGTACTTTGAAATTGTGTTTGCATGTATATTTTCATTGTATCTTTCCTGTCAGTCAAATTTTTCACAATACAATAGGCCTAATAAAGACTTGTGCAAAACAATTATCTTTCTATCAACTATACTGTACTGGATTACAACATTTATATTATTTTTTCAACTCTTTTTGAAGCTTTTCTACAATTTTTAAACTATTATTCATACCAATATTAAAATGTTACAGCAAATACATAACAAAGTTCACAGTATTCAAAATAAAACCCACACTGGCAGCAGTCAATCCCAGCAACAATTGGCTCCAGTATGGCAATCAATAAATACATACAAAACATCTTCTTCACGTCCAAACACTGACCTGAAAAGATACTCAAACCTGGGAGTCCTACCCCCCTCCATCTCCCTCCTCCTCTCCTCTCTTCTTTCTCTCTGCAGCAGCTATAAGAGGCTCAGCGTGTGCTTCCCTGAGGTGACCATCTCTAGACACATTGTACCAGCCTGAGTCTCCATTTCTGCTCATTCTCCCGAAATCATACAGCGATTTCCAGGACAACAGACTTTAAACTGGAGAATATAAAAAACTGCAGAGGACTGAACCTTAATGAATTTGTAATGGAGATTGGACACTATGAATCGCCTTGGGTTTTCTGAAATAGAAAGCTCGATTTACAGAAATGGATAAATAAACTGTATACAAACAGTAAATAAAGCAGTTATGTTTAAAGGTCCCATGACATGAAATTTTCACTTTCTGAGGTTTTTGAACGTTAATGTGAGCTCCACTACCCTGTTTAGCCCCTTCATGGTTAAAAGTTGTGAAATGTCTAAACTGAGCATTTGCGATCCTTTTCTGCGTTACAAAAAATCGGAGCTCAAACGGGCGAGTTTGAACAAGGCACCTTATTGACGTCAGATCGAAAAAAGAAATGCAAATGCAGTTCCACCCCCGTCTGTCTGTACTCAGCGTCTCTGTAAATCACACCCAGAGAGTTTGGACTGCGAATGCGCTAGGCAATGCGAAATGCGTTTTTTTATTTGCCTGGAGGCACGTCCGAGTGTTTCTAGGCTCGGAAGTCCTTTATCTGAGCCTCTGGACCTTTGAACAGCAGTGGTTTAATTTTATTTTATGTGGAAATGTGTTTATTTTTCTATGGAACGCTTCAAATCTCTCCCCCCGTGCAAAAACAAGGAAATGGATCAGCTGTGGGCTACAGCGGAGAGCGGAGAGTTTGGCCATGCCCCCACCCTCTACTATTGGCCAGCTCTTTTCAACTCATTTGCATTCAAGCAACAACGCCCATAATTGAGTGTTCAGAGAGAGAAAAATTACTCTTTCTCATCTTATCTCTGTTTCTCATGCACTGAGTGTTGATTTTGAAGAAGGATTCATTTACAGTATTAGGGAACCATTAAGGAGCCATATAAAAGCATCAAGAAGTACCATGTCATGGGATCTTTAAAAGGAAAATATGAAAATGCAATGTGAATGAAAGTTTGATGACCATTTCAATCATTAGTTCTGCGATGGACAAGTTTAAAGGCACAATATGTATTTGGATGTTTATTCCACTAAAAATGCTTGGATCTCCACAAATCAGATTTTTATTTACTGCTTGTTTGCTTTGACTATAATAGTCAAAGGCATAAAACTCTATCTCAGAGAATGTTCCAAAGTATGGTTTTAACTTTCTATTTCCATGGAATCATGCAGATGACATGCCACCTTTAAAATGATTTATCTTCACAAAATGGAACTGCATTTTCCTGGGATTTTGTTCTAGTCAATTTATATTTAAGATTGAAAGATTATTTTATAGTTTTGTTTTAATTAAAAAAGAGAATCATTCAGAATAAATCACAATTTCATCACTCACAACTTACAATTTGGTTCCCTAATGCAATATATTTACAGCAAATCTAAAACTATATTCAATTGGCCAATAGGACTTCAATTTCCAGTGCTGCAATCTCCAGAACCACAATCCAATTTTTGTCCAGTCCTCGCCCCTTCAGGCTTTATCTTTATAAATCACCCAATCAGACCAAAATGTGTTACATCCATTTTTATACCTGGAAACTTCATTATTCCATGTACTAGGGATTTCCAGAAACACAATTTTGAAGACAGAGGCTTGATTATGGTCCAGCCAAGGTCACAGATGGCCACCTTCTTGAACCGGCAAATTAAATCAAACAATTACTCAGAGAAGTGCAGCACAAGGCAGCCCAAAAACTGCCTGGTGTAAGGAAGTCCATTCATTTACATTATATCCTCAGCTGCTACAACACACTCAGCATTTACTAGGATCCCTTTTGTTTCCAATCTTCTGTTTTTAATGATCGCCTCCAATTTGTTTATTACTCTGCTCCTTGTAATCATTACGCTTCATGTTGTGCAGGTCTGGCTCGGTGCTTTCTCTCTTCGGGGAGCCAGCCAAAAGTGAAATGTTAAGTAGAATATACAGTGGATGTGCTATTGCTTTAATTGTCTGCTGAGTCCTTTTGGGTTTAAAAGAGTGAACCGATTTATGACTGACTCAGTGGCCAGATTTTTCAGTCGTTTTAGAGAGTACAATATATGATCCACTATGATATGATCACAATAACAAAATTTCAAACAAATTTTTAATAATAAGGATAAGGCTTTATACTTTATAGATATTTCAAAATCACAATAATTTGCATATCTTTAACAATATAAAGCATTAAAAAATATAAGTACATTTGTTTTTATTCTACTTTTGATGGCATCAGTATTCAAATACAGATATGAAAAAACATAAATACAGTGCACAATACCAGCTGCACCAAGGCTGGCCTTGCTCAAGGACACAACAAAGGTGTACGTATTAGTCAGAGTTGCGACTGAATCATCAACTGAAACATCTGAGTCACTTTGCCCCAAAAATGTATTTCTGACAATATGTTTTATTTTTTGTTGTTTGTTTTTTTGGTCTTACACTTTTGACAGACTGGTTCAAATCCTGATATCAATGTATATACACTGAATAAGATTTTGGGATAATATAAATATGGTAAATAATACCAGCTGCCCTGAGGCTGTTAAAAATGTGGCCTTGCCCAAGGACACAACAGTGGAGTATGTACTGGTCAGAGTCACTGAACTGCCAACCCAACCAGTCACTTCTACCCTAAAAATGTTGTACATCTCTTACGACATTATAGTGTATTCTACTGTTGTCATAAAACATTTCTCACTTGATTTCAATACTAAGGAGTAGATTCAATGCTCAGTATCAATTATGATACCATGGTGAAGAATGTGATATTCACAATAGTGGTCTTATAACTTATAACTGTAATTCCTCAGTTTTAACCGGCTGGCTAGCTGAACTGGTAAATCACTTGACTTTCACCCGGGGGACCTGGGTTCAAATCCCCCCCGGCAATGAGCAAGCCAGTGTGTGTCCTTGGGCAAGACCCTGCACAATACTGCCCCCCCGGGCGCCCGAAAGACGAGCTGCCCACTGCAGCCCACTTGGGTCAAATGCAGAAGTGAATTTCTCCTGTGTGTCACTGTGTGTCTTAATCTTAATCTTGTCCAGGTAGGTTCCATAGTGGTATATACATAGTGGGCTTATACGAGTCTATGTGCCATTATAGCAAAAGGAGAAATTCAATCTGTCAACTGGACAAAAGTTTATTTGGTCAAATGCAGCTTATCCAAGCTGCTTCTTCAGTTCAGAACTGAAGAAACAGCTTGAATTTCTTAGCCTGGGAATTCCCAGGCCGCTTCCGTTCGTTTCGAACTGGAAGGCGGCCTGGAAACTCGTCCAAGCGAGAGTCCCAGATTTAGGGCCCCAATCAGAGAGCGGGGGAGGTGTGGCAAGACAGTGACGCGTACTACATGACAAACGGAAGCTTGTAGTTTGAACTGACAACTGACATGATTGGCTATGGACTTACGTATACGCTCAATGATAGACATTCATAACGCCCAATAAACGGCCGTTGGCAATCGCTAACCACACCTCCGCTACGGGATTTTTCGAAGCGAGTTTCCAGACCCATATCTCACTTGTGATATGGTCAGGTGTTAACCAGACTATGAATTTCTCCTTTTGCCATGGATTCCACCTGGACGGCTGAGGGATTCTACACACATCTATGTGCCATTATATATGTTCTGATACAGCTCAAATGAGTATTTAGTTTCGATACTAGTTTTAGTATTGCTTAGTATCGGATTTTCAATACAACCCTAGTGTATTGTACTTCCAGTGTGTCTATTTTTTCAATATTCTCCGCTCTTTTTCCCCTTCATTTTTGGCTGGATTCACTGCTTGTGTTTGTTGATTGGAATGGGCTTGTACACAAACACTGTTAAAAACATCTGTTTGGAGCCAGAGGAGTGACACCAGCACGCATGAATACAAAAAGGACTACACAATTACTAGAGGCTTGTGCATTCACCTCACATAAATGCCATCTAGAGTGGCACGGGCATCTGTTCAGGATCCTCTACACAACCGCTTTTTTGTGAAACATTGGCAACAGTACGCCACTGGCCATGTCAGGCTTTTCTTCTCCTCTGCAGCAGGGTGACCGAGTGACTGCGAATCATCCAATCATCCACTACAAAGTTACACAGTTAGAATCAGGTGGCCATGCAAATGTACCTGCATCTCTAGCTGACACTATCTACTCTCCAGTCACCCAGAAAAAATGCTGCTTCTTTGGGCTGGGTTTCCAATCATCTCAAATATGCAACTTCAAGTGACTCTGAGCTTTCTCATAACAGGGTCGACAATGTAAATCATGAGTGTCACATAGAGTGAGTAGCATACTGATTTTACAAATGCTTTTAAACCAGATGCCTATTCTGATAATATTTGTAATACAAATATAATGGACATATTAGGGCTGCAATGATTTTAAATCCTATATGACTCAAAATGAACTTGTGAGCTTAATTGTTAATTCCTCAAAGAATACCTGGATTTGTGTTTTGTTTTATTTATATATGTTTGAGTAACCCTGGTTTATTAGTCTGTCCACATCTTCAAAGCTCAAAATGCTCTGTTCCACATTGTGATGTCACAAAGAGGTAGTTTTCAAATTAACAGCTCCTTTTACCAGGGCAGAAATGATCCAAATGATCCTACTGAAGATGTATGGAGTTTAAAAACACAGTAGAGCACTAAGAGTATTACAGGAATCACAAAGTGGAAATGTTTTCTGTGTTAGAGAAGAACTCAGCCTTAAATATGCAGTGTTATGTGTTGTGTAAATGAAGCAAAACGCAACTCCAGGTGTTTTTGATGAGGTAACGACATTATAACAAAAATCTGAAAATAGTGTAATCTGTGCGGTTAAAAAAAAACACTACAAAAGAAAGTTAGAAAAACATACAACATAATCAACAGTTTGGATAGTTGGCTAATTGCAACAATAACTGCTGATAAGTGGCCTATTAAAGTAATCTGGCCTTGTGTTTGTTTCTATCAGGCAGACAATAGCATGTTGTGACCAGCAGTTTAAATCACAAGCAACATTAAGATTATTACAGCATTTAGTCATGGCTAAATAGGTCAGTTCACCCCCTGACTAAACATTACTGCCCCATCTGTTTCTAACATGAGGCTTAATATAACGACCAATACAAGACTGATCATTTTACATAAAAAAAATAAAATAAAATAAATCCAGTTATGATTTTTCTAATGGCATTGCAATTGTGCTTTGATATGAGATTTGTTATTTATTTATTTATTTGATAGTACAATTCAATTTAAAATTCAGATTGTATTAGCATTTATTTATTTTTATTTTATTTTTTTTAACAGAACAAAACTAAATATTTTGATGTTTGTGGAGAAAATTATTGTACTTCACAAACCGCGCCCTTTGTGACTTGCTAATTTCAGCTATTCCAATTGTGATTTATTTGAATTGTGATTCATCTTGCAGGTCTCTTTTGTATGACCTTGTAACAAAAGATACAGGCTACACCTCAAACATACAGTACCTCCTGAAAGACACTGACGCACTGGAGCAAGTCACACTATCTTGACAGAACAGTTTTTAGCCAATTTAAAGAAAATGTAAAGTTTTTTACAATTTGAGCCTTATTTCGGTAATAAAACAAGTTGTTTTACTCACCCATATCACTTTGGTGTCATATGGAGCATTTCCGGAGATGTTTTAGATTAGCGTTAGGCTAACGCCGTTAGCCTAGCGCGACTTATAGCCATAGCTCGGGGCATTCCCCGAGCATGTAATACGCCCTGTGCGGGCTCCAAATAACACAAACTTTAGCACTTTTCAAATCATAGAAGCTCGATGTCTTTAGTCTACGATTTCGTTTGGTCAAAAGTGGCCTGTAATCCGAGATTTAGCCATAGTTTCGAGTAGATGAGGACGCCAGTGCGCATGTGCGGAGTGTGCTCTCAGCTCCCGGGACCCAAACATGGAACGCAAAGCTGTAAACTATGGATAAATCTCGGATTACAGGCCACTTTTGATTCAAATTGTAAAAAACGCTACTTTTCCTTTAAAATTACTCCAAAAGGGTTACCATTATTTTGCAGTGTTATTATCATTGTTACAACCCACTTCTGTCACCTGAAATGATGTTACCTCCTCAAAAATTTCCCTGGAGCTGTGTTTTGTTTGTTTGTTTAAGTCTATCTACATCTCCAGGCCTCAAAATGCTCTGTTCCACCTTGTGATGTCATGTAGGGGTACCTTTTACCTTTAGATCAGGAGAGACTGACAATTGTAGGTCTGGAATCATCCAAATGATTCTAGTAAAAGTGTATAGAGTTTAAAAACACAGTGGAGCACTTCCTGTATTACCACATGGCATCAAAATGTGGAACATAGTGTTTTCAGTTTGAGAGAAGAACTGTGTGAATGAAACAAAACACAACTCCAGCTATGTCTGTGCTGAGGGAACAACATTATATCATAGATCAGAAAATAGTGTAAGATGGTCCCTTTAAATGATGAATATATATTTTATTTTTTCATGCGTCATTATGTATCTCATGGTGCACCTCTCTCTGTCATATTGAAAGGGCATAATATTACGTGCCCTCCCCTCTGGCACATGTGGCAGCTGTTCAAACTAAAGTGATACATTTGTGGTACTCTGCTTATGTACACAAAGCAACTGACGCGAGTATGACATTGTGAAATAGTCTTTAGGGCACAGAGGAAGTCTTCAATCAATTACAGCGTGATGAGCTGCGGTGGGCGGGGACACACCAACAAATGCTCCTGCGTATAAAACTTGATCAGATTTAAAAGCCTGGGGATAATTTCATATGTTGTAAATAAGATGGTGATATGCCAGTGTGTCATGTCTCATCTGGAAGCGCATACGTTGTCGAACATACATCATGTCAATGTCATTTGATGAAAGGGTCCCATTTGTATTTATGACAGCGTTCCAGGGGCCAAGGTGCTGGAGTGGGTGCATTTCTGTGCTTGTGTGACTTTGCATGTGTCAGTGTTTGGACAGGGAATGACAAAACGTGTCACAATGAGAAAATACATGGCTTATAGTGAAGCCTAGTGATGTATGCGCAAGTGCTTTTATATAGGTTTGAAAATAAAATAAGCACATGGATAAACTAGATTAGGTATAGAATTGTAACAGTGCTGGAATAAATACTTGATTTTGTTACTTATCTCGTATAGATATCAAGGCAAAAAACTCAAGTAAAAGTAGGCTATCACATGAAATTTACTTCAAAGTATTACAGGTACTGTACATTGTGTAACTTTTTGGTTGGGGGTCCGTCATCTACGGAAATGTCATTGCTCTGCCTGGAATGTTCCCTAGATATTAAACAGCTCTACCTTATATTTATTCGATTACAGGTGGTTTTAAAGCTCAAAAATACATAGAAAAACAGATATTCTGATTTTGACAGATCTGACCTGTAACTTAGTCTGGTTTGGTCTCCATAAAGATAGAAATGTTTAATACTATACTGTGAAACATTCCAGACAAAGCAATAACATCTTTATGGAGAAAAGCTTTTGGTGGATCCTCCACCAGAAAAGTTACACAATGCACCTTTAAAGAACCTGTTTAAAAATGTACCTACTCTGTGCATAATTAAAAAAAGATTGCGATTTACATAAAAAAAAAAGAAAGAAAGAAAGAAAGAAAGAAAGAAAATAACTGTAATAGTCTCAATTCATAGTCCTTGCAGTGCATTGAGAAAGCAAGGGAACATTTTGGGCTGGATAAAAATGTAATAATAATGACCACAACCACTCCAGAAACATTGGCTTTTCTGTGTAATTTAGCAACATTTGTTGTGAGTTTTTTACCGCAGCATCTGAGAACACAAAAAATAGTCTAGTGTTGAATGTTTTTTCAGTCTGTACAGTTACGGTTACCAGTTATGTTTTTTGGTGTTGAAGCAGATAACTGATAAATGTATATTGGCTACGATGCGTGAAGAGTCCCTCAGTCGTCCAGGTAGAATCCATGATAAAAGGATAAACAGGGTCTAACCAGCACTAGAACCAGAGCTGACGAAGCCTCTCGGATGAGCAGCGAAACGTTTTCGACCAAACAAACTTTGTCCAGTTGACAAATGGAATTTCTCCTTTTATCATATATTGGCTACATTTATATTACCAATATGTGAAAAAAATGAATAAAAAATGCCAATTAAAAAAAAAAAGAAAAAGATATACAGAGGGTCCTCGGGTTACGACGGTCTCGGGTTACGACGTTTCGTGGTTACGAACGCGCCCCCATTAAAAAAAATATGTATATATTACGCGTCATTCCGTCTTACGCGGTTTAGCGTGGTAAGAGATGTAAACAAACGCGAACGGCGCACGGCGCACGGCGGAAGAATACGCTCTGTTGTGGTTGTAGGGCGAAGAAGACGGCCTCGTGTGCGTGCCCAATGTGGGCGGAAGTACCTGATGTGGGCTCTGATCTGCTCCTATGAAAGCGGCAGTGATAACCAAGCAGCGTAGTGGTCTAATTATTGAGATGGAAAGGTTATTGGTGCTTTGGTTGGAAGATCAAAGGCAAAATCCGGTTTACGACGAAATTCGGGTTACGACGCGTCTTAAGAACGGATCTACGTCGTAACCCGAGGACCCCCTGTACTCCCTTGTGTCTCCTTTGGCCTTTATGTTAAGTGTCTACTGCCCTCCTGTCCAAGAGCCCCTTTACAAAAGTAGTCCTTGAAAGCATCGTTCAAAACCAGGGAGGTGGACGCTTAGAGAAACCGCTGATGTTGATTGAGTGCCCAAAGCCTGGAGGAGTTTTCCTTATTTACATGAGGAGAGTGTGGTCACCCCAGATCCCCACCTCATCAACACAAACCAATTAAAAGTCTCTTCATTTAATGTTTACCTTAATTAACTGTAACAATTAATGACTTTCCAAACTCCTATTGTGGCTTTTTCAATTAAACGCTGTCAGAGACAAAGGTTGCAATCCACTCCTATAAATCATACACACAATTCTCCGCTGAATACAGCCTGTGTGAATGGCTGGAGCGGCTCATATGTCAGTGTGTAGAAATTGTGTTATTCTCTTGTAATTTGAGCTGAAGTAACAACAGCCAAAATATATGATCATCATATCTGATCATTATGTTTAAGGTGGTGGAGTTTAATTCATTTAGCACTATATAATATATTTTATTTTATATTTGCCCAAGCATTCTGAACCAAGATGACAAAAATCAGTGATCAGTTATATCAGATTAAAATGAATTCTTGTGTCAATATCAATAGTTCAATGTCAAACAGTAACACAATTCAGCCGTTCTTTGGATCAACAGAAATATCATCTTTTGGTTGAAAAATACTATGATTTATATAAAATTCTGTTATACAAAGGAAATATAAAGCAGTACATTTGGGGTAAATTAATTTTCTTCTTAATTTCCCATGACATGGTACTTCTTGATGCTTTTATATGGCTCCTTAATGGTTCCCTAATACTGTAAATGAATCCTTCTTCAAAATCAACACTCAGTGCATGAGAAACAGAGATAAGATGAGAAAGAGTCATAAATATCTCTCTCAAACACTTTATTCTGGGCATTGTTGCTTGAATGCAAATGAGGAGAAAAGAGCTGGCCAATAGTAGAGGGAGGGTTGTTTTTGCACGGGGGGAGAGATTTGAAGCGTTCCATTGAAAAATAAACACATTTCCACAGAAAATAAAATTAAACCACTGCTGTTCAAAGGTCCAGAGGCTCAGATAAAGGACTTCCGAGCCTAGAAACACTCGGACGTGCCTCCAGGCAAATAAAAAAACGCATTTCGCATTGCCTAGCGCATTCGCAGTCCAAACTCTCTGGGCGTGATTTACAGAGACGCTGAGTACAGACAGACGGGGGTGGAACTGCATTTGCATTTCTTTTTTCAATCTGACGTCAATAAGTGTCCTTGTTCAAACTCGCCCGTTTGAGCTCCGATTTTTTGTAACGCAGAAAAGGATCGCAAATGCTCAGTTTAGACATTTCGCAACTTTTAACCATGGGGGGGGGCTAAACAGGGTAGGGGAGCTCACATTAACGTTCAAAAACCATTCAAAAATTTCATGCCATGGGACCTTTATGCAAGAGCCAGTTTTCAGGACTAAACTGCACAACATATAATCTGGGAGTGTGGCTTGTAAACAGTGCGCTGTCCAAATCTCCCTGTGACAAGCTGCCCGTCTGAACTCAAATAAACAAGCTTGTCCATGGAACGAGCACGTGCAAGCCCCTGAGCACATGCACACCCCTGAGCCTGTGCATATCCTCAGGAGCATGCACGCCCCTGAGCTCGTGCACACTCCTGAACTTGTGCCTGGTACAGCTTGCCCATGCCCTTCAACTTTTGTATCCCTCTGATCTTGTGCATGCCCCCAAACTGGTGCACAACCCTAAGCTCGTGCACGCCCCTAAGCCCTCGCTTGCCTGTGATTTCATGCACACTCTCATCTCGTGCATGCCCCTGGCCCGTTCATGTGCCTGGTACAGTGCGTGCATAGGTGTACCAGCCACAGCAGCCCACCCTGGTCAGCAGATTGTTGGCGAGACCCAGTGGACCATTAGTTGTCCGGAGGAGCCAGAGCTGAGAGCAGATAATGACAGGTGGTGTACACACAGAGAGGCTGACAGGAGCAGGGCAGCCCGCCACCAGCCGGCTCCACAATAGCACCTGCCACACTGCCAGAGGAGAAGCGTGTGTGGAGCTACAGCAACAGTGTGACAGAGAAATACTACGATTCTTTCTTTAGCGATTCATCTTAAATATCTGTGCCAATGTATTAATGTATTGTATTGCTATGAAAATAATGAAAAACTAATTTGGCAAAGATCCTTTTTCTTATTTTTTTTTGTAGTAAGGTTGTGGGATGAGACAGAAGTTTGGATCCACGAGAGCAAGACAAGATAAGATTTTGACATGATTTATATTAAATAAATTGTGTGTTTCAGTTTACATTTTTGGCTTAATCATTTTTAATTCATCATATTTCTTGTTTTCCTGTCATTGTAGCGCAGTCTTTTGTACTTCTTCTCACCAGCATTAACCCTTTTTTGTCAAAGAAAAAAAAAAAAACTCATGTAACTTCATACATGTGTAGACAATTTTGTAGACAAAATTGTCCCATCTCTAATCAATTTAGAAACTGCCTGTCAAAATCTTTTACTTTTTACACATTTGTAGTGAACAGAGCAAACCCAGTCAGCTCAGTTGTAGCTCAAAAGAAATTTAACGGCGAAAAAAAAAAATCCTCAATACAAAACTTAACTTTTAAATTTGGCATATCTTCAAAACAACATTAGTGTGATATATCAGCCACCCCCTCCTCTCTACAGGCACAGACTCTGAAATGGTAGTAATAATGACACTGAAGCCTGTTTCTATGGCGTCCTCCCTGCAGATGTGCTCCGATCCCTCTGCACATGACAATTGTGATTATCAGAATAACAATGAACCTGTAGCTTCATTATCAAACAGCTAGCTCAGTGACAGCGTCTATTCAAGCACAGTAAGTATGGAATTGCGTCATGTATAAAGATTCCATCATACTTATTTTTGTGTTTCTTTATCTGGTATTGTTTAAAAAGGTCGGATAACAATTGCCTTTGTCTATCTACTGCCTCAATGAATACATCTCATACGCAGGGACAAAACACAGTCTCCTGGTGCATGCTAGTATGAGACAAGCAGATGAAAATGGCCATTAATTTATGCTATTTTCATGCCATGATTTTAAATCAATTCTGTTTGTATGTCTAAGAGCGTTACCTCTCTTGAAAACAGTGATTTAAATATGCATGAGGCTTGAGCACATGAATCAGTGTAATTTACCATTAGGGCTTTATACACCAATGCATTGTACATGGGCCTGTGCTAATATCTGCCCATATATGGTCAAAATCAGGAATAAATGGAGCATTCATGCTTGGGGAAAATTATCTACTTTTTTTGTTTTGTTTTTCCTGATAAGCATTCAAATTTAGAATGAGTTTAGTTCATTTGGGCTTTTATTTTTTTCTTTAGATTTTGTTTATATGTGATTACATTTACAATTTATGTTTTAATAATATAATTCAGTTCAGAGTTCACATTTTAAACCTGCGCAGAACAACTGTCAAATAAATACTGGTATATGATATGGTATAAGTAAAACAGGAATCACTTTTCAGAACATGTTTGTATAGATCTAAACTACAGTTTACAGTATTTTTTGTTTGAAAATTATGGTTCTTTAAAAAATTACGGGATTTGCTTCTGGTTCAGCTTTGGTTTAAGCCAAGTTCAGTCCTGGCATAGACTTTGTTAGGTCCTATTATAGCCCTGATTTAGCCCTGGTTTAGTCCTGGTTAAGTCCTGATTTAGTCCTGGTTTAGTCCTGGTTAAGTCCTGATTTAGCCCTGGTTTAGTCCTGGTTAAGTCCTGATTTAGCCCTGGTTTAGTCCTGGTTTAGTCCTGGTTAAGTCCTGATTTAGTCCTGGTTTAGTCCTGGTTAAGTCCTGATTTAGCCCTGGTTTAGTCCTGGTTTAGTCCTGGTTAAGTCCTGATTTAGTCCTGGTTTAGTCCTGGTTAAGTCCTGATTTAGCCCTGGTTTAGTCCTGGTTAAGACCTGATTTAGCCCTGGTTTAGTCCTGGTTTAGTCCTGGTTAAGTCCTGATTTAGTCCTGGTTTAGTCCTGGTTAAGTCCTGATTTAGCCCTGGTTTAGTCCTGGTTAAGACCTGATTTAGCCCTGGTTTAGTCCTGGTTTAGTCCTGGTTAAGTCCTGATTTAGCCCTGGTTTAGTCCTGGTTTAGTCCTGGTTAAGTCCTGATTTAGTCCTGGTTTAGTCCTGGTTTAGTCCTGGTTAAGTCCTGATTTAGTCCTGGTTTAGTCCTGGTTAAGTCCTGATTTAGTCCTGGTTTAGTCCTGGTTTAGTCCTGGTTAAGTCCTGATTTAGTCCTGGTTTAGTCCTGGTTAAGTCCTGATTTAGCCCTGGTTTAGTCCTGGTTAAGACCTGATTTAGCCCTGGTTTAGTCCCGGTTTAGTCCTGGTTAAGTCCTGATTTAGTCCTGGTTTAGTCCTGGTTAAGACCTGATTTAGCCCTGGTTTAGTCCTGGTTTAGTCCTGGTTAAGTCCTGATTTAGCCCTGGTTTAGTCCTGGTTAAGTCCTGATTTAGCCCTGGTTTAGTCCTGGTTTAGTCCTGGTTTAGTCCTGGTTTAGTCCTGTTTAGTCCTGTTTAGTCCTGGTTAGGTTTTGCCCCAGTTTTGCAGTGTGCAAAATGAGCGTACAAACACTGAAAGCAAAAGTCCCGTGAGAACAACTGCCCTTGTAAAAGCCTTTCATTTTCATAAACACCTAAATAGTTTTCACTATTACATTTTCGTGGTTATTGGTTTTTAAAGGTTAAACTCCAATAACACTTCCCCGTGGTTAAAATAATACAAAAACATGTTTCTTTCACAGGGGGAACGCTTCATGGTGCGGTCGCCATTTCTCAAATCCCTCACCAAATAATTTACCCACCAGCGGAGTCAACGGGAGCGGAGCATGTGTGAGTACATTTGACCAAAACAAGCCACCTTTATGTCCTTCTCTCACACCTGTACCGTTCACTGGCACACACACACACACACACACACACACATACACACACACATACACACACACACACACACACACACACAACATACTCAAATCTCCACTAATCTCTTGCACAGTCTCACAGCTATCTCTCCCTCCGCTGTGAGCTTATTTATCGCCTCCTCATTAAAAAATACACACAGAGCTGGAAGATAAACTATGCTGGACTCTCACAAATTATTGAAGGATTATTAAGAGAGTATCAAAAGAGATGACAAATATATAATAAAAAGAACAGACGATATTAAAATGTGTTCAATGTGAGCAGAGAAGCACTGATGTGTAGTTGGTATACAGACAGCCTGTAGGCAGCAGTGGACGATCGCAGATGAAAGCTGATGTTCAGATTTGATGACTGTTGCCATGGCAGCGGGATGAGGAGGGAGGAGGTGGGGCTAAAGCTTTCCATACAGAGCAGAGGAAAGACGGGGAAAAGAAAATAAATGAGCTCAGTTTTTGCCTCTGTTTCTTTGCAAACAAGAAGTCAGGCAAGGGGATATTGTTTGTGGATTGGTGGACTGCTGACCCATCTTGCCCGGTAGCCAGTGTTTCCCAACCAGGGGTACAAGTACCCCTAGGGGTACACGAGCACATTGCAGGGGGTACTCGGCAGTGTTGCTGCCAGGCGCAGAGGGAGATTTATTTTGATTTGAGTAAATTTGAGTTAAAGAAAAGAGAGAAAATGCCTGAGAATTAATTTTCAAATTGAGGAGATGAAATAAAATTATTTTCATTTAATAATCCATTGTGTCACGTTCTACTTTTGGAGAATTGACCAAAAGGCTCAGGGGGTACACAAGACAAAAAAGGTTGGGAAACACTGCCGTTAGCGATAAAGTTTTGGACATAGTTAAGATTAGCCAGCATATTTTAGGACCATTTAAATTAAAATATTTAAAATAGTAAAATAATTGTTTGTTGTGAAGAGCATGTTTTCTTATTTCTACATTGACTTCTTGCGTCATGCAATCTTCTTACTACCTGATTTGCAACTGTTTTTAAGTTAACACAATTATCCAATGTGACATCAATTACTAAGTTCAATAATTAACAAAGCACATAGATCTTTATAAATATTAAGCCTGTATTAATGGTTGTTGAACAAGGAAGGGCTGTAAAAAATGACAAAAAGGAAATTAATGCATTCTAAACATTTTTTTTCTGCTGCTTTATTTTCCTACCATCAACAACAATGAAATGCACTGACTACAGCAAACTCCACTGACATCAATTACTAAGTTCAATAACTCCAACACAAAGGCCTAAAAAAGCCTGTTTTAGTGTGTGCTGAATGAGGAAGGGCATCTGGCTTAAAAAAACAAAAAGCAAATGACTGCATTCTAATGACTGCATTCTAATGACTGCATTCTAATGACTGCATTCTAAAGCATTTTTTAGCTTTTGTTTCTACCATCAACAGCAAAATTAACAAAATTCTCCACTGTGACATACTAAACATAACGCCAGCAACAAAAGCTATGACAAAACTATGACAAAAAGCAAATGAAATTCTCAACTTTTTTCTTTCTTTTTTTTCTACCATCAACAGCAATGAAATGCAGTGACAACAGCAAAATTCTCCACTGTGACTCCAACAAAACGCCTAAAGGAACTTTATAAGAGCTCCAAGTTGCCTGTTTCAGTGTGTGTTGAACGAGGAAGGGCATCTGACAAAAAACAAATAACATCAATCCAGTCCATTTTCATAAACAATACAGATTTTAAAAATAAATAAATAAATACAATGGGAATATAAAATAAAGCTCTAGTTAACTCAATAGTAAAAATAAAATAAAAAATTGCCTGCATTATAAACACATTTTTAGTAGGGCTGTCAAACGATTAATTTTCTTGATCGCAACTAATCTCAGAAATTTCATAGTTAATCGCGATTAATCGTGATTTATTTTGCATGTTTAAAATTGATATCTTGCAGTAAGACCGTTCGAATCTAAAGTTAAACTCACAATGCAAAGTATTTCTCACCATTTTTTTTATTTCAAAAAAGTGCAGAGAAAGGAAAAAGTAACAATGAACCAGTAATAGTGCTTACTTTGAGAAATTGTAAATAAATGATTGAAGCCCGCTCGAGCTGCCTACGGATGCATAGAAGGAACAAAATACTAGCAAACTCAAAATAGCGCGTTTAACCGACAATGAGTTAAATTAATACAACCAAATGAGCTGCATATGGATGGTAGAATTGCGGAAAATGCTGGCAAACTGATCGCGATTAAAAAAATTGTTCGCGATCATAACTCTAATCGCGATTAATCGCGATTAACGTGTTAATATTCCCAGCCCTAATTTTTAGCTTTTTTTTTTTCTACCATAATGAAATGCAATGACAACAGCAAGGAGCAAAGCATTAGCATGTTTTATTCTGGTACCAAAGTGCTAAATATGCAGAGGGCATGGGGAGGCATCGACACACTGAAAATGACTTGCATGGCGGGGCATCTACACAGACCTTATATAGAGTAAAGAAAGGAAAATAAATGATTCTACTTTCTCCCCTCTCCCTCACAGACACAGGGGCCCTCCATCACGCCTGCCCCTGTATCCGGTAGTGTGTCCCGTGGACCAGTGGACTGTAAAGGTCCATTATTAGGACAAACTGGGCGGAGCTGTGCTTTCAGACAGGTTGTCACGTCAAAGAGGCCCGCATGGATAACTGTGGTAATATGGCACCTGGACCTGCTCATGGGTTTTACCTTCCTGTTATAAGAATGTTCAAAATATGTTGATTTAAAATAGTTATTCGCTATGGCAACGGTCCTGATTTGTCACAATTTTCACAATGGGGTGGCGTCACAATATGAGGGATTCTATATTATTATGATAGAATCCCCATAGTTTAAAACTGAACTGGAGGATAGAAGTATTTCATGATAGAATCTACTGACATTTTTTTGACCTGGTTCATGGTTAATATTTCTAATGACTTGACCTATCCACATGAAACAAACACCGGCACAATGTTCAACATCTTCTCTGTCTATAAATAAAGAAAAAATGAAATCATTCTTTCAAAATAGCTTCAGAAAATGGTGCCATTATTCAACTCCAAAGGTGTAATTTGTGTCATTTGAAAGGACTCAAAGGTATATATTACTCAAAATTGACTGTTGTGAACTTTAAGCCATGTTAGACTCTTGTTTCCCCATCAAAAACATACCTGAAGTAGTGTTTTGTTTCATTCACACGTGTTTGAGTAACCCTTTATTATTAGTCTCTCTACATCTCCAAATCTCAAAATGTCATGAAGTGATAGTTGACGTTAACAGCTACATTTTACCTTTAGTTTAGTAGAGATTCCAAAGCTGAAATGATCCAAATGATTCGAGTGAGGGTGTATGGAATTTAAAATTATCACCACATGACATCACAAGGTGGACACAACAGCCTCCTTTTCAGATTATAACATCATCAAACCCAGAATGTGAACACAACCGATACACCACCTGGCCCCATTCACCGCTGGAGCTGCTTCCTCTGAGGACACACCTCAATAAAAAAAGGGTTTCTGGCTGTGTCGGACGTGTTTATAGCGTTTCCTCTGGCCAAGCGCGGTGCCAGGGTTAAGTTGATCATCTCTCAGTCTGGTAAAATAGCCAGGGGAGTCTGTGTACCACTAGATCAACTATACAACTTAAAGACTCTAAATGTTACAGCTCCGATGATCGATATAGCACTGAGCAATGTTCTTTACGAGCTAATAGACAAATCCATTGCTGCTAACTCCCCTGAGGACACACAAGCAAGCAGGGAGTCGGACTGTGCTGCCACTTAGAGCTCCCCATACACTCTATACACTGCAAAAATGAAAATCTAGCCTTGTTAAAGGGCCCATATTACACCATTTTCTGATCTAGGTTATACTGTTGTTTCCTCATCAATAACATGTCCTGCATACTTACACTGAGTTCTTCGAAAACACTCATGTGGTAATACGGGAAATGCTCCACTGTGTTTTTAAACTTCAGACACTTCACTAGAATCGTTTGAATAATTTCAGATCTGGAATTGGCTGTTTCTACTGAACTAAAGTTAAAAGGTACCTACAACCACACAACATACCATGACATCACAAGGTGGAAGAGAGCATCTTGAGCTTTGGAGATGCAGACAGACTAATAATAAAATTTTATTCAAAGCGTGTGAATGTAACAAAATCCAACTCTGGGTATGTTTTTGATGAGGTAACAACATTCTAACATGGCTTAAAGCTCACACGAGTCAATGTTGCATAGTCAGACCCTCCGGGAATTCGCGATGTTGCGATTTGCAACTTCAACGCAACTTCAGCCAATCCCCGTGAATTCAGGGCGATGTTGCAATTTTGACCAATCACCGCAACTTTCCCGCAATTTTTATTAATTTTGACCAATCATCGGCAACGTATTGAACGCCGACCAATTACTTCCGTGTGACGAAACAAAACTGTGGCCGTGTCCCAGTTCCCAGAGCGCACAGCTCGGAGCGCGGCCCAAAGTGGGCTCAGACTGCAGTCAAGGCGCTGCACACTTGCTCAGCCCCGACTGCGGTCTTCGGACCGCGTGTTAACTGCGCATGGGACAAAAAAGAAGTGGAACAGCAGTCGTCACGCCGGTGTTCTGTCGAAATGTGTGACGCACATGCCCTTCGGGCCACGCTCCGAGCCGCGCGCTCTGGGAATTGGGACACGGCTTCTAATGGCAAAGAAACATGTCTGTGGCGCCACGTGCCCACTAAAATAACAGCAAAAGACCGCGCAAAACAGTTCCCCTCCTAGTAGTAATTTATTTTCGATGTTGGTAAGGTTGTTTTAGGACCATATCTGTGATCTCTGTGTCTTTGTATTATTCTTTGTCAGTAATAACTCAGTATTCAAAATATTACTCAATTTTAATTACAAAAAGGGAAAATCGCAACTATTTATCGCAACTTTCACTTCCTCCCGCAACAAAATCGCAACAAAAACCTTAAAAGCACCGCAACTTTCATCGCAACTTTTTGGAAAAGCTCCCGCAAATTCAGGCATTTTAGCCCGAAACAATCACAAAAAATGCCCGCGAAATCCTGGGGGGTCTGCATAGTATAGGACTTTTAAGATTACAAGAATTAAGAACGCTTTATCATGATTTGAGTAAATAATGATCTACCAAGGGAACAAGATTTTTTGTACTTAAAATATGAAAAATACATCTTGCTACACTTAAGATAAGATCAACAACAACTCTTTGCACATCTCTTTTGCACAAACAAAATCAAATGTAGCTTGAATTAAGAAAAACACACTTATTCCACTGGTAAATCATTATACCTGTCAAGTTGCATCTGCTCAAAATCACATGTTCTTAATTTAAGTCATTTAACATGCCCAGATATTGCTTTTTGCAGTGTAGTAATGGGAGTTGTGTGTTTTGTGTGCTCATGTGTGTCGTTATGATGGCAGGGTTGCATGTACAAGGGTATTGTCATTTACTAATTCCTCTGAGGTTAGCACAGAGCCAGAACTGCCAAAAGCAAACTCATGTCTCTAAATATCAATAAATGGAGCAGGAAAGGTTGTGTTATTGTGGAAAATATATAGAAAGGGTTTCAGAAGTGTTGCTTTGTTCGACCAAGTGTAAGACTGGTTTGATACAGTACATTTGGTGTATTGATACATGCCCTGGGGGTGTGATGCTCTGTCAGAGGCTTTGTTACGTGATTTAGACTTTAATCTGAGCTTTGTTTTTACACAGCAGATGATTTGTGTGCTTAAACTAGTCTCTTACACATAAAATTACAGTCACAAACTACCTAGCATTAGCCAACAGTTTTTCCGTTAGTTACACTCATCTTTTTGTTGAAAATCAAACACCTAAACAGCACCATGAATGTTTGTATCGATCACAAGGTCCTGAAAATGTGATAAAAGGAGAAGTTCAATTTGTCAACTGGACAAAGTTTGTTTGGTTGAAAACGTTTCGCCGCTCATCCGGTTAGACCCTGTTTATACCAGCATGAGGGCCAGAGCTGACGAAGCCTCTCGGATGAGCGGCGAAACGTTTTCAACCAAACAAACTTTGTCCAGTTGACAAATTGAACTTCTCCTTTTATCATGGATTCTACCTGGACGACTGAGGGACTTTTCACGCGTCCTGAAAATGTATTATTTAAATCCATTTTGTATTTTTTCTCCTACTTTTTAGACAGCCTTTAATTTTTTTCAACAGTGTTTTGTGATTTACAGTGAAAAATTCCACCATAGAGATTTATGTAGAACACCCCCAGCTGCAGCCACTGCAAAATATCAATAGTTTGCATTCATGCAGAGGCCTATGTAACTCTATGGGAGACTTGTTGTTTTTCAAAGAAATATTAAAACTTTTATGATCCACAAATGCTGAAACTGACTCCACAGACTTGCCATTTTATCGTTTGGCTTGAAGACCTTTCAGCTGACAAAAATCTTTGTCTTTTAGAGTTGCATTTTCTGTTAATTGAAGTGACACTGAACTTTGTACCTGTTTTTGTTTCATGTGGATAGACCCATTAATTACAGAGATTTTAACCAAAAAACAGGTAAACAAATCTGCCATCTGCCAGTTAATTAAATAGCAGACTGCCATTGAAACCTGCACTGTCTATTGTTGTATCCCCTTTCAAAGTTTCATAAATATAACTAGATTTTCTACTGAATTGTGAAAGCATATTTGACATTACAGTATCTAGCTGCATACCTACCGCATAAAAAAAAAAGGGTGCTGTCGTAAGCTTTATATTTACTGGAATTATAAAGCAGGTCTTATTGTAGTCCTGCTTTTCATCTTTTGACATGTTGAATACCACATGCTCCTTTTTATTCAACTTTATAATGTTGTCAATAGTATTGACGTTAACAACGTCCATTTCATGTTCCAGACCTATTCAACACATTTTAAACAGTATAAACAGTGAAAATATAACTTTAAAGGTGCTATATTACACAAAATTGTGAGATTTTAGCCATGCTAGAATGTTGTTACCAATGCAAAAACATACCTGGAGTTGTGTTTTGTTTCATTCACCTTTGTTTGAGTAACCCTTTATTATTATTGTCTACAACTCCAAGCCCTATTCATGTTAACAGCTACCTTTTATCTTTTGTTCAGTAGAGATTGGCACTTCCAAGGCTATAATTATCCAAATAATTCTACTGAAGGTGTGTGGGGTTTATGATGTTCTCAGGCTAAATATGCAGGGTTTGTGTGTTAAACGTGCATTGTGTCACTTTTCTGGTGGAGGGTCTGTCAAATTATTTTCTTCGTGGAAATGTTACTGCAGTATCATATTGAACCTCTATTATCATGGAGACCAAACCAGACCAAGTTACAGGCCAGGGACTGTGTAGGACTTTTCCTAGGCTACTGTGTATTCCTAGTGGCCACCAGAGGTGTGCACCACACAAACTCCAAATTTAGAAAAACCTTCGTGCGCACTCACCACGCAATCTGTGCTTCATAGATCCCATCTGCATCTAGAATCTGCAGACGTGAACCCGTCACGTCAAGCCCTCCCCACACCTCCACTTCACCATAAAAGGAGCAAAGTGACTCGTGAATAAGATTTCCCTAAACATGAGCCGATAATCAGTGGGTTTTGACGTGTGGGACAGAGGGGGAGACAGTATCACGCAGTCACGTCAAAGGCTTACAAATAAACACAAAACTGAAAGTAATTGCAATGACTGATTAATTTAAATTACAAAATGACAAACTAAATTACATCATTACATTATGCGTGAAAAGTCCCTCAGTTGTCCAGGTAGAATCCATGATCAAAGGAGAAGTTCAATTTGTCAACTGGACAAAGTTTGTTTGGTTGAAAACGTAGAAACGTGGTAGAAGCCACGAGCCATTCTTTTGAGGACAGTGAGGTTCAGATCTTAGCCAGGGAAAATAACTGGTTTGAGAGGGGAGTTAAAGAGGCTATTTTTGTCAAAAAAGAGAATCTGTCATTAAACAGAAATGGGGGAGTTAGACATAACTTGTCTCCCATTTATAATGCGATTCTTAGACCAGTCAAACAGAGCCAGGGCAGAGGGGTGGAGAGGGTCGTTAGACGTTGAATAGGGGGTCGAAACAGCCGTCAGAGTAATTTGAAAAACAAAGAGACAGATTAGGGGGATCGTTTTCAGAGCTGTTGTCATTGTCAGACACGCCTCCCGGCAGCTAGATATAAGCAGGGTCTAACCAGTACAATAACCAGAGCTGACGAAGCCTCTCGGATGAGCGGCGAAACGTTTTCAACCAAACAAACTTTGACCAGTTGACAAATTGAACTTCTCCTTTGATCATCATTACATTATAATTACACTATAAAAAATAGGCAGAGCAGATATGGTCAAATAATTTTCTCGCTAATTGTTTTCTCAGACTTTTATATTTCTAAGTATACTTACGATATGTGCTTAGGCACTGTACCTGTTTACCCAGATATATGCACTCCTGTAAGGAGGGGGCTGTCAGCGCGAGATTCAGATGCCCTCCCCATGAGAACAAAAGGGGAGAGGGAGGGATACGTGGCTCAACGGCCAGGGGACGAACACTTCGTCCAACACAAATGTAGCATGTAACACATATTATGTGCTGTTATTCTGCCAATTAAAGTTACAAATATACAGGGAATATTTTGGGTTCAGGTCGGGTTCGGCTAGTAGGATTCATGTCGTGTGCATACTCGGGCCACTTGGGGCGTAAAGACAAAAGTAAAAGTGTTGGAGCTGCATTTAGTCCTTCCGTAGTGCTTCATTAAACCAAAGCCTCGCTCCTGTGCTGCATCTGAGGAAAGAGTTTTTTCTCAGGTCGGCTCCTTATTTCATCCTCTGTGCGGTGGTCACAGCCACAGACTGTTCTACAGAAGTCTACGGCCACAGGGCGGACTGCAGGAGACCTGCACGAGAGCATGTGGTTTCAAATGTATAATATTGTAACTAATAATTTGTGAAATAAACAGCCCTTCTCTGTGTTTTGGCTAACCTCTGCTGAAATGTGAAAATCAAAACCCATAAATGAGGCCCCAGGTCTGTGGAGAGGCACAAACACTGACAGTCAGAAGGTTTCTAGGTATTTTTTAGCTATAAAACCACCTGTAATTTGATAAATGTATGTTTCATGTCATACTATGGAACATTCCAGGTAAAGCAATGACATATCCATAGAAACAAGCTCCACCATAAAAGTTACACAATGCACTTTTAAAAATGTGTTAATGAAACAAAACACAATTCCAGGTTTGTTTTTGATGAGGAAACAAGTTTATAACAGAACAGAAAATAGTGTAATATAGGCCCTTTAAACTAGAAAACACTTTTGCACTTCACAATAAATTTGTAAACCACTTCTGAAATGCCTGCAAGCTAAGTAACTAGAGCAAGACGAAGCTCAAAGGGCTGCTACGCTCTATAGGCCAAATTACTTTAAAATTAAAAGATGAGCCCTGCAGCCTTAAAAGGGTGATATTTGTAACTTTTCAAATAAAAACAAACAACTTAATAACATTTGAGACTCGTGGGGCTCAGAAAAAAAACTAATCCAATTACTGCACTAACTGTTGTTATCTGAGTCTTTTCAATAGGCCTGTCTGAAGCATGCATCTGTAGTTCCCCTGATATCTCATTAGAAAGACAAAATACCTCCCTGAATCACATCCCAGCAAATAATAAATAAAAAAAAATGTCAGAATTGGCCGTGAAACAAAACCACCTGTTTCACTATCACTTCATCGACTCACTGTATTGAATTTTGTAGAATTAAAAGTAACACAAATGCACGAATCTGGCTCCCCATGGTCCTTTAATATCCTGTCTTCTTTCTTGGCAAATATCGCATCAGTTCTTCTTTTTGTCTTGGTTTGTTTCATGTGTTCACTCATTAAATGCTGTAAGGTCACCGGATCCACACGCTGCTGTCTTCCCTCTCTAACCTCCTTACTCACTTTTCAAATTCTTTTTCCAAACTTGACTTGACAAAACTTTGGTTGATCATTATAAAGAAATAATGGAACATGCTTATGAAAAGAAAAAGAAAAAAAAGATGGCAGAGAAACCTTTTTTTGACTTTGCACTTGGTCCCCCAGGCGTGCACGCAACCTAGTTTGTAATAACATTTGTGCGTAACATTCATGCTTGTCTTATTTGGAAGCAAGGACAACAGCAAGACTATTTTAATGACTCTTTTAAAAGGTCTAAAATGTGGTGAGTTTAGTTTGGAGTGAAGCGTAGCTCATTTAGTGTGGCAAAGTTGAAACAGTTTTTGGTGAAAGTGAAATTTTATTCAACATAATTCAAAGGTTGTTCCGGTTTTTTTTGTGTGTGGATTTTTTTGATCCTTGACTGTTTTTTAGAGAGTGTGGTGATTATTGTTTGGATAAAAGGTCTGAGAAATTCCAGGGCCAGAAGCCATGGGCAGTTTTCATCCCGCCTTTGTATAACACAGAGGTAAGAGGAAGCAAAAAAAAAAAAAAAAATGAAGTAATGAAGCAAATGAACTGAAACGCCAAGGACACAAAAAGAAGCTTTGCCACAATTAACCAGAATTTATACAAGAAGGACATTTCAAACCAATAGCCAGAGTGAATTTTTATTAATGAGTAATTTTATTTCTCTGTTTAATTAGATGCTGGATTTCAGAAGCATAAAGCATCAGGCTGATCTTAGCATAGCGAGAAACTGCAGATTGCTGGAGACCTTGCAAGGGAAAAGTCAAATCAAGATTGATTCCTCATTCAATGTCAATTCAATTAGCTTTTCATTTAATTGTACATCCTTGTGTTTTAAGACACATCTTAGGCGCTGAGAAGAGATGTGTTGAAATCATACTTAAAGATGCACTATGTCACTTTACTTGTGGTGGTCCATCACCTACTTGCAATGGTGGAACAAAGTAAAAGTAGTAAAGTACTGTACATTTAGGTATCTGTGCTTTACTTAAGTACATTTCTGTGTGGATACTTTTTACTTTTCCTTCACTACATCTGAGAGCAAGTATCTGTGCTTTCTGCTCCAATACATTTTTGAACTGGACTGAAAAATAAAAGGTGTATGGTTGTGTGATTGCCGAAAAGTCTGAGGAGTTTGTTTTAAACACAGTTTTCGTTTGAACAAACAAAATTATACAAATAAAAACAGCTAGGAAAAAATATTAATTACATTTTTTCTGAACAAAATTAAGCACAAATCTTAAATAATAATAATAATAATAATAATAATAATAATAATAATAATAATAATAATAATAATACAGTGGTATCTCACCTTACGAAATTAAGTGGTTTCGTAACGTGAATTTTTCGTAAGTTGAGTAACTATTTCAATGGAAAAGGCCTGATTTGTTCCAAGGTTGTTGTTTTTTTATAGTGTAACTTTTTTTTTTTTACAGTGTAACATTGGTTCTGCGTCCTGATTGGCTAAGAGACTAGACTAGGACTAAACGTGGACTAAACCAGGTCTAGACCAGAACTAAACCAGGTCTAAACCTGGACTGGATCTGGACTAAACCAGAACTAAACCAGGTCTAGACCATTTCTAAACCAGGTCTAGACCTGGACTGGACCTGGACTAAACCAGGATTAAACCACCACGTGCCGCTCTTTGCTGGTTTCGTGCGGCTGGTTTGTGGCTCGGGCTCCAGAGGACGCGGTCCGGGCGCCGCGGTTCTATCTCGTGCTCGCAAACCCGGTGCCGGTCGTGCAGACCAGGACTAGGGGTGCTCCTCGCGTGGTGCCGTGCTCCTCGCTCCTCGCGCGGTGCTGTGCTCCTCGCGCGGTGCATTCATGTCTCCGCGCTGCTTCCGGAGTCGTGTCTCCCCCCACGCTTCACTATTTAATACATTTGGTTGAAAATCTTGCGTGTTTGGTGCTAGAGCTAAGAGGCCGAGAAAGGTGCTTTTTGAGCGGGGATAACAGCGGGGCGTGCATCGAATTTTTGAGATTTCGCGTTTCGGAACTTGAATTTTCTTTCGTATCTAGAGACCAAAATTTAACGTGAAGGCGTTTCGTAACTTGGACTTTTCGTATGTAGGGTCTTTCGTAAGGTGAGGTACCACTGTAATAATAATGTTACACAGTGCACATTTAAGTTAGACTGAACTAAATATGTACTCTGTTGAAGTCAAAATGGCACCTTCATTAATTTTGCTCTATTCTTTTTATTATCAAAAAACATTTCTGAATTGTTTCCAAGAAAAAGATAGTGTGGGCTGTCGGAGAAGGCCAAATTATTATTCAATACATGAGTGTGACCTTCATGGTGGATTGGAGATGTATGATGATTTGCTGCAGTGACCCTTGAAGGAGAGGGCAGCCAAAAGCAAAAGGTAAAGCTAATTATCTTCCAATAGACATATACGAACAAAATATTACAGAAAATAAAATTTAAATTTAAAAATAAGATCATAATTTAAAAAAATTAAATATTATAGTGCAGCAATAGGATTTATTTGTGTTATATTTTTGTGGATAGCCTGAATAAATAATGTATTTTGATGGTGGCAGCTAGAAGAGGAACTAGGGACACCTTTGTACACACATCACTCAGATTTATAAATGAGCTATCGAAAATCACTTTGAAAATATGTTATGGTGTATGTATTATTCTGTATGATACAAGTTCTTATCCCCCTGTATGCTATTTTTTAATCTGTTACACTCTGGTGCAGGGATTTCTGACCTTAAAATCCCTGCACCAGTTTTGTTCCATGTATTTGAGTAAATCTTGCCCCAGTTCCGATAGATTGTATAAGCAGCTCTTGAGGTCGAAATACTAGTAAGTCCTTTGTCTGCATCTAAGAAAGCATTTTAAAGGTGCACTGTGTAACATTTCTAGCAGAGGGTCCGCCATCTGCTTGTCCCCATGGAAATGTTATTGCTTTGTCTAGAATGTCTCATAGTATAGATTAACTATCTATCAAGAGGGAGACAAGCAGGCAATGCATAAGGTAAGCGAAGAAGAACTTTGGACCACTGCAAACTTTTTCAAATGAACTACTTCTGTTTTCATATTTTAAGACCGGAAAAGTCATGTACAGCCCCTTTAAAAGCAAGAAAAAGGCTGTGTTGAAACTTGGGAACACTGATAACAAAGAAAAAAACTCCCCAAGGTAATAAGAAACAGGGGGAGAATTTGTATTTTTCCCCATATATCTGCTGGTGATTTGTTCGGGCTGTGGCTTGACTGTCTGCTCTAAAACCAAACAATAGAGTTATGACTTGTTCGACAGAAAATGTGTCTGGGAAATGGCTACACTCAAATTGAATTCAAGAGGCACAAGCTGTGGAGTGTAAATAAATTCCCGCCCAGTGAAAGTTACACAGAAGGGCTCTGCATTTCCGTGGTAATTAATTTGTCCGAAGTCAGCGACGGATCACATGACTCGCCCAGTTTTAAAATTCATTTAGTCCTTTCTGCTTATTTGGATACAAGCTGCCTGCTAAAAGGAAATGGAGATAACCAAATACGGTCGGCGCATACTAATGGCCCTTCCTGTCTATGGCTTCCTGTTTAGTGCAAGGTTGTTTTGTCTTAAAGGGACAGTACCACATTGCGTTTGTGCAACTTATTCCCACAGCAAAATGTTTTCTAGCAATACATCTCAAATGATATCTGCTATGTACAATATGTTGTAAGGAGAAAACAGTTTAACAAATTCATTTTCAGTTTCCCGTTATTTTATTAGTGATTCAAATCAGTCAAATAAGAGGGGGTGTTTGCTTCCTGGTTTCAATCCTGGTTAAGGGTAATTTCAGGAAGGGCATCTGATGTAAAACACGATGTTCCTGGGCATGTTTAAAATGCTGCTTCTTGACCAGGTGAATAAAGAATTAATACAATTATAATTAGATATTTTCTTTAAAAATCTGCATTTATTTATTTGAATTAGTCCTGGAATTGAACCTGAGGCTATGACATCATCACACAACAAATTCCGTGTTTATGTGGAACCAAGCTGCACAGTTGAAACCTCTGTCCTTACACAGCTCATAATCCACTTGAACTTGACACGAGAAGCAGGATTTTCTCAAAGCTCTCAAAATGAAGTTGTTCAAAAACGCCCGCTTGGTAAAAGAGCTGAAAGACCAGCTCAGTGCATCAGAGGTCATGATGCATGCTCTGCAAAATGAGATGCAGAAAGAGAGAGAGAACTGGTCCTGACAAAGACAACCCTGGATATACAAGAACACAAGGCCAGGAAAGTGTTGGACCAGGCTGAGAATGTTCAGCTGGAGCTCAAAGAAAAACAGAAGGTCATACCCCACCTGGAGGACATGATTGAAAAATCCCAAACCCAAGAACAGGCCATGGTGAAGGGTTTCCAATCTGTGAAGGAGGCGATAGTGACCTTTGTGCAGAATATGGAGAACAAAAACCACCTTTAGCACGAGCTGGACCTTAGAGATGAGAAAAATGGACCAAAGGAGAGAAGTCTGTCCATGTGAAAGAGCTGGAGGAGCAGAGCCTAAAACATAAAAATGAGGTTCAAACTCTGAAGGAGGCTTTCGAAATGTCGGTTCAAGCGGCAAAAACACAGGCAAGTGCTTGGAACACAGAGGAACCAGCAAATACAGGTGACTCTGAAAGACAAAGATGGGACAATTAGCAACCTGGAGGAGAAGATCAAGAACCTTCAGGACGAGCTCCAGACCCTGGTAGATACTTGTAGGTTGTCTGAAGAGGCCAAGTTGCTTTCGAACAATAACATGCACGAGATCACTAAGGAAATGGACCAGAAAATATTGGTCCGCTGAAGAAAGATCTAGCTGACGCAGTGAAGGTTCTGAAGGATCAGAGCCTGGAGCTGCAAGAAAGATCTTCTTATCAACAACCTGAAAGAGGGGATTGAGAAGGCCCAGGAAGAAGCCAAGAACATGGTCAAAACTTTGATCAGGGAGGAGCGGAGAGAAGCTCAGCTCAAACTACAGGAGGTTAAGTTTGACCTGGTTAAGAGAGAGAAACAACTAAAGGAGGAGAAAAGGTCAAGGTTGCTAGGTGTGTTGCTAGGCAATTGACAAATTCCTGCAACTTTGACCTGCTGGTGCCACTAGATGGTTGGGGCTGGGGACCTATAAATGGCTGTGGGTAATGAGGAGACTGGCTGGAATGTGCATGCCAAATTTCACAACTTTTTTACCAGACGGTTCTAGGGGCTGCCATAGACTCCCATTGAAGAAAGAATATAAAATAATAAGAAGAAGAATCAGGAGACCAGAACATCAAAGGAAATATCAAAGGGTTACTAGGCAACTTGCCTAGGCAACTTGCCTAGGCAACGCAAAGCAATTCCTATGGGTGCCTAAGCACCTTCGGTGCTTGGCCCCCTAATAATAATAATAATAATAATAATAATAATAATAATAATAATAATAATAATAATAATAATAATAATAATAATACATGCTAAATAATAAAAAAGTAAATGCTATATACAAACAATGGCAGGCTAACCTCGTGCTAACCTATGGGATGAAAAAAGCAGTGGCTAACCTAAACTAGCCATGTCTCTTATATGCAGTGCTTTAAGGCCCTGATTGCTAACTGGGGATTTCTAACAGTTTGAGGCAATTTAAAAACCTATTTTCTCCTCACCATTATCTGCAGTGTGAGGCGGAAGACGGAGCATGTGGGCCTTCCTGGTGTATTAATTTAGCCCTGTGATCAGACACTTAGAAGACAGGCGAAGACTTTTTAAAAAATAATAGACATCCCGCGGCCAATCACAGCCCAGGACTCGCCCAGGCTCTGGTAATTACACAGATATTTGCATTTTAGCAGTGAGAGCTATCTACCATAATGAGAGATAGGGCTTTTCATTGGACTGGTGTTTGCAGTGCTTTGCCTTTCCTGCTCCGAGGGTGATGTATGTATGAAAGGAGCATTCATGTAAAGCCAGGAGGGAGTCTGCCAAGTGTCAATCCAAAATGGAACGTTGATGCACAAAAAGATGAAGGAGAAAAGATAGACAAAAGAAAGCAAATCTGCAAACTGATTAAACTAATGGAAAAGTGGACATTCAATTAGCATCTCATTATAGGGCAATGCTGTAACCCAGATAATACAGTGGATTGTGTTTTCTATATTCCATGCAATGCTAACTCAAAATACGTACACCCCAGATTTTTCTCTCTATAACTTTCTAAAATTGTATACTCTCGTCTAAAGGTGCATTAGCCAAGAATGTTCAACAGTAAGGTTGATCTATACCTCCATAGAGACAAACAGCTGATGTCGTAAGTCAAGTTACAAGTTACATGTGAGATCTGTGGAGAAGTGACCCCGCCCACAGTAGGAATGCATCTTTTCCAAAGGCATTGAAAGGTTTAATTCCTGTGGATTGGAACAATCCAGGAAAAGCAATATCTCCATGGAGACAAGGTGGACCAGAAATGTTACTTATTGCATCTTTATTATTACTACAAATACACTGTAGTTTTGTATACATTTGAATACCTTGTGCAAGGTAATACTTTGGGGTAATACTTTGTGAAAACAACAACCTTTTTAAAATCATAACATTTGCTTAGCTTACCATAGGTTTTCCACATGAATCAAGGATTTCTCGCTAATGAAATAACATTTGATTGAAAAGGGCAAACAAGGCATCTAATATATATATGTGTGTGTGTGTGTGTGTGTGTGTGTGTGTGTGTGTGTGTGTGTGTGTGTGTGTATGAGACATTTCAGTGACTCAACTGCTGCAAGCTGTTTTCATCTTTTACTGCAGATTTCTATGTATGGAAGTGGAATAAGTGACATTCAGAAGTTACATGTAGCGTATATGTTACTGCAAGAACCTGCTACTACAATTATTAAGCTTAAACAGTCCACAACGCATCTAGTGGTTAACTTGCTATAGTTCAGCTTTATATTTGTAAGTTGTATTCTTTATCTATTCAAAATAGAGAATAATAATAAGATTACATGAGCTTTTTATAATGCATTTCCAGGCCTTCAGTCACTTTTCAATGCAAACAACAGAGATTCCAGGTTGAATTCAGCAATGTGTACAATCAGTGAGCTGCATATTTAACATTTTTCTGTTCAAATATTTTTATCCTTCATATCAGGAAAGCATATGTTTTTTCTTTTTTACCACAATATAAAAAGGAAGATTTGTGATAACATTAAAATTGATGGCAAATTGGTGAACTGATGTCTTAAAGGTGCACTGCACAAATTTGCTTTGCCTGGAATGTTCCGTGGTTTGACTTTAAACATATCCATCTAGCATTTATTCATTACATGTGTTTCTATATCAACTCAAAATACAATTATTCCTTCTGTGAATAGGGGCAATATATATATTGATATTCAATATATGAGGGCGGCAGTAGCTCAGTTGGTAGAGCGTTTGTCCACTGATCCAAAGGTTGGCAGTTCAAATCCCGCTCTTGACATAAGAAACATCAGTGGTTGAGCGGTCAGATCCACTGACCCACAGGTTGGTTGGTACAATTCCAGCTCCCACAGATGAATGCTGCCGTTGTGTCCTTGGGCAAGACACTTAACCGTCCTCGCTCCCAGTGTCTGCGTACACTGGTGTGTGAATGGGTGATTGGTTCCTTGTTGTAAAGCGCTTTGGGTGCTTTGAAGGTGGAAAAGCGCTATATAAAGATGTGACCATTTACCATATATATATATGCTCTGTAAGTTATCACACCTGCTTCCAGCCTTCACATCCTTTTATTCAATGTTTGTGTTTTTATGCTCCACAGTGAGTATTAAAGATACTTTGGGTCTAAGTGATACAAATTTGCTGCAATCTCGGTCTGACCGCGGTTGCATTTGAGAGAAAAAATATCTGCACTGAATGACTAGTTTAATCACTTTATTCCAGCCCTACTTCATATTAGGGTTGTCAAAAGTAAAAATCAGATGCTAATCGGTCCTAAAACTAGTACCAAAACTAAATACTCATTTGGGCAAGCATAGATACTAAAAAAGACTCATTCACAAACAGAAATGAAACTTTTCTGGATAGCTTTAGAATGATCTTGAGCTGTATTAGAACAAGTATAAGAGCATAGACTAGTATACGCCCATGGAGCACTATGGGACCGACCTGGACAGAGGGATTACACAGATATAACGCCACATGGTATTATAAAAGAAAGAACTATTTAATGTTAATGTTTTATTATAATTGTGGTTATAATAAAATAATATAATAATATTATTTTATAATATAATAAAAAACGTACTAAAATCACTTTCTATACTAAGGAATAGACTCGATATTCAATACTGATTTATTGAATATCGAGTCTATTCCTTAGTATAGAAAGTGATTTTAGTACGGTGACAACACTACTTTATATGAATACTAAATGTTACTATAAATTCTCATATTATAATATTTGGTTTGGTTACCTATAGGCTTGACTAACCTCTCATTGACCTCTTTCCTCAACCCAGTTTTTCAGTTCTCAAACCAAAGTTTAAAAATATCACATTTGCCTGAGACGTACAGCCAAAGTGTGAGACGCCTTCTGCAGTCTTCATCACATTTTTTCCACATGTAACCATTATAAGACCCTCATTTGAACTGTCACATTACTTTACACTGACCCCATAATACCCCCATTCCCTGTTCTGTGGATAGAACATGTCATTCCTTAAACTGCTTAATAGCCACATATGGGAGACCTCAGCGCAGTCCACCAAATCTAATTCATCTGTAATGGCTTTCTGCAAACCACAGATAGGGATATTGTATAGGAAAATAACACACAGGAGATCCATGGATGCTGCTGACAAATGCATTTTTCATGTTTTCGGTTAGATTCAAATTGTGAGGCAAATTACTGTAACTAAACCATATGACCTTTATGGTTAAGGTTAGGCTATCAGTTCTTAGCAGTCTGATCGTACTAGGGCTTTGTGTAAAAATGTTTGTAGAGGAAAAAGGAGTGTCTAGCGAGCTTTGTAACCTTTTTGTAACCTTTTGATAACTAGGTCAGGCACAAGAATATTAGATCTAGACACTGACCAAATATAATGTTAGTTTAAAGGTCCTATGCAATTGACTCATGAGCTTTTAGCCATGCCAGAATGCTGTTTCCTCCTCAGAAACATACCTGGAGTTGTGTTTTGTTTTGTTCACATGTCTTCAAAGCTCAAAATGCTCTGTTCCACCTTGTGATGCCATGAAACGGAAGTTTTCAAGTTGAGCACTCCTTTAGTTCAGTGGAGACTGGCAATTCTAGGGCTGGAATTATTCAAATAAATTAAGTGAAAGTGTATGGAGGAATTGGTTTTAATGAATGACTAACTTAGAAACCATAAAACTGGCACAGAGACCTTAAAGATGTGTAAATATTAGGGGTGTGAATCTTTCACTCACAAAACGGTTCGATTCGAATCTCAATTCACAGGCTACGATTCGATTCAGGGACGATTCATAAAATTTGCAAATGATCCGGTACGATTCGATTCGATTCGATCCGATCCGGTTAATTTCAATTCAATACAAATTGACAACTTTACTCCCAAGTGCTTTAAAGTTATTGAGAAGAAAAAGAGAGAAACAGAAATTAAATTTCAAAATAGTATCCTTTTGTTTATTTAGTGTCCAACAGACACTACACCAGGCCGACTGAAAAACTGGCAATCCGGTTTGCAAAACTCTGCTCATACTTAAAATACAACACATTTCTTCCCTCAAGCAACATAAAACAATAAGGTTAGAAATCAAAAATAAAAAAGACCTTATAAAACAAGCAAGTTGCCTATTAAAGGCAAACATCTGAATGAATCAGAATTAGTTAGTAATTAGTACTTCAGTCACAGTTTCAGTAACTGTAAAAGTGCAACATTTCACTGACAAGAAGATAGATATTACTAGGCAGTTATAGAAAACACCAGCATTTTAAATCCAACATGTCTTTTTTTGCCTGTAATTAACTTTTCTTAACAAAAAAAGAAAATCAGAGAAAGCTCTTAACACTGAATAACTAATACTTTCTCTCCATCTCATAACATTACCTCAGTCTCCTTTGAGACAAAAATCATCTGTGTGTGTGTGTGAAGTACATTTCTATACACACAAATCATAAGTATCTAAATACAGAAATGCACCAATTCTGATTATACGTTGTATTTTCCACACAAAAGTAAATTAGCCAAGTCAATTTTAGCCCAAATCAAATATACATTGCCAATACATGAATGTTGTCTAAATAAATCACCCAATCCACTAACCGTGACAATAAAAACGCTAGTATCATACAATTGTTATGGTTTATAGCTGCTATGGAAACTATCAAACTGACAGTGAAACATCAGACTGATATCACCGCGACACAACACTGGCACAAAAGTTAACCACGCATATGAACCATGTCCATAAATAGTGGTAGCGCACCAAATTAATTTAACCACAGCTCAATGAAAGGAAACTTAGCTTAGCTTACCCATAGAGTAGATCTCCTGACGAGACGAGGCGGCGGGAAACCCGCCCTCCGCACAATGCGAATTGGGACACGGCTATACAGTGCAAACATTTTGTGCTCGCATCCGCATACAGCCCGCGCCGCTCGCATGATTGGCAGTTAACCAGCCAATAAGCTTCAACCCCAGGTAAGTGAACCACCCACCGTTCGCGAAAGAACGCAAACACACACAGCGCGGCTGCTGCGCCATGAGAGAGACCGCTCAGGAGCTAGCAAACCGATTCTTGGCTGTAAATCCGGTGCATCGGACCTTTCGTAGTGCATTTGGACTGATCCGGGCTCCGCTGATCGGTACACTCAGATCGCAGAGGTCACAGACCGATAACCGATCCAAATCGGTTAATCTTTACACCCCTAATAAATACCAACAAAAACATCAGTTGGAAATACACATTAAATGTGTATTTCCAACTGATGTTTTTGTTTTATCTTATTTTTAAAAAATAGAGTTGTATTTTGCCCAGGTATTAGTTCCAATATGTACAACAGTTTTGCATTTTAGATGTGTATTTTAAAATGCTTAAGATCCAATTTAAGATATAAGTGTAATTTATAAAAAGTATACATTTGTGTGCAATTGTTCTATACTAATTTGAATGTTCTTATTGCATTAGACAAGGAGTGAATTAAAAAGTTAATTAAGGTTAAGAGTTAGTTTAGAGTCTTAGTCAAGTAGTTACTAAGCCTAAATCATTTTAATAAACAATTATTTTAATATTGAATTAGGATTTTATTTAGAATTGTATTTTGAATGTATTATTTAATTTGTATTTAATTTTATTTTGAATATTTAGAATTAATCATTGCCATTTATATTTTTGCTCAAGTACAATGTATTCTGATGTGTAAGCCATGTGTCCAGATAATTTTATTTGTGGATTAATAAAGTTTGCCTAAGTCAAGTCCATTATGAATTACAAGTCTTTATGCTTTATTGAGTCAAATTAGGTGTAATTATCAAAGTATTTTAGGTTCAATCTACTCTATAGCAAACCTAAAAATGAAAACAATTGTCCATGTTCTTTTGTTAAAGTGTGTATCATTTTGTCATCATAAACTCCAGTTGAACCTCTCTCCTTCTTTCTTCTGCCACTCTCTGCTCCTGTATTTGTGTTCACTGAGTCTTTTGGATTTTGATGTTTGCTAAATTTGTCAGTAGGTCTTCACTGCGCCTATAGCCTTCCTCACGGGAGGCGTCAGACTCAGACCCACACAAAACGCGCACGGTGGACTTGAAAGAGCACAGAGAGAGACAACTGCTCACTGTGTCTCTGAACAAAGTAAAAGTCTGTTTTTCCTAATCTATTCCTCTCTCTGGGGATGTGTCTCAAATCCTCACAAATCTACAAGTACAGCTCAAATTGACTTGTCAACTTCAACTGTTACAAGAACTCAAGTTTTTCTCCTAGTAGTATTGACCACATTTCCCAAAGTTAATGAGAATGGCCTTATGTGAACCCAGTAGTAAGAGTTTTCATTTTTAAAAATGTTTTTCAGATCTCAAATGATTTTAAATCTCTTTATACCCCTTGTGGCCATCATTAGTCTATTATGGTAATATCAAGTCATATTTTGTGTCTGGGCTCGTTTAGTTGAGGGTTAAATGAATGGAAGTATAGTATGATCTTAAAGATGAATCAAAACTGGAGTTCTATTTGTTTTAATGGCCCGAGCTCTCTGACACAAAAAGTTCTGCCCACCGGGTGATGACAAATATGTGCACCGTTTGTCCAGTCCTGACCAACCAGAGAAATGGTGACTAGAGTGAGCTAGTGCAGGCTCGGCAAAGCAAACTTTGTGGTGGTCTGAGGGTTTTATTTCAAATGTTTTAAAAGTTTATGTTGTGAAAACCCAACCTTTGTGAAAGCTGTAGGCACCTTCTTGTGGCAAGAGATTGTACGTTTAGTTTATGGTAATGTGAACGGCAGAGTTTCGGGAATGCACAATAGCTACTTTTTTTCTTTTTTTTTTCTTTTTTTTTTTTTTTGGGGGGGGGGGGGGGGGAATAGGGGTAAATGCTTTAAAAATGACATCTTTACTGGAAATAAATCACCCTAGTATGCCTGACAGCTCATTTAAAGGTCCCATGGCATGAAATTTTCACTTTCTGAGGTTTTTGAACGTTAATGTGAGCTCCCCTACCCTGTTTAGCCCCCCCCCCAATGGTTAAAAGTTGCGAAATGTCTAAACTGAGCATTTGCGATCCTTTTCTGCGTTACAAAAAATCGGAGTTCAAACGGGCGATTTTGAACAAGGCACCTTATTGACGTCAGATCGAAAAAAGAAATGCAAATGCAGTTCCACCCCCGTCTGTCTGTACTCAGCGTCTCTGTAAATCACGCCCAGAGAGTTTGGACTGCGAATGCGCTAGGTAATGCGAAATGCGTTTTTTTAATTTGCCTGGAGGCGCGTCCGAGTGTTTCTAGGCTCGGAAGTCCTTTATCTGAGCCTCTGGACCTTTGAACAGCAGTGGTTTAATTTTATTTTCTGTGGAAATGTGTTTATTTTTCAATGGAACGCTTCAAATCTCTCCCCCCGTACAAAAACAAGGAAATGGATCAGCTGAGAGCTGACAGCTGAGAGCGGAGTTTGGCCACGCCCCCACCCTCTATTATAGGCCAGCTCTTTTCTCCTCATTTGCATTCAGAATAAAGTGTTTGAGAGAGATATTTATGACTCTTTCTCATCTTATCTCTGTTTCTCATGCACTGAGTGTTGATTTTGAAGAAGGATTCATTTACAGTATTAGGGAACCATTAAGGAGCCATATAAAAGCATCAAGAAGTACCATGTCATGGAACCTTTAAGAAATAGAGTTGTATTTTGCCAAGATATTCCTTCATGCAACAGTCTTGCAAATATTAAAGGAGAATTAACGTTTTTACAATCTGAGCTTTATTTCGGTAATAAAACAAGTTGTTTTACTCACCCATAGCACTTTGGTGTCATATGGAGCACTTCCAGAGATGTTTTAGATAAGCGTTAGCCTAGCGCGACTTCTAGCCATAGCTCGGGGCATATAATATATTCCCCGAGCATGTAATATGCCCCGTGCGGGCTCCAAATAACACAAACTTTAGCACTTTTCAAATTATAGAAGCTCGATGTCTTAGTCTACACTTTCGTTTGAGTCAAAAGTGGCCTGTAATCTGAGATTTAGCCATAATTTACAGCTTTGCGTTTCATGTTTGGGTCCCGGGAGCTGAGAGCGAAATAAGCTGTGACTCCGCACATGCGCACTGGCCTCCTCATCTACTCGAAACTATGGCTAAATTACAGGCCACTTTTGACCAAACGAAAGTGTAGACTAAGACATCAAGCTTCTATGATTTGAAAAGTGCTAAAGTTTCTGTTATTTGGAGCCCGCATATTACATGCTCGGGGAATATATTATATGCCCCGAGCTACGGCTAGAACTCGCGCTAGGCTAACGCTAATCTAAAACATCTCTGGAAGTGCTCCATATGACACCAAAGTGCTATGGGTGAGTAAAACAACTTGTTTTATTACCGAAATAAGGCTCAGATTGTAAAAAACGTTAATTCTCCTTTAAATGGGGAATATTTGAAAGCTTAAGGTACAATTTAGAGTACATAAAGATATAGGTGTTATTCATAAAAACTGTCAATTTGTGAACAACTGTTATATACTGATTTTTACTGATGCAACCAATAGTTTTATTTTATTATTATTTTTTTTTGTTAAAGGGACAGTGTGTAAGATTTTTACCTGTTAATTACTGAAATTGAAGATACCCATTCAAAAATACATTGTTTTCCAAGCCTTTTCACTTCCATCATGAAATCAAAGTATTCTTTTGGACTTAGATATAGTCACATAAAAGGGGGATCTTCCCCATGCAGAGGCAGCCATTTTGAATACGAGAGCCGCAGAAGGACATTTGGGCTCCACCTTCGCCTTCGGCAAGGCTCGTGGTTTTGGGTAAACAACACAAGCATGCTGCCGGATCACACGTCGTAATGGATCTAACACGTGTTTTGGACTAAATTGTTAGTTTTACTGGATTTTATTCGCTGGATCCTTACGGACAAATTGAGAGCAAGTTTATGGTGAAATACAGAGTTTGACCTGTGCAAAGCATTCTAAGGTAAGCTAACCTCATTTTTTGCTTTTCCGTATAAAAGCCCCATGTGCTCGGGGAGTGTTTGTTGTGCAGGGAAATGAATTGCATAGTCAAAAAGAGGAGACTGTAAGGTTTCATTTGATGTGTAGAGTGTCATGGTACATGATCGGGAATGTGTGTTTTCATGAGAAAAAAAAAACAAAACAAAAAACGGGGCCGCGTTTTATTTATACAGTAGCGCCCGGGTGACCCTCGAGGTCTGCCGTAGCTAAAACAGAAAGTGCAATAGCACCATCCACCTATGCGCCACGAATCCTACACACTGGGGCTTTAAGAGATAAATACTTCAAAAATTACTTGTATTTAATGACTTTACTTACCCCTTGTGGACAGTAGATATTTTCTTTCTTATTTATTATATCTTATTTTGCGTCTTCCATAGTTCCACATAGTGCAATCTCCTATTTTAGTTTAAATGTATATCAATTTGTCTAAAAATCTAAACCCAGTTGTCTTCTCTTCTGACCCCTAGTGGTTGGAGTCAGTACATGTGATCATGAAAGCGCCCGATCTGCTCGAATGCGTGACGTGCAGCAAACTAAACGTCTTCTTCTCTTATCTGTGTCCCTCTTGAGTGGATGTTTCTCACCATCTCCACATACATACAAGCAGCCGCTAAATTGACTTGTCAACTTCAATGGGCCCAGGAACAAAAGGATCGCTGCCAGTTTGAAGCAGACATCATTAATGGGTTTGGGGGTGGCGGGAGGAAGAGGGGGTGTGAAGCTGTGAAGACAAAAGACAAAGCGAGACGAAGGTCGCACTGACTTAAAATGCACTTTCATTTTTGGTAGGGAACGCATTCTCTTTTTTTGATTCAACTCCCACTTTTTTTTTCTCTCTTTTCTTGCGAATGGCGCTAACTTTCATTATCGGCGCGTACAGAAGGGTGTGAGGGACTTTGTTGTGCTGATGGAGAGAAATGTGACATCCATAATGCATTTCCTATTAGGGGAAGCTACGCATGGACACACCTGGCCACGTGTCAGGGGGTAGATGGACGGAAAGAGGATGAAAATAAATGGACTGTTGCTGTGGGGAGACACAAAAAGGTAAAAGTAAGAGATGATGGAATAAATGTGTAAAAAAACTGTTATATTCTCCTGAACTGAAGCCGGTTTGAAGTAGCAGAGGACTTACTATAAGCCAGTTTCTTGCTCAGAAGAAGCAACCAAATACTTTGAGTAGTGGGGCATTACAATCTTCCAAATCTAATAAAATGTAACCAAGGATCTTTTACTCCATGGGTAAATGACTGCTCTTCCCATTTAGGAATTCTGAGTTTGGATTTCATGTGTTATTTATCTTACAAAAAGTACAGGGATAAATGCTATAAGCGACCAGCATCATGACACTTCAAATGTGTTTGTGGTTGGTAGATTTGGTCTCAGTTCTAAATGTGAAAAATATGAATAAATTGAATAGTCCAACTGGATTGTCTAGTTCAGGGGTACGTGTCATATCCATTATCATAGTACTTGAAAGTATTTTTTCAATACTTTTCTGTGGTTTAACTTTGTGTATTTTGATCCAATCTCATTTAGTAGTAGCAGTAGTAGTACAGAAAATGTTGTTAAAATTTCAAACTCAGTACTGAGATTGAAGTGTTAATACCAATTTCAACAGAGATAATTGAAAAACACACCTTTTGTTTAGACTGTAATTGTCAACTGAAAATAGCAGTTTTGTTAATACAGTGGTACCTGACCTTATGAAATTAATTCGTTCCAGAAGTGGTTTCGTAATGTGAATTTTTCGTAAGTTGAGTAGCTATTTCAATGGAAAAAGCCTGATTCGTTCCAAGGCCCCGTTTCAAGTTTTTTTTTTTTATAGTGTAACTTCTTTTTATAGTGTAACATTGTGTTCTGCGTCCTGATTGGCTAAGAGACTGTAGACCCAGGATTAAACGTGGAGTAAACCAGGTCTAAACAAGGTCTATACCTGGACTGGACCAGGACTAAACCTGGACTAAACCAGGACTGGACACCAGGATTAAAGCGTTGTGTGCGGGTCTATTTCCTGGTTTCGTGCTAGCTCTGCTATTAGCAGCAGCACCGGTGTACCTCACGAGTCACGACTGAGGCGAGCAGCAACTGCGTGCGTGGGGGGAAGGGGGAGGGCGGACACGTGTGTGATAGCGCAGCATGACCCGGCACGGGGCTGCGAGCACGAGACCCGTGCTCAAACCATGCCTCCTCTAGACCAGGTCTAAACCAGGTCTAAACCAGGATTAAAGCGCCACATGCGGGTCTACTTCCTGGTTTCGTGCTAGCTCTGCCGGTGTACCTCACGAGTCACGGCTGAGGCGAGCAGCGAGGAGGGGAGGAGATGTGCCTCCCCTCCGGACCGTACGCAGTCCAAGCGCATGAACGAACACAGACAATAGCCACGGTGGTTTAATCCTGGTTTAGACCTGGTCTAGAGGAGGCACGGTTTGAGCACGGGTCTCGTGCTCGCAGCCCCGCGCCGGGTCATGCTGCGCTATCACACACGTGTCAGAGCGCACTCTTCTCCCCCCTCCCCCTTCCCCCCACGCTTCACTATTAATACATTTTGTTGAAAATCTATGAAAGTTTGAGTGTTTAAACGAGAGACAAATGTGAGAAAAGTTTAAATCCAGTCTGAGAAAAGCGTATAATGTGTGTGGCTGAGCGCGCATTATTTGAATTTTTGAGATTTCGCGTTTCGTAACTTGAATTTTCTTTCGTATCTGGAGACCAATATTTAATGTGAAGGCGTTTCGTAACTTGGAATTTCCGTTTGTTGGGTCTTTCGTAAGGTGAGGTACCACTGTATTTCAATGTGGCCTTATGAGATCCAAAAGCAGCTTGTTCAATTTATGTGCAGTTAGTGTAATTTTGATTCTAGTTTAAGTATTGATCATAGACTGTATAAAGAAGTGGACTACGGGAGTGTGACATTACCATTAGCATTCGGCTCAGTCAAATGAAGCTCACCGAGGCTAGCAGTTATAGGAACAAATTTGTAGGAATAAGAATTTATTTATGGACAAAAATAGCAAAGTAAAAATAACCAGGATCATGTAGAGCGGGTTAATTCTAAGACCAAAATGACAAGGCTCACTGCAGCAGTTACAGAGAAGGGTGACAATTTTCACTGTGTAAAGTCTACTGGAGTCAGAAGCACCGCCATGCTCACTTCCTATTTGGAACGCAGCAGCTAGAGGGTTAGCAATGTCCATTTATATATACAGTCTATGGTATTCATCAGTTACTGGCTATTGGCTGGCTATTTTCAACAGGTATTGGCAGAAATCTTCCTTATTCAATGCAATATGGAACCCCACCAAAAGGACTAAAATGGCAAAGAATCCTCTCCCCCAAATAAGGATTTTCAAAGTGACTGAGGACATGTGACAATATAAAATCCACATAAAAACCAGCTTCCCAAGTGCCACATAGCATTAAAGCCAACTGCTTCTTTGAACATTTAAATCCTTTTCTTCCTCTCCTCTTGCCATTCTCTCCATCCTTATTTCCCTGTGTTGCTCTATCTGCCTTTTTTACAATTGCTTTATTTTGACCCTGGATAGAGATTTGACTGCCTCATCTCAAATGGTAATAACTTGGGTCCATATGCACGCAGCCATCACAAATTGATTGGTTTGTGATGCTGGGAGCGCTCTCTCTCCCCACATTCGCTCTGTTCCTCGCTCGCCCGTAACACAGGCTCCATCCATGTCCAATCCCTTATGTCGTTAAAACAGCACCTCTGGGCGCGTCTTCACCCGTCCCAAACATCTAAACAATTTTATGGTTAGGACTTTCCAAATCTGTCAGCGAAAAAGAAAATATTTGCTTTTTCTTTTTTTAAGAAATGTTTTGCTACAGTTTTTAGGTCAGGCCTGGCGTGTATTATGGACTCAAATACTCCCTCCTTATGGGTGAAAAGAGTAGGGGTGGCACAGTTCACAAAATTCACGGTTCGTATCACGGTTTAAGGGTCACGGTTTTTGGTTCTGTACGGTTCTTATTGGTTTCTTTCAAAATACACCTTATATCCATTTATCTTAATAATCCACAATAACAGGATATAACATTAAAAAGGTTATAAGATTATATAATAATCTAATGTAATATAAAATCTTAATACATGTAATAATCACACAATCTGAATTTGACATGACTTTAAGCCCATTATTGGAACCATCTCTCCGATCTGGTGGCAGTAACTATGTCACCTGCTGTTGAAAAAACCCAACCACTAGATACTGAAGAAACAGAAACAAAAGTACGTGTTTCGTATTAAACTTCTACCGGTGTGTGGGCCGCGCTCCGTCTGGAGCTGCGGACACCGCACGCCAGTGAGCAAGCGCACGAGTGGCAGCTCTTTCGCACGTGTAACGTGTAACGTGTATCACAGGGCAGGTTAAACTTTATAAAACATCTGTCCGTGCCTCACTTACCGACTTTTCACGCGCTCTCTCCTCCTGTTAGCTTCCCTGATAGCATAAGCTCCCTCCTCAATGCCTCTGATTAGAGCGCATTTCAGCGGCGGCGTGGGAGGGGGGTGTCCGTGACCTTCCGCTTTTCCCCAGACACCGGACTTAAATGACACTGGTGCATCCTCTGTGTCCTTGCCGCTATCTCCACTCTCACTTGCCATTTCTATCTAACTTTGTTTTCCGCACTCATTCATCTTTCTCACGAAAAGGGAAACACGAGCCGAGGTTACATACGGGCATGCCAGAGGCAAGTATATATTGCGCATGCTCAGAACCATCAGGTGCGCACCGAACGGTTCGTCGTGACAAGCGAACCGAACGGTTTGTCGGTTTTTCATGAACCGTGCCACCCCTAGAAAAGAGTGTTTTGTTTTTTTTTGTCTTTCCACATTTCTTTAAAGGTGCACCATGTAATCTTGTATTGTTAGTCTGAGTGGGCTCGCCTCTCCACAGATCTGACATGTAACTTGGCCCTGTGGCGTCACCTGCAGCCTGTGGAACATTCCAGGCAACATCTCCATGGAATGAAGCAGGTGATGAACCCTGCACTAAAAGTTACACAGTGGACTTTTAAGTCTGTAAAAATCATATACTTTACAGATATACTTTACAGTATGGCATTAAAACGTATCTCCATGGAGACAAAAAGGTAGAACTGCCAGGAAAAGTTACAGGTCAGATCTGTGGAAATAATATGTTTCTCAAATTATTTTGAGCAAGTTGTCATACTGTGGGACATTCCGGCCAAAGCAATAACTCCTCCATAGAATAAAAAATCTAGCATAAACTTAACCTTTGGAGCAGTCCACATGTTCCTCGAATTCCAGTTTCATATTTTTTAGTTTTCTGCAAAAGTTTCTGTCCCACCCATAGGGGATTCAGCGCCACATAACAAACTATGATAAAAGACGAGCGGCTGCACCTCTTTTCTGTGTCCTCCATCTTTGTCTTCCTGCAGTCCTGTATCACTGTTTCCTCTCTGCTGCGCTTTCCCTTTCATTTCACTCTAATTACACCATTACATTATCATACCTCCTCTCATTTGCATTGGGCTTCTTCTGCTGAAATCTCTCCTCGCCTCCCTCCCCTGGCCACTTTGTCTTCATGCTACTTTTTTTTAATTTCATTATTTTTTGCTTATATTTTTTTCCTCTCACAAACAGATCAGCCCCTGGGGACAGACAGGAGAGCTCTGCCTTTGTTTATGTGCACCTCTAACTAACTCTCCATCTGCAGGGATCCAAGCCAAACCCAGCGGTGCAAGACAGAAAGCTGGCACCATCCCAAGTTCCTCTCTCTGCGTCGGCCCGCTATCTGCGCCCCTGCCTGGTAAACTTTCTCTTCCTTCCAGGCTTCAATCTTCCTACAGAGGCACTTGTCTACTATTAGTACAATCACTACAGTATACGCAAATTCTGACTCAAAATACTCATATTCCACTGAGTTTTAAACCTAAAAAAATTCAAAAGATAAAAAGAGTTGTGCCTGTAGTCTGAAAACAAGTGTAGTATAGTTTTAAAAAATCAGTTTTGTGGTTTGTACTATTTTAGTCATAGGTTTAACTTAAAGATTCACTATGTAAAATTACTCTTGGTGTGTCTGTCCGCTGCTTGTCTCCACGGAGATGTGGCTTTAACTGAAATGTTACAATGCATTTATTCAATTATCAGTCTTTACATTGCTAAAAACATGCATTCTCTTCTTTGAGGGGGCTTGCCCATCCTCAGATCTGACCAGTAACTGACCCTGATGGTGCATTCCAAGTAAAGAAAATGCTGAAGACAAGCAAATTTCCTTCACTGTAAAAGATTAAATAATGCACTGTAGAAAATGCAGTGATGCCTTACAAATGTCATAGGAGTTAAATAAAGGAGTTCTATAAAAAGCCATCTATTTACCTTCTCTTTAACCGTCAGTTTAAGGTAACTTCACACAGTCAGACAAACAGTATATGTGTTTTTACTTGTTTTTCAAAGATCCTTTAAAGAGAGGGACTTTAGCAACAACAATATAAAATGCACACATTGCCTTTGGCTGTAACTTAAGCCACACAGAGTTAGAATGTCATGTTTTTTCTTGGTATTTAATGGTTTGGATTTCTCTTTCTCTTAAGAATATAATATGCTGAGAATGTATTAAAACACAGGAAGCAGGAAAGAAAAAAATATATACAATTACTTTGTTTGGGAAATGTGGTTAAGAGTTGTCTATTTATGGATTACAAGCTTCACGTGAAGGCACTATTTTGAGACCATTCAAAATATGGAAGAAAATAGTTTTAAATTGTTAGTTGGAACAGTCTTGGTTCAGAACACCAACAGCAATTTGCTTGATAAATGTGGTGGTTTGGTTTCATTTATTTCCTCTGATTTGTTTTCATAGAGTGAGTTAGAACTATAGAACGTTGGTTACACATGAGCAGATATCTTTATAACCCTGAAGGTCTGGTTTTCTTGTTATGCAAAAAAGATGAATTTGCCTTTCAAATCTGAGATGTTTAAAAGCCTGCAGTGTAGAAAGTTAGAGCAAACCATTATATACAGAACAAACAACAAGTATGACCTGAAGTTAGAAACAAGAAATGAGCTGAGAAGGTCAAATCAGAAGGCACAGTGGTTGGCACGCCTGCCTCACAGCTATATAGATTAGCAGTACACTTAACTCTGTCTCTCTTGGTACTTTCGCTTAAAAAAAGTTGGCCCCATTGTTCCAAAGCTGGCGTCATCAGCATTCCCTGGGGGTGTGAAGCTAACAGAAAGCACTATTCTGTTAGAAGCTCTGTTACTCAATTTAGACTTAATTTGAGCTTTGTTTTGACACAGTCTGACCAAAAAGAGCTGACTTGGTTGGAACTACAACAGGTAAATTGATTTGAGCTGAAAAAAGTCTCTCACACATAAAATCACAGTCACAAATTAGCGAGCATCAGCCAACAGTTTTTTCAGTGAGTCACACTCACCATTTTTATTGAAAATCAAACACCTAACCTGGCCATGCTCGTGTTGATCATAGGCACAGGTTTAAACCCATCTTGTTTTTTCTTGAGTTTTCAGACTATCTTAAGGCATACTCTCCAGGATCAACACCCGCACAGCCCGCATCACACAGCCTCTTCAGCCTCCTGCCCTTGGGGAGAAGGTACCGGAGTCTCCGGGCCCACTCCACCAGACTGTCAAACAGCTTCATCCACCAGACTGTCAAACAGCTTCATCCACCAGACTGTCAAACAGCTTCATCCACCAGACTGTCAAACAGCTTCATCCACCAGGCTGTCAAACAGCTTCATCCACCAGGCTGTCAAACAGCTTCATCCACCAGGCTGTCAGGAGGCTGAACTCTCACCTGAACTCTCACCTTACACCCCCCCCCCCCCCCCATATTGGCATAACCTGTATTCCATAAAAGACATATCACTCTAGACACTTTAAAAAACTGCTGCTAAGGACGACTGTTGCACATTTACTACTGGAATTTTACTACTGTTGCACTGTTGTTTACTACTGTTATTGCACATTACTACTGGAACTTTTACTACTGTTGTTTACTCATGTTATTGCACTAGAATTACTACTGTTGCACATGTATTTTTATCTTAACTTCAATGCACATTCTATTGCACATTACCATTTCACTGCTGTATCTTCCATTGCACATTTCTGATGCACACTGCACACTTTTGGACATCTGTATATAGGTATTTATTTATTATGTTGCACTGCTTTAAGATTTTAGATCTTAGACCTTAGTTTAACTTTAGATCTCTGTATTTGTATTTATTTATTTGTAAAGGGACAGCACATATTAATGAACATTTAAAATGTAAATATGTAAAGATTATAGCCAGCGTGGCTAATTTCCATCTTCAGTCCCTCGGCAGGTTGATGTCAAATCAGGGACAGGGAAAAGTACAACAACAATCACACAAAAGTACATAAAACCAGCACTCGCTGTACACACAATTCAGACAGTTCAAGTCAAGAGTCTAAGAGTTAAACCAATAACCCCTCAATATATTTCAATTTTGTTAAATATGGTTACATATTTGACTAGTGGACAGCCACTGTTTTACAGCTTTAGAAAATGCTGCCAGTGTTGGAAGCTGTCTTAGATAGTTTTGTTGTGTTTTGTCTTTATATTGTATTTTGTACACTGTCTTTTTGCACTACTTGGCCAGAGAGAAACGAAATTTTGATTCCCTGTATGTTGAACACATATGGCAGAATTGACAATAAAGCTGACTTTGATCTTGATTAGCAAACACTGACAAACTAGTTTTGTGTCACTATGGTAACTCCTAAACAATCCAGGAGAGAGATAGAGATACCTTTAGAACACCCCCAGCATGATGTCACTGCAAAGTAGAAATATATTTGTTTGGCTTTCTGTTATAGGCACTATTTTGAGCACTCTCAATTCCAAAGATAGAATATTTTATTTTGAATAGGTTATTGCGATGACAGCTGCCCTATTTTTTTCATCAATTTGGAACACATTGACCGACACATTCAGAGCAGGTGAACCCATAAGGCCATTCAATAAAAATCAACGAGTACATGCAAGATATCAGCAGCCACTGTATTGCATCTTCATCTGTTTTTGTCGTCACAGTGACACATACTGATACCTTTCATCTGATCTGTTGTTGGACAAGTCCCTCTCGAATAACATTGAAATCAGATGCTATGCTTAGCCAACTGTTTTTCAGTTAGTCACACTTACTCTTTGTTGGTGAAAATCAAACACCCAAAGCGGAAAAATTAACGCTAGTATTGATCATAGGCTCCTCAAACGGAATTGCAAAATCCATTCTGTATTTTGTTTTGTTTTCTTGAGTTTTCAGACCAAAACCAATTTGAATTGAAACTAAAAACTTATCCGGCTGCGTTTGCTTTAGTCATTCTGACACCATGGACGTACATGCAGTCACCCCCACCCTAAGCATTATGTAAGTGTAATCAATTATGTGATAAAGGCGGTAAAAAAATGTTATAAACTCTTGTAACCATATGAATGTATATAAGATATATTTAAATGTATATGAGATAAGTTGTACTATTGTACTTTTGTTCTATGTGATTTAGATTATGTTTTTTTTAATGATTAGGGATGCACCAACCCAGCTTTTTCAGTTTCGATACTGATTCTGATACGAGTGCAGAGACTAAAAACAGCAATGATTTTCTTTAAACTAAAAAAAATAAGACAAAACTAATCCAAATGTGTTATCTAGCTGATATTTTCCCCTTAGCTGTTCTAACCACATAATAGCTTTGTATAAATAAAAGACTTTCTGCACCAACTATGACCAGTACATAGTCTTATTATTTGATTATATGTCAAACCAGGACATCGGCTGAACTGATATTAGGAAGCCAATATCTGATACCAATATCTGATCTCTGCAGCCCTATTAATTGTCTTTAATTCAATGTTTTCAGATGATACAATGTGATGATGATGGGAGCCAGCTTTTCCTATTGATTACATTGTACTTTGATATGAATTATCCAAAATGTAAAGTCACACATTTTGGATCTGATCATTTTTATGAGAGACGAGAACCAAGAACTCACTATATTACAACAAAAAAAATCTGAATTTTTGCAATATACATTTTACCTGCACCCCATCTGTATTAAGTATTATTGGCCTATAGAATGTTGTGATGTCATCTGATGTATGTTGGTGTTTGCAATAAAAAGCATAACGGAAAATAAAAATAAAGCGCAGTAAGTAATCCATGGTCAGTACTCACCATTGTCAGGCTCACTCTTGCGGTCGTGTTCAGTATCGGTGAGGGAGAGGGCGGAGTTAGCGCGGCTGGTCAGGCAGGAGCTCTGTTCAGACTTCAGGCCTCTCATCCACATATGCTGCAGGCCCGGAGAAGGGTCCACCTCCGGCTCCGTGTCCACATCCGAACCAACCCCCAGGGAATAACTTCTGCCCCCTCGTACCACGTGACCAGGGGGGGCAGCGCACAGGGCCTCCTCCTCCTCCTCCACCTGCTGCTGCTGCTGCTGCTGGGACTGGTGCAGGTGGTAGTCAGGGCTGCGCATGGGGCCACTCTTACAGAAGTCTAAGTCTGAATACAAACAACAGCACAGACGAAAACTCAAATCAGAAATGAGCAGATTAAACTGAGCTTTGTTCAAAATACCTTCTGTTTGTTTCAATCTGCATGAAACAAAGGCTTGGAGCTTCTACAATCAAAAGTGCATTTTTTCTGCAAGTATGTGAATCAAGATATTTGGATTTTAATCAGATGAAAACAGTTTTGGTCACATTTTTATACAGCGCTTTTCCACCTCCAAGGCACTCAAATTCGGGATTCGAACCTCCAACCTTCAGAACAAACGCTCCACCAACTGAGCTACTGTCGTTATAGTTAAAGCTAGTAGATAGTTTAAGATAGTAAAACATCACAGAATTTAGGCAACAGTCTATATGAAGGTTAGTTTTACATTCTGATTCAAAAGATGTGATAAAATAAAGGATTGTTACCAAAAATGTCAAGGTTACAAATTAATATGCTTTCTCTGCTTCAAACTCTGCATACATCTAATTATTCTCTTTTCAATAATGTATTCATGACAAAACAACAGTGCATATTTAAAAATAAAATATTCCTTTTTAGTAAAAACTCAAGCAAGGTTGAAGTTGCATCTAAGGGGGAGTAAGTCTGGGGCTGGCTGGTACTGTAGACTTGACTTTTGTATATTAATGTGATACAGTAGTTTAAATCATCACCAAAGTTGCAGTCAAGTTAAGATTTTTTGAGTCAGAATCACGCTCAAGTTCTCATTGTTCAAGTCTGAGTTCCTCCAGGTTAGTCAAGGCGAGTCAAGTCTAAGTCAAGTCAGCGATATGTCCAGTCCAAGTCCAGTCCAAGTTAAAGGTCCCATGACATGGTACTTCTTGATGCTTTTATATGGCTCCTTAATGGTTCCCTAATACTGTAAATGAATCCTTCTTCAAAATCAACAGCCCCAGATATAAGATGAGAAAGAGTCATAAATATCTCTCTCAAACTCTTTATTCTGGGCGTTGTTGCTTGAATGCAAATGAGGAGAAAACAGATGGCCAATAGTAGAGGGTGGGGGCGTGGCCAAACGCTCCGCTGAGAGCTCAGAGCCCACAGCTGATCCATTTCCGTGTTTTTGCATGGGGGAGAGATTTGAAGCGTTCCATTGAAAAATAAACACATTTCCACAGAAAATAAAATTAAACCACTGCTGTTCAAAGGTCCAGAGGCTCAGATAAAGGACTTCCGAGCCTAGAAACACTCGGACGTGCCTCCAGGCAAATAAAAAAACGCATTTCGCATTGCCTAGTGCATTCACAGTCCAAACTCTCTGGGTGTGATTTACAGAGACGCTGAGCACAGACAGACGGGGGTGGAACTGCATTTGCATTTCTTTTTTCAATCTGACGTCAATAAGGTGCCTTGTTCAAACTCGCCCGTTTGAGCTCCGATTTTTTGTAACGCAGAAAAGGATCGCAAATGCTCAGTTTAGACATTTCACAACTTTTAACCATGGGGGGGCTAAACAGGGGGTAGGGGAGCTCAAATTAACGTTCAAAAACCTCAGAAAGTGAAAATTTCATGCCATGGGACCTTTAAGTTAAGTCCGATTTAAGGCCAAGCACAGTCCAAGTCAAGTCCATTCTTAAAAAACAAAACAAAACATTGTCTATATTAGTAGATATATAGAGGTTGGAAGTGTCAAGGACTTGACAAGTCTTACTAGTCAAGAAGTCCTAGTTATTGAGTCCTCTTGCAAAATGAATGCAATAACACCATATGCTTTTCAGTTTGTGTCAATCATATCATACAGAGAAATATCGAAATAGCAATAGGTACCAACATAATGCAACCATGAAGGCCAACACGCCCAATAACATTATATAAATCCCTCTTTTTTATAATTCATGTGATAAACCATTGCTGTGCAGGACAATCAAAAGAGGAGCTGATGCTCACTATGAGTAACACTGGGCTTGATCATTACACGGGCTAAAACTGCTTGAAAATACCCAGAGAAGCAGCGGAGCGTGACTAAGCAATAATGCATGAAAGAAGGAGTACAAAAATGCTGAAATAAGCTCCCAAATCTCTTAAAACCAACATGTGTTTTTATTTGCTCTTCCTCTTAAGCTGACCAGGTGTTTGTGAGACCAAACTAAACACTCCACGTCTCCCAAATTATGTCAGGAGCCTGCTGGATATTTGAGCTTGCATTTATTAAAACATTTGGCAGAAGGAGCATCCAAAATCAAAATGCCAAGTTTGATTTTTCTTTATCCATTTTCCAAGGGCCTTATATCCTCCTCCGACAGGCCTGACGCGTGTATTGAACCAGAGATGTATTGAACGGCTGCTCAAACAGTGCGCTGATCTCATCTATATTCTCCTTGGTGGGGTGAAGAGATCAGATAAAGATCAAACCATATTAATATTGACTTAGGCTGAGGAAAAAAATGTGGCTCCCGTGCTTTCAGATATTAGCGGGCCCTCCAGTCCTGATATCTGAGAACACCTGATCTACTGTGTTAGTCTTCTAGTTACACTTCAATTCAATTCTATTCAATTGAGCCTGCCACTTTTTTCCTGTGGAGACAGTTGAGTAAATTTTCTCACACATACCATCACAGTGTAGAGTGTGTGTAAGCAGGAAAGTTGAAGGGCCCATATTATGCTATTTTCTGATCTGATATTCTGTTATAATGTTGTGTCCTCCTTACAAACAGACCTGGAGTTATGTTTTGTTTCATTCACACATGATTAACACACAAGCCCTGTATATTTAGGCTGAGTTGTTCTCTCAAACTGAATTGTTACTAGATCACTAGATTCATTTGGATAATTTCAGCCTTGAATTTGCCAGTCTCTACTGAACTCAAGGTAAAAAGAAGCTGTTAACATGGGGGGAAAAATCACCTTGATATCACAAGGTGGAACAGAGCATTTTGAGCTTCGGAGATGACAGACTAATTACTCAAACATGTGAATGAAGAACACAAATCCAGCTTTCTTTTTGAGGAGGTAACAGTATTATAACATGGCTTAAAGCTCACAAGAGGCAATTTTGTGTAATATAAGACCTTCAAGTATAAACTGAAATACGTACATAGGTCTCAAAATTGGAATCAAGGAAGGCATAAATCAAAATGGATACTAATAGGTATTTTCTCGAGCACTGGGGAAAATAAAACATCTCATAAAACTTTTTTGTGTGTTTTTTTTAGTGTCTGTTGTAATGTTTTGTTCTTTACTGTATAATTAGAAAGTAATTGTGAAACTTTATGCACAAGCTCTAACAAAACTAGCTTAATCTTGCATACTTAGTTAGTCCAGCCAGATTTCTCAGTTTACTTCAAAATACAAAATTATCAAACTGAGACAAAAGCAAAGTCTGATGTTAAATTGCAAAGTTATTATAACAGTTAGTCTTTTCAATCTGGAAGGCAAGGCCTTTGATTAAAGCCAGTAAATTAGCTGAAGAAATGTACTATTTATTTATTTGTCCTCAAATGTTAATTTTCAATTAAAATTTTCAATGCTTTCTTCATGTATTGAAAATATGTTGATATAATTTTAGATTTTTACAGCCACAATATTCAAATGGCAGTCCACCAGAAGAGTGCTCTAACTTGCTCTGTAAATGTCTTGGTTAAGTATTATATAAAAATCAATGGACAGTAAAAATATCCACTATAGATATATCTCTTTATATACCGTTATTTGAAAGATAACATTTTTGTACAATCAGGTCTTCTTAAACAGTTTTTACCCAGTAAATGCTATTCCAATTTTCCAAGCAAAGTATGACATTACCATCTATTTCTATAGCTCAGAAAGGAACGATTAACAAGAAATAACGTCACAATAACGCCACATTCAATGTTCGTCTTTCTCACTATTCCCTCTTTCACTTATACTGGATAAATCTACCTTTAGGAAATTATAGCTTAGTTGCAGTTTGCAAATACAGCAGCTCATCTGTCTATGAACTCTCTTAATGCTATTTGTTTTGCTGCTTTTGAAACATTCAAATTGAATGATACATTATATTTGGCAGAGGAATTATTTATATCAGTACCACAGTGAGTAAATATGTGGTACTGTAGCACTCAAATCAACAATTTTCAGTCCATTTCATGCAAATTAACTCCTGATCTTTTTAAACTAATTTCACAGGCAGTATTAATCATTTACAAAACATTATAGCAAAATGTGGACTCAATCTCTTTATGTAAATAGGATTCAGGGTACAGTAACTCTTGGACAAAATGTCTTCCAGGTCAGAGTTTAAATCATGTTCATTTAAATCAAATTAAACTATGTAAATAAGAAGGACAGGATGCGCAGTGTACAGTAAGTTCTACTACTAAGCAGGTTGTGAGATTAATACATGTGGGTACATGTACATCGGGTTTAATGGTTAGACAAAAGGACCATGATTATTCATAAGTTGTAAGTGCCAACATTTCAGCAGGCTAAAACATATTTTGTCATCTTTTCAATATACAATAAACAAAAAAAAGAAAGAATTATAAGTAGACTGACAAAAGTAATGACACTAGACCTTAATCCAGATCTGATGTCCACCATTAAAGGGACAGTGTGTAAGATTTTTACCCGTTAATTACCGAAATTTATTTATTTATTTATTCTTTATTTAATAGGGACAGTGCATATTAATGAACATTTGCAGCATTGCAGTGTAAATATGCCAGATTATAGCAAGAATGCTAATTGAAGATTGAAGATACCCATTCAAAAATACATTGTTTTCCAAGCCTTTTCACTTCCATCATGAAATCAAAGTATTCTTTTGGACTTAGATATAGTCACATAAAAGGGGGATCTTCCCCATGCAGAGGCAGCCATTTTGAATACGAGAGCCGCAAAAGGACATTTGGGCTCCACCTTCGCCTTCAGCAAGGCTCGTGGTTTTGGATAAACAACAATAAGCATGTTGCCGGATCAGACGTCGTAATGGATATAAAACGTGTTTTGGACTAAATTGTTTTACTGGATTTTATTCGCTGGATCCTTACGGACAGATTTCAGACCAAGCTTATGGTGAAATACTGAGTTTGACCTGGGCAGAGCCTTCAAAGGTAAGCTTTGTGCTTTTCCGTTTTGTGCTTTTCCGTATAAAAGCCCCATGTGCTCGGGGAGTGATTGTTTTGCAGTGAAATGAATTGCATAGTCAAAAAGAGGAGACTGTAAGGTTTCATTTGATGTGTAGATTGATGTGGGAATGTGTGTTTTCATGTGAAAAAAAAAAAAAAAAAGTGAACGGGACCACGTTTTATGTATACAGTAGTGGCGCGCGGTTCTTGCGCCGGTACGCGAGCTGTCCGCGCTACGGCGCGCCCGGGTGACCCTCGAGGTCTGCCGTAGCTAAAACAGGAAGTGCAATAGCACCATCCACCTATGTGCCACGAATCCTACACACTGGGGCTTTAAGGAATTACGTGGTTATTAGTAAAACATATATATATATATATATATATATATATATATATATATATATATATATATATATATATATATATATATATATATATATTTTTTCTTTCAATTTTTATATTCAATTATATATTTAATTTTAAATAAAAATAAAATAACAGTTACAAAACTTGATGGGGCTGTTCAACTATGTGGTAACTAAATGGTAAATGGTCACATTTTTATATAGTGCTTTTCTCCCTTTAAGGCACTCAAACACTTTACATACACCAGAGTACACAGACACCAAGGGCAAGGTGGGTAAGTGTCTTGCCCAAGGACACAACTGATGACCATAATACCTTTTGTAAACATATTTTGCTGTATTTTAACAATTAAATATATCTTTTTGGTTCAAACAGTAGCCACAATACAGTATCTACCACATAGCTGGTGAAGTCTTCAAACCTGTACTATCTGAATCATCTATGGGGAAAAAAATACATGGGAATTTAACTTCTAGAACGGTCTTTAATGTGGGTGGGGCTGTTGAGCTCCAGACTGCAACTGGCCAAACACTGTACTAAACTCCAGTAGTGGACTCACCTCACACTTCATATGATGTGTGTTAGGTCCTGCTGAAGCGCTTGTAGTTTCTATAGCGGTCGGATTGGTGCTGATCAGTGCATTGACCAGCCCTGTGTCCTGCTGTTTTCACTTCTGATGAGGTCAAGACATGCTGCTCCTCACACACTGTTCACTGCGAATTAAAGTGCCGCAAGATTGGTCGCCACCACCCACTGCTGCTTAGCTCAAATTGGCTTCAAGAGGCCAATTCAAGACAAATAGGCCATTTCCGAGCACCAACCGCCCTGGCTTCGACAAAACGCCAACAACTCATATAAAACATTTAGTTGGTGAAACAAATGGCAAGTCAATTACAGAAGGAAGTTGGTGAGTAGCAGCTCATTTCCATGTAATTATGTTAAACTGCTGTGAAAGTACATTGGGAAACAACACGTGCTCCCGTACAGATATGAGTGTACCCTTAAAGGTCCATTGTGTAACTTTTCGGTTGGGGGTCCATCATCTGCTTGTTTCTATGGATATGCCATTCTGCTTAAAATGTTCCACAATATGGCATACCATACACTTATTCAATTACAGGTGGTTTTGTAGCTCAAAAATACCTAGAAAAACAGATGTTCTGACTGTGAGCGGGGTTCTCTCCACAAATCAGTCAGATCTGACCTGTAACTTGGTCTGGTTTGGTCTCCATTAAGTTTGAAAGGTTTAATTCCATACTGTGAAACATTCCTGACAAAGCAATAACATCTCCATGAAGAAAAGCATTTGACGGACTCTTGTACAATGTAGCTTTAAGACCACCTCAGGATTAAGATGGTGCTGGAGTGCCTGATTCGCCACTTGGCTCTGCTCAGTTTTATTTGTTTTATATTGGTTTTAACTGCCGACTGCCGCAAGGACATCAACTCTCTGCTGGTGCATGATCGTCTAGCAATGATGAAAATTAAACAAAATATTGATTTGTGTGCAATTTATGAGGCTAACAAGTCTGATTCTTTTTTTACTTGGCGGACATCCCTGCCTGTCTCCTCTATGAATGGGTTCATGCCGTAAACGTCGAGGAGTGCAAGCTGGCCAGCTGGTGAAGCTAAAAGACCGGCTGACACCTTATCCCGACTTGGCGTGGTTCTCTACAATTCCTGGAGAGTACATGGATGGTCTTAGCCGGTATATCTCCAAGTGCATGTCTGCTCCAGTCGTCATATGGCTGGTAGGCCTATCCCTTGTCGGACAGTGGGAGGAGGTCTGCATGCTGCGCCCGAGCCACTGCTCTTCACTCCGGACTTCCGGTGGTGTGACCCCCGGTAATATTCGGCCGCTGGAGCTACCCGGCTCAGCGGCCGGAGATTACCGGGGAACACACCACCAGAAGTGGTGGACCTGCAGCCTCGGTAAAATGCGCTCTTCTAAATGTGAGAAGACTTTTGATTTTATCAAAGACTTTTGATTTTATCAAAGATTTTCTGATTTTATGGATTTATGTTGACTCATTATGACAGGATTTTAATTGTGGTAGAACATGCTTGTTGTCCTTCAAAGCCCATTGCCAGAGAGGTTGTCTCTTTTTCTTTGACGCAATATGTCACTTGCCCTACTCAGACGCACGGACACAGTTTAAACCGGGTATTATCCTACGGCTTTCCTGTTGACAGTGTTGTTGTTGTTGGAAATGCAGTTTATTCTGACCACAATCCTGTCATGTTTGATTTGAACTTGGACAGTGACATGATGCTGCCTTGTGCACAAAGGTCGCGTTATTAAGTCCAATACAGCCGCTGCTATTACTTCTCTTTTTACAGCTTCTGCACTCACCCTAACCCCGCCATCTATGGGTATGGAGCATTTAATGAATGTATTTATGTCCCCCTGTACTGACGTTTTAGACTTTGTAGCTCCATTGAAAACCATGAGGTCAAAACCTAAATCAGACCGTGTGAGTGCCGTAGAGTGGAGCGCAGGTGGAAAAGTAACAAATTGGAGGTGTCTTATCAAATTCTTTAAAGCAGCTGGAAAAATTAAGTGTTGTTAAAGCTGAAAATATTTTTTTTCTCAGATCTGATTTTAAGCAATGCTAATCAGCCTCATGTTCTTATTTCCGTTCCCCAATATTATTTCTTAACCCCAATCCATCCACGACACTGGAGACGACACGGGAAACGTGTGAAAAATCCCTCTCTTTTTTAATGAGAAGGTTGCTGTTATTAGAGCCAATATATCTACATTGCCTTTTTCTAATTGTGCCATGACTCATTATTCAAATATTTGTAGTCAGTATGAGCCTGTATCATTGTCTGTACTCACAGGGATTGTTAATAAGCTTAAGCCATCGTCTTGTCCCACAGACCCAGTCCCACCTTGCTTTTTTAAAGAGGTTTGGGACACAATTGGCAATTTGGTCAAAGAAATTATTAACAGCAGTTTTTATTCTGGCATTGTGCCCTCTTTTTGTAAAAGAGCTGTTGTCAAACCATTTTGCCTAATGAAGGCCTAGTGTAGAAACGTTGTATGTCCTAATAAATCTTACATTTTGCAAGTAAGATGGCGTGCGGGATTTTTTTCCTCATATGTCAAACCATTGATTAAATAGGTCTTGATTAGGGTTGCAAAATTCTGGGAATGTTCAAAGTTGGAAACTTTCCATGGGAATTTTTGGGAATTAATGGGAATTTTCGGGAATTAACGGGAATTTTCGGGAATCTTCGGGAATTAATGGGAATAAACTGGGAATTATCAAAGTTGAAGATTAGGGGCATCAATATAGTTGGTAGAAAAAATAATGTAGCATAATCTTGGCTAAAATAATCACATTTCTGTGAATAAAGTAGGACAGTATTTTGTGCAGAGCCGTCGAGCCACACCCTCTACATACATTTTGCATTTCTTTATCACATGCACAAAAACTTCTAGAATTCTAAAGAGCTAAAGCTACTTTTGTGAGCTCACAGCAAATACAGAACACACACACACACAATGGGAACACACTCTCAAAAGTTCAGAACAGGCTCACGAATGAGCGAGTGGAGAAATTAGTGGCCATACGTGCAAACCTCAGACTCTTTGAGCCTGACACAGAACCATCCTCCACAAGACTGGACACAGACACTGACACAGACACTGAAGACGAGGAGTCAGATGTTGAGGAAGTGAACACTGTGGACATTGAGGAAGAAGCTTGAAAGTATTTGGCAAAATGGAGAACATGCAAAAACCAGTCTTGAGAAGCTTTGGGTAAATATTTTGATTGATAAAAGACTTTTTGACATTCAAGAAAGACTTTTCAGAGGGGAAAGCTGCTTTCATTTAACATTTTGAATTCAAGTTTTTGGACAGGAGGAGAGTTCCTTTCATTTTAAATTTTGAATTATAAGACTCATTTTAGCCAATGTTCATGTCTGGTTGTTCAGTGAAGGAGATACGCATTGATAAAGTCATGTGAGTCATGTGTTTTAATTGTCTCCCTTTTACAATAATACTGCTGATGACAAAATCAAATGTTTATATTTATGTTGGTATATGACTCACAATAATTCCCATACATTCCCAAAACTTCTGTGCAAAGTTACCAATTTGAAAATTCCCAAAATTCCCACGTCAAAGTTTCCATGGAAATTTTCCGGAAACTTTCCGGAAACTTTCCGGAAACTTTCCGGAAATTTTCTGCCCCTTGAAATTTTCCGCCCCTTGATCCCAGATTTTTTTTTATCAAACTAATGGCTAATTTCCAAACTTCCCTTTGTGTCAGAAATCTCAGATTCTTTCTACTGGCTTCCTGTAAATTTTAGAATTCATTTTTATTTTTGGTTTTTTTAAGCTTTGAATGGACTGGCCTCAATATGTCTTGGACCTCCTCCAAATTTATATTCCCACGCATGCTCTGAGGTCCGAAGGCCAGCTCCAGCTTGTGGCGCCTAAGACGAGACTTAAGACCGGGGGCGACCGAGCCTTCTCTGTGGCCGCCCCAAGCTCAGGAACGTTCTGCCCCTCCACATCTGTACAGCCCCCACACTGGAGTGTTTTAAGTCTCGTCTTAAGACCCACTTTCATTATCTGGCTTTCGACAATGCGTGATTTGTGTGTTAATTTATTTTATTGGTTTTAGTTATTGCTTTTCTGTGGTTTTGCTCTTATTTTATTTGACTTGTTTTATTGTTTTCAGACTAGTATTATTAAATATGAGCGTTTATTTTATCATTATAATTGTTTTTATTGCTATGTATTTGTGCAGCATTTTGCAAACTGTTTAAAATTCCAGTAGTGATACCCTTGGGCAAGACACTTTGCACTCAATGCTTATGTTAATGTGGTAAGTGAATGAGTGATTGGTCTGTGAGGATAGTGAGGATTGGTATGTATGTATGTATGTATGTATGTATGATGTATGTATGTATGTATGTATGTATGTATGTATGTATGATGTATGTATGTATGTATGTATGTATGTATGTATGTATGTATGTATGATGTATGTATGTATGTCTTTTTCTAGTTAGTTTGCTATAATCGGTGATCTTTTCTTCACCTGAGGTTTAGATTTTGACATATACAATACTATACCCAATACAATGCAAATACTATGGCACAGCTCTCCTGCTAAAGTTATTTTCAATTGCGTTTCACCTCTGAAATTATGTATATCCATATGTTCAAAGCCATTACTCATTTATCATCATCTGAATAATTAAAATGTGTACAGCGTCTAGTGTACTTGGGGCATTGTAAACAAACGCTTTGTTATGTAAGGATAGTGTGGCTTTGAATATCTTTTCACGGCAGGATGAGGCCCTAAAATATATATATAGTGCCCTTAAAGTAATGTAATGGCAATATTTGCATAAAACTAGCTGTGTATTCTTTGATTTAACACTCCTATAATTAGTGCATAATTTAAACAAAGCACGCAGCACTGTATTTTTTTTCTGAGTCTTATTTTCATTTTTGTTTCACAATTTGTGTTTACCCATATGCTCAGAGTCATTATACATGCATTATACCATTTGAATAATTCACATACAGTCTTTTGTACTGGGATTCTGTATACAATGATGGATCACGCAAAAGTTTAAATGTTATAAAGCGCACTGTTAAAATATGCAAGGGTATGTATGATGGGGGTATTATGCAACGGGGATGGCTCTTGTACCTGCTATTGACTACTCAGTAACTGGCTGCTGTCTAAAAGGTGCAGATATGTGACCTTTTCTACATTCTGCTTTTATCCATGCATGAAAACCCTCTGTCCCATCTTGAGATGATCCAACCACAGTTGCTAATTTGAAACACGTGTCTCTGACGTGTCTCTGTGACATCTCCTCTCCAAAATACCCGTAACATTCAGAACAAAATATATTACTTCTTTTACCTAAGATTACTCATACTTTTGTGCTCCTATTGTTTCTGAGAAATCCACACCATTTAAGATAAGATAAGATAAGATAAGACTTTATTGATCTCACACAATAGAAATTTACTTGTCACAGTAGCTCCAGGTAGGGACAGTTTGAACAAGAAAGACAAGTGCATGCAGGCAAGAATGGCATAAAGATAGGTAATAATAATAATGATAAAATAAGTAATAAATCGAATAATAATAATAATAATAGTAATAATAATAATAAAAACAGTGACAGGGAGAGTATTGAAAAATTGGAAAAACGATATTGCACGATAGGAGTATTGAAAAAAACAAACAATATTGCACATTGGGAAAACGATATTGCACGATAGGACCATACAGTGGAGTTATCCAAGTAATAATAATAAGAAACAGTAACTAGGAGAGTATTTAAAGACAATATTGCACATTTGGTCTATACAGTGGAGTTGTAATGGCGGTGGGGATGAAGGATCTGCGGTAGCGCTCCTTCTATTTCTCAGTCCTTTATGTTGTTTTCTCCTTTTTTGTATAAGCAGCCATGTTTGTTTTTGATGCAAACGGACCACTCAAATCTCTGATTGGTTCATCCGCCTGTCAATCACACCCTCTGGAATCAGGGAGACAGGACACACCTCCAGATCGTCGTCTTTGTAAAGTTTTGGTTTTAAAGTTTTTAGCGTGTGGTTCTGGCTGGTCAGATAAGAAGATATGGCTAGAAAACAGGACATAAAGCGGCTTATTATTCATGTTATAAAGCTGACAAAAAACACTTTTTGTATTTTGGATCTTATACACTCCTATAGTGGGAATACACAGTGGGGATTGTAGCTATAGAGTTTGGTTTCTGCTTAATAAGGTGAAGTCAGTAGGTAAATACATAAAGTAAATTCTGAAGTAAATGGAATTGTGTACTATGTAATGTAAATGTGCACTATTTATTATTATTATTATTATTATTATTATTATTATTATTATTATTATTATTATTAAATTATTTTAATTTCTATAGGGTCCGCCACTTGCTTGTCTCTATAGATATGTTACTTTATCTAGAATATTCCATAGAATAGCATTATGCTTTTCTATCTCCATGCAGACAAACAAGTGACAACATTTAGGTCAAATTTGTTGAAATGAGACTGCTCACAGTTTTTCAGGGTATTTAAATACTATATACATAAAGGCTTCTAGCCAAACTGTGAAAGATTGTAAACAAAGCAATAACATCTCCATGGAGACAAGCAGGTAGTTGACCCACCACCTGGAATGCTACGTAGTGCAGAAGAAACTAGCCTTGTGGCCCAAAGTTGCTATGATAAAACATGCATGTGCGGTTATCTCTCCTATCCCTTCAGTGGTTGCTTTCTCTGTATCACGTATGCAGTTGGTGGAAAAAACGTGAGCCCGCTGCAACCTAAAAAGAAAATTAAATATTGTATAGTAGCACACATTTTAAATTCATTCTATAATTAGAAATGGAATTGGCCATAAAAAGGGGGACTTATAAGAAGATAATGTCATAAAGTGCGTGGGGAGTTGGATGAGAAATGATTTGGCCGATCTTTGTCAAGAACAGTGTAATCCATTAAAAACCTGACTGGAGGCAATGTCCCCCCTTAACAGTTGGTTACTTAGGTAGGGTACACTATATATAACTCCTGCGCCCAAAGATGAACAGATGTGGTTCTCTGTACAAGCTGCCATTGACATTTCCAAAGCTGCTCTGGGGGTCTACGCTCCCCTCCATCTGACAGGCGAGGCAGGGTGGGAGACTGTGTTATCAGAACACAAAAGATCTACTCACAATTAGGGATGCACCGATGTGAACATTTGAGCTGATACCGATATCCGGTATCAATGTTGCTGTTATGGCCGATAACCGATATTAACCAGTACTTTTTCTTTTTTTTCCTATTCTGAGATAACATTTTATACAGACTGAAAATCGTGCAAAATTAATTTTTGAATGTCTTTTATTTTCAAAACGTGTTTTGACTCCATAAAGCTTAAAGGTCCCATGGCATGAAATTTTCACTTTCTGAGGTTTTTGAACGTTAATGTGAGCTCCCCTACCCTGTTTAGGCCCCCCCCCCCATGGTTAAAAGTTGTGAAATGTCTAAACTGAGCATTTGCGATCCTTCTGCGTTAGAAAAAATCAGAGCTCAAACGGGCGATTTTGAACAAGGCACCTTATTGACGTCAGATCGAAAAAAGAAATGCAAATGCAGTTCCACCCCCGTCTGTCTGTACTCAGCGTCTCTGTAAATCACGCCCAGAGAGTTTGGACTGCGAATGCGCTAGGCAATGCGAAATGCGTTTTTTTATTTGCCTGGAGGCACGTCCGAGTGTTTCTAGGCTCGGAAGTCCTTTATCTGAGCCTCTGGACCTTTGAACAGCAGTGGTTTAATTTTATTTTCTGTGGAAATGTGTTTATTTTTCAATGAAACGCTTCTAATCTCTCCCCCCATGCAAAAACAAGGAAATGGATCAGCTGAGAGCTCTGAGCTCTGAGCGGAGATTTTGGCCACGCCCCCACCCTCTACTATTGGCCATCTGTTTTCTCCTCATTTATATTCAAGCAACAACGCCCAGAATAAAGAGTTTGAGAGAGATATTTATGACTCTTTCTAATCTTATCTCTGTTTCTCATGCACTGAGTGTTGATTTTGAAGAAGGATTCATTTACAGTATTAGGGAACCATTAAGGAGCCATATAAAAGCATCAAGAAGTACCATGTCATGGGATCTTTAACTTATTTTATTCACAAAACCCCTGTGAAAAAGTTTAGATAAAAAAGAAAAAAAACACAAGGATGATAAATCACCATGTGCCGTCCTCACGACACGTGACTGTGAGGCTCGACAGCCAGCGAACTAATAAAGAAAAACTCCGTACACAAGGCGTACTTTTCTTGTTTTATGGAGGTCTCTTATATATTTATGTAGTAACTGAAACATAGAACAAAGAAGACACAGTATTAATTTCGTAGTACATGTGATGAGCAAGCTTAAACAGTTAGCTCCGTGAAAACACAAGTTCAGGTCTTACTTGTTCAAATGCAATAAATACATCACCTTAATCAAAGTGCTTGTTAACATAAAATACTCACAAAGGCGAAAGTTTGCCGAGGTTCAAACGTATAAAAAATATTCAGCGTGAACACGAGCCGTCTTCATGCTTCATTTGTATAAAACAGACCGGACTTTGTCTCTAACACAGGAACGCTCACTCTTTACTCAAAATAAAACCATCCTTAAAGGTGAAGATTTCTCACTCTGATTTTACCTACCACTTTTTAACAATTTACAAATATGAACTCATTTATAACCTTTAACCTTTTGACTCACAATCAGAAAGTATTAGAGTCGGTAGTATCTGAATCCATATCTGAACAGAGGTAAATTTACTGTTACTGTAACGTAATACTTCTTAAACTACTTTCAGGCCTACAAATAGAAACGCTGCATCCACTACTACTACAGCAAAAATAAATAAATAAAACAAAAGAATTAATAATACTACCAGTGTTTCCCACAGATTTCATTCAGACTTTGATGGCACAAATACATTTTAGAAGAATCCATTTCTTTCATTTAATTTGTGGAGTTTAAATGTCACATATTGCCTGCATTTCATATTTAAAGCCCCAGTGTGTAGGATTCGTGGCGCATAGGTGGATGGTGCTATTGCACTTTCTGTTTTAGCTACGGCAGACCTCGAGGGTCACGAGCCGCGCCGCTACTGTATAAATAAAACGCGGTCCCGGGTTTGTTTGTTTTTTTTTCTCATGAAAACACACATTCCCGATCATGTACCATGACACTCTACACATCAAATGAAACCTTACAGTCTCCTCTTTTTGACTATGCAATTCATTTCCCGGCACAACAATCACTCCCCGAGCACATGGGGCTTTTATACGGAAAAGCACAAAACAGGTTAGGTTAGCTTACCTTAGAATGTTTGCACAGGTCAAACTCTGTATTTCACCATAAACTTGGTCTCAATTTGTCTGTAAGGATCCAGCGAATAAAATCCAGTAAAACAATTTAGTCCAAAACACGTGTTAGATCCATTACGACGTCTGATCCGGCAGCATGCTTGTGTTGTTTACCCAAAACCACGAGCCTTGCCGAAGGCGGAGCCTAAATGTCCTTCTGCGGCTCTCGTATTCAAAATGGCTGCCTCTGCATGGGGAAGATCCCCCTTTTATGTGACTATATCTAAGTCCAAAAGAATACTTTGATTTCATGATGGAAGTGAAAAGGCTTGGAAAACAATGTATTTTTGAATGGGTATCTTCAATTTCAATAATTAATGGGTAAAAATCTTACACACTGTCCCTTTAAACAGTGCAGTTATTTATTTATATTTGTATTTTTTTATTTGGAGCAATAAGTGAGATTTTGTTATGCCAATGTTTAGACCATTTTCTTCATGGTCTATGGAGGAGACTTTTAGACTATGTGTTACTATACTGTTACTACCGCTTAAGGCTCCTTACCAAAAGCAAATGTCTCTAGTTAATGTGATTTGTTTTCAACATTGATTCTTGTCAAATTTCGTTTTGGTACTGGTTTATTGTTTACTTGGATGGAGAGAGAGAAGGTTGGAAAGAGAGAGCTTTAGGGAGAAAAATACAGTGGTCGAGAGAAGAGAGGAGGGAGAGAGATGAGAGAGAAAGAAAAGAGAGTGAAGAGGGAGAGATTGTAGAAGATGAGAGGCTATAGTTTGCACCCTACTTCTTCTACTTTCTACTTTTCAGGTTGAAATGAAGAATAGCACCAAACACGAACAAATTCATTAAATAAAAGATTGAAAAATACGCAGTCCGACTAATAGAAATATATTTGGTCAGGTGAAGGGCAAAACCTTGTGCAAAGAAAATGAATGTGGCTCTGCAACCAGACCAACTATGGACAAAGGTTTTGATTTGGTGCCACGTTTTTTCCAAGAAGGACATTTGGTGATGAGTAATAGGCAGAGAAGGTTAGGCCTGATGCGTAATGAATACAACATGCCAAAATCCATTGCAGGTGGTATTCAACCCATGAATCCTCCAGAGTGAGTGGGCTTGTCAGGAGCTGTAACTGTTACGAATGGCTAATGTTGCTTGTTAGCATGGCACATCGGCCCTGGCAAAGAGAGAGGGAGAGAGGGTTAGAGAAGTACAGAGAGAGAAAGAGAAGGGGAAGAGGCAGGGGGAGGGAGAGAGGGGGGGTGGGGGTTATACAGAGTGCAAAAAACAAGAGGACATGAGAGGTGGCGAGAGAGAAGGTTGGGAAGAAATAGTTTGTGGGAGAAAAAGACAATGGACAAGGGTATAAAATAGAAAAAAAGTGGAGGGCAGTGTAAGAGAAAAAAGAGATATGAAAGACAGGATAGAGAGTGGATAGGGAGATATGAAAGACAGAGGGGATAGAGAGGATAGAGAGAGAGAGGGCAAAGAAAGAGAGAGAGGATAGGAAAAGAGAGGTTAAAAACAGAGATAGAGAAAGAGAGAGGGGATAGAGAGAAGAGAGAGAGTGAGTGCAATAGAGAGAGAAGAAAAAGGGAAAGACTGAAGAAGATGAGAGACCATATTGATCACGGTGAACTCTTGGCTGCGGTGCACTTGTGATGAGGTGGAGCTTCTCTCTTAACACCACACATGACCTGCATAAAGGCCATCCATCAACAAACACTACGGCCCATACCTCCTCCTGTCGGCCCCACGGAGGAGGAGGACTTTTTCTCCCCGTCTATGTCAACCCATGCCTGTTACTGCATATGTGTGTGCGCATGTGTGTGTAACAGAAGCTGGTGTTACTCAGCAGGTGAGGCCAGAGAGGTTTGGAGTTGACCTAGTTTAGCTGTGGGAGAGAAATATCACCTCCGTGGAGAAGAGGTAATTGGCTGCCTCCGACTGTCCTTCTGGCTCATTGTGGGCTGTAATGGGTAATTCACATAGGCCCTTTTAAAGACCTGGGCCGGGTGTGCAAGAGCAAAGCATGTGTGGATCCTTCTTTATGTCTGTATCCACTCGCGCTGCAGCAGATTAATTAACTTCTGTGTTTATATGAATGTGTGTGGGAGTGAAGGCGCTAAACAAAAACAACAAACAAATAAATCAGTCCACAGTTCTGTGCACAAATAATCAAAACATGTTTGGTATATTTCATTTGTTAAAGAGCCCATGTTACATTATTTTCTGATCTGTGTTATAATCTTGTTTCCTCGTCACAAACATACTTAGAGTTTAGTTTCATTCGCACAAGTTTAACACACAAATCCTGCGTATTGTATTTAGGCTTAGGAGTTCTTCTTTCAAACTGAAAACACCATTCCACCTTGTGAAGTCATGTGGTAATACAAGAAGTGCTCCACTGCATTTTTAAACTCTATACCTTCACTAGAATCATCTGGATGATTTCAGCTCTGGAATTGTAAATCACTACTGAACATGAAAACTACCACTACATGACATCACAAGGTGGAACAGAGCATTTTCAGCTGCAAAACTAGGACAAATGAGGTAGTTTACAGTCCTGTGCGCAAATAGTCAAAACACGTTCATAAGTTGTTTGAGGTCTTAAATGAAGAAAACTCCAAGAAAGATACAGTTAATGAAACACACTGTATAAATATCTAATATCAGCACTTCTCATCTTTTACTTTTGTTATAATTAGATTCAATGAGGCCTTTAAAACAAATGATCAAAAGTAATTGTAGCTTTCTAGTATAATCTGTTGGTGTACATTTTAAAGTATAATTTTCAGACTGTGTTTGATCATTTATTTGTTGTCTTTAGTAATAGCTGGGATGACTTCAGAAACTACGCTCCTATGACAATGAACCGTCTCATCATAGACCATCTAGAGTTTCACTAAAATATCATCCTTAAAACTTGAGGTACAACTTTGTTCTTTTTATGTAATTTCTTCACTACCTGTTCAGATGAGTGCTAGTCATTAGCATTGACTAGTATTTGGGTACAGTGGTACCTCACCTTACGAAAGACCCAACAAACGAAAATTTCAAGTTACGAAACGCCTTTACGTTAAATTTTGGTCTCTAGATACGAAAGAAAATTCAAGTTACGAAACACGAAATCTCAAAAATTAAAATAATGCGCGCTCAGCCACACACATTATACGCTTTTCTCAGACTGGATTTAAACTTTTCTCGCATTTCTCTCTCGTTTAAACACTCAAACTTTCATAGATTTTCAACAAAATGTATTAATAGTGAAGCGTGGGGGGAAGGGGGAGGGCGGTGTGTGTGCGCGCGGACACGTGTGTGATTACGCAGCATGACCCGGCGCGGGGCGCAAGCACGAGACCCGTGCTCGAACCGTGCCAGGTCTAAACCAGGTCTAAACCAGGTCTAAACCAGGTCTAAACCAGGATTAGACCACCGCGGCTCTTGCAGACTGCGTGCGGTCCCGAGGGGAGTCCTCGCTGCTCGCCTCAGCCGTGACTCGAAACGAAACCAGGAAATAGACCCGCACGCGGCGCTTTAATCCACCTGGTTTAGTCCAGGTTTAGACCTGGTCCAGTCCAGGTTTAGACCTTGGTCTAGACTGGTATAGTCCATGTTTAGTCCCGGGTCTACAGTTTCTACGCAGGACACAGTGTTACACTATAAAAAAAATGTTACACTATTTAAAAAAAAAAACCTGGAACGAATCAGGCCTTTTCCATTGAAATAGCTACTCAACTTACGAAAAATTCACGTTACGAAACCACTTCTGGAACGAATTAATTTCGTAAGGTGAGGTACCACTGTATAATCTTTATGACAACCCTGCTGCCATCACTAAAATTCATTAAACATTTGTAACTATATACTGTTACATAAGCATGGCTGTGGGTGGTGGGAGGTAGGTGAAACAAAGTGAAACAAAGACAAACTGAAATACCACTGACAAAATAACTGGATTTCAGGAATAAAAGGATTTAACCCACAACATCCTTTAATTAACCACCAGACTGTATGAACTTCCATCCAGCATGATCTTCTACATTATTCAAAATTTCATCATCAGGCTGCCAGTGTTCGGAAGTAACTGAATATATGTACTGAAAATACATATCCAGAATCCAGATTTGAGTAACTCTAGTTCAGTTACTCTTTCATTTGGTGGTACTCAGGATAAGATAAGATAAGACTTTATTGATCTCACACAGGAGAAATTCACTTGCCACATTAGCTCCAGGCAGTTTAGTGCAAAAGAAAGTTTGAGCAGAAAGAATATAGTTACTTTCCTAAATCAAAGGAATACATTGTGGTATTTTATGTCATATTTTTGAACTGTATTATAATGCAATGTACTGTAAGTAAATTGGGGTGCATTCACACTTGATTTGGTCCTGGTTTGAGTCCATTTTAGTCTGAATGTAGACTTGGTTTGGCCCAGGTCTAGTCTTGGTGTAGTACTAGTCAAGTTCTGGCCTAGTTCTGATCTATTTAATCCCAGTTTAATCTTGGTTTAGTGTTGGTTTTGATGTGGTCTATGTGTGAACACACCCTAAACACATTTCAGAGCATTCCCCCAAACAAAAGCATAGAAGCAGACTACACATAAGGCAGACCCAAGCGAACCCACCCAGGCTCATCGGACACAGACAGGTGAAGCGTTCAGTACATCCTCCTGAACTAAAGATGAGCGTGTGTCCACCTGTCTCACCTGGCTGGGGCTGGCTGTAGTTGCTCTGCCTCTCGCGGTGCGATCCTAGCGTCAGGCGGAGTTCGTGCGTATAGTCGGGCAGGGTTTCGCGGGAGGTGTAGGAGCGGTGGTGCGCGCGGCCGTCTTCGCTCTCGTCCGATGAGCTGGTGTAGGACATCTCCATTTCGTGGCGCCCTTTGGACAGCGGCTGGTACGGTTTACTGTCCATCTCCTCCATGGCTCAGGGCTACACTTCAAACAGTCAGCTCGGCCTCGGCGCACAGCACAGAGTCTGAGGGCAAAACAAAACAGAGCACAAGTTTAATTTTAGTTTGTTTTTGTATTCAAGTGTATTTAACAAGTCTCTCTAATAACATTATAGTCCCAAGTTAGCTAGCATTTGCCAACACCCTCAGATGATCTTAGAACTTATTTTGCAGTGTTTGCTAATGTGTCCATTGTGTTTCCAAGGTAACTGGTGAATATCACACCATTACACATACATGTAGGACACCCCCAGCGTGATGTCAAGGTAATGAGCCCAAAGAACAACAGAAACACACATGTTTTTTTAATAGAGGTGGGAAATACACTGAAAAATGTAATTATAGTGTTGATGAACTTCACCCAAGATATTTACTGGGCATATTTTGCACTGATTAATTACTATAATGTTGACTGAATATTGTCATGGAGATAAAGCAAATAGAGTTTTGTTTTTCTCTGCAAGTTTATTATAGCACAGCTGTGACACAGTTGTCAGATCCACACAGTTACTTAGAGGCACCAATCCACCATCAGGAATTCTGACATAAATACGTTATTATGAAGCCATTTTGTTATTATTTGTGCATTAGCTTTAAAACTTTTAAGCTTTCTTCCAAACGCCAGTGCGACAACATTTCAAGATCTGTGGACATGCTCTGACTTTGAATTTTTGTCGAACTCAAATTAAACTGGAAGTAAACAGCTATGCATAATGAAAACACAATCCAGACATAAAAAGAACACGCCAAATGGGAAATACTGCTTGATCCTAAACTCATTCCCCATGACTTTATTGCTAAAAATGGGGAAAGACTAGCTATTTTGACAAAGGAGTTAAAATGTAGAAAGAACCTGGAAAGAAAAATATCAAGAGAAGCCTTTTATTGAACACAGCGGAACAATGGCGTAACATCTGCTCATTCCAATTACAGCAGGCATTCATAAACACTATTTGGCTGCTTTCATATTTCACACCAAAGGTTAGTCCCGAATCAATACGCCGCGGAGGGGACTCTGATGGTGGCCATTACAGGGCTGCATGAGTTCGGAGAGAAATGGGACTGCAGCAGAAGAGTACTTTCCACTGCTTTATCTCTGTTACCACCATCAACAAACTCACCATAGATCCACAGACTTTCAGATAAGACTCAATAACACTGTATCACGGCATTTGTAGTACTGATTTAAGGACATTGTATACTGGCTCTAACAGATATGGATGTGTAAAAAGTGCTCAAACATGAAGTAAAATACTGCGACAAAAGTAAAGGTTTCTTCAGTAAAACTAAAACAAATTACTGCGATTACACTAGTGCTAACATAGTCAACTCAGCAGCTGTAACAACTACAATTACATTATGTACAGAAAATATTTAGGTTTTTAAAAATAGAACTCTGTAACTCCTATTACAAAATAAAATGATAATTGTATACTAATTAAAATGTGCATATTCATTGTATCTCTAATTTTGAATAAAAATAGTAACAGTAATAACCATTTGGTAACATCTTCATTCATTTTTCTCCCCGCTTTTTCCATTCTCTGGGTCGTGGGGGCAGCAGTCCAAGCAGTGTTCCACTGCCCAGAACACAATGCACCAGCCCTCATGAATCCTCCCGCGGGTGGTGTTTCCACGTCACAACAGGCCTTGATTTATCTTCTGCCATGGGGGCTACCAGTATCTGCAGACACTGGGGGCGAGGTGGGGTTAAGTGTCTTGCCCAAGAACACAACAGCAGCGCTCATCTGTGGGAGCTGGGATCACACGCGGTGCACCCGTCAAGAGCGGGATTCGAACCGCCAACCCCTGGATCACTAGGCAAGCGCTCTACCAACTTACCAACCTTGGTAACATCTAAAGACTACAATTGGTTTGCTCTTAAAATATAACTATTTCAAAATACAGGTATATACCTGTATTCATAAGAAAGTCATATATTTTGAAAACTGGAAAGATTTGTTTTTGAAAGTAAATATGGTAAATAGCAAAAGTAATAAAAGATAATATAAATCTCCAACACAGGTCTTTTTTTTTTTTTAATTTAAATTTTTTATTTTTTGGCTGAAACGTGACTAGACAGCTCTCTTACAGGTTGTGGTGACAAAAGGGGGCTGTAATTTGGTGAATAAAATCAAAATCTGCTAAAAAAAAATATTGGTAGGCCACTGGTTGCTATGGATTCTATACTACCAGTATCAACAATGGCCATGAAAAACACTTATTGGTTGACTTCTAAAAGTAAGTATACATATCAGCTCTCATAGTCCTTATACAACACTCTACAAATCTCTTTCTGATAAAACAGTGAATAATCTGCAGTCTTATAACTAACAATGACCACAGAGGTGATTTGAAACCACTTGATTGGGAATAGCCTTTTTTAGGAGCCCTGCCTGAGGCCTTTCCAGCCTATTTCCTGCAGATATAAGGCTTCTAAATGGAGCTGGAGAGGGTCATTGCTCATAGAGACAAAGTGCTTTGGTATTGACCTCTTCTGGGAGTCCTGTAGTCCATACATCAGAGCCATTAGACCGTGCCTTGCTCAATACCGCCGAGATCCAGAGGCACGGCCAGATCACCGCTATTCTGATACAAGTTTACAGCTGACCTTTCTCCTGGTGCTCCCGTGCTTTTATTCCACGTGAAGGACTCCTATTCCTCCCTGCCCTCTTCCTCACCCTTCGCAGTCCAAGGTATGTGTCGTCGCAGTTGGCCCAGTTTGCATTAAAAAAAAATATTATTGTAAAAATTCTAAAAAGCAGTAAAATAAGCAGTAATGAAAAAAATATCTACAGTATTAATAATCAATAACTAAGTATTATTATTATCTATATATTAGTATCAGGACTGGTGTGCTGTGACCTGAAAATATGGAGAAAGCATAAGAAAATAAAAAAATTAAAAAAAATCACCTGGCATACAATACGTAATACGTGAAATGTGCAATATTGCGATATATCATTGAATAGATTTTTTTCACCCCTAATGAACCCAATATGGCTCCATTTTACACATGTGCATGACTGCCAGATCCTCCAAATGAAGAGAGCAACTTGTGCTGGTGAGTTCCACATTGTTGTTCTACAAATTAAGCTAACACTGATTTAGGTTTTAATGAACAGTTTTCTACGACTCTGCGTCATGCATTATGCATGACGCAATGGGGAGCATGCATTATGCAGTAACTCATTCAAGTTCAAAAGTTCAAAGTTCAAAGTCAGCTTTATTGTCAATTCTGCCATATGTGTTCAACATACAGTGAATCGAGAGAAACAAAATTTCGATTCACTGTATGTTGAACACATATGGCAGAATTGACAATAAAGCTGACTTTGAACTTTGAACTTTTGAACTTGAATGAGTTACTGCATAATGCATGCTCCCCATTGTTTATTGTTTATTTAAAGGTCTCATGGCATGAAATTTTCACTTTCTGAGGTTTTTGAACGTTAATGTGAGCTTCCCTACCCTGTTTAGGGCCCCCCCCCATGGCTAAAAGTTGCGAAATGTCTAAACCAGTGCTTCTCAAATAGTGGGGCGGGCCTCCCTGGGGGGGCATGGCATGATGCCAGGGGGGGCGCGTATGACCCTGGGAAACATGTTTTTTTGCTGTACTGTACTAGAACTAAGTGTAATTGCACATCAACAACAGTAGTTGGCAGTGGCGTTCTCACATGCGATTTACGCACAGTCTCACCATTAACAAAACATCCTCTGTCACAGAAAAAACACGTATATTCCACTGAGTCGTGTCCTTTAGTCCGACAGAAGCTGACGCATCAGTGGCACAAGGAGAGAGCTTTTTTTTTTTTCAGTGCTTTTAGCTTATGCAAATGAGGTGGTTTTAAGTTTCATTTCTGTAAAACGTAAACAAATGTGCGCAAAGCTGCATTAAAAACACATTAATATTTGAGTCCTCAGTCCAGTCTTTGTTGTAAGTTTCTTTCTTTTTTTTGTTTATAATGTTAATAAAAGGATACAATGGTGTTCACATAACAATTTTCTAGACAAATAATACTATTTATAGTCGCGCGCAGGAAGGGGGGCGTGAAATTTTTTCTTCTTCCTAGGGGGGGCGTCACAGAAAATAATTGAGAAGCACTGGTCTAAACTGAGCATTTGCGGTCCTTTTCTGCGTTAGAAAAAAACACAACATTGGCAACTATGTGACGTCACATCGAAAAATACAGCTCCACCCCCCGTCTGGATGTCTACCCACCATCTCTGTAAATCACGCCCAGAGAGTTTGGACCGCGAAGGAGCTACGCAATGCGAAATGCGTTTTGTTATTTGCCTGGAGGCACGTGCGAGTGTTTCTAGGCTCGGAAGTCCTTTATCTGAGCATCTGGACCTCTGAAACAGCAGTGGTTTAATTTTATTTTCTGTGAAAATGTGTTTTTTTTCATTGAAATGTCTCTCCTTTCTTCCTCCGCGCTTAAAACGCGGAAGTGGGGCCAGCACACAGCGCACCGCTAAAACAAGGAACCAGCGGAGCATTTGCCCCCCCACCCCCCACCCGCTCCTCTAACCTATCTCTGTCCTTCTCATTTACATTCAAGCAACAAGGCCCAGAACGAGTTGTTCAGAGATATATTCTGACTCTGACTCTGTACATGTGTCTTTCTCATGCACTGAGTCTTGATTTTGGAGAAGGATTCATTTACAGTATTAGGGAACCATTAAGGCACCATATAAAAGCATCAAGAAGTACCATGTCACGGGACCTTTAAACCAGAATTCTGTGCCTTTGTCTCTGCCTCAGATGATGCTTCCATCCACTCTACCCATGCAAAAAGACATACTGCAAATCTCAACCCTGTACAGGAAGCAAATCAAAATAGGAAGCCAACGTTTTGCATATTTCACATTGTGCAGGTGGCTGTGCATGTAAAAGGGTGGATTAATAGCACAAATGGCCTTCAAGCAAATTGTTGTCTTCTTGTTGGCTCCTCTGATCTCCTCGTGCCAGACATCTTGAACCTCGGCTTTTTGAGAATCATGTCAAGAGCATGTACAAGCAGGAATCTGGTGAAATTTCCATGCAAAGGATTATGAGAAAGTCCTATTTTTAAAGATGGTTTACAAAGAAACAAAACACACTGAAATAAATTTAAAAAAAAAAAAAAAAAACAGAAATATTTGAAACTTTCAGATTTTCTTAAGATTTTTAATGTCTAATATGTAGTTACCATAATTATCATGTTAATTTGAGGTGTGTTTGTTATTTCCTCACTAGTTCATTAAAAGCACTGCACCTGATTTTTATTTCTTAAAACATGAAAAACAGGTTTAAAAACTAGCTGCAATGGTCCAAAGTTCATTTTCTTAACACCTTCCTAGCATCCTAATTATTTGCGCAATTACTTTAGAAGCACAGTTTCAAAACTAAAGCAGGGTTTGCCTTCATAGTAATGCTAACAACAACTAGCATGCTAATCATCCAGATCACAAAGATTAAAAAGTCAAACCAGAAAAGAAAAAAAAAAAAAACTTTATAATTAGGGCCAAGCCAAACTTTACTTTAATACATGAAGGCCTTTCAAATGAAGATAAGTTTGCAGGACTGCACCTAACCCACACCCCATTAATACCGCCTGCTCCCTTCATCTCTGTATTCTCGTTTACATGCTGAAATATCACTTTGTTGACTATCATCATCGTCTTCATAAGAAATGGGCTTTTATTGTAAGTGCCTTGGATCTTCTTCTATGTCTTTCCCATAAGAAAATCATTTTTACAATGTTTTCAGAGGTTGTTGTCCTTACTATAGTGAAATTGTATAAACTTTCCTTATATCACATTTGCTCCTTGGATCACCTCTCTGGCAGGTCAACATGTATTTGCATCTCCCCTTCTCCTAATCCCACCCTCGACCTCAACTATTTGGTATTCAAATCAAATGTCTGCATTTGTCACGCTTGATTATAAGTCAAATGCACTCAAAGCTACTGTAGGCAAAATTTGCTCCTTAAATATATAACATGTATTAAATCACAGGTGTTGCAATATGTACTCTTATTGAAAGTGGGGTTGCCTCTCCACAGATCTGACCTGTAACTTAGCCTGGGGCTTTCACCGGCTTGTCTCAAAAGAGATGTTTTATGCCTTAATGTAAGAGAATCCAGGCAAAATAATCATGGAATAATGGAAACAAAGCAGGGGCGGACATGTTTAAAGGAAAAGTAACGTTTTTTACAATCTGAGCCTTATTTCAGTAATAAAACAAGTTGTTTTACTCACCCATAGCACTTTGGTGTCATATGGAGCACTTCCAGAGATGTTTTAGATTTGCGATCTCCATAATGTGAGTTCTCGGGGCACATGTTTGCGGTCTCCAAATAACACAAACTTTAGCACTTTTCAAATCATAGAAGCTCGATGTCTTAGCCTACGATTTCGTGTGGTCAAAAGTGGCCTGTAATCCGAGATTTAGCCATAGTTTCGAGTAGATGAGGACGCCAGTGCGCATGTGCGGACTGTGCTCTCAGCTCCCGGGACCCAAACATGAAACGCAAAGCTGTAAACTATGGCTAAATCTCGGATTACAGGCCACTTTTGCTTCAAACGAAATCGTAGACTAAGACATCGGGCTTCTATGATTTGAAAAGTGCCAAAGTTTGTGTTATTTGGAGCCTGCACGGGGCATATTACATGCTCGGGGAATATATTATATGCCCCGAGCTATGGCTAGAAGCCGCGCTAGGCTAACCGCAAATCTAAAACATCTCTGGAAGTGCTCCATATGACACCAAAGTGCTATGGGTGAGTAAAACAACTTGTTTTATTACCGAAATAAGGCTCAAATTGTTAAAAAAAAAAACGTTACTTTTCGTTTAAATGCATTTTTTTGGGGGGGGGGGGGGGTATTTTTTATTCATCAAGTTTTTTATTGTCTTATTTTATTTTATTTTATTTTTATTGATGCATCACCCACCCCTATAAAATTTCTAATCTTACACGAATTAATATGTTAAAAAAAATTATAAAATAAATCAGACAGAAAGGTCACAAGCCAATATATCCAGGCAGGGCATCTGATATAACTGCCAAAATCTACATAAAGCAGCTTAGCAGTGCACCCAGACAGGATATTAAAAGCAGAAATACATTATCTGCAGTCCCATCTCTCCTTGTCAAATGAATCGCATTTAATTTCTCATATCAAAGCTGACACGATCAGACTTTTGAATACATTTCCATAGTCTAATAATGTGGATACAGTGTGCTTTCATGACCCACACACTCCTCCTATGCCCATACATGCGCTCCTGTGGTTCTCTGCAATCAAGATGCCTTTCATTTTGATTGGCAGGAGTTATTGCTGGAAATCAAAGCCCCCCATTATCTGTGCTGGCCTGTCAGAGCCGAATTGACTGGTGTCACCTCTCTCTCTGGTCGCGCGAGTATGCGTTAGCCTTGTGAGTGTGTGTGCTCTGAGCTAGCTGCAGGCGGTAGCTGCTACCTGTTCTCCACTGGGGCCCCGTGTCCTGTTTCATGTCTGTCATGCCAACACACACGCAACAAAATGTAAAACTGGATTTGACAGCTTCACATGTTTTTTATAGTTATTACTTTGTTTGCGATTGTACCTGTGTTAGGTATTTAGAATAGTTTTACATCAATTAAGTGGCAGTGAGATGTACAAAAAAGCACAAAAGTATAGGAAGTACTGCAGAGTTATTTCCCTTGTGGATCAATAAAGTTTGTCTAAGTAAGTCTAAGAGTTTTATAGAAATAGGGCCTACTTCTAATTTTGGAATCAACACAGAAATTTCCGTCAGAAACGCAAAGAAAATGTACGCTCTATTAACACATTTGCAGAAGACTGAGACTTTAAACATCAGTAAAAAAAAAAAAAATATATATATATATATATATATATATATATATATATATATATAAAATAGGGGTGTGTATTGGCAAAGAAGTCACGATTCAATTCGAATCACGATTCATATGCCACGATGCGATACTATCACGATGCATCACGATACTTGAATTATTGCGATGCATTGCAATATATTCGACATACTTCAGTGAAAATGTACCAAAAAAAAGAGGATAACTTAAATATCAGTGGCTGTGTATCTGGGTAGTGTCTTCAACTGATACAGAACTCTGAGCAACTCAATTCAGAACTGAATTTATTGACTAACAAAAACAAATAAACCAAACCAATAACAAAAAAAGTGCATAGGATTTTTTCTAAAACAAAAAAATGATGTTCAAACATTTGTCATTTTGGAGGTAGCTCCCATCATAACAAACAGTACCCTTTCACAAAGAAAAAAGTGCATAGGATTTATAAAATAAATAAATAAATAAATAAATAAATAAATAAATATATATATATATATATATATATATATATATATATATATATATATATATATATATATATATATATATATTTATTTATTTATTTATTTATATTAAATTATTAATTAAATAATCGATTTTTGGCATCAAGAATCGATGCAGTATATTGTGAAAGTTAGTATTGCGATGCATTGTCATGATTATTTTGCACACCCCTAATATACACTATATTACCAAAAGTATTCGCTCACCCATTCATTGGTGGAGGAGGAATTATGGTGTGGGGCTGCTTTTCAGGAGCTGGGCTTGGCCCCTTAGTTCCAGTGAAAGGAACTTTGAATGCTTCAGGATACCAAATGGTCAAAAATTCCTAAACACTCTCCTCAACCTTGTGGACAGTCTTCCCAGAAGAGTTGAAGCTGTAATAGCTGCAAAAGGTGGACCGACAGGAATGGGAATGGCACTTCAGTTCATAGTATGAGTCAAGGCAGGAGAACGAATACTTTTGGTAATATATATATATATATATATATACACACACATACTTGTGAGCCTGTGCAGTGCTGGAGGCAGAAGACTCGCAGGTTGTTTTTGAACATCACTGGTTAAATGTGGCACCTCTTCATTCAGGGCTGTTTCACCATCTGTGTCAAATCTATGATGTGATTTGATGTAATACTCAATATGTAGGTCATACTCTTTGGCTGTGTGTGTGTGTGTGCGTGCATGTGTGTGTGTTTGACTAAAATAGTTGTGTTGTGTTGGTTTGTCTCCCAGGAAACAGATGTGTCAGTGTGTCATTTTATTGCATTAGTCTAATTAGTATAGTAGACGCCGTACAGATCTAAAAAGGAACTGTAAATACAATGAATGCATAATTATATTTAGAAATTCTTCATAGCACAGAACTTCAAGCAAAAAAGGTGTGTATAAGTAGGTGTATTTTGCTTTTGATTAAACTGTAAAATTAAATCTAAAATATGTATTCACTAGTTGGGATGTAAAGCACAGTATTCAGTGTCGGTCTTAAAATATAAATATAAAATATAAGTGAAAAATCATGATTTTCTAATTAGATTCTCATTCTTCTAATTTGTAGCCTGCATTATGAGATCAGAATTTATATTTGATAAACAATCAAGTTTGACTAGTTTTGGACTATACATTGAATAGGTATTATGTTGTGGCCTAGATATTATTGATTATTGATTAACCAATTAATCCTGACATCCCTATTCACAACTAGTTGAGAGTAAGTGAAGGCACACTGTATGAAATGGCTATAGATTCAAAACATTAGTACAGTTCACGCCAAAATTCAGCAAAAAGAAAATGTAAACTGTAAATCAAGCCACAGTGGCAATAGAGTCCATATTATACCATTTTCTGTTCTATGTTCTCATGTTGTTTCCTCATCACAAACTGCTAGCTGGAGTTGTTTTGTTTCATTCAGAAATATCAGGTGGTAATAAGGAATCAGACTCCATACACCTTCACTAGAATCATTTGGGTGATTTCAACCTTGGGATTGCCAATCTCTATTGAAAAAAGGGAAAAATCAGCTGTTAACTTGAAAACTACCTCTTCATAGCATTGCAAGATGGAATAGAGCATTTTGAGCTTTGGAGATGTAGCCAGACTAATATTAAAGATTACTCAAACATGTGTGAATGAAACAAAACATCTCCATTCTAGCATGTTTTAAAGCTCACCAGAATCCATTTTGCATAATACCGGACCTGTAAAAGCATACAATCAAAACCAAGTCACCTTTTGTCTCACCATCCCTCACCTATCCTTGCGCACTGCCCACCCTCTATCTCATCTTCTGAGACCTGTGCATTTAGCGCTGTAAGCCTGCTGGCAGGGGTTATTCCTGGTAATTCTAGCCCACAGTGGGGTGCCCATTAGGGGGCTTGATTCTTCAGTTTGATGTCGAAACCTGGAGGTTGTTTCCTGAAGCCCGGCTCACTTCAGACAAGACACAGGTGATCGAGCAGAGGAAAGATCGGCCGACCACCTGAGCACCATCTGCCGTAATAAATTAGGATTTGATTTTGCACCCATACAGTGGTGCAGTACTATGATGCTTTTTGTATAGTTTAAAAGGATATGTTACACAATATAGCTCCAGCTAGATCATGATAAACTTTGAAGCACAATATATTGCTACAGAGAAAGATTAAGATAAACGATAATTTTGAAACTACCTAACTCCAGTGACACAAAGCAAGATAATCCCAGCAGACCAATTTTTATACAGGCAGTATCAATAAAAAGGCTGAGCTGCAACCAGGAAATGGACATGTGAACTAAATTAGCCAGATTTAACCCAAGTTATTTATTCTACTCTCTACAGCTCAAATCATACGTTACGTTACAACAAAAATCTCCAATATTGCAAAGAAAAAGTACACACGATAAATATTGAGGCCCAAAATATGTTTTTCCAGTGTTTATATGGAATGATAAGTTGATAAGTTTGAGTTAGGTCTACAGGTTTGAGCTAAGGGAGTGTTCATATGGATTGTAAACAAGCATGAAGGACTGGATTTTTGGGGCTATACTCCAAGCAGTGGCACTGAAATATACAAATTACAAAATCATTTAAAGTCCTATTACACACATTTGACTCTTTAAGCCATGGTATAATGTTGCTACCTCCTCAAAAACATACCCGGAGTTATGTTTAGTTTCATTTACACATGTTTGAGTGCATCTCCAAAGCCCAAAATGCTCTGTTCCACCTTGTGATTACACATTTAGTGATAGTTTTCAAGTTAACAGTTACATTTAACCTTTTGTTCGGTAGAGATAGTCAATTCCAGGACTGAAATGATGAAAATTATTTTAGTGAAGATGTACAGAGTTTAAAAACACAGCGGAGTACTTCCTGTATTACCACATGGCATCACATCACAAGGTGGAGAGGAGTGTTTTCAGTTTTTTCAGCCTAAATATGCCGGGTTTGTGTGTTAAACATGTGTGAATGAAACAAAACACACATCCAGGTATGTTTCTGATGAGGAAACAACATGGTAAGATAGATCTATCTGAACTGGATTAACAGTTTATGCAGATCTTGTATCAACTATAAACGGGGGATTGAAAAATACAGCTATTAAGTAAATGTGCTTTTTATCCATTGGTTGGGTTGCTTTATACCCTACATAATTCCCTTGGGACAAAACTTTAAATTAGCTTTGAAGTTAAGATCTGGGGCAGCCATCGTTGCTCTATTTTGCTTAATGTCACTGTACTTTGTAAACCAACAATGATGCAAGTAAAACTGATGTATTCTGCCAAAAATGTAGAAAAGCTAATTATAATAGAGCACTGGATGGAACGCCAATAAACAACCGTTACTGTAAAAATATGCCATATTTGAAGCATGAGATAGATTAGCACAGACAAAAAGTTAAAAAGCTGCTGGGGCACTACAGGAAAATACATTTCTCATTTCTTTTCTCTTGTGTGTTAAACATGTGAACACAATTCCTGGTATGTTTTTGATAAAGATACAACATTACAACATAGATCAGAAAGTAGTTTAACATTAAAATCTCAATTGCTTTAACATTGCACTAACTGAAAATTTTATGATAATCCAGACCTCTATACAATTCCAATTGAATAAAGACAAAAGCTACATTTTAAAACATAATGGTGCAAGATGAGAAGAAGGTAAGATGAAGGCAACAAACAACTAGAAATGTAAAACCACCATGAAACACACACAAGCCCAAACTGAAGCACCGTTCACCGGGCTGGGCTCCTGCACCCTCCCTGCGGTCTTACTATTCATAGAAAAACACACAAGGACGCGTGGCTGGCAAAGGTCTGGGGGTGCTGGAATAATTAGCAAGAGCAAATTTGTAAGAACGAAACCTACAAGATCTGTAGCGTGGCTGTCATATTTTATTTATGTGTGAAGCGTGGGACTACACACTCTACACTGGGGGACCCTACTGAAGCTAACTAAGCATTTAACGGATAGCCTGATACACTGGCACAGACAAACCACTGATCTTAATCATCTCGGCATGGGACCAAAGTATGTAAAATTCATTGATTTGAATGATTAATGTGACCCACACTCCAGATTCTGCTACGACTGTACGGCTGCTGTGTGGAATACTCATTTATTGATAGTACCACTATGACAAATTAAAGCAATATTATGAGAAGGAAGTGGTCTGCAAAAAAATATGGAATGTGTTATACAAGTGAGTGGGTTAAGCAGATGCATCAGGCAAGATTCACTTAAAGGATATTTTTAGATTTATAGTGCAGATTTTAGGTCAGAAATGGCCCACTGGCAAAATACTTAATTTTGGTCAGAACTCATTTACTCTTCTCACATTTTAAAGTCACAATTTGTAACAATTTGTCAATCGACCCGACCTAGTTGTATTCTCACATAACACCATTATACAGCCTGTGTTACTGCTGTCTGGCCGTGAGCCAGCGCTGGTCTCATGGGATAAAAACACAACTGCTCCACTTCACAAATCCAATGTCCCATCATCAGAACCAGCTCAGTCTCAACACAAACACATGAGCATGGACATACAGTATAAAGACCCTGTTCTCATCACAGCATGTGACAAGCTAGATAAAGTTGGAGCAACACATAGCAACTAGCACAAAAACACAGCAAGATCAGCATAAAAGAAAAAAAATTGAACAGAATGACCTGGGAAAGCCTTTGACCTGCTGGTTCCAATATCTGCCCTGAGCTTTGTATCTGCCAACACAATACTGAACCAGAGGGAATTCAGAGGGTCTTGGAATTAAAAGTTGGTCACTAAAACTTTGAAGTCCTAAATTAAAAATTGCTAACTTGCATGGTTATCATAGTTTTGCAATGTTATTTATTGCAAATAATGTCATTTAAAATTCAGAAAATCCTACCCCCATGAATGCATCATCAGAGGCGTGATTTCAGTCGCTGGTGGAGGGAAGAGTGAGGGGCAGTGTGAGTGACAAGGGACACATCTGCTATCTCTGATACTTTGTCCAAATGATTATTTTTCCTCTTTTTGGTGGATTGTTGGTGACATGGTGGGTGGCTAGCACTCAAGCTCTTCCCGTGTCTGGGTGGGTTTCCTTTGGGCACTCCGGTTTCCCCCATCAACCCAAAAACATGCTCTGTAGGTCAATTCCTCCAATAAGATCATGAGAGTCGTGTCCCTGGGCGCCTGAAAGATGAGCTGCCCACTGCTCCTGAAAGGATGGGTGAAATGCAAAGAATAATTTCCCTACAGGAATTTAAAAAAAAAAAAGAAAAAAAAAAGAAAAAGGATGATTAAAAAAATAATAATAAGATAAAATGTTTTAATGGTAGCACAGTATAACACAGTAACACAATATATATTAAACAGATCAACATTACTTTTTAATCTGATAGAAATTAAAAGGAAAAAACAAGAAAATAAAACTATATACATATATTTTGCTATGTCCCCTGCCATATTGCTTTTCTGAACAAAACATGTCCAACACAATTGCACAAGGCTGTTATGTGCAATTGTATAATCCACCTCCAGATCTAATTCTAATCTATAATTTATCAGCACGTAATGAACACAGCGCTCCGTTTTAAATTAACACGATGTGACAACACTGACTGAAACACATGCACTACATTACGCACTCCCCCTCCCACCACAGTTAACCCATTTACTTCTTATCATTCTTGCACACATACAATCTCACAGAGGAGTGATAATCCAGGGCCCCACAGCTGCAATAATGTCTAATGGGACTCTGCTCTTGTGTGATCCTCTCTTTCTGTCCACTTACTAAACAACAACACAGCCGTAGAGCACAGCGCTAAATCTGCTTAGAGCAGGGGTCGGCAACCTTTACCACTCAAAGAGCCATTTGGACCCGTTTCACACAGTAAAGAAAACACTGGGAGCCGCAAAACCCTTTTGAAATTTAAAATGAAATAACACTGCATATAATGGCTTTTTTTTTTTTTTACCTTTGTGACATAGAATTACATTTTGAATATGAACAAACTAAAATAAAATACATTTTAATTAAATACAGTGGTCCCTCGCTGTTTCACTGATTTTTTATAGTGTATCAACGCGTATTGTGTTCTGCATCCTGATTGGCTAAAGGACTGTAGACCTTTGTCTTTGTCAGTCATTCTCCTCCGTGTCTGCTGTACAGAATGTGTTCAGTTTGCCAAATTTATTTAAATGTTCGATCACGAGCAGTGTGACTCTGAAGACTGAGCGGTCTGGCATTTGAGCACATGCCAGAAGGGCCGAGGCCGTGCTCTATTACGGATTTGACCGCGCGCACACTTCTCCGGGTGGTCAATGCGCATCGGGAAGTAGCGGCAATGTTTCCGCATAATGAACTGGTGGAACCTGGAGTCCAGGCGGCGGAACCAGTCCTGAGAGCGCACAGATGCGTTCTCACTACAGTTCTGTGTTTGGTGCAGAGCTGTAGAACCCCTCCCCCAGTTCCACAGACTACGGGGCCGCTTCTAGGTGTAAATTGCCAGGGCCGATGATCCCAGTCCGTCACTGCTCTGAAGTGCTGTATGTTTACAAGTTTTCTCCCCAACAAAACCTGCCACAGCGCAGCGGTGCCAGGCGCCTCGGTCAGAGGAGCTGTGAAAAACACACATATTTATACACGCAATATAAAACTGACTACTTCACGGATTTTGCCTATCGCGGGTTATTTCTGCAACGTAACCCCCATGATAAACGAGGGACCGCTGTACTGAGCCGCATCAGAGGGATCAAAGAGCCGCAGGTTGCCGACCCCTGGTTTAGAGAGAGGGAGGGGCAGAGGCGAGCATGCACAGTTGCTTTAAAACAGGATTTACACACCAACTCATCTCCAGAGGGCCGGGGTCAATCTGAAATCCAAGGAAATAAACAATTATCTATTACAGTATTTTCTGATCTAGGTGATCATGTTTTTCCTCATCAAAATCAAAACTACAGCTTTGTTATTTCATTTGTTTTGTTTCATTTGCTCATGTTTAACACACAAACCTTGTATATTTAGGCTGCTCTTCTCTCAAACTGAAAACACCTATTATGTTTCACTTTGACGAGAATCATTTGGATAATTTCAGAGCTGGAATTGTCACTCTCTACTGAACGAAAGATAAAAAAAAAAATAAAGGGGGGGGGGGGGGGGGGGGCCTGTTCACTTGAAAACTACCGCTTCATGAAATCTCAAAGAGAAACAGAGCATTTTGAGCTTTGGAGATGTAGACAGACTAATAATTCAGGTTTACTCAAACATGTGTGAATGAAACAAAGCACAACTCTGGATATGTTTTTGAGGTGGTAACAACATTATGGTAAATGGTCACATTTTAGCGTTTTTCCACCTTCAAGGCACTCAAAACACTATTATAACATTTTATAATTATAACATAACTTAAAGCTTTTTTTTGTAATATAGAACCTTTTCTTATTCATTGGTTCCAGGCAAATCATTTCTTCCTGATTGGATGGATTTTATGAAGGCATTTCTCTATTCAGAAGATAAAATATTTTGATCTGAATTCCATTATTGCTTTAACAATGGAGGCCCATTGCCATGCCAAATCAGAAAGAAATTCTTGGCCACTCAGAGAATAGTGTTTTTTCCTCCATATTAAAAGTTCTATATTCTGTGAGCCTTAAAGATCCCATGACATGGTACTTCTTGATGCTTTTATATGGCGCCTTAGTGGTTCCCTAATACTGTAAATGAATCCTTCTTCAAAATCAAGACTCAGTGCATGAGAAAGACCCATGAAGACGGTCAGAGTCATAAATATCTCTCTGGAACACTTTATTCTGGGCGTTGTTGCTTGAATGCAAATGAGGAGGACAGAGATAGGCCAGTGCAGCGGGTGGGGGCGTGGCCAAACTCTCCGTTCTTTCCTCTTTAGCGTTTTTGCGCAGAGGAAGATATGAGAAGCGTTCCATTGAAAAATAAGCACATTTCACACTTGTGATGTCATGAAGTGGTAGTTTTCAAGGTAACAGCTTTTTTATTATCCAAATGATTCGAGTAAAGGTGTGCGCAGTAAAAAAACAAACAAACAAAAAAAAACACCATGGAGGACTTCCTGTATTACCACATGACATCACAAAGTGGAAGAAAGTGTTTTCTGTTTAAGAGAAGAACTCGCCTAAATATACAGGGTTTGTGTGATAAACATGTGACCAAATAAACTTTGTCCAGTTGACAAATTAAATTTTAACATGTGTGAATGAAACAAAACGCAAATCCAAGTATTTTTTTAGATTAAGAAATATCATATATAAAAGAGTGTAATAGGCCTTTAAGAATTTTTGTTGTCTGTTCCACAAAAATTCTCTTTTAAAATGCTGACTGATTTACGATAAAAAACTACATTTTATAATATTGTCCTTAGCCCATTTCTAACCTTTTCTGAAAAATTCTTAACCAAAATAAAACATTAATTTAAAACATTACTTTTTTGTTCTCTTTGTTCCTGGTTAACAGCATTTGCATGACATTTGCGCATTACTAAAGAGATGAGAAGTCAAACCACATTTACACACTGCAGTCTCGAATAAATACTCTGATATCATTACAAACCGAGAAACCGTGCTAAATGTGAGGAGAGCAGCCTCTGAGAAAGGATCAGCCAGTCACAGAAATCGAGTTTGGTAAATAAACAAGAAGGATGGGGAGGGGAGAGTGCTATCCAACCATATTAGCCGCTTAGATTGATACAGTGAGGTTGGCCAGGATTATGGATACATTTGAACCATGCGGAGAGAGTCTTAGATTGGAAAGAGTGCGGAGACCTCTAGCGAGCATGGAGCTACTCTTTTTGTAAGCTTTAGCCTTTTATACATTTTCCGAGTGATTGTTTGCACAGTGACAGTCTAATCTCGCTAGCTAAACAGACCTTGGCAGCTATAGGAATAACAATGAGAAGCCCCAGCCATGTTAAAGCATCAAAACGTCAAAGGGTTGATGCCATTTTGACATGATTCTACATACTCTCAGCTAGAGGTGGAATAGGCTGTACGTCAGAAAACTGATAATGCTGCAATAGTTGTTTCGGTATGGGGTTTAAAGGCGGACTATGGAACTTTTCTGGTAGAGGATTTGTCATCTGATTGTCTCCATGGAGATGTTGCTTTTTCTATAGTGTTTCACAGCATGGTAATAAAATTAGCAATATTCATGGAGGCAGCAGATGGCACGACCAGTTACAGGTTAGAACTGTAGAGCGGTAACCATAGTGATAATGGATGGTTATCACTTTTTTAATAGCACTTTTCCACCTTCAAGGCACTCAAAGCACTTTACATCAAGGAACCATCACCCATTCACATTGAAGAATATGTTTTTAAAGTCTAGTAGTCTACAATTTAGTGTTAAATGAGTGTTAACAATTTAGATTCTGCATGTACATGCTTACACAATCACTTACTGATACACATAAGTGGGAAAGTACATGCAAGTCACGAGTCAATCAATCAATCAATCAAACTTTATTTCTATAGCACCTTCCAACAACCAAAGCCGACCAAAGTGCTGTCACGATTATCTCAGTCAATATTGAAATCACGATTATTCAAACAATTTTTTCAAAATCCCCTACACACACACACACACACACACACACACTCACACACACACACACACACACACACACACACACACACACACACACACACACACACACACACAGTGGGCTACTCTCCCCTTAAACATTTATTCTTCTTCTGTCTTATTCTACAGATTGCCCTAAACTTAATAAATTTCAACCTAACAAATATAAACATAAAATAGCCTGGTGCTATGATATACACACAGGCACACACACACACACACACACACAGGCACACACACACAAACAAAAAGTTATCACACACAGCTATTCCTCACTTTCCTCACACAGATTTCTCCTCAGTATAATATAATATAATATAATATAATATAATATAATATAATATAATATGATTAATATAATATAATAAATATAACATAATATAACATAATATAATTAATACAATATAATATAATAGCGCTAAAATAGAATCGTGATATGACAAACACATTTCATGACATGACTTACCAAAAGTAAAGATGAGATACCGTCCAGCAAATCCAAAAAAAAGAAGCCCCGAGATGAAGTGTTGTCCGGGATAAGTAATTCACGTAGCCTCTATTGAAAATGCCGATCGCGTATCTCTACAAAGTCCCGTGTGAAGTGTGTCTTTGTACGTTGTATTCATAGTAAATACCACGGAGGGTGAACGATCGATTTAAAAGTGATTAAATGTTGCGTTATACTAACTTCGTTTACTATTGTCTTCTGTAGTTTCCGTGTTCCCGATGCGAGCGCGAGCAATTCTTGGTAGCAACGAGTGCTGTCATTGGTCAATTCTTGGCAGCAAATCGTGGTAGCAACTCCTGCCGTGTGATTGGTCAATTCCTGGTAGCAACTAGTGCCGTGATCGGTCAATTCTTGGTAATTCTTGGTAGCAGCTCGGACAGACATTGGTCAAATCGTGGTAGCGTGAGCTCGACTCGCAGCCGGCCGCAGGCGCCAATGTAGGCGCCAGCAAGTCTCTCCGCTGCGCATTGGCCCGCGTGGAAGGGAATGTATTGCGCGTGCGCGTCCCTCTCGACAGAGAAATGAAAAAATAATCGTTTGGACTCGATTATATGAATTTTGAGATCATTTGACACCAAAACCGAAATCGTGATCAAAATTCGATGAATTGCACAGCCCTACTGTACAACATTAAAAACAAGATAAAAAACAATAAACATCATACAAATAGGTCAACAAAGCACATTAAAATACCATTAAAATACCAATTAAGATAACCATTAAAATAAAGAAAGTGTCCCAGGGCCACTAAGTGTTAAAAGCCATCCTAAATAAGTAGGTTTTAAGTTTGGCTTTGAACAGTGGAACAGTGAACAGTGGAACGTAACTCAATGGGCAAAGAGTTCCAGAGTTTTGGACCGGCCACTGCAAAAGCACAATCACCCCACTGTTTGCGCCGGGACTGGGGGACCTCCAGCAGATATTGCCCAGCAAATTGTAGAGTTCTGCTGGGTTGGTGAGGGGTCAAAATCTCACACAGGTAGGAAGGTGCAAGATGATTGACTGCATTAAAAACAAACATCAACATTTTAAAATGAATTCTGAACTGGACAGGGAGCCAGTGCAGGGAGTACAGGACAGGGGTGATGTGGTGGGTGATGTGGTCGTGTTTCCGACTGTTGGTGAGCAGGCGAGCTGCAACATTTTGCACGAGACCAGCTTGACTAATCCCCACATAGAGTGTATTGCAGTAGTCTATGCGGGAACTAACAAAGGCATGAATAGCTTTCTCCAGGTCACCACGGCTCAAAAAGGGTTTAACCCAGGCCCGGCGCCAGACATAAAATATTAAGGGGGCGATGAGTTTATCACAGGGGGCGGGGTCACGTCGCACACACACACACACACACACACATCCCACTCCTCAGAGTAAAAAGTGATGAGAGTTTTTTTTATTATTATTTGAACGTAGACCCTCGGTCAAGTGATCTCCTGCATACCACAAAACCAAGCCAACAACTGATCTGAGCAACACCAAGAGACAGTACATTAACGCCACATAGCCCTCCACCACAAGCGCAAACACAGCGCATATGGGCAATGCGCAACACAGCGCAGCTCTCACTTCTGAGGGGGCGGGACTGATGACGTGAGGGGGCGTCACCACCAAACGCCCCCTCGTGGCGCCGGCCGTGGTTTAACCTTTGCCAGGAGACGGAGCTGAAAAAAGCTTGCTCTGACCACAGAATCTATTTGTTTATCAAATTTTAGACTGCTATCCAATTTCACCCCCAAAAAGAGTCAGAGGCCCAGAGGGGGCAGTGACAAAAGGAGCAGTGTGATTCTGTGTGCAGGCATCCCAGGGAAACATCAGCTGAGGCTCACACGTGGAAGAGGCGGCAAGTCATGAGGGACCAATGCCTGGGGCCCTCCCTGGAGCAGACGAATGGGAGGATTGCTGGATCGACCTGCCCTCTAAGTCATGCACATTTCTGTCTTGTATAAATGCTGGGTCGAGGGAGAGGTAGTCAGTCAGAGGCCCCTGGCATAAGGCCTATGTACTTAGGCAGTGAGAGATAGCGCTGACCCAGAGCTCAGTATTAGATTTCTCTGTTAGGGTGAATACATTTTTGGTGACTTAACTTGCTGAATCTGACTGATCTTTCTGATAGAACACGTAACTACTACAACAACATGTGCCTTCATACACCAGTGTACATAGACACTAGGGGCAAGGGGGGGTTAAGTGTATTGCCCAAGGGCGTAACAACAGTAATAAAACATTAATCACTCTGCCATCTGTGGGTCAGTGGTTCTGACCGCGCTACCAATGATGATTATGTCGAGAGCGGTATTCGAACCACCAACCTTCAGATCAGTGGACAAACACTAGACTACTGTCGCCCTATGGTATGTTATTACCACACAAATATATCTCCATAGATACAAGATAGTGGACCTTTCACTAGAAAAGTTACATAGAGTATCTTAAAGGCCCAAGTGCTGCACATATATTACATGTAACATTAACATTACCGTACTTTCATTTATTTATGGTCTGTGTTCATACAAATGAGTAACAAACACAAAATGCCATTGAATCGTCTTGACAGTCCCAGTTGTTTTTAGCATTTTGTTCCCTTTACAGTCGCTTCATATTCATCTGATGGAATCGTGGTGTAGCTTATGCATAACAGGCATACTGTACAAGTCCTATGGGAGTAAACACTGACGAAAAACTATGGCTGTGTTGCAGTCTAAAAAAAAAGAGAGAGAGAAAAGACTACAATGATGTTTTCTATTCGTTAGCAGAAACGCCTTGGTTCCTCTTAGGCATGTGACAGATCTGAAGGACCCCATAGGACCCTGTTATACCTAACCCACCCAAAACAGCAAAACAAAACACTCCACCACCCACAGGGAGTGAGTGAAAGAGGGAGGGAGGGAGGGAGAGCTGAGAGAGAAGAGAAGAGGGAGGATACGCTGAACTGAATGGCAAAGATAGTGAGTGATGGCTAGATAATGGGAGATAGAGAGATTTCACAGTGAATATGTGAAGAATTGAAGGGTAGAGAGATTGCCAAGTGAGACATGGAGTGATAGAGGGTTTTAATTAGTGGATAAGGGTTTCGCAGTCTGTGGGCGGCAGGCAGCAGCTCTCCTCTCACGTACCTTTGCTTTCATAGTCCATCAAGCCTGAAATACAAGTTTACCATCACAAACTGTAGCCACTGACAAACATGAGTGGCATACAGATGTGTGGATGAGTACACCCTGGCCCCTGTCGCAAATAAACAAATGCAATTTCAAGTTGGAGCTGTGTACAAAAGGCAAAAACAAAACAAAATATTACTGTCTAGAGTTTGCAAAAGTTTCAGAAACTAGACTCTAGATTAGACTAGACTAGATTCTGAAACTAGTATTGAAACTAGATATGCATTTGAGCAGGTATTGATACTAAAAAAGTCATATTCATAGGATAGAAACAAACCTTTCCTGAATAATGTTAGTATGATCTTAAGCTGTATCAGAACAAGTATAAGACCACATACGTAGACTAGTATACACCCAGGGACTACTATGAAATATACCTGGACAACTGAGGGATTACACAGATATAACGCCACATGGTAATATGTAAAAACTACTACCATATAAAAGTGCTTTATTATCATCATGATATCATGATGAATCAGTATTGAGTATCAAGTCTACTCCTCAGTATCAAAATCAAGTTTGACATTTGGTTGTAGTCATTGACATGGTATGATAACTGAACAATTTGGGTAAAATATCGAATTGCAGTTTTTCTGACAAGCTTTGCAATTGCAATTAGATTGACGTTTTACAAAGATTCTGTTCAAAGTTCACATTTTAAACACGTCCAGAAGAATTGCCAAAAAGACTGAAATACAAGCTGACAAACTAATAACCACTAAGAATCACATTTCAGATGTAAACTACAGGGTTAGCAGTATTTATGCACAGTAAGACAGGATATTTTGGTGTTTGTGGAGGTGTTTGTTTGGTGAGTTGATAATTGTATCTATTCCAATTGCATTTTTGATTCAATTGTAATCAACCTCTTAGCGAGTCAATGGGTTCTTCTGATCCTAAGCATTTCATTGCATTGTTGACCTTGTGTTGATCCTGCATATGACAGATAAACAATCATGAATCTTCAAATCTTGCAGCCCTAAGTTAAAGTTGCATTGTATAACTTTTCCTGCTTTTCCTCATGGAGATGTTGCTTTGTATAGAATCTTTCACTGTATTTAGGCAAAAGGAGAAATTCAATTTGTCAACTGGACAAAAGTTTATTTGGTCGAATACGTTTCACAGCTCATCCAAGCTGCTTCTTCAGTTCTGGTCAGATGCTGGTGGACACTGCCTGTATCTGCCTGAAGGGAGGAGCTAACTACAATTAAATGACTTTGAAAATATCACACCTATTTGTTTTCAGTTTTTGTTAGTTAAGTAAGCCTATTCAATATGCAAGTGGGAGTGGAGTGTGGGGGTTCTTGTTAGCATAGCTATTCAGGACCATAATGGGTTTTTCACACCTCTGGACCTTTCTTTGTTTGTTCTGGTTTAGGTTTGATGATAGAGTTATAGGTTTCTGTTCAAGGAAGGATTCTCTTTCTTGTTCTTTCTGCTTCTTGTTCGACCAAATAAACTTTTGTCCAGTTGACAAATTGAATTTCTCCTTTTGCCATGGATTCTACCTGGACGACTGAGGGATTCTACACAGATATGTTTGTATGGTTTGTATGATATTAAACCATTCTGTCTTCATGGAGACCAAACCAGACCAAGCTACAGATCTGTGGAGAGGAGACCCCGCTCACAGTCAGAATGCCTAGGTATTTTTGAGTTATTGTAATTGAAAAAATGTAAGCTAGAGCTGTTTAATGTCATACTGGAACATATCCATAGAAACAAGTAGGACAGACTCCTAAAAAAAACGTTACATAGTGCACCTTTAAGTGACACTGTTTCCTTGGGCAAGACATAAGTGTGATAAGAATAAGATCCTGTATTTGGTTGTGGTCATCGGCATGGTATGACAACTTCTCTCAGTTTGCCTCAGGGCAGATGTGGCAGCAATGGAAGCCCATTTGTTTGTGGCCTTGGGGTGAATGACTAAAAAAGCTAAATCGTATTTGTTATGTCTTACCCTGCTTTTTTAATTGAATATGATTTTGAATTTTGTGAATAAAATTAGTTTAACACCTCATTACTCTGGTCCAAATATTATTTTTCCAGAACATAACATCAAAATGAAAAGCTATTTTTGTCATTATGATTTCATGGCTTGCTCTATAGCTGTGCATGATAGCTGTCTATTGAATTTGAAGCAAGACTGAGATTCAAATTTTCAAATCAATGATCAGGGTCTTTCTAATCAAGAATTCCACAGGAAATTCTCTGTCAGTAAAAGCAGGTGGAGCAGAGATCAGCTTTTTTTGTTGTTATAAATCTGTATTGTTCATGTTTAGTAAATTAATATTAAAGTAATTTCATTTTAAAGACAAAATCAAATCAAAGAGAACATCTTTAATGATCAAAATAAGAAAAAAAGAACACTGTTTTTTTCTTTTTCTAATCGGCCAGCCCTAGCTTGTTTCTTGTGAAAAACTACTCCTAAGTATGCATTCACATTTAACACTGTCCATAGAGTTGTACAACCAACGAAAGAAACAAAGAGCAGATGAAAGACACACTGACATTCAAACATAGACGGACATACAGTTGTACCCTTCGCCCACACAACCACTTATAGCATTCACACCACATGGCAAACAACACACTCAAACGCCCACACACCGCAGAGAGAGGGAAAGAGAGAGGGAGAGACGCAGGGAGGTAGAGAGAGGGAGAGAAAGAGAGAGAGGACAGAGAAAGAGCAGGGAGGGTGGAGGGACAGGGCGGAGAAAGAGAGAAAGAGAAGGAGAGAGGGGTAAAGAGAGAGAGAGAAAGAGTCCAGTGAAGATGCTGTTGTGTAAAGCTGGTTGATTCTGCACATTATTCCAGTGCCTGTACCGTTCAGCCTCCAGTGAACAGCCCACCTTCATTAAGACAACCAAGGTTAACACAGCTCCACTCACAAAGGGGCTTCAAACTGGTCTACATGATCTGCTCTGTATCATTAAACTGGTCTGGAAGCACGAGATTTCAAGGTATATGTTGTTTTTGTGAGTGGTTCATCACTGAGGTTCTGTGCAAAGTCAACAGCAAAAATGAAATGTTAAAAGCCATATTAAATGAAATTAATTGTTCTTTTATTTACTGAAAATTCAGCAAATGGTTCCTTTTATGATAAATTTATGGAAAGTCTTTGCAATCCCCCTGCCATCCTACAGAGTAACAAAGACTATTAATTTTTAATATATGCAGGATGAGATGTTTATTATAGGATGTGGTTGTGGTGTTACTTTATAGTGGTCAGAATTTAAATAGACAAATACTGTAGCGTTTCTATAACAAGACAAGAGCAACTACAGTGGTACCTCACCTTACGAAATTAATTCGATCCAGAAGTGGTTTCGTAACGTGAATTTTTCGTAAGTTGAGTAGCTAGGTCTCGTTCATGCGCTCAGACTGCGTGCGGTCCCCCTCGCTGCTCGCCTCAGCCGTGACTCGAAACGAAACCAGGAAATAGACCCGCACGCGGCGCTTTAATCCACCTGGTCTAGTCCTGGTCTAGTCCTGGTTTAGTCCACGTTTAGTCCTGATTTAGTCCAGGTTTAGTCCTGGTCCAGTCCTGGTTTAGTCCAGGTCTAGACCTGCTGGCAGCCCTGTGCCGGGTCACACGTGTCAGCGCGCAGTTTTCTACCCCCTCCCCCTTCCCCCCACACTTCACTATTAATAATTTTGTTGAAAATCTATGAAAGTTTGAGTGTTCAAACGAGAGACAAATGTGAGAAAAGTTTAAATCCAGTCTGAGAAAAGCGTATAATGTGTGTGGCTGAGCTCGCATTATTTGAATTTTTGAGATTTCGCGTTTCGTAACTTGAATTTTCTTTCATATCTAGAGACCAAAATTTAACGTGAAGGCGTTTTAGTAACTTGAAATTTTCCTTTGTTGGGTCTTTCGTAAGGTGAGGTACCACTGTATGTCTTATGCAGATTCTCATTTTATTGTACTGACTTAATGGTGCACTATATAAGCTGCTTGTTTCTATGGATATATCATTGCTCTGCCTGGAATGTTCCACAGTATGACATTAAACAGCTCTACCACTTATTTATTTAATTACATGTGGGTTTTACTGCTAAAACATAAAGTCTGATTGTCTGAGTCATCGCTCCACAGATCTGGCCTTCACCTTGGTCTGGTTTGGTCTCCATGAAGACAGAAAGTTTTAATGCCATAGTGTGAAACATTCCAGACAAAGCAATAACATCCCCATGGAGAAAAGCGTTTGACGGACCCTCTACCAGAAAGGTTACACAGTGCACCTTTTAATGTGAGTTGTCAGACTACATATTTCTTGTATGTATTGAGTGGGATTGTTCAAAAATCAATACCCAGACTAACTGAAGCTAAAACTAATATTAAAGCTATACTTACTTGAACTTATTTGAAGTATTGATAGTGAAACAAAATCACATAAATGGGAAATTTTCTGAATAGATTTGTCATGGTGTCTACTGCATATCAGAACTAATGTAAGATCACATGGTGCTACTTTATATTTGTACTGAAATCAGTATTGAGTATGAAACCCTCCTTAGTACAGTACATTTCTAATATTGTCCGTGCATGTAAGCTGCTTGTTAGTGAAGTTGTGCCAAGATGTATTTCTGTGACGGACAGGTATTTAGCAGCGGGCAGTTAAATGGGCATAAACTCACCAAACTCCCCTTGCTTTAAAAAGCATAAGGAAAGGTGTGGAGGCACTGTCCTCTCTTGTAGCAGATTCGAGCTAGTCAGGAGCTGTCAGGATCCATCCGCTCTGTCACACTATTTATAGTGGACACAAATCCCATATGGCACCCAAGACTGAGCAGAGTGGAGAAAAAGTCCTGCACTATTCATGGACCCTGAATGTGGCATGGGGTAACGGAGGGGTAAAGATCTGAGGTTTTTTTGTGTGTGTGTGATCTAAAGGCATCCAATGAAGAGGGCAAAAGTGAGAAATGTCAAAATGTTTAATAGATTTTGGCTTATTTTTGTTTTCTTTGCATTTTTTATTTATTTATTTTTTTTGTATATGTGACGCACCATGGACTTTGAGGGCACAACTCGGGATTAGGCAATCTTAGATACACGTGTTTTTACAAATTTTTTTCAAAATTTGTGATTTTCGTTTTTTTGCAGAATGTGCTAGTTGAGATCATGAAGAACCCACTCCATGTTTCAGATAACAGCATTGGCTGCTTAAAAAGCATACATTTTGTCTGTGAAACAGGCTTATTTTTTGGTAAGAATCGAGGTGTGTCTAAATCGCCATCCTACCGCTGTGGACCAATCACGTGACATTTGCACTCTTTTGTTTACTTTTTCCGCCTATCAGCTGTGCGCAGCTCCTGAATATGTAGCTGCATTTCATAGGCTGCATTTGTGTCCGTAACTTAAAAATCCTTAACTTTGACTGTAAATGCTACATAAGGAAATGCTGTAAACACTCTCTTCGGGACATGGGACACGGAGCTCTCAGGAGCTCATGTACAGAATGCGATCGGATACTTTACTGGGGAAAAGAGAATCCATGGACAACAGGGCTGGTATGTGTAAGAACATGTGTACTTTATAGACTTTAGGACATGTTTAAATACTAATTCAGCTTTCGTGTGGTGATCATATTGCGCTGTGGTCTGTGCGGGACCGCGCTGTGCGGATCTCCATTCACAATGCGGCTAAGCTAATGCTAACACTAGCGTTGAAACAATGCGGTCAGAGCGAACAAGAACAGTCTCTTTAGGTTAATTTCCACTGTATTTTTGTTTATATAAAAGCCGAACGTTTTGCCATAGGCTATAGCGGTAGAGTAAGACTTTATTTTGATTCAATTTGACCCGTTTCGGTACTTTTGTAACTTTTTTTGACTTGGCGCTTATTAAGCCCTGTGGGTTTGAATGGAAGTTCTTATGGGACGCGCAGCATCTGAACCTTAAATGTTTTCTTTTTGTAACTTTTTTTGAATGAATTAGGCTGCAATGCCAATACTAATTAATTTATTTAATAGAACTTTGAAAGTACACTTTACTTTGTTTTTGCAATTAAAGCTAGCTTATTGAAATTATTGAATTGTTATTAAAGTCAATTTTGATGTGACCAAAAGTTTATTTATAGGTAGATATATGGCATGTATTTATTTATTATTTATTTATTTATTTAAAGCATAGTATATTATAAATGGGCGAGATGCAAGAACAAGGCTCTGTTGGATATATATATATATATATATATATATATATATATATATATATATATACACATACATACATACATACATACATATATATATATATATATATATATATATATATATATATATATATATATATATATATATATATATATATATATATATATATGTTCTCCCCGTGTCTGGGTGGGTTTCCTCCGGGCACTCCGGTTTCCCCCACCAACCCAAAACATGCACCAAAATGCAGAGAAGAATTTCTCCAGTGTGAGATCAATAAAGTCACTTCTTCTTCATATATATATATATATATATTAGGGATGTCAACAATTAATCGACTTTCAATTAATTGTCGATCAAGACGTTGGCCGAACAAAATGCATTAATTGTAACTAATCGCTAGAGGCCGCTACTCTGGAATGTGAACACGAGATGTGAACCCACTCGCGAGAAAGACCATAGCGTTACATCATGTAACCCTTTCCTCTCTGGATGTTGCCGTACAACTCACAGTAGAGCTGGACCTAGAACCATATATTTTTGAAATTATAAAAGCATGTAACTTACATGCTGCGCGAGCACCCGTGTTCACGAAACAAGGCAAAGAGCCGCAATTCTGGTTTAGGCCTGGTCCAGTCCTGGGCAGGGCGCACCGCGCTCATTCAACCGCACTGCCATGTCCCGGGACGCGACGCGCACCAACCCCTTGGAGCGTGACATGTGCACCACCGGCGCGAGGCCGCACGTACACCGGGGCTGCGAGCACGAAATCGATCCGTGGCACCCGGACCGCGTACTCTCAGCCCCAGCCACAAACCAGCCGCATGAAACCAGCAGCGGCACGTGGTGGTTTAATCCCGGTTTAGTCCAGGTCTAGACTTGGTCCAGTCCTGGTTTAGTCCTGGTCCAGTCCAGGTTTAGACCTGGTTTAGACCTGGTCTAGACCTGGTTTAGTTCTGGTCTAGACCTGGTTTAGTCCACGTTTAGTCCTGGTCTAGTCTCTTAGCCAATCAGGATGCAGAACACAATATATATAAAAAAATGTTACACTATTAAAAAAAAATGATTTTTTTTTTTAAAAATCAGCGAGGCTGCGAACAGTGAACCGCGATAGAGCGAGGTATTACTGTATTTTGTTATTCAGCATCAATACATTTGTCTGCTTTTTACTAAGGAATAATTAATTGAGGAATATACAATATAATAATACTATGATATATTTCTGACTCAGTGTTATGTTACTATAGCTTATATTCTTAAAGACCCTATTGAAACACTAAAATTCAGGTGATGAACGCCACTTATCAGTTAATCGTAAGTCGATCAATAAGGTCAATCAACTATAGATTAATGAATTAATCGATAATTTGCATCCCTAATATATATATATATATATATATATATATATATATATATATATATATATATATATATAATGTGCAATACGAAATTCATTTGAGCAGTATTACCTCCTGTGAAATACTCCTTAAATATCTGTACCTTGGTATTTTATTACATATTTTATTACATTTTTTTTTTTTTTATTATATTGGTTACTTTGCTATGCTATGCTACTTCCTGACTATAAGTAAATTTTGTAGTAAACTTTGACTTAACATATTATCCTGTGTATTATTAAATTATTGAATGATTCTGACCTGCCTGGACATTAACACTACACCACAGTGATGTCATGATGGGGGAGGGCTTAGCTTAATGTCATGCAAATTAGGCAAGGAGGGCTGAAGAGAGCAAACTTTGGGAGGCTGTTTTGAGGACTTTCGAAAATCTGCTGTGCCTGCTTTCAAATAGTGACACCTTCTTTAAATATGGTCAGATTTTCATGTGTAAGATGTCATTGGAAAGCTTAGAACCTGTACTTTCAGAATCTGTGAATAACTCAAAACGCCTCTGGGACGACTTGGTATTGGTTGGACACATATTAATAATAATAATAATAATAATAATAATAATAATAATAATAATAATAATAATAATAAAATATATACATGATATGAACGTTTTTAACATTTGAATTTACCACAAAATTTGGTTGGAACAAAGTCAAAAATGAAGGACTATAGTCATAAATAAAATGAAGGTATTAAAAAAGGTGCACTTAACTTCTAGTGGAGGTGGTGACAGATTATATTGCTTTGCCTGAAATGTACCACAGTATGGCATTAAACCTATCTCAATAGAGACTGCACTAGGCTGAGTCAGATCTGTGGAGAGGGGGCCACACTAAAAGTAAGAATTTATGTATTAAAAACAACAATATTTATTTTAAAAAATGCTGGATAGATACGATTAATGCCTTACCATGGAACATTCCAAGTAAAGCCATATATTATTGCCATGGAAACTAGAACATGGCCAGCCACATTGGTGCAAACAGCAATTATCTGTTTATTTGTTTGATAGCACAATAGATAAGGTTTCCAAGCAACCACATTTTCTAAAAATACTTGTCCATGTAAAACAATCTTACAAAATACAAAGTGATTAGGTAAAATTTGATGCATTTTGTAATAAACATGGTCAACAAATTTGACATCTTATTGCAAACACAGCATGTCTGATCATTGCACCTATCCCTGTTAATAGACTATGTAATGCCCTCTGCCTCGTTCCTTGTCGCCTGAAATCCCTGTAATGATTCCAGGCTAGTCTAAAGAGTAAACAAAAAGCACAGAGGACAAGAATAATTGACACGCATGCTGCTCCGGAGACGCCACCCAAAAACCACGCAATCAATACTCCTGACAAGCCAAAGCCTTATTCAACACATTTGATATTCCTCCTCTCGCCCAAGATAAATACATGTGGCTGTCCTCCTCACAGAACTAAAAGGACCAGCTCTAACTCGCTCTGCAAATAAAGCATTGCATCAGGACTGACAACCACCTAAGCTCTCAGCACCAGCCGCTGCCAGGGAGAAAAAGCCTATTTCAATAATGCATTTGACCACTCAACCTCTGGCACCCCTAAAGAAAGCTAAGAGGCCCATTACAGATGCAGGATTAATTGATGGATCAATGCCATTGACTGGTAGGAATTGGAGTGGCTGATTTAGTGATTCAGGCAGAGTTTCCTGAGCATCCCCTTTATGAAGTTGTTGATTACACAGAAATGAGTGAGTAAAGGATATTAGCGCTGCAGTAAGGGACACACCTCGCTAGAGTCGCGGATTGATTTTCTCTATCCTAAGTGGGCTAATCTTCCATCTGCAGGTACCGATGCAATGCTTGTCAAGAGAAATACTCCAGGAGAGCACTGTGCTTTGTTTGGGCATGAAATGGGCTGTTCTGAAATAGATCGGGGCTTTAAAAATCTAATACCCCACTCAACATCTAAAAGCCCACTCACCAGAATTTAAAAACATGTCCAATTTTGATTTCATTGTGCAAAGAGCTTTTTACATCAATGATTGTAAAAAGGGAGATGTTCGTATCAAATCTTGCACCACAATAACAAAATAAAAATTGTTACAAAAGTTATACTGAATACATTTTAGCAATTGTATGTTTTAGAATTGTTGGTGACACAGTGTTCTATCTGTCAACATTTAACCATATACTGTCAGTTTTGTTTTATGTGTTTATTGTTCCTTTAATATCATGGCCAGGGAACTACAGATGAAAAGTAGCCTTTAGGCAATTTAGTATTTTTTTTTAACTGTTTATTGATCTGTTTTATGAAATTGAACAGTCTCCTATTAAATAAACTAATCTGATATATTTCTCTACCTCTTTATAATCTAATATTTGCTTGGCTGGTCTAATATATCCCTTTTCCAATCTTATTGCTTAAAGTTCTCTAACAATCCCATGTTATTCATTTCACTCTCCATATCCTGTGTCTGAAGTTACAGCTGCTCTGGGGCAGACTGAGCTTGGTTGCGTATATCGCCCCCTCCAACCTCCACCAGTCAGCCAATCAGGCTGGGTAAGATGTCTTGCCCGAGGACACAGCAACAGAATACACTGATCAGACTTGACATCAAATCACAAATCTTAAACATGAAACACTCCTTTTCTGTCTCATTCTTCTGTCCTGTTTCATCTGTAGGTGCCATTGGCTTTGTCCTCAACCAAATTAAATTAAAAAACACACACACACACACACACACACACACACACACACAGAAGTTCAATTTCTATAATAATATAATAGTGATAATATAATAGTGATAAAAAATAATAACATACATTAGAAAAAAAGCACTATTTTTGGGTCGGGGAAAGCTGTCACAATAGTGTGTCTTATCAGTCCAGAATCTCACCAAACTTGCTTTGTCCTGTTTAGAGGAACTTCTAATGATTTCACATTCCTGCAGCAGAAACCTCAATCCCAAGAGGACATGCTTTTGTTACAGAGACTTATTTTTTCCATCTAAAAAAAAATCCAGAGTGGTTCCTCTTGTTCCTCATGGCTCTCACCTCATCTGAGATTCTGTTCCTCACAGGGCTAAGGACACAGACAGCATTCACACTGGCCTTAACAAAAAAAAAGAAAGAAAAAAAAAAACCTTCTTGACAAAAGCGAGGGGCAGGCACACAAAAGCAACCAGACAAAACCAGAGACGATCCGAAGTCTTGGAGAATTTTCTACTGTGAGATGATGAGACGGGCCCTCTGTATCTTTGTATAGAAACTCATTGTGGTGAATCTCACAAGTACAGTTCAAGGTTAGGCCCATTATAGCTTAGTTAACAATGGTACACAATAGAATACATACACAACACAGTAAGGCTATTCTGGATATATACTGTGTGGTTGTTAAAGATTTTCACCTTCGCCTTGTCGATATGTGAGATTATCAGTGGAAAAATAGGCTGCAGTAAATCGAAATTGTACAACCAATAATGTATTCAAATGTACTTCAAAAAACACTGTCAGAACAGATGAATTGATAAAGGAATGAATAAAAATAAATACATGTTAAAAGTAATTGGGCATATATATTTTGAATTTGAAAAAATCCAACAGAGAAACAGATCTTTTTTTATTAATGTGTTTATGGATTACTTTTTTTCTCACAATAGAAACATGTTTAATTGTCTTTTTCTCTAATTTTATTTATTGGTATACACTTGTAAAGCTGTATTGACAATTGGCTAATCTCTGCATTCACATGATTTATAGTGAACAAATGTTCAGCTTGTTACAAATTAAATTCACCCAGCTCCATATGAGATTATCTGCCAAAAAGATTAGTTTATCTAGTGACTGTGACCAATCATTTTAGCTCCAAATCAATAGTGCATTCTGGGAAATGTATTTCAAACAAGACCTTGAATAAATTGCATTCAATATTGCACAGTGCTATTCTTGGTGCTATATTTGTTGTTGTGGTTCAGTCTCATTCTTTACACCGAAATTTACAAGTCAAAACTACACCCAGTATGGTCTTGGTTAAGGTTTGCATTGCTATTTTTCAAGTTAGCCACAGCCCATAAAAAAATAAACTAGTAAAATAGGTATGAATAAAAAAAAAAAAATAATAATAATAAAAGCCAACAGTTGAATGATGCTTATGTAAACCCATTAAAGCGCACAGATTGTACTGAGATTTGGCTGAGCACATTTGACATTCAAATTAAATATCTGCATTAGTGCCACTTAATTAAAAGTCAAATTACATAGAAAGAAAGTTTTGACTACAGCCTTTGTCCCAACAATCGTATAGCAAACTCACTGTGGAAAAAAATTAAATAAATACATCAAAAATGTATTAATTTACTTTTGTCACATAGTCACATCCCCAAGTTCCAGGTTGACAATATAATGAGTAAATTCAGTAACCATTAAAGGGGGCGTATTTCACTTCTATGGGGTATTACTGCTAATACATAACATTTAGATCATCATATCACCCTTTGTTTTGATAATGCTATCCTCACCAAAAGCAACATATTAACATGTTTTACAAGTTTCGCTTTTGATGATCTGAGTCTATTTTCACTTTGCTCTCTGTGCTAAGTCCCTCCCCTTTCAGAATGATATCACAACATAATCAGCGTGCATCCCGTTAATGAAACTAATGCACATTGCAGTAGTTTGTCAGGTTGTTGTGTACAGTTTTGTATCCTGCTTCTGTATATTTATGGGGAACTGTCATGTAGGCTTATGGACTGAGCATTTGAACAAATCTTACAGCTAACCATAAAGAGGGTTTAAATAGGGCCCAGGAGAGATTGCTAAATTACTGAAACATGCATGGATAACATCTAAATGGTAACATGGTAGAAAGCTCCAAAAAGCTCTTTAAAGCCCCAGTGTGTAGGATTCGTGGCACATAGGTGGATGGTGCTATTGCACTTTCTGTTTTAGCTACGGCAGACCTCGAGGGTCGCGAGCCGCGCGGTCCGTTTTTTTTGGGGGGGGGGTTTCTCATGAAAACACACATTCCCGATCATGTACCATGACACTCTACACATCAAATGAAACCTTACAGTCTCCTCTTTTTGACTATGCAATTCATTTCCCTGCAAAACAATCACTCCTCGAGCACATGGGGCTTTTATACGGAAAAGCACAAAACGAGGTTAGCTTACCTTAGAATGCTTTGCACAGGTCAAACTCTGTATTTCACCATAAACTTGCTCTCAATTTGTCCGTAAGGATCCAGCGAATAAAATCCAGTAAAACAATTTAGTCCAAAACACGTGTTAGATCCATTACGATGTCTGATCCGGCAGCATGCTTGTGTTGTTTACCCAAAACCACGAGCCTTGCCGAAGGAGAAGGCGGAGCCCAAATGTCCTTCTGCGGCTCTCGTATTCAAAATGGCTGCCTCTGCATGGGAAAGATCCCCCTTTTATGTGACTATATCTAAGTCCAAAAGAATACTTTGATTTCATGATGGAAGTGAAAAGGCTTGGAAAACAATGTATTTTTGAATGGGTATCTTCAATTTCAGTAACTAACGGGTAAAAATCTTACACACTGTCCCTTTAAACCACTTTTATACCTTTATAAAAGCATAACCATAATCAAGGTTTTTGCAAAAGAAAATGTTATTCTGTCAGCTGGACAAACGTTTGAGTGAAAACATTTCGCTACTCATCCAAGAGGCATATTCAGCTCTGACAGGGTATTGGTCTTTGCCTTATATCTGTGTGAAGGGAGAAGCTTCTACACTGACGCTAACACACCCTAGTTTACAGTGAGCAGTACCTGTTATTAGTGATCCATTGAATCCTAAGGTGTGAACTGTCACCTGCGTCATATAATCATACAAACCCCAGTGGATTGACATTCGAATTACTATAAAATAACATCCTCGCTCATTTAAAGTCTTAGCTACATTTGCCTCCTCTTTTCTCACACAAAAAAAATATTCATTAGAAACCCTCCATCGATAAAAAATCTGAACTGAACACATTCAGAATATGCATATACAATTTCTATCACGTGAATTAGGCATACATTTTGAAAAAGAGTAATTTCTTTAACTCACATCCTTTTCCTTTTGTGCCACATTTGGCTTGGTATTTCGGTTGGCAGTCATTGAAAAGCCAATTTTGTTTTTGTTACGTAAAATCTTGAAATACATCCCAGAGTTCACGCTGGATCATTGAGGAAGTTGGAGAATAACCTTATTGGCCCCACAACAAGTCATTGATGAATACATTCTTGTGGGGTACAGTGGAGCATTGTACACAACATGGCTTCCAGCTGAGATGTTTCAAGCACCGTTTTAGACCGATTTATCTTCTCACAGAGTTAATAATTCATGATCATTGCAAACGTAGAACTCTGAATATTACTGATGATACACGCGAGGCCATTTACCAGTGTGCAGCAAATAGATGAAGTCGTTTAGGAGAGGAGGCCGTGCAGTAGGACCAGCCTTTATGTACTTAGATGAATTACCGTAGCAATGCAGGAAAATCTCAAAACTTACAAGATTCAAAATTCATGTGTTGTCATATTCTTCAAGTAAGGTGACATGAAAATGTGGCAGCAATGATGGCGAGCGAGAGTGGATTGTGTGTAGAGATCAGGTTGTTTACATGGACTAATTTCATTCATAAACCATATTTATTCATTAAAGGTCCCATGGCATGAAATTTTCACTTTCTGAGGTTTTTGAACGTTAATGTGAGCTCCCCTACCCTGTTTAGCCCCCCCCCATGGTTAAAAGTTGCGAAATGTCTAAACTGAGCATTTGCGATCCTTTTCTGCGTTACAAAAAATCGGCGCTCAAACGGGCGATTTTGAACAAGGAAACTTATTGACGTCAGATCGAAAAAAGAAATGCAAATGCAGTTCCACCCCCGTCTGTCTGTACTCAGCGTCTCTGTAAATCACGCCCAGAGAGTTTGGACTGCGAATGCGCTAGGCAATGCGAAATGTGTTTTTTTAATTTGCCTGGAGGCACGTCTGAGTGTTTCTAGGCTCGGAAGTCCTTTATCTGAGCCTCTGGACCTTTGAACAGCAGTGGTTTAATTTTATTTTATGTGGAAATGTGTTTATTTTTCAATGGAACGCTTCAAATCTCTCCCCCCCGTGCAAAAACACAGAAATGGATCAGCTGAGGGCTGACAGCGGAGAGCGGAGAGTTTGGCCACGCCCCCACCCTCTACTATAGGCCAGCTCTTTTCTCCTCATTTGCATTCAAGCAACAACGCCCAGAATAAAGTGTTTGAGAGAGATATTTATGACTCTTTCTCATCTTATCTCTGTTTCTCATGCACTGAGTGTTGATTTTGAAGAAGGATTCATTTACAGTATTAGGGAACCATTAAGGAGCCATATAAAAACATCAAGAAGTACCATGTCATGGGATCTTTAACAGTCATCTACTATCACAGTGGTCACTAGTGATGGAACTTTTGGCTCTTTTGGATCTCTTCACTTCAAAGAGCCATTGAAAAACTTTTTCAAAAAGTTTTTTTTCTTTTCTACATTTATTTATATGATAGAAACCAATATGAGAACACACATACACACACACACACAAATTATGATGTGCTTTTTTTTTTTTTGGTTCAGCATTAATCAGTATAAAAATACATACAAATATGAAAGAAAAAAGATTTGGTTCTTTAAAAAAAACTGAGATCTGTTTCCCCCAGATCATGTTAAGGAAGCATTCAAAAATTCAACATCACAAGTACATCACTTTGCCCAATGGTTGTCACAATACTAAAATGTCCAAAATGATTACAAAGGAAAATATATTAATTTTAATCTGAGTACGTGGTCTTATGATAGTTCTAACACAAATCAGGACTGGGGATGGATTGATACCGATATTGGTATTGAATATCGGCAATACTGAAAATTTAGCTGAATCGGGTATTGTTTCCATAATAACAGTTAAGCTGATATCCTGATTGGGCCTTTAATTGGATGTAATAAGACTAATTACAGGCTGATTTTGGCTTACCACCTCTCCGTGTTTGAACTTTTATTGAGAATTTCGTGAGAAGTTCTTCAGTAGTTCTTTGAAGGACACATAACAGTTATACAAGAGTTTGATCTCTGGTGTAATCAGTAAACTGTTGTAAGGAAGTAAGTGACATTTTCCATCCCGACATTGGTGACTGTATCAACAGTATCAACAGATATGTAATGATATTGGTATTGGAACTGAAAAGATGAATACGTGCAAGACCACATAAAATGAATTAAGAAAAGGCCAAGTACTGATACTTCTTCAAGTTAGTATTTGGATAGTATTGGATAGTTTTCTTATCAGTATCTAGGTTGTGATTTCTTTGACATCCTACCAAATATAATTATAGCAATACATGTTTTTGTAGTTTTTTTGTAGTAATATTTGGCACATGTAAAATGGAGTTATAACAACTGAAACATGATCACTCACACACACACACACACACACACACACACACACACACACACACACACACACACACTAGGAACACTTCCAGAGGTTTCTGTGCACAAATAGGCCAACCACAGTAACTTGGTTACACAGAGTCTCTGTTTTCTCTCCATCATTGGTATGAAGATTCAACACATGATTATGTCTCTCATAACAACTCTTGAAAAGCAATATAAGGTTGAACTAAATATAGATGATAAACGATAATAATGAAGCCAAACAACAAATCAGAATTATCTTCAAAAAGTATTCTAAATGTACAGTACTGTTTAAAAATGTGAGCTGCAATAAATATATACCAGAACCAACGTTCCCTCTAAGCTGCGCGCCTGTGCAATTGCGCACTGCTCGCACATTCTCAGCGCACAAGAAAACCTATGCAGCGCAGGGATGAAAGAGTTCCGCTTTTTTTCAGCCGCGGGGTCATCTGAATACGGGGGAATCGTCCCGTATTCAGAAACAAAAGTACGTGTCTCGTATTAAACTTCTACCGGTGTGCGAGCGCAGCTCTTTTGCAACAGCGTGTAGCGGGGGTGCATGTCAGATGTCACACACAGGGGTCCAAGGAGCGCTCAGCGAGTTAGTGTGTTTGCTCAGACACATAAAACATTAGGGGGAACATTGACCAGAACATTTCAGTAGCTGGGTTGTATCTATTATGAGTCATAGAAGTTCAAAGTTCAGCTCAAATCTCACTGTAGTACAGAAAAATACCAACATTTTTTTCCACTAGAACAAAGAAAAAGACAAAAAAAAAAGAGTTATGTTATGTGTTGAACAATAATGTGTTTTAGAAGTACAACAGTGTACTAAAACATGTACTACTACTTCCATAGTACACACTGCATACTATAGATCAGTCTTTGCTTGATTTTGCTTTGCTTTGGCCGTCAGTGGTGTTGTTCTATTTTACAGAGGGCAGATAAATTGTGTACAGTATATCTCTCACTTATGCCAATACACACCCACAGGGACACAGTTCTCACCACATTTTTTATTAATCAAGTTAGCAGACAAGTTTGGACAGATACAAAATCAATGTTTGTTTCTTCCCCAATTTACTACCACATAAATTGTCCTTCTCTTCAAAGTGCACACACCAAGCCCTAGTGTCAGTATAATTAAGTTCTGAAATCTGTTATAATTGTGTTAATAATCATAATAATAATGTGTTAATAATATAATTGATTTTTTCCACTGTTAACATGAAAGGACAAAGAGAAAGAGAGACAGATGCAGGGAGTCGCACCTTAAAAAGCAGCTGTTGAAAGGGAAATTATCGCATCCGTCAAAGCGAGCGGAGGAAAGTTTGCACTTAATCACACAAGACAAGGCCTAATTAACCACCTACAGCTTCTTTGTACAACTTTGAGACCTAAAAAAAGTTGAGACATGCATGTGATTTGTAAATAAAACACAAGGCAAGGATCTGCTTGTTTTTAAAGATACATTGCACAACTTTTTTTTTACTTCTCAATGGAGATGTTATTGCTTTGTCTGGAATGTTTCTCAGAATGGTATTAAATCTTGCTATCTTCATGGAGACCAAACCAGATGAAGTTACAGGTCAGATCTGTGGAGAGGCAACCCCGCTTGTAGTCAGAATTATAAAATCACAGGCAAAATAACTACACAGTCTTCATTTTGGTCTTAGAATGTCCGTATTAACACTCTACATGATTGTGGCATTTTTATTTTGCATTTTGTCCGTAAATAAATTCCTATTCCTAATATGGACATGGAAAATTTGCTCCAATAACTGCTAGCCTTGTGAGCTTCATTTGACTGGAGCTGAACGCTATGGGTGACGTCACAATTCTTTACATGGTCTATGCTGTAGACAGGGGAAACCAATTTTTGTTTCCATTCACCTTGGTGGCTACAGTAAAAATGATAAGTATAGTAAAGCAAAAATTAAATTAAAAATAGTCTATTTTTCTATTATTCTGTGTGTAGTCCTACCTAAACATGATAAAAACATGCGTGAAGAGTCCATCAGTCGTCCAGGTAGAATCCATGATAAAAGAAGAAATTCAATTTGTCAACTGGACAAAGTTTGTTTGGTCGAAAACGTTTCGTCGCTCAACCGAGAGACTTCGTCAGTTCTGGTTAGAGTGCCAGACGCCAGAGAAACAAAAGACAGAAACCAATAGGCGAGATAGTTTCGGAAAGTAGTTAGCTAGTTAGCTCCTCCCTGCAGCGAGATATAAGCAAGTGTCTTACCAGCACTCTAACCAGAGCTGACGAAGCCTCTCGGATGAGCGGCGAAACGTTTTCGACCAAACAAACTTTGTCCAGTTGACAAATTGAATTTCTTCTTTTATCATGATAAAAACATGTTATGACAGTTGGTTGCTGCCCTCCCTTGTTAAACCATATCTCCCATAAGGCCTTACAGCTCTCACCAAACTCACTATCGTCTCTGACTGCAGCCTTCAGCCCCATGGAGCACAGGCTGAGTGGAGACAGCAGCTCAGCTCAGACCAGTGGCTCCTACATGAAAGAGCAGGCCCCGGGCAGTCCTGTGTGAGAGAATCTATCAGACGCCCTGCTCTACACTTACTGAAGGTGATCTGGAGCTTGATACCACTCCTGTGTCTGCTCTGGTCAATTTTACTCACACAAAACACTGAAATAAAACTGTATTGTATTTGGAGTGTCTCTGGTACTCCGACCGGGTTGCCTTTGAGTGTATGGACATAGTTTGAGTTCATTTTCGGCCTGTGGGTTTATGCTACGGGCATGACTCCAGGTCCAGTGGCAGGGGTGATGTACACAAGTGACGTCACCTAAACAATACAAAAATGCTTTATTAGAATCAATATCGTTCCTGAACTTTACTTTACTGATCTCAGCAATTCTCAAAAAGACATGAAAGGTACACTATGTAACCTTGGGTCTGCCACCTGCTTGTCTCTGTGATGTTATTGCTCTGTCTGGAATATTCAAAAGTACAGCATTAAAAGTATCCATTCAATTAAAGTTGTTTTTATTGCACAAAAATACCTTGAAATACATGCCTTCTCACTGTGAGTGGGTTCACCTCTCCATAGATCTAGTCATTTATTATGATGGTGTCACATGCTTGTTTTTATGGAAATAGACAAGGCCAAAACCATATTTTTGCACATTCCAGGCAAAGTAATAACATCTCCATGGAGACAAATAGTGAGCCTCTACCAGAAAAGTTATACAGTACACCTTTAATAATAGAAGTTTTGGGTGCTGTGAGGTAAGGCTAAAGCTACAGTAAACATGTTTATTGTCAGCTTCTGCATATTTTCACATCTTGGGCTCTAATGTATGTCTGATGTGCAGCGCATTATGCATATTTGATCTTGGAGCGAATGTCATACATGGATAGGAAACAGCTGTCGCTAACATGCACTAGACTGTTGCTAAAGGTGTCGGCTCAGTATATATTTTTGCCATAACAACATACAGTGAAATTAATATCTAAATGTGGACATAAAATGTGTTGCTAATTAAATATACTGCATTCCCTGAGTATTAAAACCTGTAGTCAAGTCAATTAACAGTGAATTCTGCAAACCTTATTAAAGTGATATTAGGTTATTTTGGGTAACACCAAAAGGAAACTGTAGATGTACAGTGGAGGAAATAAGTATTTGATCCTTTGCTGATTTTGTAGGTTTGCCCACTGACAAAGACATTTACAGTGGATCATTTTAATGGTAGGTTTATTTTAACATTGAGAGATAGATTATCAAAAAGAAAATTGAGAAAATAACTTTAAAGAAAATATATAAACCAATTTACATTTCATAAAGTGAAATAAGTATTTGAACCCTCTAGCCAAAAAAGACAAAACCCTTGTTTGCAAGCACAGAGGTCAGACGTTTCTTGTAGTTGATGGACCAGGTTTGCGTACCTATCAGAAGGAAATTTGGTCCACTCTTCTTTGCAGATCATCTCTAAATCATTGAGGTTTCGTGGCTGTCGCTTGGCAACTAGGAGAATCAGCTCCCTGCATAGGTTTTTTGTAGGGTTAAGGTCAGGAAACTGGCTGGGCCACTCCATGACCTTAATGTGCCTCTTCTTGAGCCGCTCCTTCGTTTTCTTGGCAGTTCGTTTTGGGTCATTGTCGTGTTGGAAGACCTATCCATGACCCATTTTCAGTTTCCTGGCGGAGGGAAGGAGGGTGCCACTCAGGATTTTAATGGTACCTGGCTCTGTCCCTTCACACAATGAAATGCAAATCAATTAATATTTTTTCTATAATGTGATTTTCTGGATTTTCTTTTTAATATTCTATATCTCATGTATGTTTATGTATGCATGTTAAAATAAACCTACCATTAACATTATAGACTGTTCATTTCTTTCTCAGTGGGGAAACCTACAAAATCAGCAAGGGATCAAATACTGTAAGTGTGAGGCTGGGGCTCATATCACACCACTTTGCCTTGAACAAAGAGCAGCTCTCATCGAAAGGACTTAGATTTTAAGTCCATATATGTCCTTGTTACCTTAAAAGAACACATGCTGTATATTTTGTAAAAAATGTAATATATTACTGATTATTACTGATTGTATGTACAATATATTGTATTATGAACAATATTTATTATTCACAGTCGTCTGCCTACTGAATGTATGTTTCTTTTTTCACAAATGCACTTTTTTATCTGTTTTTACTTTAATACTCGAGAGCCCGGAACAAGAATGTCAATCTGTATGGACTTGTGTGTGTACTAATGCCAAATATATTTCCTGAATCTTGAATATTAATCGCAAACAACTTAAAGGGTCTGTATTATGTGTTTTTCTGCTCTATGTTTAGAGTTGTGTTTGTTTAAGCCCAAATTTACACCAAAGCCGTAAAAGCGCATAAGGGCAGCAGCTGTGTCATACATGTATCCAACGGCTGTCATTACGGTACGTGCAGCTCAAATTAGGTGGGAATTCGTATTTTCAGTATCAACTGAATGACTTCAGGCTTTTTGGCAGAGGCAAGACAGGAAATAATCACGTGGTGTCAAGAACGTTCTCTAAAACCACTACAGTCGCATCCAGGAGCTCAGGAAATGACTCGTGATGGACTAGGGAAAGTTTACAGCCATGGAGGATAAATATAAAACACTTTATGACATCAGACAGCAACTTTACAAGAACAACTTCTGAAGGAAAAGGCACATGGTGCAGACAACCAAAGTTAAATAATGAGTTGCTTAATTAATGCAAGCACCAACGGCTCGTTATCCCTGCTAAGCCTTGTCTCTTTTGCTGTCAATGTTTGTTTTGTGATTTAAAACATAATTCACCCAATCAACAATGAATACAAAAGCACTGTAAAAGGTTTAGTGTTAAACGTGAGAAGACACAGAGTCTGGTGTCACAGGAGCAGCTCTGTTAACTCTGGTGTAAATTGACGCACACATGCAGCTCCGCCTACTTTACATGTCGCCTACTTTACATGTCCTGGTGTAAATTCCGGGTTATACACAAACCCTTCATATTTAGATCAAGTTCTTCTCTCAAACAGAAAACACATCACATCCAGCTTGTGATGTCATGTGGTACAGGAAGTGCTCCACTGTGTTTTAAAACTCCATACACCTTCTCTAGAATCATTTGGATAATTTCAGTCCTGGAATTGGCAGCCTCTACTGAACTAAAGGTAAAAGGAGCTGTTAACTTGAAAACTACCACTTCATGACCACAAGGTGGAACAGAGTATTTTGGGCTTTGGAGGTGTTCAAAATAATAAAATAATCAAACACGTATGAATGAAACAAAACATAACTCAAGGTATGTTTCTGATGAGGTACAAAATAATCTAACATGGCTTAAAGCTCATAAGTGTCAAGTTGTTTTTGCACTAGGTGCTCCTTTAATATATCTGAATATCTAGATTTTTTTAATGACAGAGTCTGTATAAAAAAAACAATTAGTCTATTACTTCATATCAATATTGAAATCCTGGTTTAGTTTGCCTTTGGATACAGTTTTGTACATTTATTTCCTTTTTTAAAATTTAAAAATGCATTACAAGATATATTATTTGAGCAAATGTTGTTGGAGAATAACTTTCACTTGAAACTGTCTGGACTCTATGTTAGTCTATGAATAATAGATGTGTCTGTCAACATTACTACAGTGCTGGGTTCTTTGTTTTTTATCACTTATTTATGTGCACAATTCACATCTTGTTGAAGTGCACGCCAGCTTCTCCTTATTACAGCCAAACTTTTGGATGTTGAACTGTAAGTTAGACTCCCGGAAGGACCCCACTGTCATAAACTCAGGATTTATATGTATAAAACCACAATTGTGAGTGTAGTAAGTAAGAATAGGGAGTGAAGAGATCAAAATTGGGCTTTGGTGGCAGCATAAGATCAAGAGACTTATTGGGATGCGGTACACTGACTAGAGATTGACTGATAAGGGTTTTTTATGGCTGATGCCTAGGCTTGTCACGATAACACATTTTGAAGTGGCATATATTGCTGAAGTAAATAGATAAATGCTAATACTGAATGCTTATTTATGCCACTGACACAATAACCCAAGACAACATTTAAACCACAAAGTATTTTAAATGGACAATATTCTTAAAAAATCATGAGCTGCAATAAATAAACATAATGAATACACTTTAGTACTTAGTTTGCATCTGTAATGGGTCATAGAAGTTATAAATTCAACCTTCTCCAGTTAAAATCTGATTTAGGAAAACACAACCAAACATTTGTGCAAAGAAAAAGTACCCATGATAAATATTAACCCCAAACTATATTTTAAAGGAGTTCAAATGAGTCTCAAATCACATTATGATGAAACTGAGCATTTTGATCCTAATAATCCAGGATTACTCAAACATCTGTGAATGAGCAAAATGCAACTCCAAGTGTGCATGTGATGAGGAACCAGCACTCTAGAATTGGATTTTTTAAATAATTCACATGAAAATACTATGTCCATTAGAGTACACTCTTCTAGTATTACAGATTTATCCACTGTTCACTTTGGTGCATATTCTTTACATTTTTAACCACATCCTTTTTTTTTTTTTTTTGTATTATTTAACATTATAACAGTGTTTTCTGTAACACAGAACATTTAAAGGTGCACTGCACAGCTTTCTTCCACTTTCTACACAATGTTCCATATTCTGGCTTTAAACACGGATCCTCATTCACAGTGACAAACAACAGGTAAGTACGTGTCAGGACATGTGTACTTTATAGACTTTAGGACATGTTTAAATACTAATTCAGCTTTCGTGTGGTGATCATATCGCGCTGTGCTTTGTGCGGATCGCTCTGTGCAGCTGGCTCACTGCAGGACTCGTTGTTGTGGCTCCACAGAAATCCTTTCACTATGCGGCTAACGCAGGGGTCGGCAACCTTTACCACTCAAAGAGCCATTTGGACCCGTTTCACACAGTAAAGAAAACACTGGGAGCCACAAAACCCTTTTGAAATTTAAAATGAAATAACACTGCATATAACATTTTTTTAACATCTTTGTGCCATAGAATTACATTTTGAAAATGAACAAACTAAAATAAAATATATTTTAATTAAATACAGTGGTCCCTCACTGTTTCGCAGATTTTTTTTATAGTGTATCAATACACATTGTGTTCTGCATCCTGATTGGCTAAGGGACTGTAGACCTTTGCTGATTTGTCAGTCATTCTCCTCCGTGTCTGCTGTACAGTAGCTACAGAATGCGTTCAGTTTGCCAAATTTATTTAAACGTGATCACGAACAGTGTGACTCTGAAGCAGTGAGGACTGAGCGGTCTGGCATTTCGGCACATGCCAGAAGGGCCACGGCCGTGCGTCTCACCTGGGGCTGGACGCACCGGTCATGCTGTTCTATTACGGATTTGACCACGAGTGCAGGTGCATATGTCCGAGCACACACTTCTCTGGGTGGTCAATGCGCGTTGGGAAGTAGCGGCGGTGTTTCCGCAGAACGAACCTGGAGTCCAGGCGGTGGAACCAGTCCTGAGAACGCACGAAAGCGTTCTCACTACAATAAATACACGCAATATAAAGCTGATTACTTCACGGATTTAGCCTATCGCAGGTTATTTTTACAATGTAACCCCCGCGTTAAATGAGGAACCAAAGTGCTAAGCCGCATCAGAGGGACCAAAGAGCCACATGCGGCTCTCGAGTTGGTCTGGGGTTGCCGACCCCTGGGCTAACGCAATGCGATCAGAGCGAACAAGAAGAGTCTCTTTAGGTTAATTTCCACTCTATTTTTGTTTAGGCGGCACGGTGGCTGAGTGGGTAGCGCTCATGCTTCACAAGAAGGTTCCGGGTTCGATCCCCGGGTCGCCCAGGCCTTTCCGTGTGTGTTCTCTGTGGTCTGGGTTCGATCCCCAGCTCGCCCGAGCCTGTGTGGAGTTTGCATGTTCTCCCCGTGTCTGGGTGGGTTTCCTCCGGGCACTCCGGTTTCCCCCACCAACCCAAAACGTGCACCATAGTTAAATCCTCCAGCTTAGGTCCTGACCAAGCCGAAGCAAGAAGATCATGGAGATGGTCCCCGGGTGCAGTAATGTGCTGCTCACTGCTCCTGATAACAGGATGGGTCAAATGCAGAACTGGAATTTCCCCACTGTGGGACTAATAAAGGCATAGCTTTCTTTCTTTCTTTCTTTATATAAAAGCCGAATGTTTTGCCATAGGCTATAGCGGTAGAGTAACACTTTATATTGATTCAATTTGACCCGTTTCAGTACTTTTGTCACTTCTTTGACTCGGCGCTTATGTAGCCATGAGGGTTTGAATGGAAGTTATTATGGAACGCATTTGAGCCTTAAATGTTTTCTTTTTGTAACTTTTTTGAATGAATTAGGCTGCAATGCCAATACTAATTGATTTATTTAATAGAACTTTGAAAGTGCACTTTACTTTGTTTTTGGAATTAAAGCTAGCTTATTAAAATTATTGAATTGTTATTAAAGTCCATTTTGATGTGACCAAAAGTTTATTTATAGGTATATGGCATGTATTTATTAATTGTTATTTATTTATTTATTTATTTAAAGCATAGTATATTATACTGTGCTATATTATGTCTAATATTAAACTGAGCTATAATACGTGCAGTACAAAATCGACGTGCTCTCTCTCTCTTTCTCTGTCTCTCTCTCTCTTTCTTTCTCTCTCTCTCTCTCTCTCTCTCTATATATATATATATAAGCCCTATATATATATATATATATATACTATGCTATATTGTGTGCAATACAAAATTGATTTGAGCATTATTACCTCCTGTGAAATACTCCTTAAATACCTGTACCTTGGTATTTCATTACATATTGTATTACTTTTTTTATATATATATTATATTGGTTACTTTGCTATGCTATTAGTACTTCCTGACTATAAGTAAATGTTGTAGTAAACTTTGACTGAACATATTATCCTGTGTATTATTAAATGATTGAATGATTGTGACCTGGACAGAGCACAGTGACAGTCATGATGGGGGAGGGCTTAGCTTAATATCATGCAAATGAGGCAAGGAGGGCTGAAGAGACGAAAACTTCAAGAGGGATTATCTGGAAACTAGAAAATGTGGTATAGCTGCATTCAAATAGAGACAACGTTTTTAAATATGGTCCGAAATTTCACATGTAAGACATCATTGGAAAGCTTTGAACCTGTACTTTCTGAATCTGTGAATAACTCAAAACGCCTCCGTGACTACTTGGTATTGGTTTTCCTGCGGTTAGACACATATTCTGGCTTTAAACATGTCCATCTGTTTGTATTTGTATGAAAATAATTCTGTGAATTGGGGCGTCTTTCCACAGATCTGAGTTGTAATTTAGTATAGTGCTGTAACTTGCTTGTCTCCCTCGTAATAGATAGGTTTAATGTATACTCTGGAACATTCTAGACAAAGCAATAATACTTCCATGGAGACAAGCAGGTGGCGGACCCTTTACTAGGAACGCAGTGCACCTTTAGCAAACCACACAAAAAAAGCATCTCATATAGGCATTTATAATGTTTATCTGAAACATAGCAACAGCGCAATAACTTCTGCACACTGGTTAAATGTTAGTTTGCTCCTTCTCCCTCTGCCTGTTTTAAAGCCACCTCACTGAGCACTTTTGCTGCTGTAAAGGCTGAAACCTGCAGAACGAAGACACGCTGCGAATTAGCACGGCAGGATTTGTTAACAGTTCCTTGTGAGAGAGTTGCAGCAAAAGGTAAATATTTCAAATGGTCCAATGCTATTGTTTAGTCTGTGGCAGTCTGACACAATGAGTACCCCATCAGGCTACAGCAGCTTTTAACTTTTGAAATGATCAGCGGGTTGGCGAAAAACTAACTCTTTTTATGGCTTCTCTGGCAATTACGTTCTTAGTATATGATGGACATGCAGAGAACACTGGAGAGAGAGAGGAAGAAAGAGGGAGAGGAAAGGGGGAAAAAAAGGGAAGGAGTCTAAGCCGTGAGAGCAGAACAAGACCAGTGGTAGGCTATGAACCAACTTTAATGCATTTTTAATTATCAATTCTCAACTTGAATGAAGGATTTATAGTATAAGGAAAGGAAGACTAAAGGTAGGGGAATCATAATTATAATAATATAATAATTATAATTATAATTATAATTATAATTAAGCATAATTAAAGCATAAAAACTGTATTACAGGTTTTTTTTTACAAGACTTAAACTACACTTGATGTCATTTGGATGAAGTCTGGATTTATATTATAGGTCAAAAACATGTGTTGCAGTAGTTATGCACCTACACATTTCTGTCTGTTCTTATACCTTGAGGCTAATTTGACCATTTTATTTGCACATCATTATACACTATATTGCCAGAAGTATTCACTCGCCCATCCAAATAATGGAAATCAGGTGTTCCAGTCACTTCCATAGCCACAGGTGTATAAAATCAAGCACCTCGGCCTGCAGACTCTTTCTACAAACATATGTGAAAGAATGGGTCGCTCTCAGGAGCTCAGTGAATTCCAGCATGGTACTGTGATTGGATGCCACCTGTGCAACAAGTCCAGTCGTGAAATTTCCTCGCTCCTAAATATTCCACAGCCAGCTGTCAGTGGTATTATAACAAAGTGGAAGCGAAGTGGTAGGCCATGAAAACTGACGGAGCAGGGTCAGTAGATGCTAAGGCGCATAGTGCGCAGAGGTCGCCAACTTTTCTGCAGAGTCACTACATCACTACAGACCTCCAAACTTCATGTGGCCTTCAGATTAGCTCAAGAACAGTGCGTAGAGAACTTCATGGAATGGGTTTCCATGGCCGAGCAGCTATATCCAAGCCATACATCACCAAGTGCAATGCAAATCGTCGGATGCAGTGATGTAAAGAGACATGTAAAGAGACATGTTCTCTGGAGTGCCAAATCATACTTCTCCATCAGGCAATCTGATGGATGAGTCTCGGTTTGGCAGTTGCCAGGAGAACGCTACTTGTTTGATTGCATTGTGCCAAGTGTAAAGTTTGGTGGAGGGGGTATTATGGTGTGGGGTTGTTCTTCAGGAGCTGGGCTTGGCCCATTAGTTTCAGTGAAAGGAACTCTGAATGCTTCAGCATACCAAGAGATTCATGCTCCAAGAAGTCCATGCTCCCAACTTTGTGGGAACAGTTTGGAAATGGCCTCTTCCTCTTCCAACATGACTGTGCACCACTGCACAAAGCAAGGTCCATAAAGACATGAGAGAGTTTCATGTGGATGAACTTGACTGGCCTGCACAAAGTCATGACATGACCTCAACCCTATAGAACACATTTGGGATGAATTAGAGTGGAAACTAAGAGCCAGGCCTTCTCGTCCAACATCAGTGTGTGACCTCACAAATGTGCTTCTAGAAGAGTGGTCACGATTTCCCATAAACACACTCCTAAACCTTATGGACAGCCTTCCCAGAATAGTTGAAGCTGTTATAGCTGCAAAGGGTGGACCAGTGTCATATTAAACCCTATGGATTAAAAATGGGATGTCACCTAAGTTCATATGCGAGTCAAGGCAAAAGTGAATACTTTTGGCAATATAGTGTATTTCCCAGTCCTAGGCTATATGTGAAACAGCTTTACAGCAAGACTTGTTGATATGAAAAACATAAGTAAAGAGGATAAAAACTTTAAAAAAAAAAAAAAAAAAAAATACCACTTGAGCTGGCATTTGCTGTGCTCATAGCAACCATCTGCATGTTTTATGAATAGATTGAAATGAAATCAGGGTTTGCAAGGCAAAAAGGTCAATATTTTCAGATCTGTCAATTTTAGCTGCAAATAAATGGCAATAAACAACCAAACAACAACCTCTGATGCACTTCACATTGTCTATGCGCTAATGAGCCTGAGTTTTATTAGGGAAATCTAGTTTGAGGCTGAACTGGTGGCGCAGGGGGAAAAGCGGGGGGAGATCATGGGAGTAGCTAGCAGTTCAGTGCCAGGGGCGACTGAATTCCTGGAATGAAAATTCATAAATAATGCAAACTGGATAACAAAAAGAACTCCCCTGCTGTCTTCAGCTGCACCACACTATCCAAAGGCCAGGCAATATCACTCAAATCAGAGAAAAAGAATTAGGCCTCTCACGATAATTACTATATTGACTTTATGAAACAATATATTTTGGTCTCAATATTTCTCATGGGGACTACTTTTTTAAACTAGCGAGGCATGTTTTAGTATTTTTCTGTATTATGAACAGATTTGAGCTATGCAGGGTTGAATAAATAACTTTTATGACTCATTATAGACACTAACTACTAAAGTGATTAATTCTGCTATTTACTACAGTTTGTGTTTTTTGTAGTTTTTGGGGATAACCCAGCTGTTGGCTTTTTGTGTCAGTGGCATAATACTTTCAATATTATTGTTTATCATGTATATTTTCTTCAACAATATATCGTACTTCAAAATGTTTTATCATGACAGGCCTAGCAGAATTTATTTTTTTATATTGTTTATTCATAGACTGTGTTAACCAAACATCAACACAACAATTAAAAGAATGAATACTAATATAAACAATAATAATGATAATTAAAAAAAATATAAAAAATGACAATACAATAAAAAAAATGAGGAAAGGAAAATTGTTTGGACACAGGAGCTCACACGTCACAATATATTATAATAACAAAGAGCAAAAATATAAATGATAATAATAAATCAGTATAAGTATCAAACATAGCAAGAGACTGGTGTCAAATAAGACATGATTATATAAATGTATATGCAGATCTAAAGATAAAATATAGATATAGTAATGCAAATACTAGTAAATAAGGAGAAACAGTGCAACGATGAAATAATGATTGACAGGACATGGGGTTATCTGTTAAAACATGACCAAAAAAAAAAGAAGACAAAATACCACCTTAACAACAGGCAGTGAGGGCATCAATTGTCCCGCTAAGTTGCACTGAAATAACGATTGTGCTTGGAGCCAAGAAGCGCAATGTTGGATTTCCAAAGTGCCATATGTACTGCCCTCCTAACAACCGGGCACAGAAGCCTCATGTGTCTGTCGATAATTACTCCCACCACTAAAGTTGGCAGAGGTTAACATGTAATCCTGTATAACTCCGGATTGATTGGCGAGCTGTGTGGTAATGGACAGAAATGCCAATCAGAAACATCTGCAGTGGCATGCGGGCAGTAATTGGCAAGGTGACATTTCTATTCGAAGAGCGTCTTTAATTGTGAAAGTATTGCCATAATGGGAGTGCCATTTGGACCACGCGTATAATCACTGCTCATCACCACATTCAGAGCATTAGGCCCCAGGATTTCCACGGCAACAAACAACAAACCCCGCCTACTCCTGCTGTGTATGGGTTCAGCTTTTTTATATGGATGTGATCATGTAAAATATTAAAGAGAAAGAGTGACAACATGTGGGCAAAGACCCTGGACAAGGTTCTTATTTGCATACAGAACTGACATATCAGGTGTAGATGTTGGATACCCTTTGTCACTCTTGATTTTAATGTAAGAGATGTTATAGAAAATGTAAAAAAATAAAAATAAAAATCAAAACTCAGATTAGGCTAACTAGTTAAGTTGCCATGGTAATGTTAATAGCAATATTGAAAGTAATACATTATACAAAGGTCAATATGGCTTTCAACAATTGGCAACAAAAATAACATCTCCATGGAGACACGCAGGCCCTCCAGAAAAGTTACACACTACAGTGTTCCACAGTGTAACAGTAACCTCATCCATCTCCATGGAGACAAGCTGATGACGTCATCAGGTCAAGTTAGAGGTCAGATCTGTGAAGAGGCGAGTCCGCTCACAGTAAGAATGCAAGGTTTTCACTAGATATTTTTAGCCATAACACACACTTGTATTTGAACAAATGCAATACTGTGGATAAATCTCTAGTAACTATAGATGCTCCATGGTTTTCTGTTCTGATACTGATGTTAATACTTTTTATTTATTTTTTTAGTATCTGCTAATAGCCCAATATCTGGGCAGGGACTGAAAATATAATTAATGTCCTTTAAAACACAAACAGCACAGGTAAAAAAATCATCCAAATGATCCGAATGTGTTTTGTAATTATTGAACAAAAATACAAGGTTAATATTAAGGGACATTTTTGTCCAACATTGTGCAGTAAATTGTCTTATTACTCCAGTTTATTAGACTGTCGGCTGAACGGACATCTTAGAAGCCAATATCCGATGCACCAAATTTAATATCGGCGCCAATATCGGTGCATTCCTAATAATAACATCTCTATGGAGACGAGCTGGTGGCATATCTATACTCAAAAAAGTAGATTTTACAAACAGTGATGCAAGATGCACATAGACTTGTGTATAATTTCTAACCCTGGCATGAGCAGCTAGTCAGATATGAACACTTCCTCAAAATATGGCCTCTGATTTCCTCCATGTCTAATCCAAACCCTTATGTTGTATCTTCTCTCTGCTCCACACGTCTCCTCTTGTCTGTCACTGCGCCCTCTCCAGAGCTCTACTGTACCATGGCAGAGATGAATGGGGGATCACAGTCAGCTGCCTCCCCGGTCCCCATGTCCCGCACAAACACATCGCTCTCCTCACATCTGGAGGAGCACCGAGTTGCATTATCATAGCTCCAGATGTGTCCTATTCATCACCAGCAATGACACGTTCACTTTTATCAACACTATTAATAATATTTGGATAGTACAGAGCAAAATGGCATGACGAAGACTTCATGTACAGTGGAGGCTGAGATGATTCATGTATGAAGTAAATTATGTACTGAAGCTATAAGTAGGACTGTCACTATAATTACTATATTGAATTATTGTTCAATATATGAAAAGTGGAACAATATATTTTGGGGGTCAGTATTTATCATGGGGACATTTTCTTTGTACTAGCGAGGACCTTTTGGGTATTTTTTGTTTACTATGACTAAAACTAAACTAACTAAAAGTGATTAATCCTGCTATTTATTCATTTGTGTTTTTGTAACTATATTGTACATTTAGAATAGTTTTTGGGGATAACACTGCCATATGATGATGATCGTTTCTAGTCTGTTTTCTTCAATAATATAACATACTTCAACATTTGTAATTGTGACAGGCCTACCTATGAGGAGAAAGCAGAATACAGCGTTATCATTACATTTTGAGACTATATTATGAGAATAATTTGGACACAATGTAATATACTCCTAGGATTGTTTCCTCAATAGTTTGCGCTGTCCATATAACTTATTTTGTTGTTGCCTGATATCCATTTAATGAAGTTACGGTTTCCCAAATGACAAAAATCTAAACCATCGAAAACATTTGCAAGTCAGATCATTACATAAAAATTAGATGTTCATTTAATGTAGCTTTTTTTTTTTTTAATTGTTAAAACAAACAAATGCCAAAAGCAAGACCAGAATATCTTTTCTAGCATCACTGCATTTTAATCTTACATTCAAACGTGATGGTATCTTCTAACAAATATGTCAGCTGAGACAAAGTTGTAATTAATGTAGTCTCAACTTTATACATAAAGCATCGCATCTCATCTTGTAACTTTATCTGATTTTTGTTTTTACATCCCAAAATGATGGTTTGGCTATTGAAGGAAACTATCCTGACATCGATATTGCTGCGTGAGTGTGTGGAAGCTGGTGTGGGCATGCTCACCGGCCCTGCTCAGAGGACAGGACGATGCATTAGATCCCCCATGTACAAGACGTATTGACAAATAGTAGTTTCTGATTACATTGCATTCCCAATAAAAAAAACAGAAAAGGGTACAGTATAGAGCTTTCTGCTAAGCCCACTCCCAGTGCATGCTGGGAAAAGCGATGCATTTGAGAATTTCTTGCTAATAGGAAATGTTTGGTATTAACGTTTTTGTTTATTTATCCTAAAATCTTTCTGAATTATAGACTCCAAGCCATTATTTATAATAAGCTGTGAAGGCGATATGGGAGTCTGGCAAGGTCTAATTCTAATCTACCACTGCATTTCCAACCTAAGTGCAATTTACACTCCCTTCAAAATAATTATGATTTATTAAAACACATTTATTCCTGCTAATTATTCTGGCTCGCACTTATACAGCTAATGCCATCACAGAATCATAATGTTTACTTGAGAAATAGCTTCCACAACAACATCTGCAACTACTTCATGTCATGTGTAGCGGGCATATAATAAATAATAGCAATCCCTAAACGGTGACCCGGCTTGACTGGGACCTGTAGGACCAGTAGTGACCAGGGCCCCAAAAGACTGCATTGTTATTAGAAGACAGAAGGCACGCGTCAGAGAGATCTATACCCGGAGGATCTGTGCTGGCCCCATTGGCATAATTAGGGGCTACCTTAGTGCTGATGGAGATGGAGTGGACAGAGACACACAGCAAGAGCGAGAAGCAAGAAAAAATACCTAACTCAAGGCTGCAACGTAGCCGAACCATAACCGTGAAGCAATACCTGCGCCTCCATGTGTCATTTTTCACCAAACAGGCGAGCTGCCGTGCATGAAGTCTGCACCCGCACACTAACAATTTGACATTTCATGAAACACACATTGGAGCAATAACCCTACAAGGCAATTCTACATGTATTTACTGTTGTGTCTGCATGTTTGGCACACACGGACACGCTGGCACACGCGACACGCATGGCCACGGTGCATCCGAACAGCTGATAATCACCATTTCCTGTGAACTCACGTTGTTTGGGCGCACATAAGCTCCCCAGCCTCCGTGTAGCCCGAGCCAACATTGTAAAGCGATATAAGCCACAGTGTGAGCGCATACAGGCCAGAGCTGGAGGTGTCGCTTACCTTTCAGACGTAGAGCCATTCCTTTAGTCCATTTCCACGCTATAAGAAGCCTGCAAAATGCTGAAGACTGCAATTCCCACGGGCTGTTAGTGCGAGCGGTAACGCGGTGCTACAGAAACGTGCGGACGAGACACCACTTCTGCTTCTTCTTCTTCTTCTCTACGGCTCTTGGAGGCGGCGGTGCTGATGCTGAGCTGGAGTCGCGTTCAAATGCCGATAGAGAGCGACGAGGCGGAGAGGAGGGGGCTCGTTTGCGTACAGGGGAGGGTTGTCGGGCTGGGACGTGCTGGTTGAGCGACACCGGAGCCCGGAGCGGTGCGTTTAGCCGCAGTTGAACCCGTGGAAGGCTCGACTGCATGGGGCGATGCTGTTGCTTTGCCGCTGGTACAGGCTATAACAGCATCTCCCCGGATCATACCAACGCGCCGTGGAGAAGGGGGTGTGGCAGAAGGCGCAAAAAAAACCACACAAAAAAAAGAGAGAGAGAGAGAGAGAGTATGACTGTACACCGGCCACAGACCAAACCCGCGCGCGAGGAGGTCGTGTGGATCACCGGTTACGCTCGCGCAGGTGATGCTCCTGCGCGCGGGGGCTCGGGAGTCGTTAAACACGGGCAAGTTTGGGCTTTTCTTTCACCGCAGTGCCACCTCCAAAAACACTATTTGTTTATTTGCTTAAAGGGACAAATCGACCACGACTCTATCTACAAGGAACATGTACTGACACATAGGCAATATCAATATCAAACTTTACCACTAATGCATTCAGACAGCTTCATTTAGTACAGCAGATGTTAAATCGTGCAAATAAGTAAACGTAACCGTGTTTTATCACTTTTCACAAGCTAAAATGTAATTAACCTGGTACAATTAATGGACTTGAGTCTTGTCTTTGAACTGTACAAAACACATGCAACTGAATAGACTGAAATAGTACCTTACCCTAAAGGTGCACTGCGTAACATTTGTAACATTTCTAATGGAGTGTCCTCCACCTGCTTCTCTATGGAAATGTTATTGCTTTGTCTAGAATGTTCCACAGTGTAGATTAAACCTATCATGAGGGAGACAAGCAGGTTACAGCACTACGCTACATTACAGTTCAGATCTGTGGCCTCTGCTCACAGAAGAAATTATTGTATTTTTGAGCAACAGAAACACTAGGGGTGTGTATTGGCAGAGAAGTCACGATTCAATTCGAATCACGATTCATATGCCACGATGCGATACTATCACGATGCATCACGATACTTGAATTATTGCGATGCATTGCAATATATTCGACATACTTCAGTGAAAATGTACCAAAAAAAGAGGATAACTTAAATATCAGTGGCTGTGTATCTGGGTAGTGTCTTCAATTGATACAGAACTCTGAGCAACTCAATTCATAACTGAATTGATTGAATAACAAAAACAAATAAACCAAACCAATAACAAAAAAAGTGCAGAGGATTTTTTTCTAAAACAAAAAATTATGTTCAAACATTTGCCATTTTGGAGGTAGCGAACATCATAACAAACAATACCCTTTCACAAAGAAAAAAGTGCAGAGGATTTATTAAAAAATAAACTAATAATGTATGTATTTATTTATTATTAATTTATTAATGAATTATTAATTAATAAAAATCGATTTTTGGCATCAAGAATCGATGCAGTATACAGTATTGTGAAAGTTGGTATCGCGATGCATTGTCATGACGATTATTTTGCACACCCCTAGTACTAACCTTACCTTAAAGGTGCACTGTGTAACATTTGTAACATTTCTAATGGAGTGTCCTCCACCTGCTTCTCTATGGAAATGTTATTGCTTTGTCTAGAATGTTCCACAGTGTAGATTAAACCTATCATGAGGGAGACAGGCAGGTTACAGCACTACGCTACATTACAGTTCAGAACTGTGGCCTCTGCTCACAGAAGAAATGATTGTATTTTTGAGCAACAGAAACACTAGTTATGAATAAACACTAAATGGAAATGTTTATGTGATACCATGGAACATTCCAGGCAAAGCAATAACATCTCCATGGAGACAAGGTGGTAGCTGACCCTCTCCTAGAAAAGTCGCACCAAAAGTAGAATATGTAACTTTCTGGAGGTGGCATGTCACCTGCATGATTTTGCAGAAATGGAAAGTTAAAAATATATATATATTGGAACATTCTCCATGGTGATCGATGTTTTATGCCATACTGAGGAACATGTCCAATATGTCCAGGACACGTGCTGTTCTATGTTTTTCAATAAGCAACCAAAATGAATAGAAAAAAGTAACATTCCTTAAAGTATCAAAATAAATAAAATAAATGCTACTGTTAAAAAAATGACCACTCCATCTAAACTGCTGTTAATCATATTTTGAAGTGTGATATATTCCTGAAGTAAATAGACAATCAATTATAATATTGAAGCCAAGCCATAAAACAGAATTACAAAAAGAGTTCTTAACCTATGATATTGTTAAAAAACACAAGTTGCAATACATAACAGAATGCAGCACTTATAGTTTGTGTCTATAATGAGTCATAGAAGTTCATAACTCAGCACTCTGCAGCTTAGAAGATCACAGAACAGAAAAATAACCAGCGTTTGCAAAGAACAAAAAAAAATCCACAATAAATACTGACCCCCCAAAAGTCTTGTGCCATCTGTTATGTATTGAAAGATAAGTTGATATAGTATTTGTCAGAGGTGTGGACTCGAGTTATGTGACTTCGACTCAAGTCAGACTCGAGTCACGAATTTGATAACTTTAGACTCGACTCGACAAAATGTACAAACACTTGCAACTCGACTTGGACTTCAATATCAATAACTCGTGACTTCACTTGGACTTAGGCCTTTTGACTTGTGATGACTTGCTCCGTCCAATGAAAAAAAAAAAAACTCTAAAAGTATGTTGATAAGGACCGCACCCGTTGTACTTGTGAATCTGCGAAAATGTATGCAAAGAGCATGTGCGCGCGGCTTGCACAACATCCAATCACAGTAGATCTACATTGCTTTGATTCGACCGCATCCAAGGTAAATTGCACAACAAATGATGCGGAAACAAGATTTGTAGAAATTTTATTTCTTTGTAAAGGGGACTCGAAATGACTCGAAACTAAAATGCTAGGACTTTGGACTCGACTTGAGACTTGTGAGCTTTGACTTCGGACTTGACTCGGCACTTGGATACTCTTGACTCGGGACTTCACTCGGACTTGAGTGCAAAAGACTTGGACTTACTTGGGACTTGCCCAGCAATGACTTTGTCCCACCTCTGGTATTTGTCATGACAGGCCTATATTAGTGGTTCAGTAATTCTCAAAATTGTTTTCTAATATGCATGCCAGTTCCCCTATTTCACTCTTTGTAGTAGTTTGTAGTCTTTATGCCGAGGATGCACATGAAAATGAGCTGGGCTGCACTCTAACACCCATATGAACATTTCCGTTTTCAGTTGTTTATCTATTACAAACTGTAAAGCTTCAACTCGGGAAGTCACAAGTCTGAATGAATGATGAGTAGGTGTGACTTCTAATTATACAGTAATGTGGAGAACCAGTGGTAAATGCTCTTTATCGTGGTATTTTGAATTCTATGCTAATGCGCGCTCCTCCGGGTCTTGTTTATTTAAATACACCTGTGCATCTTTTCATGGACGTGTTTTCTTTACTAAATGAGTTGCTTAATTACGCTGACCCCTGCCCCCCCTCTCTCTCTCTGATTCTCAGTCTCTCCTTCTTTCTTTCTGTCTGTCTTTGTTTCTCTTTTTTTCTCTCTTTCCTCCCTGTACTCTTTATCTCCCTATCCTTCATCCCTCCCTCCCTCTCTCTATCTCTTCCTCTTTCTCTCATCCCTCTTTCTCTCATCCCTCTCTCTGCTGCTGTGTTGTGGCCATTCTCAATCTGTCCACAGCTTCTCCAAAACAATATAGTGAATGACAGGGGTCCTAATGATGTACTTTATTATTTCCCCAAAGCCATGGACACGTGGGGCTGCAAACAACCATTCTGACAGCCGCTCCAGTCCGTCTCTCCTTTCAGCCCGTCTCTCAATATCCCCAACACAACACAGCAGTATACATCTTTTATCAACAATAGGATTTGGCACTTTCCATCACTTTCATCACTGGAGCTGTGTAAATGGAGGCTCCAGTCCAGCGGGTTTGGGGCCAAAAGATGAAACTGATCCTAGGGTGGAGAAAAAGACAGAGGAAAATCGTCTTTACGTCTGAGCCCAAATGTGTTTTTCTGATCTTGAGGTGACCATTGTGTGCGCTGTCCCCGTGGCGAGAGGGCATGACGAGTCGGCTCTGTGGAAGATCAGCTCCAACAGGCAAAACTATGAAACTTAAGATGCCATTGTAGAGAGTCTGAGGTCGCAGAGCAGTCAGAAAAGGTCAAGTACTTCAAAATAATATTAAGTAAGTACAATTGTACAAATTACTGGTTCTTCAGGTAAGAGTAAGAAAATATTTAGTATAGGTTTTAAAAAATAAAGGTATTTTCACATGGAGGTATCAAAAGAAAGACACAAGATACACAATGCTAAATAACGATATACTTTAAAGGGATATGCCACCCTAGGGATATGTCAAACTTGGGCATCTCCCCACAGTCCAGAGACTAAAATAAGTGATGGAAAGCGTTTTTCTGGTGATGCAGCCATTGTCCAGGTCTGTCAGGACTGACCGCCGCGGTATCTGCAGCTGCTCCGCGTTAGACTGGAGTCTAACGTCGCCAGAAAAAGATTTCGGCCAAAAGGAATTAATTTGCTCGATGCGTTTCCCAATTACTTTCTGTGTAGTGCGCATTCATATCGAGTGCAAATAAATGTGCAAATCAACACGGAGAGCTTGACTTGGTCATTTTGGGTGGGAACTATTTTTCAGTGCGGAAAAACACAGCCGAAGCACAAACCACGCTGACAGGGGAATCCCTGTTACGCACCAGGAAGGCAGTTGCCCTGTTACGCAGCGTGGTGTGTGCTTCGGCTGTCTTTTGCCGAAATCTTTCTCTGGCGACGTTAGACTCCAGTCTAACGCGGAGTAGCTGCAGATACCGCGGCGGTCAGTGCTGACAGACCTGGACAATGGCTGCGTCACCAGAAAAACGCTTTCCACCACTTATTTTAGTCTCTGGACTGTGGGGAGATGCCCAAGTTTGACCTGGGGGTGGCATATCCCTTTAAAACGCTCATATACCCTACATATTTAGTCTGAATTCTTCTCTCAAACAGAAAAAACTTTATGATGCCATTTGGTAATACAGGAAGTGCTCCACTGTGTTTTTAAACTCCATACATGATTTCAGCCCTAGAATTGTCAGTCCCTGCTGAGGTAAAAAAGGTAAAAAGGAGCTGTTAACTTGAAAACTACAGCTTCATGACATCACAAGGTGGAACAGAGCATTTTGAGCTTTGCAGATTTAAGATTTGGTAGCTAGACTAACAATAAAGGGTTACTCAAACATGTGTTAATGAAACAAAACAATTTTATACAACATTATAACACAACTTAAAGCTCACAAGAGTCAATTTTGCACAATATAAGACCTTTAATAAACAAACAAACAAACAAACAAAAACAAGCGCAAAAATCAAATACTACTAAATAGTGCAAAAAATAGTGCTCAAAACTAAAGATATGCAAAAAATTTAAAACTAAAACAATCTTCAAGCAGCAGGGAATCCACAAATCTGGACAAGACACTGGCAACGACCAACAAACAGAAGCCAATGGGAAACATGGGCCTTAAAGGAAAAGTAACGTTTTTTACAATTTGAGCCTTATTTTGGTAATGAAACAAGTTGTTTTACTCACCCATAGCACTTTGGTGTCATATGGAGCACTTCCAGAGATGTTTTGGATTAGCGTTAGCCTAGCGCGACTTCTAGCCATAGCTCGGGGCATATAATATATTCCCCGAGCATGTAATATGCCCCGTGCGGTCTCCAAATAACACAAACTTTAGCACTTTCCAAATCATAGAAGCTCGATGTCTTAGTCTACAATTTTGTTTGAGTCAAAAGTGGCCTGTAATCCGAGATTTACCCATAGTTTACAGCTTTGTGTTTCATGTTTGGGTCCCGGGAGCTGAGGGCACACTCCGCACATGCGCACTGACGTCCTCATCTACTCGAAACTATGGCTAAATCTCGGATTACAGGCCACTTTTGACCAAACGAAATTGTAGACTAAGACATCGAGCTTCTATGATTTGAAAACTGCTAAAGTTTGTGTTATTTGGAGACCGCAAACATTTGCCCCGAGAACTCACATTATGGAGATGGCAAATCTAAAACATCTCTGGAAGTGCTCCATATGACACCAAAGTGCTATGGGTGAGTAAAACAACTTGTTTTATTACCGAAATAAGGCTCAGATTGTAAAAAAACGTTACTTTTACTTTAAATAGACCAGGAAGCTAGAAACAGGTGAAAAAGACTAGGGAGGTAAACTGAAAACACAAGCACATAAGAGACTTTTCAAAATAAAACACCAAGAACATATACAGTAAAAAATTATAATGGGAATAAGAAAACCTGTATTGCATAAGCAGAACTTGAGATCAAAATATGTCTAGATGCAATTAGATAGTGTTTTATTACCCATTAATATGTGTGAAGAGTCCCTCAGTCGTCCAGGTATAATCCACGATAAAAGAAGAAATTCAATTTGTCAACTGGACAAAGTTTGTTTGGTCGAAAACGTTTCGCCGCTCATCCGAGAGGCTTCGTCAGCTCTAATTAGAGTGCTGGTAAGAAACTTGCTTATATCTTGCTGCAGGGAGGAGCTAACTAGCTAACTACTTTCCGAAACTATCTCATTGGTTTCAGTCTTTTGTTTCTCTGGCGTCTAGATTAGCATACCTATTCATCCCTACAACGACTGTTTTTCATATCCTAAATGGGCTGTTAACAAAACCAAGAGAGACAAGGGCAAGAAACAAGATAATAGAGAATCCGAACCCAGGAGGAAAGGGGTAGCGATTCCTTACCTGGCCGGCGTGTCGGAAAAACTACAGAGGATTTTCAGACAATATGAAATCCCAGTTTATTTCAAACCCACAAACACTTTAAGACAAAAACTCGTCCACCCAAAGGACAAAACACCGAGCCACAAACAAAGCAATGTGGTCTACTCCATTCAGTGTAGTGAAGACTGCAGTGAGCGCTATATTGGGGAAACCAAACAGCCACTTCACAAGAGGATGTACCAACACAGACGGGCGTGCCAGAGTGGACCTTCATCTGCCGTACATCTTCACCTAGAAGCCACGGGCCATTCTTTTGAGGACAGTGAGGTTCAGATCTTAGCCAGGGAAAAGAATTGGTTTGAGAGAGGAGTTAAAGAGGCTATTTTTGTCAAAAAAGAGAATCCTTCTCTAAACAGAAATGGTGGAGTCAGACATAATTTGTCTCCCATCTATAATTCCATTCTTAAGCGTAGATCATGCAAACCCAGGTCAACAATAGGGCATCTCCCCAGGTCAGGGCCAGAGGTGTGAACAGTCGTTATAGGGATGAATAGGTATGCTAATCTAGACGCCAGAGAAACAAAAGACTGAAACCAATGAGATAGTTTCGGAAAGTAGTTAGCTAGTTAGCTCCTCCCTGCAGCAAGATATAAGCAAGTGTCTTACCAGCATTCTTATTAGAGCTGACAAAGCCTCTCGGATGAGCGGCGAAACGTTTTCGACCAAACAAACTTTGTCCAGTTGACAAATTGAATTTCTTCTTTTATCATTACCCATTAATCATACTAGTTGTTGTTAGCTTTACCATGGCAGCAAAACACCGCTCTGGTCTCATTGGGGTGAATAATTAGGATGTTTGGAATAACTTTGGACTACTACAAACTTTGAAAATAAGGTACAATGCCTTTACATTAATTGAGCAGACAATACATGAGTTGATTTCTCCAGAAAATGGAAAAATAAAAGAATGACAAATGATGTCTGAGGGAGCAACGCAAGAAATATTCAGGATTTTATATTGTCATCATAAAGCTTTTACCCAACTAAGAGTATTTACACTGTAAAATACTAAAAAATCAAGTATAGGGGTAAAAGTATGCTCTCTGAAACATACCCATAGAAGTAAATGCTACGATGCACTGCAGTCTGTTGCAGATAGGTGCCTCCCACTCAGGACTCAGAAGACCACATACAGTTTCCTCCTCACATCAATCTGCTGCTAAACGACGATTAAGACACAGTGTAGTCCGCCCTGTGCCCTGTGCCGAGGCAGAGTTTGATTTGTGATTATTTTATTGTTCTATTTATTATGTTATGCTATGATGGATATGCTTATTTTCTGGTTGGATGTGGTGTGTCTTTATTTGTGCTGGCGCTCTGTCTGCAAATGAAGTTTCTGACGGATAAACAAAGTGATTTCAATTTTCGATTTGACTGAAAATGCTGCTGTTACAGACTGCAGACTTTAGAACCAAAAGCAGAACCCAACACAGCCAAAAGATTACAGATTTATTTTAGAGATGAACATGGAGATGTGGGTCCGTAACAGTAGTAAAATACTGTACTTAAAGGTGCATTATGTACATTTTTGGTTGGGGGCTGTCACCTGCTTGTTTCTATTGCTCTGCCTGGAATGCTGACATTTAAACGGTATAAAACGATATAAAACCACCTGTAATTGAATAAATGTAAGGTAGAGACCTTACATTTATTCAATTACAGGTGGTTTTATATCTAAAAAACACCTAGAAAAACAGACAGGCATTCTGACTGACTCTCCACAGATCTACCCTGTAACTTGGGCTGGTTTGGTCTCCATGAAAATAAAATAGAAATGTTTAATACAATACAGACAAAGCAATTGCATCTCTCATCTCATGGAGAAAAGCATTTGGCAGACAGTTGGAAAAGTTACACAATGTACTTTAAGTATACACTTAAAGGGACAGTGTGTAAGATTTTTACCCGTTAATTACTGAAATTGAAGATACCCATTCAAAAATACATTGTTTTCCAAGCCTTTTCACTTCCATCATGAAATCAAAGTATTCTTTTGGACTTAGATATAGTCACATAAAAGGGGGATCTTCCCCATGCAGAGGCAGCCATTTTGAATACGAGAGCCGCAGAAGGACATTTGGGCTCCGCCTTCGCCTTCGGCAAGGCTCGTGGTTTTGGGTAAACAACACAAGCATGCTGCCGGATCAGACGTCGTAATGGATCTAACACGTGTTTTGGACTAAATTGTTTTACTGGATTTTATTTGCTGGATCCTTACGGACAAATTGAGAGCAAGTTTATGGTGAAATACAGAGTTTGACCTGTGCAAAGCATTCTAAGGTAAGCTAACCTCGTTTTGTGCTTTTCCGTATAAAAGCCCCATGTGCTCGGGGAGTGATTGTTGTGCAGGGAAATGAATTGCATAGTCAAAAAGAGGAGACTGTAAGGTTTCATTTGATGTGTAGAGTGTCATGGTACATGATCGGGAATGTGTGTTTTCATAAGAAAAGAAAAAAAAAAAAAACGGGACCACGCGGCTCGCGACCCTCGAGGTCTGCCGTAGCTAAAACAGAAAGTGCAATAGCACCATCCACCTATGTGCCACGAATCCTACACACTGGGGCTTTAAGGTATCAGTATTTTACTTAAGTCCATTTTTAAGTGGATAATTTTTTACTTTTTCTTCACTACATTTGAGAGAAGGTATCTGTACGTTCTACTCCACTCAACAGGACTGAAAAGTAAAAAGCTTTAATTTTTTTTTTTTTTTAAGTAACAAAATTGGGAATTTCTTCCACCACTGGGTAGGGGGCAGCTGTCTGGAGGAGCAGGAGACCCGGTGAAATAGCCTGGAAGCGCTGAAAGCAAAGTTACTCAATTGCAAAAAGTCCAGGAAAAAAATGCCAAAACTTTAAAAATTACAATTTTCAGAAGGTGCCTCAAGCTAGATATCATATGAGTGAAAATTGGGAGTAGAAGAAGAATGAGGATTATACAGGCAAAGCTTGATTGTAGGTAGTAGATGGACCTCAGTATGGGCCTGGGTTTATGTACTTGAGCAAATAAGTTATTGCTACTTATAGGTTGGATCTGACAAAACTGCCATGGTATTTTCATATTCTCTTTAATCTGGAGGGAGCCAGATTTTCCTATTGGTTACATTGTACTTCACCATGAAATATCCAAAAGGTAAATTCACAAATGTTGAACTTAAAAATTATATTATTGACTAGACCCAAGAACTCACTGTACTGTAAATCTACATGTGAACCCAGCAATAGTGTCAGTGTTTGAGGTCCAGCCACCTATTGATACTTTGCAGTGACATCAATCTGGGGGTGTTCTACACACGTCTGTACTGTGGAATGTTCAGCGGTTACCATAGAGACACAATGCATGCATTATCAAACACTGTCAAATAGTGTTCAGAAACTAAGAAACTGAGAACATTTGCCATGTTCAACAAAAAGGTGAGTGTGACTAACTTAATTTGTTAGTTTACCTGTTTACAAAAAGGTGAAACTTACTCTGTTACTAGCCAGAAGAAGAGCACCTGGTTAACAAAAAAAGGAAAGTGTAATATTTAACAAAACTCACAACATGTACTTAAAGGTACAGTGTGTAGGATTCGTGGCACATAGGTGGATGGTGCTATTGCACTTCCTGTTTTAGCTACGGCAGACCTCGAGGGTCACCCGGGCGCGCCGTAACGCGGACAGCTCGCGTACCCGCGCACGAACGCGTGAAGCGAACCCGGCGCTGTGCGAGCCCTCGCCGACAACTACGGTATAAATAAAACGCGGTCCCGTTCACTGTTTTTTTTTTTTTCTCATGAAAACACACATTCCCGATCGTGTACCATGACAATCTACACATCAAATGAAACCTTACAGACTCCTCTTTTTGACTATGCAATTCATTTCCCTGCACAACAATCACTCCCCGAGCACATGGGGCTTTTATACGGAAAAGCACAAAACGAGGTTTGTTACTTAGCTTACCTTTGAAGGCTCTGGACAGGTCAAACTTCAGTATTTCACCATAAACTTGGTCTCAATTTGTCCGTAAGGATCCAGCGAATAAAATCCAGTAAAACAATTTAGTCCAAAACACGTGTTAGATCCATTACGACGTCTGATCCGGCAACATGCTTGTCGTTGTTTACCCAAAACCACGAGCCTTGCTGAAGGCGAAGGCGGAGCCCAAATGTCCTTCTGCGGCTCTCGTATTCAAAATGGCTGCCTCTGCATGGGGAAGATCCCCCTTTTATGCAGGTATATCTAAGTCCAACAGAATACTTTGATTTCATGATGGAAGTGAAAAGGCTTGGAAAACACTGTATTTTTGAATGGGTATCTTCAATTTCAGTAACTAACGGGTAAAAATCTTACACACTGTCCCTTTAAGTTAATTAAAAAAAAAAGATTAGTGAGTGATACATCTCATTATAACCTATGTATCCTACTGTATAAGAAGTGCAATACCAGTCCATACAAGCACATTTTACATAGAAGAACTAATCAGTTGGTTTATCTCATCCTATACTGTAGAAGTCATGTTGACCCTTCCCTCACCTCACACCATCCCTTTACAACAGGCCTGATTGCACTCCATTTTGACCCCCCCCCCCCTCTCTGTCTTTCTCTCTCTCTCCTTCCCTTTCTCCATCTCTCTTTCTCACTCCCTCTCTCTCGCTGGCTCTCCATCTCTGTGACTGTTTGCCCCATGTGCGCTCAGAACAGTGACTTATTAAGACTTCCTGTTTGCCTGCGGAGCCCTAATAGCGGCCGTGTGGCACCTCCAGCGGTTGGTTAAAAGGTGTTTTTTTTTAAAGCTCAGTTCATCTTCTTCCTGACACGTCTCCCTGACAACTGGCTCATCGCTACAGTTTGAAACGTCAGTGCGTTTTACTGTCATTTCTTTTATCACTGCATTGTAAAGGCAACACACGAGGAGGAGACTGAAGGGAGCACTTGGCCTTGCTGTAAGAAAGACACATTCAGGCTTTTGAAACTAAGACAAGAAAAGACTCATATAGAACTCAGGTAAGATTATAGAACTTTTTACTAACTCAAGCAAACTTTCTCTCTTCATACTTCTTAGCTAGCTAGAGATCTCAAGAAGGCCTGTATGGCTGTTATTTTAAAGGTACAAACCAGGTACAAAAAATTTAAATAAAAGGACAAGTAACATTTTTTACAATTTGAGCCTTATGTCGGTTGTTTTACTCACCCATAGCACTTTGGTGTCATATGGAGAATTTCCGGAGATGTTTTAGATTAGCGTTAGGCTAACGCCGTTAGCCTAGCGCGACTTCTAGCCATAGCTCGGGGCATTCCCCGAGCATGTAATATGCCCCGTGCGGGCTCCAAATAACACAAACTTTAGCACTTTTCAAATCATAGAAGCTCGATGTCTTAGTCTACGATTTCGTTTGAATCAAAAGTGGCCTGTAATCCGAGATTTAGCCATAGTTTACAGCTTTGCGTTTCATGTTTGGGTCCCGGGAGCTGAGAGCACAGTCCGCACATGCGCACTGGCCTCCTCATCTACTCGAAACTATGGCTAAATCTTGGATTACAGGCCACTTTTGACCAAACGAAATCGTAGACTAAGACATCGAGCTTTTATGAGTTGAAAAGTGCTAAAGTTTGTGTTATTTGGAGACCGCAAACATGTGCCCCGAGAACTCACATTATGGAGATCGCAAATCTAAAACATCTCCGGAAGTGCTCCATATGACACCAAAGTGCTATGGGTGAGTAAAACAACTTGTTTTATTACTGAAATAAGGCTCAAATTGTAAAAAACGTTACTTTTCCTTTAAATAAAAATAAATAAATAAAAAGAACTAAAATCTGGAATGAATCTGGGTTGCCAATGCCTTAACCTGCCGATAGAGGACACATACTATACATATTTTTCTCATTCTCACAATCATGTGAAAGCTCAGAACCTCCAATTCACTCACTGAGCTGCAGAGGCTGCACTAGCATAGATTAATGATTGGCTGCTAGTTCTAGGGTTTAGGTAGTGATGGTTCAGATCGGTTTTTAGGCTTAAATCAACTGGATTTCAGCATTGAAACTGGCAACCCACATTGATTGGAATGGATAATCATCTTGAGACTCAGAACACACAATTATAATATAAATAAAATCGCAAAAGGAGAATTTCAATTTGTCAACTGGATAAAAGTTTTTGGTCGAATACGTTCCGCAGCTCATCCAAGCTGCTTCTTCAGTTCTGGCTAGAGTGCTGGTGGACACTGCTTATAACTAGCTGCAGGGAGGAGCAATGAAATTACTATGAAACTATCACACCTATTTGTTTTCAGTTTCTGTGTGGGATCTTGTTAGCATAGCCATTCAGGGCCATAATGGGTGTTTTCACACCTCTGGATCTGACCTGGCTAGTCCTATTGTTTTCTTTGTTTGTTTTGATTTAGGTTTCAGGATAGAGTTATAGATTAAGTAAACTGAAAACAAATAGGTGTGATAGTTTCATAGTAATTTCAGTGTAGTTAGCTCCTCCCTGCAGCTAGATATAAGCAGCACTCTGACCAGAACTGAAGAAGCAGCTTGGATGAGCTGCGGAACATATTTGACCAAATTAACTTTATCCAGTTGACAAATTGAATTTCTCCTTTTGCCATGGATTCTACCTGGATGACTGAGGGATTCTTCACAACAATAGGAAATTCTGGTGTTCATAGATTTCAGCACAGAGTAAAACAGACCAACTATAAACATAAAAATCATGAATAAATAATTAAAAGCCTGTGAACAGTAAAAACTGCTCAAACACAAAACTGACCAATGTGCCCAAAATGAACAACTTGTGTTTCCTCCTCCTCCAGTGCCAGAGATTTGTTCTCCATTATAAAACTCCCCAAAGCGCTGGAACATGGTGAACCAGGCCAGTTTGGACATATCTAGTCCATTAACCAAAAGTCACAGGCTCCAGAAAGTTTTCACATGAGCATAACTTATTTAGTTTGGCATCTACTGTATGTTAGTTTTCTTGACTCTTGCTTGTCTCATGTAAATAATGTTGAGGACTGTAAAGTTTTTAGATCGTTTGTGGAATACTCCAGACAAAGAAATGACATCTCCATGGAGAAAATGTACACAGTTTCCCCTTAAGAAGTAAGAACTAAAGAAGCAACATTATGTAAATGAGTAGGCTTTGTCCATATAAAGAATGTTTTGTATTGAATCTATGTTGCAGGTTTGATATCCTTTGTCCAGCTGTGACTCATGTAGTTTTTCTGTGTGGTTAAACTAAAGCCTTTTGTCATCTCTGTCTCAATGTTACACAAGCCCTGACTCTGTACTGTGATTTATAAGTCCAGCAGTTCACACTTCCTGACCAATTCTGACATTTATGTTTGTCATAAAAGGACTATTGATACTTTACAGCTGATTGCATCAATATTTCCTGGGGGTGTAGTGCCAGCTGTAGGTACTGCTCTATCTGAAGCTCTGTTACTCAACTTAGACTTTAATTTGAGTTTTATTTTAACACAATCTGATCAGAAAGAGCTGACTTAGTTGGAACTACAATAGGTAAGCTGATGTGTGCTGTTACACAAGTCTCTCCAATGTAAAATTACAACCACAAGTTAGCTAGCATTACCGAGCAGTTTTTCAGTTAGTCACTTCTTTTTATTGTTGAAAATCAAACACTTAAGCAGGATCATATTCTGTTGAGCACAAGCTCTTGAAAATGTGCTGTTTACATACATTTTTTCTTGGATTTTCAGCTGAAAATGTTTGACAGTGTGTGCTAATGTGTACACTGTGTCACCATGTTCTGAACATTGCACCATAGCGATACATGTAGAACACCCCCAACGTGAAGTCACTTAAAAGTATCAATTATGTGTCTTTATTTAATTTGAGATCAGTGTTTTAAAGCTATATGCAATTGGGGGGGGGGGGGTTCAGTTCCTGAAAGAGTTGAAATAGACAAACACACACTGACATCCATTGCCATCCTTCATATTTATGTAACAAAACAACATGAAAAAATATATTTAAAATCTATAGCAGGGGTCTTCAACGTTTTTCAGGCCAGGGACCCCCAAACAGATGGCGAACTGGGCCAGGGACCCACTACTATATATACGGCATAGAATTGTGTTTTATATTAAATTGAGCTTAGTGTCATGTATAAACATTGCTACTCTGTTATGGTACATCCAATACAAGGAAATAATACACAGGTTAATACTGTATTTTACACTATAAAATATAAAATAATATTATTTTAAAGCGAAATCAAAAGATTTCGCGACCCCCCTGCAGTACCTCCGCGACCCCTAGGGGGGTCGCGACCCCCCTGTTGAAGACCTCTGATCTATAGCGTAACCATGTAAACCTAAGAATTCTAAGTCACATTCATGTTACAGATGGTTACAGCTGGTTACATAAAGATACTTTGCAGCTGATGTCATCAATATTCCCTGAGGGTGTGAAGCTAACTGAAAGCACTGCTCTGTCTGAAGCTCTGTTACTCAAGTTAGACTTTGATCTGACTTTTATTTGAACACAATCTGACCTTAAAAAGTGGTTTGGTTGGAACTACAACAGGTGAGTTGATTTGTACTGTTAAAGGGATATGCCACCCCCAGGTCAAACTTGGGCATCTCCCCACAGTCCAGAGACTAAAATAAGTGGTGGAAAGCGTTTTTCTGGTGACCCAGCCATTGTCCAGGTCTGTCAACACTGACCGCCGCGGTATCTGCAGCTACTCCGCGTTAGACTGGAGTCTAACGTCGCCAGAGAAAGATTTCGGCCAAAAGGGAATCCCTGTTACGCACCAGGAAGGGAGTTCCCCTGTTACGCAGCGTGGTGTGTGCTTCGGCTGTGTTTTTCCGCACTGGAAAATAGTTCCCACCCAAAATGACCAAGTCAAGCTCTCCGTGTTGATTTGCACATTTATTTGCACTCGATATGAATGCGCACTACACAGAAAGTAATTGGGAAAAGCATCGAGCAAATTAATTCCTTTTGGACGAAATCTTTCTCTGGCGCCGTTAGACTCCAGTCTAACGCGGAGTAGCTGCAGATACTGCGGCGGTCAGTGCTGACAGACTCGGACAATGGCTGGGTCACCAGAAAAACGCTTTCCACCACTTATTTTAGTCTCTGGACTGTGGGGAGATGCCCAAGTTTGACCTGGGGTGGCATATCCCTTTAAACAAGTCTCTCACACATAACATTAGAGTCATAAGCCAGATAGCATTAGATAGATGGGTAGATAAAATAGACAGATCTGAACCCAACGTGATGTCACTGCAAAGTATCAATAGGCGTAATATATTCTATTATGTCCTCAATAATTCTGAATACATCTCTACCTCTAATATATAAAGTAATTCAGAATGTGTCCTAGAGTGTTTCATGTTACACGAGTTGCTAATCATCCATTTGGGATTTTTGAAAACTGCTTCTATCCTTCAACTTGTTTTGGCTCAAGTTGAATATGAAAACTGTCAACTCTTTAATTTTTTAATACCATCCTATGCATAAAAAAGTTTGTGTGCTCTTCAACCCAGTTAAAACTATTAGACACACATGAATGAAGATTCCCAGTGCAAGTCCGAGTGAATTTCATTATGTCTGATATTGTCTCATAGGAATATAGGAAATCCCATTAGAATCTTGTTAACTAATCAGGCATTATGTCATAAGGCCAAATTGTCAGTAGAAATGAATAGGAAGCCTGTATTCTACATGCTAGCGTACTTCCTGATCCAATTACCCCTGGCCTATTTAGACTACATGAACACACAGCTGTGAGAGGGTCGATTTAGAGCCTTATCCATAAAAGTGAGAGGAGAGACATACTGTAGAGCTACTGTTGAGAGACTTTGCTCTGTTGAATGCTAAAATGGTCTAGTGAGGATTACGCTGATGAGGAGCTGTCCGTGGTGCTGATCTCCTTCTTCTGCTTTTCTCACTTACACACAGATACTATTATCAGCTCTGCTTATCTGTAATGTGTGAAAATCATTATTTTGACTAGATTGTGTCCTGATTTGTATTTTTGTTTTGATTTGTTTTAATTTTAACGGAAGAGAATCCGTCGTTAAACAGAAATGGGGGAGTTAGACATAACTCCCATTTATAATTTGATTCTTAAACCAAGTCAAAACAGACAAAAGAAACATTAGGACAGACGAGCCAGGGCAGAGGGGTGGAGAGGGTCGTTAGACGTTGAATAGGGGGTCGAAACTAGTCGCCAGAGTAATTTGAAAAACAAAGAGACAGATTAGGGGGGATCGTTTTCAGAGCTTTTTTCAGTGTAGGACGCGCCTCCCGGCAGCTAGATATAAATAGTGTCTAACCAGCACTAGAACCAGAGCTGACGAAGCCTCTCGGGTGAGCGGCGAAACGTTTTCAACCAAACAAACTTTGTCCAGTTGACAAATTGAATTTCTCATTTTATCATGGATTCTACCTGGACAACTGAGGGACTCTTCACGCATCTTAATATTCTGAGATTCAAAACCATACTATATTCATACATTTAGCTAACTCCTTAGCTGTCATGTTTCAAACAGGAAGTGAGCATGCATGAAGTGTTTCCTTTGAGCTCGGGTTGCAATTTACTTCTACTGAAAAATCTTCTGTCCTTTCTCTGTAACTACTTCTGTGAGCCTCGTCATTTTGTCAAACCAGTGGTGTGAGCGAGAGGGGGCTACAATGAGTTTCATTTGGAAGCAGCCAAACGCTATGGGTGACATCACACTCCTTTAGTCCACTTCTATTATACAGCCTATGTTCATAACCAGTGAAATTAGTTTGGTAAGATTTTGTTGCAACACTTTTTAGGGTCATTCCAGAATTGGAGGACATTTTGGCTTTAAAATTCTTGAAAAATAAACCTTCACTTTTCTAATTTTCTGCTACATATTCATCAATAATAGGTAATAAACTATCAAATGATTGATTAGCTCAGCTGACGGTCAATGGTAAAATTTTTATTATATGATTTATTTGGTTTATTTATTTATTTAGTCTAATCACAGTAACAGGGTTGCAGGTAACAGGGTTGCAAAATCGCACTAATGTTAGCTTGATCTCAGGAATAGAAGCTAGCTGTTTAGCTGTTATTACTAATCAAGAGGAAAAACTTATTTATGCAAATACGTAAAAAATAATAATAATTGTCTTATTCTGATCATTTGCACAACAGGGTTGCATGAGGCAGAGTGAGACATTCAATCAAGGCTAACGATGTTATAAAAATATGAAAAATATGAAAAAATAGAAGAGAAGATAAACCTTTGCTCTGCACATTCTTTTGGAAAACTGTTTGATGATGTCAAGTCCAGGGGATCATGTGGTTCTGTTTTCTTCTTCTTCTACCAGACTAAAAATGTTCTGGTAACAGGGTTGGTGCAGGTTGTGGGACACATGTTCCATGAATAATAATTATTATTTGAAATATTATGTCTATTAAAACAAATTACAAGTTACCACAGTTACAAGAGATGGAAATGAAACAAATTATAGAAAAAACAAGAAATTTCAATTCAATTTTAACTGTTTTATTTGAGATTCAATTTGGTCATTAGAGGGGTGGGACAAGAGGAAAATGGCATTTTGGGGGGTACCCCAGACTTATTTGGTATTTTAAAAACTATTTTCAAGCATTCTTTTCTCTTAATTTTTTTTTATTTGGTCTCAGGACAAGTAAATTCACTCAGAAACTGTATGTTTTAGTATTTTGTATGTGGATTATTTAATATTTGATGGGTGGGACGTAAAATGTCCTCCAATTCTGGAATGACCCTTTAGATGTTGTGTCTTGATCTCAAAAGCTATTCTTATAGTGTTGTAAAATTATTTTAACTGTAAATAAAAAGCAGACTAAGGGAATGTGATGTCATCAAAAGTGTTATATGGTCGAATTTGGAGCAGGTCCATATTAGCAAAAAAACAAAAAACAAAACAGGATCATGTAGAGTGGCTTAATACAAATATTTTAAGACCAAAGTGATGAGGCTCACTACAGCATTTACAGTGAGAGGGGTGACTTTTAATGTTAAGTCAATAGGAACGATGGAGCTGGGAGCGCCCCCATGAACACTTCCTATTTGGAACCTGACAGGTTAGCTATGTCCATTTATACATACAGTCTATGGGAGCTACTGCTTACTCATAAGCTACAGGTTGGAGACATGTCCAAGGCATTATGATTTTTTTACTTACTAGATTTCACAATTTTTTGTAAAAAAACCAAACAAAAAAAAAACCAAACAAACAGTTCTGTGTTTATTTTTTAACCCCAGAATGTTTATTTTACTTTCCCTTCATTTTCCACATGTGACACATCTGTAAAACCCTCTCACATCACACTTTCTTTCCTTGGCTCTGCAGAGAGAGACAGGAGATAGACCCATAATGCCTGCGCGCCCTAATACTCCCCAAGCCCGAGCTGTAATATTGGATTTTGGGCATTGTGCACTACTTCACTTCACAGCTGGAGGCCCTTTTCCCCAGCCTTATTTGGTCTGTTACATGGACAAAGCAAAGCCCACACAGTTTTTCTGCTCCTCATACCCCTGTTAGGCTGTGATCGATCGGCCTCTGATCAATTCTCCCACTGAAGAACACAGGGTTGTAAGGTGTAACTAGAAACCAACAATTATCCAGATAAACTCTCCAAATGTGCTTTTCTCTCCTTATTTCCTCTTTATTGCCCTGTAAAGGGATTTTTTATGTAATTTGCACAATGAGATAAGTCAAAAGATATTGGAAAATGTACATCCTGGGAAGTGTACAGTTACAGTATAGACCAGTGTACTTCCTATAGTGTAAAAGTATTTTTCACAAGAATTTGGCTTTCAAATACATGTGTTAGGGATTAGATTAAACTTTAGGAATTAAAAGAATCACCACCACCTGTCTGTATATATGGAGATGTTATTGCTTTGGGTTAGAATGTTCTACTACAGAATGGCAATAAACATGTATCTCCATGGAGACAGCACTGGGTCAGATCTGTGAAGAGGCGACCCCAGTAACAGTAAGATGTTTAATGCTATACTGTGTAAGAAGAAGAAGAAGTGAACTTTATTGATCTCACACTGGAGAAATTCTTCTCTGCATTTTAACCCATCATATATATATATATTATATATTATATATTAGGAGCAGTGGGCAGCACACACATTAGGGCGCCCGGGGACCATCTCCATGATCTTCTTGCTTCGGCTTGGTCAGGACCTAAGCTGGAGGTACCTATGGTGCATGTTTTGGGTTGGTGGGGGAAACCGGAGTGCCCGGAGGAAACCCACCCAGACACGGGGAGAACATGCAAACTCCACACAGAAAGGCTCGGGCGACCCGGGCATCGAACCCGGAACCTTCTTGCTGTGAAGCAAGAGTGCTAGCCACTCAGCTACCGTGCCGCCATCTAGGTAAAGTAATAGCATCTTCAAGGAGACAAGCAGGTGACAGAAGATAAAATTTATGCAGTCCACCTTTAAGAAAAGCAATAGGAAAAAAAAAAGCACAAAATTCAAATTGAAAGTGCACAAAACCAGAAATAACACAAGTGTATGAGATCTCAACTAAAACTAAAACACATGTAATATGATTAAAACATCACCACTACGTTTTATATCGTAAATTTAATCTGTTGAAGGGCCCATAGTGCACTATTTTCTGATCTATGTTATAATGTTTCCAGGTATGTTTTTGATTAAGTTATAACGTTATAACATGGCTCATAAGACTCAACTTTGTGTATTTTAATACCTTTAATCTCAGCTATACACCATGTTAAGTTTTCTGGTGGATAGTCACTAAACCAACTGATTTTATCCATGTATTCTATGTTTTATTACTTTTGAGGCACCCATCTTGTCTTCGTGTTACAATTGTCAATTTCTTGTTTTCTTCTCAGACAACTCATTAGTGAGATGTATTTACCTTGACATATTTCAGCTGCGAGCTAAGAGCCATCCTCAGCACTGTCACTGGTCCTGGTGCTGACGTGTCATATATCAGGTAAATACATCTCACTAATAAGCTGTCTTACTGAAAGAAATGAAAGTTAACTATTCCATTTGGGTAGTTGGTAAACATACACTATATGGCATTAAACACGGCTATTTTGCATTATACAATTACAGGTGTTAATTGCTACAAAAAGACATAGTGTTACCTGCTTGTCTGCACAGAGATGAGATTTATGCCATACTGTGGTACAAGGTGGCAGATTCTCCACCAGAAAAGCCATTCGTAATAAGTATACAAGCTGTTAGGTAACCTAGCCAGACCTACTGCCAAAATAAGTAAGCAAGTCATTGGAAATAGAAATGAAAATGTGTCAATGTTGTCAATTGTGGTTTACTTAAAGTGTGCAACTTTTCTGCTGGAGGGTTTGTGATGCCCTGGAATGTTCCACAGTACGGCATTACACTTATTTATCTCTACAGAGACAGCAGGTGACATCATAGGGCCAAGTTACATGTTAGATCTGTGGAGAGGCGAGCCCGCTCACAGTAATAATGCAAGTTTTTGAGTCAATAAAAACCTGCGTTATTGAGTAAATGCAAGATGATTATGTTTAATTCCATACTGAGAAATTCTAGACAAAGCAACAACATTTCCATAGAGACAATACGATAGCAGACACTGCACTAGAAAATTTAGACAGTGCATCTTTAACAGACAGCTTATCGCAAACAACTGAGCCTATCCTTACAGCAATATTTTTGTGTGTGTTTTGTTTTCACAGACAACAGAACAAAGCATCAAGCTGCCAGTGAGTCAAATCTACAGCACCCCACAGTGCCATACTTCAGACTTCTCTCACTCTCTCTACCTTCTCCACTCGCTCTCTGCTGCCCCACCCCATTCTCAACAGCGCCCTCTGGTGGTGGACACTCCTGCAGGCCGCCTCATATTGCCTAATGAGGTATCTAGGATCAATGGCATCAACAATACACATTTGGCAGGCCTAGATCCTGAGCTTTGTGCTATACCCGGAGGTGCTTCGCTGTATCTCTCCGGGGGTCTTAAGAGTTAACTGGGGTATTCTTTAACTGGCGGGCTGTGCTCCATCATGGCTCCCTTCTCTCCCCTCTCCTCTGCGCTCAGCTCTACATAAGACAGCAGCCATTTATTGAAATCTCTCTCCCTCTTTTTTTAATGACAACGCGATGACCTTTCCGCTGCTCAGACCATAAATTCTCCCAGATTTTATTTTACATTTCCCTGCAAGCAAATGACATTACCTGCCATCAACCAACCCACACCTATCCAGGTTCTGAAGCTTCTATTATCCCATATTTCATATATATTTAGGTCCTTCAAAACAGATTATGCTGTATTTTCATTTTCACTGAAGCATATCCTAGCCACTTAAAGTTCCTATATTACGCAAAATTGACTGTTGACTATTGTGACCTTTAAGTCATCAAAACATGGAGTTGTGTTTTGTTTCATTCACACATGTTTGAGTACTGTAATTTCCGGACTATAGGCCGCTACTTTTTTCTGAGAGACATGATAAAATAAGTTATGGTGCTAAATGAACATTAGTGTCTTTAATGACCCATATGCATTAAATGCAGGTGAGTGCATAAATGAGAAACATCTCAAACTTTCGTAGCCGGACATTGACTCATACCTGATCAATACAACTAGCCCCGATCCCCGGGAGAGTATGAAATCTACTGAAATTGTACGAGACACTGATATGATCCCAGACACGGATATGATCCCAGACACTGATATGATCCCAGACACTGATATGATCCCAGACAATGACATGATCCCAGACACTGACATGATCCCAGACACTGACATTATCCAGACACTGACATTATCCCAGACACTGACATTATCCAGACAGGACAGCGGCTCTTTCTGCAGGAGACATGCGCAGTAGAGCATGAAGTGACGGGGTGCAAAAGCGAGACAGGTGAAGAGACGATGCGCCGAGGAAGATGCTAGTTTGATTTTATTTTGAACAGTTATTTTGCACTTCATGCACACACCCTCCTCGTGAAAAACACACAAAGAAATTTATATGATGCAGCTTTTAAGCTAAAGCCAATTGCTCTGGCTATCAAAGAAGGAAATAGAGCAGATGCTCCGAACTTGAAAACGTCTTGAAGACGTGGACACCTGCAGCTTATAGACAGGTGCAGTCTATATACACACGTGGGCAAAATTGTTGGTACCATTCGGTTAATGAAAGAAAAACACAATGGTCACAGAAATAACTTGAATCTGACAAAAGTAATAATAAATAAAAATTCTATGAAATTTGTCCAATGAAAGTCAGACATTGCTTTTCAACCATGCTTCAACATAATTCCTTAAAAAAGTAAGCTCGTGAAACAGGCCTGGACAAAAATGATGGTACCCCTATAAAAGACTGAAAATCATGTGACCAAAGGGACATGTTAGCCCAAGGTGTGTCCACTGATTAGCATCGGAGGTGTCTACAATCTTGTTCTCAGTCCGTGGGCCTGTAGGGCTACAGGTCGTCACTGTGCTGTTTGGTGACATAGTGTGTACCACACTCAACATGGACCAGAGGAAGCAAAGGAAGGAGTTGTTTTAGGAGATTAGAAAGAAAATTATACACAAGCATGTTACAGGTAAAGGCTATAAGACCATCTCTAAGCAGCTTGATGTTCCTGTGACTACAGTTGCACATATTATTCAGAAATTTAAGATCCATGGGACTGTAGCCAACCTCCCTAGATGTGACCGCAGGAGGAAAACTGATGACAAATGAAAGAGGTGCAATGGTAACAAACTAAAGAGATTAAAGGTGAACTTTAAACTCAAGGAACATCAGTGTGAGATCGCACCATCCGTCGTTGTTTGAGCCAAAGTGGACTTAATAGGAGACGACCAGGAGGACACCATTATTGAAAACAAATAATTAAAAAAAGCCAGATTAGAATTCGCCAAACTACATGTTGACAAGCCACAAAGCTTCTGGGAGAATGTCTTATGGACAGATGAAACAAAAATGGAACTTTTTGCCAAGGAACATCAGCTCTATGCTCACAGATGGAAAAATGAAGCATATCAAGAAAAGAACACTGTCCCTACTGTGAAACATGGAGGGGGCTCTGTTATGTTCTGGGGCTGCTTTGCTGCATCTGGCACAGGGTGACTTGAATCTGTGCAGGGTACAATGAAATCTCAAGACTATCAAGGGATTCTAGAGAGAAATGTGCTGGCCAGTGTCAGAAAGCTTGGTCTCAGTCGCAGGTCATGGGTCTTGCAACAGGACAATGACCCAAAACACACAGCTAAAAATACCCAAGAATGGCTAAGAGGAAAACATTGGACTATTCTAAAGTGGCCTTCTATGAGCCCTGACCTAAATCCTATTGAACATCTTTGGAAGGAGCTGAAACATGCCTTCTGGAAAAGGCACCCTTCAAATCTGAGACAGCTGGAGCAGTTTGCTCATGAGGAGCGGGTCTGCTGAGAGGTGCACAAGTCTCATTGACAGTTACAGGAATTGTTTGACAAGTTATTTTTATGACCATTGTGAGTTTTTCTTTCATTAACTGAGGGTACCAACAATTTTATCCATGTGTGTATGTACAAAAATTAAGTCCTTTGAAAATTTAGTTGATGCGGCTTATATTCAGGTGCGCTTATGGTAATTAGTCTGTCTACTTCCCCAAAGCTCAAAATGCTCTGTTCCACTTGATGTCATGAACAAGTAATTTTCAAGTTAACAGCTACCTTTTACCTATAGTTCAATACAGATTGGTAAATTCAGGGCTGATATTATTCAAAAGATTCTAGTGAAGGTGTATGGAGTTTGAAAATACATTATAGCACTTCATGTATTACCACATGACAACACAAGGTGGAAGAAAGTGTTTTCAGTTTGAGAGAACTTACCTTAAATATGCAGGGTTTGTGTATTAAGGTTGTGAATGAAACAAAACACAACTTCATGTATGCTTTGGATGAGGAAACAACATTATAATATAAATCAGAAAATAGCATAATATGGGCCCTTTAGTGTGAACTCAGAGACATGTGCATTGGCAACTATTCACCATCAAGTCAACTTTGCTTCTTTCTGCAACAGGATCTCTTAGGAGTTTTAATTTCTGCCTCAAAGCATAAAGATCACAGGCTTGATTCATTGACTAATCAGGGCCTTTCTGCTGAGTTTTCAATGAAACAGATGGTGCATCCTCCACTAGTAAAGTTACACAGTGCACATTTAACTAATCTAGCCTAGCAACCCTGGGCTTTAGGTGGCGATACACTACAGAAACAATTCATGTGTACATATCCATTGGGTTTAGAATGATCATAAATTAGCACGATTGCCATAGTGATCAATAGTTTAAAGGGCCCATATTACGCTATTTTCTGATCTATGTTATAATGTTATTTCCTCATCAAAAACATGATTGATTTTTTGTTTCATTCACATGTTTAACACACAAACCCTGTATATTTGTTTCTTCTGTCAGACTGAAAGCACTCTAGTCCACCTTGCCATGTTATGTGGTAAAACAAGAAGTGCTCCACTGTGTTTTTAAACCACATACACCTTCAGTAGAATCATATGGATCATTTAAACTCTGAAATTGCCAATCTCTTCTGGTCAAAAGTTAAAAGGTAGCTGGTAACATGAAAACTACCAACAGATGACATTACAAAGTGGAACAGAGCATTTTGAGTTTTGGAGATGTAGACAGACTAATAATAAAGGATTACTCAAACATGTGTGAATTAATCAAAACACGCCTCCAGGTATGTTTTTGATGCTAACATAGATCAGAAGTAATGTAAGATAAGCCCTTTAAACAACCTTCTATTGTTAAAGGTCCCATGGCATGAAATTTTCACTTTCTGAGGTTTTTGAACGTTAATGTGAGCTCCCCTACCCTGTTTAGCCCCCCCCCCCCCGGTTAAAAGTTGCGAAATGTCTAAACTGAGCATTTGCAATACTTTTCTGCGTTACAAAAAATCGGAGCTCAAACGGGCGATTTTGAACAAGGCACCTTATTGACGTCAGATCGAAAAAAGAAATGCAAATGCAGTTCCACCCCCGTCTGTCTGTACTCAGCGTCTGTGTAAATCACGCCCAGAGAGTTTGGGCTAGGCAATGCGAAATGCGTTTTTTTATTTGACTGGAGGCACGTCCGAGTGTTTCTAGGCTCGGAAGTCCTTTATCTGAGCCTCTGGACCTTTGAACAGCAGTGGTTTAATTTTATTTTCTGTGGAAATGTGTTTATTTTTCAATGGAACGCTTCAAATCTCTCCCCCGTGCAAAAACAAGGAAATGGATCAGCTGAGAGCTCAGAGCTGAGAGCGGAGAGTTTGGCCACGCCCCCACCCTCTACTATAGGCCAGTTCTTTTCTCCTCATTTGCATTCAAGCAACAACGCCCAGAATAAAGTGTTTGAGAGAGATATTTATGACTCTTTCTCATCTTATATCTGTTTCTCATGCACCGAGTGTTGATTTTGAAGAAGGATTCATTTACAGTATTAGGGAACCATTAAGGAGCCATATAAAAGCATCAAGAAGTACCATGTCATGGGATCTTTAAAATATTTCTTATAACAGGAAACTGAAACCCACGAATAGTCACTAGGAATGTTTTGAATGTTGTGAAATATTTTTTTTTTTTAAAAAGTGACAGTGACGGAAATTTCACCACACTGTTTGATGTTGAAATTTCAAAGTTTGTCCTTTTCTCATCAGTTTCCAACATGGTGGAACAGCTAGCACAAATCAGCATCAGGCAAGTGGGTTTTTTCTATTGATTAATCAGACAGTGGGCTTCCTAATATGGTCCTGGTGTTGAACCAGTTTTCAAAGTGTTGACAGATGAAACGGCTTCGTACCCACACATCCTTGACACGTCCTCCTTTCTCTGGTAATTAGTCATCCTCCTCAAAGGGCACGACATTCATAAATCCAACATAAATCCACATGTATAAACTGAAGGGATTTGAAAGATAGTAATATTTGGAGCAGCACTGCACCAGCATTCAATACAGTGAGTTTGAGATCTGATCAGAGGACACAGAGGGGAGATATAAAGGAGGACATGGCGGAGCTGAAGCACATGATGAGGGAATCATTGATTTATAAATCTTTATCCTGTACTATGTGAGTGTGGAGCGTCAGGAGCAGTCACATCACCTTGGACGACTCAGTTGGGTTTCGTTCATGAGCTGTGTGCACTTTCACATTCAGATCATTCACAGCAACAGAATTATCCATACCCACTGTAATATAGAAAACAGAAATAGTATAAACGAACGATTATGCAATGTATCAAATGTAGACTGGGCTTTGAGAAAAATAGTTTAAAAAAAGTTTTTCAAAGTTTGGTATGGCAAAAGGGGAAATTCAATTTGTCATCTGGACAAAGTTTATTTAGTCGAATACATTTCGCAGCTCATCCAAGCTACTTCTTCAGTTCTGGCTGGGTACTGGTGGACACCGCTTATAACTAGCTGCATGGAGGAGCTGACTACAATGAAATTACAATGAAACTATTGTGAGGAAAATAATCTTTGTTTGTCTAACTCATCAAAGGTCACTGATATGCCTGATGTCGTTTACGACCATGAGTGATTAAATTGCTTTTTTATGCTGATTCAGTTAGAGACGTGGTGTTGTTAAACTGGACTTTGTCTGTGTTTTGATCATGTTATGTACCACTGTGACATGTTGCCGTCTAAAGTCCAGATGACGATGCATCCTGATAGTGAGTTATTGATCCACTAGTCTGGAGGATAAATACTCCACAGTTCTGTACCTCAGACAGGGATGCTCGAATGCTGTACTGATCTACCTGTGTATCCTGCTGATCAACATTAAAGTGCCTATACCAACCATCTCCGCTTCCTGCATTCTTCTACGAGGTCGAAAGAGTTTCTCCCCACACTATACACATCTATTTGTTTTCAGTTTCAGTTAGTTAAGCCTATTCAATATGCAGTGGGAGTGTGGGGACTTGTTAGCAGAACCATTCAGGGCCATAAGGGGTGTTTTCACACCTCTGGACCTGACCTGGCTAACCCTATTGTTTTCCATTGATCCATCCATTTTCTTCCACTTATCTGGGGCCGGGTCGCGGGGGCAACAGTCTAAGCAAGGACGCCCAGACCTCCTTCACCCCGGACACTTCCTCCAGCTCCTCCGGGGGGACTCCCAGGCCAGCCGGGAGACTTAGTCCCTCCAGTGTGTCCTGGGTCTTCCCCGGGGCCTCCTTCCGGTGGGACGTGCCCGGAACACCTTCCAAGAGAGGCGTCCAGGAGGCATCTGGAACAGATGCCTGAGCCACCTCAACTGGCTGTTTTGTTTGTTTTGATTTAGGTTTGAGGATAGAGTTATAGATGGGAGACAAATTATGTCTGAGGCCTCCATTTCTGTTCAAGGAAGGGTTCTCTTTCTTGACAAAAATAGCCTCTTTAACTCCCCTCTCAAACCAGTTCTTTTCTCTGGCTAAGATTTGTACCTCACTGTCCTCAAAGGAGTGGCCCGTGGCTTCTAGGTGGAGATGTACGGCAGACTGAGGTCCACTCTGGCTCTCCCGTCTGTGTTGGTACCAGGGATTAAAGAATTCCGCCTTTTAGCGGATCTCCGCTTTTTTTTCAGCCGCGTGTTTTTTTTTGTTTTTTGTTTTTTTCTGTGCAAATGCGTTAAGAAAGATTTTGGGTGTATATATACATATAGTTGTGTTTAGTGTCACCAACCGTCCCTTGAAAAATGGAATCGTCCCGTATTCAGAAACAAAAGTACGCGTCTCGTATTAAAAATGTACCGTGCGAGCCCATGTGAGCCGCGGGCGGACACCGCATGTAACGGCGCCCACGCGCAGGTCCTTCGCAACAGCGTATATCACAAGGGCGTACCAACGCAGCTGAAAGCCACCCCCCCCACCCCCGGTCGTAAATTTTTTTTTTGGCCGGGACATGACGGGACACTTTCATCCCTGTGGTACATCCTCTTGTGAAGTGGCTGTTTTGTTTCTCCAATATAGCGCTCACTGCAGTCTTCACTACACTGAATGGAGTAGACCACATTGCTTTGTTTGTGGCTCGGTGTTTTGTCCTTTGGGAGGACCAGTTTTTGTCTTTAAGTGTTTGTGTGTTTGAAATAGACTGGGATTTCATACTGTCTGAAAATCCTCGGTAGTTTTTCAGAAACGCCGCCCAGGTAAGGAATAGTTACACCCTGGTTTCAGATTCTCTGTTGTCTTGTTTCTTGGCTCTCTTAGTTTTGTTGAAAGCCCATTTAGGATGTCCACAAACAGAGAGGGCTTTCTCCACATGTTGTTCTTCTTTCTCCTTTCCCTCTGCGCTTGTAGGAACCACTTGGGCCCTGTGTTGTAATGTCCGAATAACTCCCAGTTTGTGCTGCAGTGGGTGGTGTGAATCAAAAAGCAGGTATTGGTCTGTGTGTGTGGGCTTCCTGAAGACTTCTACTTGGAGTCGCCGGTCTCCTCCTATCGTTACTGCACAATCTAAGAACGCCAATGTGTTGTCCTTGGCATCTTCATGAGTGAATTTGAACTTCAGATCTACAGAATTGATATCTGCAGTAAAAGGTTCCAAATCTTGAATTTTGATTTTTGAGAAATTATCATCCACATAGCGAAACCAATGTGTGGGTGGAGTGCCTGGATATGGCCAAGGCACTCTGTTCAAATTGTTCCATGTATAAGTTAGCCATGATAGGGGAGACCGGTGAGCCCATTGCACACCTGTGGATTTGCCTGTAGAAGTTTCCTCTGAACTGGAAATAGGTGGTATTCAAACAAATTTCCAGCAGTTGGCAGATTTGGTCGGGTGAAAGTTTGGTTCTCTCTTCTATCTTGGGATCCTGCAGTAGTCTCTTTCTTGCTGCCTCCACCACTACCAATGTAGGGATACAAGTGAAAAGAGAGGTCACATCAAAGGAAACCATTGTCTCATCCCAGTCAAACTGGAGTTTGACCGGTTTGTTAGTTTGGTATCTTTATCAATTATGATTAGGTTGAGTTCGTAAGTACATTATGTCCATAATCCCTATAAAAACAGAATGTCCATCTGTTGAATACACTGTAAACATGTCTCAGGTATAACTTTGATGATTTTTGTTTCCAAAAAATCTGACATATAGGGCCTTTCATCAAAACAGGTGTGCCCCTTTGGTCCCAAAGCAGAAAGAAGCCTCTCTGAGCACCTCAAACTCTGGACGATCCCGTATGGATCAAAGTGTATATTTTGGCTCCTTTGTGTTTAAGTGTACAGTGCTGAGTGCATTTGGTGCAAAAAGCCTCAGATAGCACATGCCACCTAAAGCTGGGCCACTTCTCTTCTCCTTTTATCAGTGCCGTCCTCGCTCAGCTGAGGCGTACCTGTGACAGCGGCCCGTTTCAAAAGCACCTCATTGCATTTCAAACGCCACTGACTCCCACTCCCATTTCAAGACTCCCACTCCGAGGCTCACAGCTGTCAGCTGCCCAAATACTGGAGATCCCCTGGATTCCCCTCCCCCTGCAACCAACTCCTGCACACCCCCGGCCTGTGGAGAAAAGTATATTTATGCATACTATGCAGACCACACATAGATTTGCTCTAAGAGACTCACTTTCAACTGCTTGGAGCACTTACTGTATTCTTACATCTGTGTTTACTGTATCTGAGTGGCTGCTACATTCAGATTCTTCTAAATAAAACTCTTTTATTTCACTGCACCAACACAGCTCTCAAGTTGTTCTGCTGTGCCCAAGGATCAATATACATTATGTAAATACAGTCCACAAAAGTTGGAGGTGCAAAAGGGTGAGTCCTGTTTCGGCAGAGGAGCAATGTTCTCTGGAGAATTAATCACAACAACAGATTCAGATAGAAGCGCCTACACACCTCTGCGATTGTCAGAGCAGAGGACACAGCACAATGCATTTGCATCTGTTTGAAGTCCTATTATTAATTCATGCCAATGAGACTTTGCATAAAAGAGACTGGGTAAAATTTGAACGAGGGGGAAAGTGGCATTATAAGCCCAGAGACTGTTTGATCTTGTGTTGTCACAGCTTCCTTCACTTTCTGCACACTTTATTGTTCTCCAAGTATGTTACACTTATGTGCTCCAGTGGATAGGCAGCCTCTTGGGAACAACAGGCGGCTGGTGCAGGCCTATCTTATTTAATCAGTGCGCGATGAGCTAAATGACGAGTTATTATCGCGGACCACCCATCGACGGCTGCGCGGCTTCTCAAACAGCCTAAGCAAAAGGTCAAACACTGATAATGAGTGGAGAGAAAGAGCAGCTCCTAATTAGACATGAGTGTAAAATGTGAATGGAGGATGAGGCTGGTATGCACGAGCGAGATATACACCGCCACCATCTGCCCATTCACCCAGCTGTGCTCATATCTGCGTATGCCCTCAGCTTTATTCTACATTTATTGTGCACCAGGAAATGTGTCGGCATTCACTTTGAGCTCTGAGGTGCACTGGCTAATCTGCTGTTGTTCTGAAGGGACTCATTTAAAAAGGAAATTTAAAGGGCCATGGTTGGAATTACAATAACCTGGTGTATACTATACTTAGTGGAAATTGGCTTTTTTTCCCTCTAAACAGTATAAAATAAAATCTATTTAAATTATTCTGTAAAAGTAATAAATACTCACTTCTAGATGTCCATGAAGCTCAAAGAAATTGAGCTTCATGGACATAAATTGCTGTTAGACTTACCAAACCTATTTAAAGTTGCACCGTGTAACTTTTCTGCAACTGGCCATGGAGATATTGCCTGAAATGTTCCATAGTATGGCATTACACTTACTCATCTCTACAGAGACAACAGATGACACCGCATTGCCAAGTTACATGTCAGATCTGTGGAGAGGCAAGCCCACTCACAGTCAGAAAGATTTTAGGTCCTTAAACCCCATGTTATTGAGTAAATACAAAATTAATGCCATACTGGGACATTCTAGACAAAGCAATAACATCTCCATGGAGAACATCAGAAAGAAAATTCAGCAAGTATTTTTTTCCAAAATGTAGCACAGAAAATGGTTTTGAACTTGAAATTAACTTTCAAATTTTGTGAAATTCAATTAGATGTGTTCATATACGTATCATGAATAAATATTCAGTGTCTTAGGGATATGGCTGCCTCAGAGTGTAACTTTGCATAATATCAAAAGAATTGCCCAAACCTGCAAATATAGTATACAAACATATACAGATATTTTGGCCTATTATATACAATGCATTTTTTATCTGCTAATTTCCACCCTAGGCTGAATGTAACATATATACATTGTATATATGTTACATAAAGATTATTCTATTTTCTGATCTATGTTATAATGTTGTTTCCTCATCAAAAACATACCTGGAATTGTGTTTTGTTTCATTCACAAACACACACGTATAAATTCTTCTATCAAACAAAAAGCACTCTGTTCCACCTTGTGATGTCATGTGATAATACAGGAAGTGCTCCACTGTGTTTTTAAACTCAGTACACCTTCATTAGCATTGTTTGGATGATTTCAGCCCTGGAATTGCCCATCTCTACTGAACAAAAGGTAAAAAGGCAGATGCATTTTTAAACTACTGCTTCACAAGGTGGAACAGAGGATTTTGATCTTTGGAGATGTAGACGGACCAATTATAAAGGATTACTCAATGTGTGAATGAAACAAAACACAACTCCTGGTATGTTTTTGATGAGGTCACGGCATTGTAACATGACTCAGAGCTCAAAAGAATCAATTGTGTGTAATATAGGACCTTTAAGACTATTTAGATCAAACTAAAACCCTAAATGTAATTGGTCCACATTATTCATGCAGAGGACTCCCAGTGTGAGGGCTTGCCATCTTTAATGAAGATTTACACATCAAACAGAACAACTGGCCTCATGCTTTTGATCATGTCTTGTGTCTTATTGATATTTTTGCTGCTGCAGATTACAAACACATGTTTGTTATGGACAAGCCAGAGTCTTGAAGTCCTGCTGTCACTGGTGATCTGTTATAAATGGACAACAAAAGAGGACTGTGTCAGTATTCACCTTTTTGATCACAGTGTTTGCTCCTGTGATCTGTAAATATGAGGCATGAAAATGAGTGTCTTTGTCGAAAATGCAAAAGACACAAATGGAGTTAATGTGATTAACTGAAATTCAGGAGCAGGACCACGCCTCAACCACTTCTCCTCCTCACCAGCGAATCACAGTTCACCATAACCACACCTCTAATTTCCCGGAGCTATTTATAGCCACTCATCCCTTCATTCCAGTTCGTCTCGGTTAACTCGACCCCTCCCTCCCACCCCTATCTCGTTTGTCTTTCAGCCACAAGACATCTCCTAAAGGGGGGTCCCGTTCCGCTGGGCCAATCGAAGATTGAGACGGAGCCCCCACCCATCGTCTCAACCCAGCCATTACTGCTTATTCACTCAGACATCCACTATCATTCAATAATTATCTTCACTGCATTATGTTGATGGCGTGGTCCTAGCTAGTGAAATTAACTATTTTGTATGGCATAAAACAACAACACATTTGCATCTATAGGGAACAGTGTTAGAAACTGATAAACCAGAACATGCACATTTGACACAAGTTGTGAGATTAAATCAAATAAGATGAAATGTAACTGATTTAGTTGTATTTTCACTTTAAATGTGTATGTAAGTTCTTGGTTGGGGAACTGTCATCTGCTTTTTTCTATAGATATGTCAGTGCTCTGCTGTATGACATTAAGCAGGTGTACCTTACATTTATTCAATTACAGGTGGTAGCTCAAAAATATCTAGAAAAACAGGCATTCTGACATCTCCACAGATCTGACTTGTAACTTGGTCTGGTTTGGTCTCCATGAAGATAGAAAGGTTTAATGCCATACTGTGAAACTCTGCAGACAAAGCAATAGCATCTCCATGAAGAAAAGCATTTGACAGACTCTCCACCAGAAAAGTTGCAGAATTCACCTTTAATAGGCTCTTATTTGGTAATTATTTTTATTTTTGTCTTAATTATTGCTATAACAACTAGTGGAGCTAAATACAGAAGCACTCACTCACATACCTTTGCTGCACTTTGGAAACTGTTGCATGTTTAATGAAATGCGCTATATTAATAAAGTGCATTGGTTTCCCTTCAAAACACTGTGTTCAGGTCTGACTTCTACACAGCAATCCCCTTATATTAAAATAGGATTGCGATTATAATCTGTTTAAATGGCATCACATAATGTCCTCTCCATAATTGTGTTGTTAATTCAATGTATGTAATCCTATTAAATGTTTATCCTGTTACCATTTGCTCTGTCTGCATGTGTGGTACAGATGCGGGCTATACCCTGTAGCTGTATTTCCCCATAGACTTGTAGACTACTGGCTGTTGTAGTGTAGTTTGGCGAGGTGACTAATATAGTGGGCACGCATTATCAGCTGTACCACGACCACTGGCTGCAGTCCAGACGTTAAAAGGGGGTCTCTATTTATTTACTGGTGTACGCAGGGGGCCAGTGCCAAGAGCCAGGGCCTGCCCTAAGGGAGAGGGGTAATTACACCAGAGCATGTGCCTGATCCACGTACTTATGTTGTAACTGGTAAGCATGGGGCAGCGCTCCTAGGGGCTTCCCGCAGACAAACATCAAACGTAGAGAAAAGGCTGATTTGGGATGTCAAGCAAAACCGGTGCCAAAAAGAACAGAGAGCAGATGAATGGATCAACATTGGGAATTAAAATGCAAAGCTCTTAAAACCAGATATGGTTTTCAGGGAAATGCTGTGCAGGTGTGACACTGGCCTTTCATATTTTCATTTCTGCATAAAAGTCATAGTCATTTTCATTTTGATCCTCAATGCAAAATATTTATGCTACACAAACATGATGGGCTAAGTGTCTTGCCCAACAACACAACAGAATACAATGGCTGCGTCCCATTACTGTGTCTTACCCCTTGCCCTTCCCCTACCCTTTTATCTACATCTTTGTCTTGCCCCTTGATACCGAGCTGAGAGGGCTCGGGGTACAAATGTTCCCCTAAGAAATGGGACACCATTCGATTACCGTTTGCGTCATCGTCCCTCGTCTCTACCTGGTTGCTATGTCTACAGAGGCGACAACAGTTAACGCAAACAAACGTAAACAAATGTCAAGGATTATTGGGGAGCTCAGCTCGGCAAAAAAACTAGCTTGTTTAAACATGAAAGTTCGATGAAAATGATAACTTCGGCTAAACAGACATCACTACAATTAAAACCGCAACAACAGTTCACTAAACGTAACGTAGAACATAATGTCATAATTGTAAACCATGCTAAGTTGTTAATTGATAATTACAACTGCTGAAAATACATTTATGAGTCTCCTTGGCTGGTCGATGTGACGCTGCCATCCTGATCCCAAAACCTGCCTGAGCTTGTAGGCGTACCCCTTCGTTTCAAGTCTGGTCGAGAGTTTACTTCGTTTCAAGGGGTATGTAGCCCTCGGTCGTGGCCCTAGCCCTTGATCAAAATTAGAATCGAGAAACGCCTTGCCCACACATGAACGTGCAAAACCAAGGGGTAGGGGTAAGACGAAAGGGTAAGACAGAGAAATGGGATGCAGCCAATGTCTACAGAAGGGATCAAACCAACTCTAAGGGCAATTCCACATTCAGCTTGTCCCTAAATAATGTTAATCTGGCATTCTAATTTTCTTTCCTGATTTATATAATTTAAGTCTGCAGTTAGTTACAAATAGGGCTGTCACGGTTACCGCAATATTACAATACCGTGGTATGATCAGTCACACTGCATGGGGAGAACTTGGGACATTCATTTGGATTCAATAGAGAATCCCCCTGCAGGCGCCTCTGTGAGGATTTAACGTGAGTGTAGGAGCTTTACATGTTACTCACTTGAGGATCATAATAATATATCCTCGTAAATTGTCTGTAAAACTACATTATACATGCACATGCACGTGTAGTGTATATTATTCTGGGCCTCGGTGCTATACCACACACCACACATCGAAGTGCACAGGCTCGTAAAGTTACCACAAGGCAACAGCCCTAGTTACAAATGTTTTGGAGAAATTTACATGTACCATATGTACAGTAATTCCTTGTTTATCGCGGGGGTTAGGCTCCAGAAATAACCCGCAATAAGAGAAATCCGCAAAGTAGGACAACTTTATATTTTACAATTATTCTACATGTTTTAAGGCTGTAAATGCCTCACCACACACATTATACGCTTTTCTCAGACTGGAATTAACCTTTTCTCACATTTGTCTCTAGTTTAAACACTCAAACTTTCATAGATTTTCAACAAAATGAGGAGGGGTTTATCGTGGACAAATCCGTGACAGAGCAGCACGTGTCGCGCACTTCTCCAAGGTGACTCACTTCTCCCGCGTCCGGCGGGGCTTCCGGGGCCGTGTCTCCCCCCACGCGTCACTATTAATACATTTTGTTGAAAATCTATGAAAGTTTAAGTGTTTAAACTAGAGACAAATGTGTTTAGACTAGAGAAAATGCAGCGCGAGGCCCGCGTACACCGGGGCTGCGAGCACGAGATAGAACTGCGGCCCCCGGACCGTGTGCTCTCAACCCGAGCCACAAACCGAACACGCACAAATGAATGCAAAAGCCGCACGGAGTGATTTAATCCTGGTTCAGACCTGGTCTAGTCCTGGTTTAGTCCAGGTCTAGACCTGGTCCAGTCCTGGTTTAGTCCAGGGCCAGTCCAGGTTTAGACTTAGTTTAGACCTGGTCTAGACCTGGTTTAGTTCTGGTCTAGACCTGGTTTAGTCCTGGTTTAGTCCAGGGCCAGTCCAGGTTTAGACTTAGTTTAGACCTGGTCTAGACCTGGTTTAGTTCTGGTCTAGACCTGGTTTAGTCCACGTTTAGTCCTGGTCTAGTCTCTTAGCCAATCAGGACGCAGAACACAATGTTACACTATAAAAAAAAAGAAAAAAAAAAAAAGAAAAAAAAGAAATCCACGAAACAGCGAGGCCGCGAACAGTGAACCGCGATAGAGCGAGGGTTCACTGTATACTTTTTAAATGTATTTATCTACCAATCAATTCATTAAATAAGACAAATTAATATTAAAATTGTATGCTGTATCCAAACATTTCTGGATTCAGGATTACAGTTTCTCTTTTCTTTCTGCTGTAGAACATTTTAAAGGGGGTGTATTATGCAAAATCTACTCTGTTATAGCGTTGTCCCCTCATTAAAAACATTTATATGTCATCCATGCATGTTTCACTAAATTAGCAATCTCTCCTGGGCCCTGTTTAGACCCTTCTTATGGTTAGCTGCGCGTCATCCCAGCCTACGTCATCCATGCTCCCACGCGACAATTCTCCATAAATATACAAACACATGATTCAAAATTGTACACAACTTGACAAACCTAATGCGATGTGCAGTAGTGTTATTAGCGGGATACACACTGATTGTGTTGTGGTCGCACTCTGAAGGGGGGAATTATTTAACAAAGAGGGCAAAAGAGGGTAGACTCAGACCACCAAAAATGAAACTTGTTAATACGTTGTTTTCAGGCAGCAAATATAAGATTTTCAAAACAACAAAAGGTAACATCATGATCTAAATATGTTATGCGTTAGCCGTTAATACCCCATAGACGTGTTATACTCCCGCTTTAACCTTTTTTTTCAAACTGGAGGGCTTTAACCTTAAACTCTCTACAAACACGCTCTATACTTAAGTGTCATTAAATGTTTCTCCTAATCCTCCTCCAAGCACAGTATTGGTAACCTTTACTCTGAGTGAAGCCAAATGGGACATGGATTCCCCCTTAAGCGTGTTCTCTGCATTATTATTGACAGTCTGGGCCTACACAGACACATGTAAACAAGATGAAGAATAAAAAGTGTCTAACTGAAGAATACTCAAGGATATCGGCCCACGAGACTAAACAGTGTGAGTGTGTGGATGATGGACACAGAGTTCAGTGCATATGAAATGGAAACTCTGCATACAGCTGGATGAAATTAAACTAAATTGTACCAAAGTGCCACGTCCCAGATCTCACAAGAGGCGACAAACAAGACTGAAATACACAAGAGCCACTGGGTTTAATTGCAGAAAATGGTTTGAAGGATGAAAATGAAGAACAAGCTGCACTCTGGTTAAATGTGAAGACATGGAGACGATGGGAGATTCAGTATGCGTAAGTATCATTTTGAGAATGTAGACAAGTTATCAACAATAAAAATACAGCGATTAAGAGCTCTACGAGGGTTGTGCGAACTTTTGACAAATGAGCATCAGTGTTAAAGAATAGAATGGCTTTTGTGGCTACCTGGCTCGCACACTGAGCAACTTTGTTTTTTTAAACATATCATGGGATTTTAACCAACAAGGAGTGCAGCATGTGCAGTTCAAAGGACACATGTAAGGGACTGTTCAATTTTGTGAAATGAGATGTTTGTTTTTCCTCTTTCTATGGAGACCAACAAAGGAGCTAGCTATGGACCTTTGAAATGCTACATGCTTTTACACCATATGTGGCAGAGGTTATGGACCTTCTAGAGCAGTGTTTGAAGAAGAAGAAGAAGAAGAGGAAGAAGAAGAAGTGACTTTATTGATCTCACACTGGAGAAATTCTTCTCTGCATTTTAACCCATCCTATATATATATATATATATATATATGTATACACATATATATTAGGAGCAGTGGGCAGCACACATTAGGGCGCCCGGGGACCATCTCCATGATCTTCTTGCTTCGGCTTGGTCAGGACCTAAGCTGGAGGTACCTATGGTGCATGTTTTGGGTTGGTGGGGGAAACCGGAGTGCCCGGAGGAAACCCACCCAGACACGGGGAGAACATGCAAACTCCACACAGAAAGGCTCGGGCGACCCGGGGATCGAACCCGGAACCTTCTTGCTGTGACGCATGAGCGCTAACCACTCAGCTACCGTGCCCAACCTTTTTTGTCTTGTGTACCCCCTGAGCCTTTTTGTCACACCTCGAGTACCCCATCACTCATACGTGTTGATAATTCTCCAAAAGTAGAACGTGACACAACAGATTATTAAATGAAAATAATTTTATATCATCTCCTTAACTTGAAAATGTAATTCTCAGGCATTTTCTCTCTTTTCTTTAACTCAAATTTACTCAAATTAGAATTTAAAAATTCCAAAAAATCTCCCCCTAGGCCTGGCAGCGACACTGCCGAGTACCCCCTGCAATGTGCTCGCGTACCCCTAGGGGCTCCTAGACCTTCTAGAAGAACTACTTAGAGAAAATTAACCAGTTCATCACCAACCGAAACAACAGAGCAGAGTAAGAGTGAGGCCTTTCCTGTTCACCTGGTTGTCCCCTGAACACCACTGTGATGCTGCAGAACACAGAGGAGGGACACTTTTGTCCTGGGGGCTCTTTCCCTCCTCAAAGCACACACACGCACGCACACACACACACACACACACACACAGATCTGCTGACACCCTACTTGACCAGTCCTCCTGTGAAACTGCACTGAGACCTTTGACTGAGATACAAAGGTGACTGAGAAGAGCAGTGTAACCGTTGCTGCTGCAAAACTTAAATTTCCCTCGGGATCAATAAAGTCTCTCTCTATATATAATATTAATTCTTCTGCTGATTCAAAATAGGACTGTGGGTAACTGGATCCAGCTTAGTAATTGTGATTTTCATACAGTAAAATTAAGATCCATGACAGAGAGACTAAACGATTTCCAAACACCCTCACACTTCCAGGAGTACTTAGCTCCTGTGCACCTGTTCATTTACCGGATGAGTCTTGGTTGGGCTTGAGCACTTCAGACATCTCAGAGTCTAGTAGTCTGAGGACTGAAACCACAACCTCCTTCCTGAGAATTTTGAGTGCTCCTCTTTTAAATCAGCATTGTCTTTGCCAATCATTTTATTTATTATAAGTCTAATAGCAAATTTCAGATGACATTTGAATAAAAATTTAAAGGTCAGATTATGCAGAATTGTTACAATGTTGTTAACTCCTAAAAACACACCTGGAGTTTTATTCCATTCACACATGTTTAAGTAGCCCTTTATTATTAGTCTGTCTACATCTCAAAAGCTCAACGTGCTCTGTTCCACCTTGTGATGTCATGTAGTATAGTTCAGATTAACAGTTACCTTTTACCTTTTGTTCAGTAGACATTGGCAATTCCATGTCTGAAATCATCAATTTAGTGAAGGCGAGTTTCAAAACACAGTGGAGCACTTCCTGCATTACGGCATAACATCACAGGGTGAAAGTGTTTTCAGTTTTCTTAAATATGCAGGATTCGTGTATTAAACATTATAACACGGGCCCTTTAAAGGTTGTATGGAGGAATTTTGTGTTGCAAATTGTCAATGAAAGTTCAAACTAGCATTATAGAGATGCAGCAGTCTTGTAATTATGATGGAAAAAGAATGAAAATCCATCAACTGTGGACGTAGTGGGGCCAGCTAAACATTAGCCAATAGATAACAAGGCTACCTCATGCAACATTTGAAAAAGGACAAATAGTTGGTGTATTTCTCCTTCTTTAGAAAATCCTATATATACTCAACAAAAATATAAACTCAACACTTTTGTTTTTGCTCCCATTTTTCATGAGATGGACCCAAAGATCCAAAATTCACTCCAGATACACAACACTACCATTTCTCTCAAACATTGTTCACAAATCTGTCCAAATGTGTGACAGCGAGCACCTCTGCCCCGCCGAGACAATCCACCCCACCTCACAGGTGCGCCACATCAAGATGCCGATCCGACATCATGACCAGTGCACAGGTGCGCCCCAGACTGCCCACAATAAAAGGCCACCCCGAAATGTGCATTTTTTGTTTTTTGTTCTGGGGACTCAGAACCAGTCAGTATCTGGTGTGACCACCATTTGCCTCATGCAGTGCAACACATCTTCTTCGCATAGAGTTTATCAGATTGTCAATTGTGGCCTGTGGAATGTTGGTCCACTCCTCTTCAATGGCTGTGCGAAGTTGCTGGATATTAGTGGGAGCTGGTACACGCTGTCGTATACGCCGGTCAAGCACATCCCAAACATGCTCAATGGGTGACATGTCCGGTGAGTATGCTGGCCATGCAAGAACTGGGACATTTTCAGCTTCCAAGAATTGTGTACAGATCCTTGCAACATGGGGCCGTGCATTATCTTGCTGAAACATGAGGTGATGTTCATGGATGTATGGCACAACAATGGGCCTCAGGATCTCATCACGGTATCTCTGTGCATTCAAAATGCCATCAATAAAATGCACCTGTGTTCTTCGTCCATAACAGCCTTTGAAGAGGAGTGGACCAACATTCCACAGGCCACAACTGACAATCTGATAAACTCTATGCGAAGAAGATGTGTTGCACTGCATGAGGCAAATGGTGGTCACACCAGATACTGACTGGTTCTGAGTCCCCAGACCCCCAATAAAGCAAAAAAAATAAAAATGCACATTTCGGGGTGTCCTTTTATTGTGGGCAGTCTGGGGCGCACCTGTGCACTGGTCATGATGTCGGATCGGCATCTTGATGTGGCGCACCTGTGAGGTGGGGTGGATTGTCTCGGCGGGGCAGAGGTGCTCGCTGTCACACATTTGGACAGATTTGTGAACAATGTTTGAGAGAAATGGTAGTGTTGTGTATCTGGAGTGAATTTTGGATCTTTGGGTCCATCTCATGAAAAATGGGAGCAAAAACAAAAGTGTTGCGTTTATATTTTTGTTGAGTGTATAACCTTTAAGTAATTAGACTTAGACTTAGACAAACTTTATTGATCCACAAGGGAAATTATTTGGGTACAGTAGCTCACTCCTCAAATATAATATATAACACAGGGTAACAAAAACAGATGGAATAGCAAAAAAAAAAAAAAAAAAAAAGATAGAGTAATATAGAGGATTTTAAGAAAATTTGCAGACTAGAAGAGATGTGCTAAAATAATAATAATGCAAGGTTTAATCAACTTTTTGTGTTAAGGCTGAGGATTGCAGACCCAAAGTAGAGGCAGAGAAGGCTCAGTTCAAAAGTTGAAAAATGTATTAAACAAAGGGCCGGCTGGTTCCAAAGGCAGCAGGGATCTGAGCACAGAAGAAAAAGGTGAATATAATTTTTTTTTTACAACATAGTAGCTGAGTATCAAAATAACTTGCAGAGTTGAGTTCTGATGTGTTCTACAGAATAACCTGGCAGAGAAGTGGAGTGAGAGTCGGCCTTATATAGGTAGGGTGAGTATGGCATAAATGGAAACAGGGGTGCCTCTTGTAGTTGCAGGACGAGCCAGCCACGCCCTGTCACACACAAACCCTGCAAGGAGAATCATAAAAGGAGGTGGAGGAGCAAAAAATGCAGACACATTTTGTTTACTTAGTATTAATTACTATTTTTACTGCCGAACGCCAAAGAAAGTTGTTTGAGGATCAAAAAGTTCAACTTCTCTCTCTTATTTTTACATCTGATGCAGAGGGAAACTATGTGTATATCCAAACCTGTATTTGTTTTATTTTATTTTTGTCTGGTTCATCTCAAACACTTCACAGTGTTAACTATACAAGCAGATGCTGTCAAAAGTAAAAGCATGCATACATTGGGCCAAAGTCTACAGAAAGGGCAGAATATGCAGAATCACCGCCTACACATGAACAGGGCTTATAGCTCCAGGTCAATAGGTCATCTTTTCTATAACATGAGATCATACCATGCATGTTAAAGAATTTGGAACAGAAAAATAATACATACAAAAATACACACTTTACAACAAGTTCTGTCCATTGTCCATTGTGCTGTACCTGATTTTTGCTGTCTTTTTTACATAACTACTTCATTTTAATTGGTCCAAAGTTATTCCACACTTATGTATTCCGAGCATCCTGTTATTTACCATGATGAGTTTATACACACTTTTCACACCTCTCCGTGAGCACAGCACAGCTTTGCAATCACGGTAAAGCTAACAACCAGCATGCTAATGCACACTTCCTGATGATCAATAAAATGCTTTATATGGTGGTATGTGGTAGTGCACCAAACCATACTGCTAGGCCACCTTATATTTATATTTTGGCCAATTTAATTTTTGGCTTTTAATATGTTTGCATGCATCCTTGTGTTTAAAACCAACTGTAATTGAATAAATGTGAGGTAGAGCTGTTTGATGTCGTACTGTGGAACATTCCAGGCGGCGCAATGAAATTTCCATAGAAAAAAGCTGCTGACAGACAACTAACCAAAAAGTTACATAGTGCACTTTTAAACTGTGCAGAAATATTCAAATAGTTACTTTGTTGAGCTGAGTTCTGACTTCAAAGCAACAACACAAATGAAAAATAAAGTGTTATACCAGGGCAAGGTTATTCTAAACCATTTCCTATTTGCAGAAAACGTGGTGTCTGGTCTGAATTTAGCACTGCCAATTTAAAGTGCGTGAGATCCACGATCGTATCAGATGAACTGCCTGGCTTCAGGTTGTACTGCTCTGGGATCTTTAAGGAGATCCAAAATTATTTAAGAAGATTAATAATGCATGGGCCCAAAGTTTGTGCTAAAATATCAGGTGTTCTTTTGTTTTTTTTATCCCGTGTGTCGCTAGAAGAACTCAACTGTGACTGTTCTCAGCTTCAATCACTCCGGGCATTTGAGAATGAATCAGGCGAGGCAGTGGTTCTCAAAATCTCCAAAAAACAAAACAAAACAAAAAAACAATTTCCCTTGTGGATCAATAAAGTTTGTCTAAGTCTAAGTCTAAAACCAAAACCACCATCAACAGGAACTACTGATGCTACTTTAAACCCTTTATTGGCCACATTAATAGTCTTTAAAAACTTCAAGTATAAGAAGAATGCATTTGCTTAAAGGGCCCATTATGTAATTTTTTATAATACTGTTTCCTCATCACAAACATAATTGGTTACTCAAACATGTGTGAATTAAACAAAACACAACTCTAGGTATGTTTTGGGGAGATAACAACATTATAGCATGGCTTAAATCTCACAAGAATCATTTTGTGTAATATAGGATCTTTAAGTTTTAGGGAACGTTCACACTGCATTCTTGATTTGGTCCTGGTTTGTGACCAGTTTGAGCCCTAAAGCAGATTTCATTTGGTTCCATTCTAGTCCTACAGTAGTTTAGTCCTGGTCTAGTCCAGGTTCACTTCTGGGGTTGGTCCTAGTTTAGTCCTAATTTGATGTGTAACTGTGAATGTACCCTTAATTGTGCAAAGTTGTAGCTTTCAAACATCAAATAGTCAAAATGGAAGGTCAAATTGCAAAAAAGGGACCTTTTTTGTGAATTATTATAGTCATAGTCATAGTTTGCTTTATTGTCGAAAACAATCATGTACATGTACATAGAGTGAATTCGACTAACCAGGCATTATTATTTGTCAGTAGAGATTTTATGCAGTCCAAATTTCATCAGAGAAGTATTATAAACCATGTATTTAGGGAGATGTTTCATGTTACCATTGTGAGGAAAATAAACCATTCAGCTCAAACTTTCTCCCTTATTTCCAGTTATTTTATCAGAGAAATGTGTGTGCTAAAACTTTTTATTGTTACTGTCATTGTACAGTATTATGTGTTGAATATTTCTGAATCAAGACTTCATTTCTAAAAGTAACTGACCACGAAGTGAAGGGAATGCCATTGTACACACAGAGATACAGCCCGAACAGACATGAGGAGCAGTATATGTGCTCTGACCCAGTTGTCTTGTTTATATATTTTTATATTTTACTGACCTGATGTATTGACCAATTCAGTATAGCTTTTTCAGTCTTTTTAAGTGAGGACAGCAGAAGAAACTCTATTGTACAAGTGAATGAAATGGAACAAGAGAGTTAAAGGTGCACTGTATAACTTCTAAAGTGGAGGGTCCGCTAATTCCTTGTCTCCATGAAGATGTTATTTCTTTGCTTGTAATGTTCCACAGTAGGGCATTACACATAATTTCCCTTGCATTTGTTCAATTACATGCGCTTTATAGCTCAAAAACACCATAAAAACATAAATTCTTACCATGTGCTGGCTTGCTTCTCCATAGATCTGACCATTAACCTGTCTCCATTGTGATGACCAAGTTTATGTCCATACTGTAGTATAATCAAGGCAAAATATTAATATTTCCATGGACACAAGCAGGTGGCGGACCCTCCCACAGAAAGGTTAACCTGAAAAGCCTCTTAGACCTGATTTGTGAAGTTTGTGATGCGTTTAACAATTTAACAGTAGAGTGTTTTAAGATCTTCGAATCATCTTTGAATACATAAATAATATTTTTACTGTCAGTTTATTTTTTGTTGTTTGTCAACTTGAACATTACGGAAATACGAAATAATCTGAATATTGTCAATGCCACTGGATTTGGTGCAATCAGGCCACATGATCTGCAATCATCGCTTGTGAAATTCTCCAAAACAACACCTGTGAAACATGCTATAAAACATTAGCTTTCAAAGGCAACAGAGATACATGAGGAATTTACTTCAGTCATTTTTTTATATTTTGTTTCACCTTAAATGGATGAAACACTATCTCATAAGGACGCGGAATTATGACACTTAATGGCGACATACATAATACAGTATATTTTTAGTACAACTGTAGAGCAATGAAAAACCTCCTTGGGACAAACTGTTTACTTCATTAAATCCAGCACAGAACACTTCACATTGTTAGCTCTGAAACAGATTTGCTAACATCTGTTACAACTACAGGAAGTTACTACTACTATAACGGAATAGTGACTACTGTTAGTAATTATCCTATTGCAGCTATTTTAACATTTTGATTGCTTCTTAAAACTGCATTGCAGCAACCAAGCTGTCTTTTATGCTTTGTTCAGTAGAAATGGGCAATTCCAGGGCTGAAATGATCCAAATGAGTTTCAAAACACAGTGGAGCACTTTCTGTATTACCACATAACATCAAAAGGTGTTTTCATTTGAAATAACTTGTGTGTTAAACATGCGTGAATGAAACAAAGCTCAACTCCAGGCATGTTTTTGATGATACATAGATACAAAAATTGCAGCACATAATATAGGCCCTTTGCCTCTCCCAGGCAACACTCCTGGTAGCTCACTGATCTAGTGGACTTTCTTTTCCCTCTCTTTTAAAGATCCCATGACATGGTACTTCTTTATGCTTTTATATGGCTCCTTAATGGTTTCCTAATACTGTAAATGAATCCTTCAAAATCAACACTCGGTGCATGAGAAACAGAGATAAGATGAGAAAGAGTCATAAATATCTCTCTCAAACACTTTATTCTGGGCGTTGTTGCTTGAATGCAAATGAGGAGAAAAGAGCTGGCCTATAATAGAGGGTGGGGGCGTGGCCAAACTCTCCGCTCTCGCTCTGAGCTCTCAGCTGATCCATTTCCGTGTTTTTGCACGGGGGGAGAGATTTGAAGCGTTCCATTGAAAAATAAACACATTTCCACAGAAAATAAAATTAAACCACTGCTGTTCAAAGGTCCAGAGGCTCAGATAAAGGACTTCCGAGCCTAGAAACACTCGGACGTGCCTCCAGGCAAATTAAAAAACGCATTTCGCATTGCCTAGCGCATTCGCAGTCCAAACTCTCTGGGCGTGATTTACAGAGACGCTGAGTACAGACAGATGGGGGTGGAACTGCATTTGCATTTCTTTTTTCGATCTGACGTCAATAAGGTGCCTTGTTCAAACTCGCCCGTTTGAGCTCCGATTTTTTGTAACGCAGAAAAGGATCGCACATGCTCAGTTTAGACATTTCGCAACTTTTAACCATGGAAGGGGGGGGCTAAACAGGGTAGGGGAGCTCACATTAACGTTCAACAACCTCAGAAAGTGAAAATTTCATGCCATGGGACCTTTAATGTTTCATTCCTCAGACCTGCCAATTACAACTTTCACAAGAGGAGATAGGATTGTGATAACAAATAACAAACAAATCATTTCACAAGTTGGAACATGCCAGAGACCACTGATAATGACAAAAGAATCTCATCTGACCACAAAAAAAGAATTTAATAAGAACAAAACATTCCTTCTACCAGCAAGAAGATTGAGTTTTATCACCAATCAAAAACATTTCTCACCTTATTCTCAATAAATCTTTTTATACACGTTGAAGCATAATCCAGAAAGATTTGCACTATTCTGCACTCTTCTCTTCTGAAAGTTAATTTTATGAATAATATTTAAGTTCTAATTTGATTGTATTGAGATTTTAATGTTTTTCTTATTCATTAAAATCTCAATACAAACAAATCAAAACTTCTTATTTCTTATTGGAAAAGCACTTTGAATTATGTCGTGTATGAACTGTGTTATACAAACAAACTTGCCTTGCCTTATAATCACATTTTTGAGGACAATGTGGGTTTAATGGGACAAACAAATAAGAGATGATTTACGGTTAACTGTATTCCCTGAAGATATTTGCTGTACTTTTCCTTGTGTAAAATGTACACTGGGGCCTTCATCTGTTTGCATTCCCATTGACACATTTGGTTTACACATCTGCAGGCTATTATCCGCGTATATTCAGGGATCACTTGTCAAAAACAAGTGATCCGATATTACAACTCATTATGGAGATTGTTCACTGCCTAGAAATAATATCTCTGAGGTTTAATGAAATATTTGGGTAAAAAAAAAAAAAGAAAAGACTAAAATACACACACTGGAATTTCCATTTTACAATTTACCTGAAGTCAAATCTGTCAGATATGGAGGAGGGAGGTGAGAATGATAAAAATAGTAACGCCTGTGCTCATGGGATAAGCTGTCTGAATACTGGCATCTTGCACCTGATAACAAAGTGTAATTTCATGACTTTTGGCTGTAGGCAAAGTCATTGGACTGACTATAGAGAGCCATAGAGAGCCATCCCACTATCCTTGTTTGTCATTGTTACCCTTTGAGTCCCGGTGCTCCTATGGCTTCAGGGTGTGTATTGTGTCTCGTTTTTAATCAATGAATAATAATTCCATTGGCTTAATATCTTCCCTCTTTTGGAAGTCACAGCTCAACATGTGGGAAATTGCTTTTCTAAATGACTTTTTTTGTATTTATGTAAATGTCATGCTTCTCCTATTTAAAGTTCCGACCTTTCTGAAAAGTAATAGTCAAACAAAATGCTGCTTTTACATCTCGCACGATTGCTTTATGTCAGACATTTTGACGAAACTGGAAATGCTGCATGCCTCCATCTAATTCATTTCTATTCTAATATCAGTGATACCTGCGCTTTCTTTTTTATTTATTTATTTTTAACCAATCAGCTTTTTTCCTTCTATCTCGCTCCAACAAACTCACGGATTCACAGTAAAAGGTCAGGTGGTGAATTAATAAAAAACACAGCACAGACACTCCTGGCTTTAATAATGTCACTGTCTTAATTAACTCACCTATCTGCAGCGCCGAACCCGCCTCCTCTCCATCGCTCTAGCTGCAACAAGGTTAAATCAAAGTGACAATGAGTTTACTGTACGACTGTGCCTGTCAGTCAGGGCTCGGGACATGGTGTGTATGGGTAAAAAACTCATTTTAAATCTCTTTTCAAAATGATCAGAACATTATTAAAGATGAAGATTGACTATAAAACAGACAAATAGCATTTTCATGTTGTCAGTTTTGGGAAATGGTGCCTCTCCTGTGGCGAGAATGACTATATTGATTTTAAACAAATGATTATTCAGTCAGTGTCTGTTACGTAAATGGCCATGGAAAATGGTCACATTTTATATAGTGCTTTTCCACCCTCAAAGCACTCAAGGGCTTTACATCAAGGAATCACTCACCCATTTTCACACACATTCATAAACACTGGGGGCGAGGTGGGTTAAGTGTCTTGCCCAAGGACACAACAACATTCATCTGTGGGAGCTGGACTCACCCCCTCAACCTGTAGGTCAGTGGGCAATGCTCTTTGTATGGCCATAGAAAAGAGGATCCTGCATGAATAGAGACGAGTCAGTTGATCATGCTATATTTGACTTTTTGTTTTATTTCCATATGCACTGAATACATAGAACTCATTATAATGCATAATTATAATAATTATAACATGAGTAATTTTGGTATGCAGACAGATATTCATTCATTCACACTGAGCACCTGAGAGAGTGGCAGCAGGGTATAATAGCTCCTAAGGTTTTTTCTTGAAAACCACTACCTTTTTAAGTTTGCACTTTAAAGATTTTATTTCATTTTTATTTACCTTATTTTTATTTATCCAATAAAACACTCACCATGTTTTTTGGACATTTTTGTCATTTTTTCTTGATTTTTGCTGTCCTCTTTGGTCTTTGCTGTGTGGCTCAGCAGTCCAGATGGCCTATTGTGTATTCCAGAGAGCATCTTTCACTCTCCAAGTCCCCAGTGTTGTTTGGAGTTAAGACTAACATTCCTGTGGAACTACGGAGGAGGACGCGTAGGGGATGCCATGCCGGAGTGAAAGTAAAACAGTGGAGAAGGAAATTCAAGCCTGTGGTTCTGTCAGTTCTGAGGGAAACGTAAGGTCACTTGGAAAGATGGACGAACTGTGTGCACTTGTTCAGACCCAGAGGGAGTACGCTGTCAGCAGCAGCAGTATCATGTGCTTCAAAGAGACCTGGCTTCCTACAAACTTCCCAGACAACAGTGCATCTATACTAGGCTTGAAGACAGTGCGTGAGGACAGAGACACTCTCCTTAGCAGTAAGAAGAAGGGTGGTGGGATTGATGTTAGGGTGAAGAGAGTCATATTAATGTGAAGGAGCGAAGCTGTTCGCTGGACATTGAACTTATGGTTTTGGGAATGTGTCCATATTATTTACAAAGGGAATTTACTTCTGTCCTGCTCATCGGAGTATACATCCCTCCCTCAGCGGATGAAGAGGCGGCCCGTGACAGGATACAGACTGTGGTTGCTGCTCTGCTGTCACCCGGAGGCTCTACTACTGATTTCTGGTGACTTCAACCATTGGACAGTGTTTTACCCACACTTCACCAGTATGTGGATTGTAAAACTTGGGAAAATAAAACTCTGAAAATAGGCTCTTGTCCTGTTAATGCCTCAGTATGTCCCTGCAGTGAAGAGGCAGCCTGTCACCACTAGGACTGTAAGGAAGTAGAGTCAGGAAGCCAGCGACGCCCCTCCAGGACTGCTGCATGGGGACAATATCGGCAGCATGACGGACTGTATAACAGATTACATTAACTTCTGTGAGGATACAGCTGTCCCCACATGCAACCTGATGAGGTCATCAGGTTGCGCATGAGGTCATCAGGTTGCGCCGCAGAATGGACGCACTGATCAGTCGCTCCGTGCCGACTCGCTCCTTTTACCTTATTTTTATTTTATTTTCAATCACTTTTTTCACTTTTTGCACATGCACTGCACTCCCACGCTATGTTTACGACCGTAGCTCACTTTTGGAGCTACGTCCGTCAGTAAGCGCGGACTTTAAGCCGGTTTTCGAGGCATCGGCGGTGGACATCTTGCCCCTTTGTTTACTCTGGCGCCGTAAGAGGAGGAGAACGCGGCGAGGGTAACGAGCTGGTGTACTGTGGAGAACCCGCCAGAGACACAACAGACCTACTCTTCCCTCTATCCTGCTTGCAAACGTCCAGTCTCTGAGGAATAAACTGGATGACCTGCGCGCACGGATTTATTTCGAACGGGACACGAGGAACTGTTGTGTTTTTGCCTTTACGGAAACATGGCTGGACCCGACCATACCCGACAGCGCCGTTACCCCGGACAATTTCACTATATACAGGCAGGACAGAACGGAGGACTCAGGCAAGTCTTGTGGTGGGGGTGTGTGCTTTATGGTTAACTCTTTGTGGGCAACAGACGCACGTATTTTAACAACTCACTGCACTCCAGCCCTAGAGCTGCTAACCATTAAAGTTAGACCCTTCTATCTGCCTAGAGATTTTAGCGCTGTAATCCTCACAGTAGTCTATATTCCACCACAAGCTGATAAAACAGAAGCCCTCGAACAACTGTATGGGATTATAAATGGACTTGAAAACTCTCACCCTGATGCAGCTTTCATTGTGGTGGGGGATTTCAATAGAGCTAACATGAAAACGGTTCTACCAAAATACTACCAGCACATATCCCTCCCCACCGGGGGGGGCAGACTTTAGACCATTGTTACACCCCATTTAAAGACAGTTACAAACCCCTCCTCCGCCCAGCCTTTGATAAATCTGACCATAGCGCCATCTTGTTGTTGCCTGCTTACAAACAAAGGCTGAAACTGGAAAAACCGGTTCCCAGACAAATCCACAAATGGAGCAGTATGTCTGATGAGGTGCTACAGGACTGCTTTGAAACAACAGACTGGCAGATGTTTGCAGACGCAGCGGATGGTGACATTAATGCGTACACAGACTCTGTCGTAGGCTACATAGGGAAGTGCATTGAGGACACGGTGCCCAAAATCTCCATCTGCACTTACCCTAATCAGAAACCCTGGGTGGGACCGGAGGTGCGTGCTAAACTGAAAGCTTGCACCGCAGCCTTCAACTCAGGAGACCCCGAAGCCTACAAAGCAGCCAAGTACGACCTCAGAAAGACCATCAGGACTTCCCAGAGGGACTACAGGGAGAGAGTCTGCCCAGCAGAGCAATGACCCGAGACGGGTGTGGCATGGGCTACGCTGCATCACTGACTACAAGGGGAGGAGCGGGCCTGTGGAACTGTCCAGCGCATCATTTCCGGACGAACTCAACACCTTCTACGCCCGGTTTGATGCAGATAACACCACGCCTGTCACCAGACCCCATGTGGACAGTGAGGACGCTGTACTTTGTTTAGACACTGCTACAGTGAGACGGGCATTCAAGAGAGTGAATCCCCGCAAAGCACCAGGACCCGACGGCATCCCCGGACGGGTGCTGAGGGCTTGTGCTGACCAACTCGCCGGGGTGTTCACCAACATCTTCAACCTGTCTCTGAGCCAGTCTATCGTGCCCACCATCTTCAAGACCTCCACTGTAGTCCCCATCCCAAAGACCCCCACAGCATCCTGTCCTAATGACTATCGGCCCATAGCACTCACATCTGTCATCATGAAGTGCTCTGAACGAATCATTAAGAGACACATCTGTGACTCCCTCCCCGACACCCTGGACCCCCTGCAGTTTGCATATAGAGCAAAGAGATCTACAGACGACGCTATTGCTCTAGCAGTCCACACCTCTCTCAGTCATCTGGAGAGAGGAAACACATATGTGAGAATGCTCTTCATCGACTACAGCTCGGCATTCAATTCCATAATCCCCCCCAAACTGGTCTCTAAGCTCACTGCCCTGGGCCTGGGGACGTCCATCTGCTGCTGGATATGGGACTTCCTCACCAACAGGCCACAGGCGGTGAGGATCGGCAGCCACGTCTCCTCCACACGTGTCCTCAGCACTGGGGCACCCCAGGGCTGTGTTCTCAGCCCTCTCCTGTATTCCCTGTTCACCTACGACTGTACAGCCAGGCACAGGTCCAACACCATCCTCAAGTTTGCTGACGACACCACCATCCTAGGCCTCATCACCAACAACGATGAGAGCGCCTACAGAGACGAGGTGAAATCACTGACCAGCTGGTGTCAGGAAAATAACCTCTCTCTGAATGTCAGCAAAACTAAGGAAATGATCGTGGACTTCAGGAGACAGCGTGTAGACCAGCATCCCCCCATCTCCATTAACAACGCTGAGGTAGAGCAGGTCAGCAGCTTTAAGTTCCTTTGGGTACACATCACTGAGGATCTGTCCTGGACACTACATACAGACACTGTGGTTAAGAAAGCCCGACAAAGACTCTACTTCCTGAGGAAGTTGAGGAAGTTTGGTATGAACACCAGCATCCTCACAAACTTCTACAGGTGCACCATCGAGAGGCTGCTGACGGGCTGCATCACAGTGTGGTATGGGAACTGCACTGCTCAGAGCCGCAAAGCACTACAGAGGGTGGTGCGAGCGGCAGAGGACATCACTGGCAGCAGTCTCCCCTCCATCCAGGACATTTACCACAGCAGGGGTCTGCGTAAGGCACGCAGCATCACTAAGGACCATACTCATCCGGCACAAGGACTCTTCCGTCTGCTACCCTCTGGTAGACGATACAGGAGCCTGCCAGCACGCACAAAAAGACTCAAAGACAGCTATTACCCCCAAGCTGTCAGACTACTGAACTCTGGGTAATACTCCAAATAATACTGAACTCTCAATAATACTGCACTACAGTACTTTTCATTAAGCATATGTTTACTGCTGCTGCTCTGTATGAACGTATCTCGTTTGTCACGACCTCACTGTAAATTACTGTTACCTGTGCAATAATCAGTGCAATAACCTATGTGCAATATTTATATCATACTATGTGCAATGCGAAATCCACACGCAACACCTACACCACACCATATTATGTGCAATCTGTGAAATACTTACACCTTATTTGATCTTTGATTTAATCCTACCTGCACCTTGTACATTGTACCCTGTATTTTTTATTACATTTTATTACATATTTATTACATATTTTATTATATTGTTTATTATATTGTTTATTATATTGTTTACTTCTTCCCCTGCACTTTTGCAACACTTTTTTTTACCATGTACTATTATTGCATGTTATTAGTACTTCTTGACTATCTTAGCGAGTCAACGGTTCTACTGATCCTAAGCATTTCATTGCATTGTTGACCTTGTGTTGATTCTGCATATGACAAATAAACTATCTTGAATCTTGAATCTTGAACTGTTACCCCAACAACAAGCCCTGGATCACCAGCAAGCTGAAGGATCTACTTAATATGAAGAAACAGGCCTTCAACTCTGGTGACAAGGACGAGGTGAAGAGTGTGCAACGGCAGCTAAAGGTCCAGCTAAGGCAGGGTCAGGAGGCCTATGGTCCAGCTAAGGCAGGGTCAGGAGGCCTATGGTCCAGCTAAGGCAGGGTCAGGAGGCCTATGGTCCAGCTAAGGCAGGGTAAGGAGGCCTATGGAAGGAAATTGGAGGTTAAACTCCAACAGAATATCTCCAGAGATGTGTAGAGGTGAATGAAGGTCATCACAGGTCAAAGCAGCAGAACAATAGCCCAGAAAGATCAAACCTACACAATTTGCATTTTAATCGTTTCTCATCCACACCTCACCACAGACCACTCAGACCACCATTAATCAGCCCATCACGTCTGCTCCTGCACCTAGTCCCACCCCCATGGAGGAACTCAGCTCAGTGTCTTTGTCACCTGCACAGGTGAGAAGGCAGTTGGAGAAAGTTCACCAAAACAAGTCTCTTTGACCAGACCAGTGCCTTTACACACATCCAGCCCTTTCTAATGAGTGAGAAGCTGCTGGATGTCAGCTCCTTCATTGTCTCCTGGATTACTGACTACCTGTCAGGCAGGCCTCAGTACATGTGACTGGGGACCACCCTGTCTGATCCTGTGGTCAGTAATGTAGGGGTTCCCCCAGGGTACAGTCCTGTCTTCATTCCTATTCACTCTGTACACATCTGATTTCCAGTACAGCTCCGTGTCCTGTCATCTGCAGAAGTTCTCTGATGACTCTGCAGTGGTAGGGTGTGTCAGAGATGGACAGGAGCTGGAGTACAAGACACTGATTGCAAATTTTGTGGAGTGGTCTCAGGCAAACCATCTGCTCCTGAAAGTTGGCAAGACCAAGGAACTGGTGATTGACTTCAGGAGAAAGAGGACAACAGTGGAGCCCATTACCATCCAGGATCATGACATGGAAATACTGGACTGCTACAAGTACCTCATTGTTCATGTGAACAACAGGCTGGATTGGAGGGACAACTGTAATGCTGTGTACAAGAAGAGCATGAGTAGACGCAGCTCAGGTCTGTCAACGTGTGCAGCAAGTTACTGGAGATCTTCTACCAGTCTGTGATGGCCAGCGTCTTGTACTTCACTGTGGTCTGCTGGGGAAGCAGCACCAGTAAAAGGGACATTGGACAGACAAACTGATCTGTAAAGCTGGTTACCTGATTGGCTGTGAGCTGGAGACAACTGTACAACAACTCAATGTATAAGTGTCAGTGTATCAGTGTATAACCTTATGTCAATCAGCATATCATGCACTGCCGTTCTTGTCTCTTGTCTATAGATGTGATTTGGTATTTTATTTCTTATTTTTCTATTTTATTTTGACTTGTACATATACATTTATTTATATAATTATTTTATTACTTATTTGACACCTGTCTCTTGCTATGTTTTTTGCTACTTATTTAGAATGTATTATTACCATTTATTTTTTACTCTTTGTTATTATTTTACTGTATATCATGATGAGTGAGCTACTGTATCTAAATAATTTCCTTTGTGGATCAATAAAGTTTGTCTAAGTCTAAGATCATTTTTACTGCCACAAAATATGTTTTATTCAAAGGCGCAGAGAAAATGTGTCACAGTCAAAGTACAAAGTGGTCCAAATGGACAAATTCCATTCAGAAACAGGCCCTCCAGCTTCTGCTCTCGACTCTGAGCACTCTCCAACCTGTCGCCTCTGCACCCATGGGGGACTTTACAGCACTTTGGGCTTCTGTGTCACTGGAACATCAACTGTGGAGACACTTCTAAAAGGGAATGCTCCAGCCCTTTACTCTCCCAGCTGACAAAAAAAACATCTTAACAAGTTACAATATACTATTTTAGAATGGAAAGGATGGGCACCGCTATGAACTTCTTGTTGACCAATTTTAATCCAGTTTAATAAAACATGGAACATGGTGACTTCACACAGACAGGCTGATCTGACAGGAATCTAATGATCGAAACTATTTTCTCTGAAGCAGGAGCATTAAAATCATCTCCATGATAATAGACATTTTGAAAGTCCCAGTGCAAAAAAGTGTGTAAAAAAGTGTCCACTGATCCAAAGGTTGGCAGTTCAAATCCCGCTCTTGACATAAATAACATCAGTGGTTGAGCAGTCACATCCACTGACCCACAGGTTGGCAGGTACGATTCCAGCTCCCACAGAGCAATGCTGCCATTGTGTCCTTGGGCAGGACACTTAACCCACCTTGCCCCCAGTGTCTGCGTACACTGGTGTGTGAATGTGTGTGTGAATGGGTGAATGGTTCCTTGTTGTAAAAGCGCTTTGAATGCCTTGAAGGTGGAAAAGTGCTATATAAAGATGTGACCATTTACTTTCAAGGCAAAGCAATATCATTTCCATGGACACAAGCAGGTAGTGGACCTCCCACCAGAAATATTACATAGTGTACCTTTAAAGGTTCATTGTGTAACTTTTTGGTTGGGGGTACTTGTTTCTACGGAAATGTCATTGCTCTGCATGGAATGTTCCACAGTATGACATTAAACAGCTCTACCTCACATTTATTCAATTACAGGTGGTTTTAGAGCTCAGAAATACCTAGAAAATCAGACATTCTGGCTGTGAGCGGGTTTGCCACTACACAGATCTGACCTGTAACTTGGTCTGGTTTGGTCTCCATTAAGATAGTAAAGTTTAATGCTACACTGTGAAACATTCCAGACATAATGGACAAAATAATTTGACAGAACCTCCACCAAAAAAGTTACACAATGCACCTTTAATTATCAAGCAGACAAATTTGAAAGGCTGTAGAATTACCAAATAGTGTAGACATATAGATTTTTAAAACAAACATTTGTTCCCATTTTATTTTATTGTAATTCTGAAAAATACATTTTGTATATCTTCAAAAGAGCATTCATGATAGATTGGCATCCTCTGTTGTCACAAACCCAATGCTTTCCTCAGTGTCCAGTCCCGGTGAGTGAAAAAAAAACTTGTGAGGAGCATTTTGGTTCGTTTGATTTTAATTAACCACAATGACGCAACAGCGGGAAAGAAAGTGGGCTGACAAATAGAGAAAAACAAGTTGGACACCTCACAGGAACACACGCCTTTGATTGTGCTGCCCAGGGGCCCGGTCTGCTGCCTGTGTCTGAGCCAAGATGGCAGCCATGATTTAGGCCTTGGAGCAGGTACCAAGAGAGTAGATGAAAAGAGAGAGGGAGAGATGAAGAGAGGAAAAAGAGAATGCATCGCTGTGGATTTATTTATTTATTTGCTCATGTGGGGCACCACTCAGTCTGAAGAACAACAAAGCCACAGTACACAAGTCTGTGGGTGGTTTTTTACTGAAAAATGGAAATGAATTACCAAAATACTACAGTGTAATTAGATAGGGCTATTGTCTTCTTCACGGTTAAACAAGGAACATGACTAATGCACATCTTAATTGGCTTAAAAGATTACGCTTACATGTTCATTTCACTAATATGGTGCTTAAAGTCTTAATTTAACATAAGATACAGTCAGAGAAGTTAAGACAGCATGCAAACTCACAATTACTGATATTTGACTGTTTGGCATGTAGTGAAATCAGGCACTCCCAGAACTTACCCACATTTATTAAAAAAAAATATCAAAAATATCAAAATGTCACTGTCTACTGTGAAACTGACACAAAAGCAGATTTGGCAGATCTGAAAATGCCCTATTCAATTATACACGAGTAAAGATTGCATTTATTTGTCATACCAGTATATACCCACAGCAAATGATACAAATAATGGGAAATGGTCACATTTTTATACAGCACTGTTCTACCTTCAAAGCACTCAAAGCGTTTTACATGAAGGAACCACTCACCCATTCATACACACACACACACACACGCACACACACACATTCATACACCAGTGTACACAGACTGCAGTGACAGCTTCTATCTGTGGGAGTCGCATCTTTGTGCATTGAAGAAGATTGTATTCTGGAACCCAGCCAAGGAAATCAGTGGAATCCAAAATTAAATTGGAATAGTAACTTAGAGCATGCTGAAAGGTGCACCATGTAACATCTCCGGTAGAGGTCCCACCACCTGCTTGTCTCCATGGAGATTTTATTTTTTGTCTCGAATGTTCCCAAACATCCCTCCAAAAAGGAGGCACCACCAGACCAAGTGACAGAAATAATGCATGTTTTCAAGGTATTTTTAAGCATTAAAAAACGAAATGATTAAAAAATTAAATGCCATACTGCGGAACATTCCGTGCAAAGCAATATCTCTATGGAGACAAACAGCTTGCAAACCCTCTGCCAAGAAGTTACATACTGCCCCTGTAAAGGAAAAGTAACGTTTTTTATAATCTGAGCCTTATTTCGGTAATAAAACAAGTTGTTTTACTCACCCATAGCACTTTGGTGTCATATGGAGCACATCCAGAGATGTTTTAGATTAGCGATCTCCATAATGTGAGTTCTCGGGGCACATGTTTGCGGTCTCCAAATAACACAAACTTTAGCACTTTTCAAATCATAGAAGCTCGATGTCAGTCTACGATTTTGTTTGGTCAAAAGTGCCCTGTAATCCGAGATTTAGCCATAATTTCGAGTAGATGAGGACGCCAGTGCGCATGTGTGGACTGTGCTCTCAGCTCCCGGAACCCAAACATGAAACGCAAAGCTGTAAACTATGGATAAATCTCGGATTACAGGCCACTTTTGACCAAATGAAATCGTAGACTAAGACATCGAGCTTCTATGATTTGAAAAGTGCTAAAGTTTGTGTTATTTGGAGACCGCACGGGGCATATTACATGCTCGGGGAATATATTATATGCCCCGAGCTATAACTAGAAGTCGCGCTAGGCTAACGCTAATCCAAAACATCTCCGGAAGTGCTCCATATGACACCAAAGTGCTATGGGTGAGTAAAACAACTTGTTTTATTACCGAAATAAGGCTCAGATTGTAAAAAAACGTTACTTTTCCTTTAAGGCTCACAATTCCCAGCAAGACTCATAACCAGATTAAAGATAACAAACATTACAGCAGTTAGTTATAATTACAAAAAAAAAAAATAAAAATAAATAAATAAATATATATATATATATATATATATATATATATATATATATATATATATATATATATTTTTTTTTTTAAACATTGCTGACATTAAATAGTTTGTTTTATCCAACTCCCAGGGAACTACAGTGGAGAGTATGCACATTTGTGAAAGCTGAACTGCAGTTTACTCTAACCCTCTGCCCTTGCGATCCACACACTGCAGATCCAGGCACAGATTGGAAACTAAAGGTCTCGCCCTGATACTGCTCCCGATACATTTCTGAACAAAGAAGCAAAGGTCCCCCAACCCCTGAGACTGCTTCTTTACCACAACCAAAGACATAACTGCAGGCGGCACCGGAGAAAACTACATCATCTCTGAACCATCCAGACGATCCCAGCGGAGAAGCATTCCAGGCTACAAAGACGAGGCATATTACTTTACAGTGGGGGAATATGAGGTACTGCTGTAGCCGCTGTAGTTAGCATTGAGATCAGAGATGTACAGTTTGAGTTTAGTGAGAGAGTGGGAGGAGGACGTGATTTTAGGAGCACAGAGGTCTCGCAGCCACAGTACATCCTGAAATGTGGGTTGTAATAAGGTTGCTTTTGTATACTGTGCAACTTTTTGGATTAAATTGCACTTCAAAGAGGAGTTTTAGTATTTAGTTCCTTTTTTTTCCTTATTATCTCTACCGGAATTGTTCCACACTATGACATTAAACAGCTCTACCTTACATTCATGGAATTGCCAGTGGTTTTATAGCTCAAAAATACCTAGAAAAACAGGCATTGTGACTGTGAGCGGGGTTGTCTCTCCACAGATCTGACCTGTAACTTGGTCTGGTTTGGTCTCCATGAAGATAGAAAGGTTTAATACCATACTGTGAAACATTCCAGACAAAGCAATAACGTATCCATAAAGAAAAGCAGTTGATGGACCCTCCAGAAAAGTTACACAATGCACCTTTATTGCTTGGAACTTTATAATTTGGTTTCTGGAGTTACTCTGTTATGAAAAGAAATTTGAATTTGTTTTGCTCATGTCTTGGTATATTTGATTTTTTGTTTTGTTTTCACTCCATTATTATTCAGTGATCGCATTATTCTTGTGCCATGTATCTTGTGTCCTCTGTGTTTGGCAGCCCCTCGCTGTTATTTCACTTGGTGTTCCCTTCAGTCTTTTCATTAATAAATTCACAGCATATTTGTAAAGGCAAGTATTTTAAAAAATTGACAATAGAACATCCTATCCAGATGTCCACCTTGGAAACCTTTCATATCAGAGGCCATTCCTTGATGAATGAGGGATTACATCAGCATATTGGGACAAATATTTTTCTTTTTTTGTTGATTAGGCCGAGGCTGTACACTAAACCAGTTGTCTGCCATATTGGATTGAAATTTGCGTGAGTGTGACTCAGCGTTTTTTCAAAATATTATACTTTTGTGACTCCTCACTCCACACTGAAAGAAGTATCTAATATTTGTTAAATCCATTGACCTAAAATGGAACAATAAGGCTAATCAGAATATGCTAATATGTGCGAGATGACTCATAAAGGTCTTGAGCATATAATATGATATAATATGATTCAAATGACACTTCACACCTTATTAATATTTCATTTATACAGTTTTCCGTTAGAGTGGGTTGGTAGTTTAAACGTTCTATACTATACAAAGTGACTCTTGTGAGCTTTTAGCCATGTTAGAATGTTGTTACCTCTTCAAAAACATACCTGGAGTTATTTATACATGTTTGAGTAATCCTTTATTTTTAGTCTGTCTCCATGGCCAAATCTCAAAATGCTCTATATATCACATAGTGTTAGTTTTCTATCCCCCTTTTACTTTTAGTTCAGTAGAGATTTGCAATTCCAAGGCTGAAATTATCCAAATGATTCTAGTGAAGGTGTATGAAGTTTAAAGTCGAGCACTTCATGACACAAGTTGGACCAGAGTGTTTTCACTTTGAGAGAAGAATATAAATATATATATATATAAATATGCAGGATTTGTGGGTTAAAGATGTCTGCATGAAACAAAATACAACTCCAGGTATGTTTGTGATGAGGAAACAACATTATAACATATTTAGAACATTAATTTGGTCTTCTCATTATATAAAAACTTTGTGTTTTCTACTAATAAGACAACTTTGTAAAAAGCTAATTATTTACATTAAGTATTATTTACCTTGTTGTCTTATTCGAAGAAAATGCAAAGTTTTCAACATTATAAGAAAATGGGCCTTTAACTGGACTCCTGACCATTGGTAACCAGGGTCTGTTAGTGTACAGTGGTACCTCACCTTACGAAATTAATTCGTTCCAGAAGTGGTTTCGTAACGTGAAAAATTCGTAAGTTGAGTAGCTATTTCAATGGAAAAAGCCTGATTCGTTCCAAGGCCCCGATGCAAGTTTTTTTTTTAATAGTGTAACTTTTTTTATAGTGTAACATTGTGTTCTGCGTCCTGCGTCCTTTTCTCACATTTGTCTCTCGTTTAAACACTAAAACTTTCATAGATTTTCAACAAAATTATTGATAGTGAAGTGTGGGGGGAAGGGGGAGGGGGGAGAAGAGTGCGCTCTGACACGTATGTGAGAGCGCACATGACCCGGCGCGGAGCTGACAGCAGGTCTAGACCAAGGTCTAAACCTGGACTGGACCAGGACTAAACCAGGACTAAACCTGGACTAAACCAGGACTAAACCAGGACTAGACCAGGTGGATTAAAGCGCTGCGCGTGGGTCTATTTCCTGGTTTCGTTTCGAGTCACAGCCGAGGCGAGCCGCTGCTCTAGACCTGCCCGCGTAAGGTGCTCACAGAGCGGCATGGACAGACCTGTGAGGTCGGCCTCTTCAAGACCTCCAGGCCGGTGACCGGGACAATCCCCGGACCCATGCCCGCTTAGGGAGCTCTTAAGGTGGCCTGGCAGTGTCCCCCTGGGTCCCTGGATGTCTGGAGCTCCGCGCCTGGAGGGGCCCTGGAGAGCAGGTCTAGACCACGGCTCTTGCAGGCGAGCAGCGGCTCGCCTCAGCTGTGACAAGAGGGTCTAGACCTGCTCTCCAGGTCTAGTCCAGGTTTAGTCCAGGTTTAGTCCAGGTTTAGTCCAGGTTTAGTCCAGGTTTAATCCTGATTTAGTCCAGGTCTAGACCTGCTGGCAGCCGGGTCAGCTGTCACACATGCCGCTATCACACACGTGTCAGAGCGCAGTTTTCTCCCCCCTCCCCCCACACTTCACTATTAATAATTTTGTTGAAAATCTCTGAAAGTTTGAGTGTTTAAACGAGAGACAAATGTGAGAAAAGTTTAAATCCAGTCTGAGAAAAGCGTATAATGTGTGTGGCTGAGCGTGCATTATTTGAATTTTTGAGATTTCGCATTTCGTAACTTGAATTTTCTTTCGTATCTAGAGACCAAAATTTACCGTGAAGGCGTTTCGTAACTTGAAATTTTCGTTTGTTGGGTCTTTCATAAGGTGAGGTACCACTGTAGTTACATAGTTCCTTCCTTATTTACATATTCACCCCAAAAACATACGTACAATTCTATCTTCTCTCTTCTTTTAGATAATTGTGCTGTGTACTCTTATTTATGCGACTTGCATGTAACAACATTGTTGCTCAAGACTCCGCACCTCTTTGTGGTCGTCAGTATAATAATCAGATTTTCTTATAATGACAAAGGGAGTTTCTCATCACACTTAGAGCTGCCATTATTGACATCTCACTGAGCACTGATGTAGCATGACTAATTCAAACACTGCACAAAAGTAAGTCTAAAAAAACGCTGAATATACGGCGGGCTAATTAATAATCAAACAAACCAATGAGCAGTGAACACTTCAGCTGATGTACCGAGTCCTTCTCGTGCACTCAAACGTATCTTCAAAACAGCCACCAGATCTTGTATGTTATCTCCAGAGAGGATTATCTTATCTTCTATAATGTTTATACCCCATCACCACTATCCTAAAGAGATATAAGCCCATAAAATGATGACAAATTCAGCTTTAGAGATTTTGAGAGATCATTTTAATTTTTCAGAAAAGGTTTTAACTTCAACTGTCTCTTTTGGTAATGACATTTTCAAACTATTCCAAGTCAGGTCGCGCTGCCATCTTTGTGATAATCTCCAAATCAGGATGTGGATATGAGACGAAGCTTAGACTGATGTATCTGCGGATATCATGCGATGATTTTAATTAAACTGTCATTGCTCACTTTACATTTGAAGCATTTATCTGGATTTACATTGAGAGCAAATAGCAATGACCTGAAAGCCCAACCTCAAAGAATGCATGTCCACTTTAGATCAAATGAATTTGTTTAATTATTATAAATGCAGAATAGGCTTAAGATCATTACAATAATACAAACTACTATACTGAAAAAACTTTAAAGTCATTACAAATTATGTATTTAGTTAGTTATGACACTTCAGATTCTTATGTACAATCCTCTATTTTTTTCATACCTTGACAGTATGGGCTACACTCTGCTCCTTCCTCAGACGTGTGACATAATGTTGTCTGGTCAGCTGATCTAAACAAAAAAACAGCACCATCTGCCAGACCCTCCAGGAATTCGCGATGTTGCGATTTGCAACTTCAACGTAACTTCAGCCAATCCCCGCGAATTCAGGGCGGTGTTGCAATTTTGACCAATCACTGCAACTTTTCCGCAATTTTTACTAATTTTGACCAATTTTGACCAATCATCGGCCGTAGCCGTATTTTTTGTTGACCGCAAACCATTCATTCATCTTTCACATTAATCTGTTCATCCTGCTGGTTTTCATGAGTTCCATTTCATCCTGCTGCGCTGTCATAGCTGTGTGCGCTCTTTTTGTAATAAATGCACAAAACTCATATCTGGATCTCAGTGTATCTGTCACCATAGCCTCCTCTTTGCGCATCACAAATCTGCGAGCCATAGGACCCAACCTCATATTCTCGGCGACTAAAAGGTTTGAGTTTGGAAGCCGCAACATTCTGCCTTACTTCCGTGTGACAAAACGAAACTGCGGCCGTGTCCCAGTTCCCAGAGCGCACAGCTCGGAGCGCGGCTCGAAGGGGGCTCAGACTGCAGTCAAGGAGGTGCACACTTGCTCAGCCCCGACTGCAGTCCGCGGACCGCTTAACGACTGTGGTCTTCGGACCACGTGTTAACTGCGCATGGGACAAAAAAGAAGTGGGCAGCAGTCGTCGCGCCGGTGTTCTGGCGAAATGTGTGACGCACATGCCCTTCGGGAATTGAGACACGGCTTCTAATGGCAAAGAAACATGTCTGCGGCGCCATTTGCCCACAAAAATAACAGCAAAAGACCGCGCGAAACAGTTCCCCTCCTAGTAGTCATTTATTTTCGATGTTGGTAAGGTTGTTTTAGGACCATATCTGTGATCTCTGTGTCTTTGTATTATTCTTTGTCAGTAATAACTCAGTATTCAAAATATTACTCAATTTTAATTACAAAAAGGGAAAATCGCAACTATTTATCGCAACTTTCACTTCCTCCCGCAACAAAATTGCAACAAAAACCTTAAAAGCACCGCAACTTTCATCGAAACTTTTTGGAAAATCTCCCGCAAATTCAGGCATTTTAGCCCGAAACAATCACAAAAAATGCCCGCGAATTCCTGGGGGGTCTGATCTGCTGTCTGACTTCTTCAGAACTTTATCCCAGGAGTGAGACAGTAGGTACTCCCCCTCATACCGATTCACCGTCTGGTGGGCGTGTTTCCGGATCTCAATGGCCTCCAAGATCCAACAGTGGTATTTGTTTCTCTCTGTGCCTACGACCTTAGTGTTGTCCCAATCATTGTCCCAATCTATGAGATGGTTTTCCTTCTTTCAGTGCTCTTATATTCACTTTGCTATTTATTTATCCAATCATTCTTTTATAATGCAGTAATTCATTAGTTTTTTGCTGTGTGTGTGTATTGGTGTAGTCAGTCTTCCAAGAAAAAAACAAACAAAAAAGTGCAGTCTTCAGCACCTTCGGCATTGTTAAAGACAGAAAAAAGCCAAACTTAGGGCAGTGCATTGTTGTCACAGTCCACAATAAAACCAACAATTAGCAGTTGCTACTTGCTCTCCCCAGTGTCCTGCGTGTTAATGGTCCTGGGCGCGATCCAGTATTCCATTACCGAATAATTGGACAGCATAGGGGCCCATTGCCGAACCCCCTTCTGCTCTTGCCAAGAGAGAGGTGAAAGCCTTATTGATCCGGTGTCTGAATCTCTGATCAATCACCCCAAATCAGCCCCCGGGGAGGAGGCAGCCACAACAGGTGACAAAGGATATCTCTATGACTATGTATGTATCCATCATGACAGGCTGAGGAGGGGGAGCTGAATACAAACAAGCTGCCAGCAAGTCTCAAGTGAATGGGAGGAAAACTTAGACAAGATTGTGGGTTTATGTGGCTAGATGTAAAGTGTACCAAATGTATAGCAAACATGAAAATGTGCTTATTTTACACTAAACTTGACATGTTGTACCTCTGTAATTAAAGATCCTATATTACGCAAAATTGACTCATGTGAACTTTAAACCATGTTAGAATGTTGTTGCCTCCTCTAAAACATACCTGGAGTTGTGCTTTGTTTCATTCATACATGTCTGAGTTATTAAACTGAATTCTTTTCAAACAGAAAGCACTCTCTTCCACTCTGAGATGTCATGGGGTAATACAGGAAATGCTAAACTATGTTTTTGAACTCTATACACCCTCACTAGAAACATTAGTATGATTTGAATTTACAGTTATTACTGAACAAAAGGTAAAATGCAGCTGTTAACTTGAAAACTACTGCTTCATGACATATTTTTTTTAAATGAGGTAACAACCTTCTAACATGGCTTAAAGTTCAATTTCAATCTATCAGTCAATTTTGCTTAATAATGGGACCTTTAATTACTGCTCATCTTCTCTTCTGAAAGCTGTTAAATAAAATCGCATTTGCCTATGGTATACCATTGTAAGCTATTATTAAAGCACAATTAGTTTCATACCATTTAGCTCAAGGCTTACTATGTTTTTTCATACTAATCTGATTGGTCAAAGCAGCTATAATTCTTATTAGCAGTGATTTTGTGTCTATATTTTCAGATGAAAGCAGTGTGAAGTTACTACTTGTTTACTACTTGTTGCTTGGTGCTTTTTGATATAACACTGGCCATGCGTTTCTAGGTGACATGCGCAGGCAGACAGGCGTGCAGCGTCTCTGTAATTGAGTTAAATAAATGATTGCATTTCCAGTAGTTACGCAGGCCTTCAGCTTTATGCCTGGCTAGAGCCACTGCCGATTTAATTAATTTTTAATTAGGAGGGAAAATTGCTGGCCTATTCCAGTGGGACCTTTAAGACATCTGTGCATTAGAGATAACATTCTTAAATACCCCGTGCCTCCCTGTGGTGGTGCTTTGAGGCCAGCCCAAGCAAGCACATTCAGGAGCCAGTGGACCAGACCGCTGTGGCTTAGTGCTGCTGATTTTTCACTGTACATATCGACTTAAAAGTGGTTGGTTGATTTGTTGTTTTCTCACGATGTCAGGCGTTGGTGAGGTAAAGTCTGAGCGTGTGAAGGTTTGGTGCAGCCATCCGTCTTCTGAATCCTGTCTCTGTCACGTGGGGCTTAAGTGAGGGAGTCATTGAGTTCCTGGGACATGCAAAGAGGAGACACGTTCTAATCCTCCTCCACTGTACACAATGGCACACAGTAGCTTCTGCTCACAGTATAAATATTGTTAGTAAAGTGGTTGGATCCTCTGACCTATTATTATTATTTGATCCCATTGTTGTTGTGTCTCTGGGCAAGACATTTACAGAAGCAGTATGTAACTTGCTTGTCTCCATGCAGATGCTATTTCTTTGCCTGGAATGTTCCACAACATTCCAGGCGGCAGTAGCTCAGTTGGTAGAGCGTTTGTCCACTGATCCAAAGGTTGGCGGTTCAAATCCCGCTCTTGACATAAGAAACATCAGTGGTTGAGCGGTCAGATCCACTGACCCACAGGTTGGTTGGTACGATTTCAGCTCCCACAGATGAATGCTGCCGTTGTGTCCTTGGGCAAGACACTTAACCCTCCTCGCTCCCAGTGTCTGCGTACACTGGTGTGTGAATGTGTGTGTGAATGGGTGATTGGTTCCTTGTTGTAAAGCGCTTTGGGTGCCTTGAAGGTGGAAAAGCACTATATAAAGATGTGACCATTTACCATTTACCAACATAGCATTACTCATATCCCTTGCATTTGTTCAGTTACAGGTGTTTTATAGCTAAAAAAAACAAACAAAAAAAAACACTTAAAAACCACTTAAACACATTCTTACCGTGTGCAATTCTTACCTTGCTTCTCTTGGACCATTAACCTGTCTCCATTGTGATTACTGAGTGTATTTGCATACTGTGGAATAATCAAGGCAAAACAGCACCTTTAACCCACCCCACTACTTCAGATACTTCAAATACTTCATATCTTGGACTAAATGCTGCCTTTGGTACTGTTAATTTGAACCATCTCAATTCATTCTGATAAAATGCCTAACCTTTTCAGCAAATGTAATGAAACTAACTTTCTTCATTTTAAAATGATTGCAAATTTCATTCCAGGTTCAAAACAACAAACCAATCACCCACCACAATGAGAGGGGAGAAGGAAATGATTTACTGAGGAGTGGCTAACGGTCAAGAAAAGAAAAGTACTAAAATGTAGCTCCTTTGTTGCATTTTGGTATACCCTTTCAGTAAAAGGGAATAATACACACGTACAGTACATGCTTCTAAAAAATCCATAATAAATGCCATACTATTTACGTTGCCTAATTTGTCAGTAGAAATAGTTTAAGTGTTTTTTTTAGTTTATTTTGTTCCATATAACCTTTATTACACAATCTTTCTGCCATGATCACCCATGAAACTGCTTCTCTGATAACAGCTTATACTGACAAATGCAGCCAATAATATTTCGCCTTGTTGCAGCCCCAGGCCATTCTATACACTGTCCAGTTTTGGTCAAAGATTCAGTGGCTTGTACGTTATATTACTGTTCAGAATGCTACCATTAAAGATGCACTGTGTAGCATTTCATAGAATGTTTTACAGTATGGTATTTAATTTAACTATCTCCATGGAGACAAGCAGGCCACATCACCAGGTGAAGATACAGGTCATATCTGTGGAGAAGTGGGTCCACTTACAATAAGAGTCCATGTCTTTGCTGTACACCTATGAGATACACTGTATTTATTTAATGCCATACTGTGTAACATCCCAGGCATTAGATGTATGACGTATTGTAGGTTTGTATTCATTGATGTTCTTTTATACTACTACTACTACTACTACTACTGCTACTACTGCTACTACTACTACTGCTCAGTGTTGTATAAAGTACTGGAAAATCAAACTCGAGTAAAAGTATAGGTACCCCTCCCAAAAATGACTTTGGTAAAAGTCGAAGTCACTGACTGAAATGTTACTTGAGTAAAAGTCTTAGGCTACGTTCACACTGCAGGGCTTAATGCTCAATTCCGATTTTTTTGTGAAATCCGATTTTTTTGCGAGGCCGTTCACATTTCCAGTTAAATGCGAATTGTATGTGATCTCCAGTGTGAACGCTAAACTCCCCAAAAGTGTCCCGCATGCGCCTTGGAGGACACGATGACGTCACACGCAGTGAACGCGCTCAATGTTTACGGAAGTAGCCTAAAGTTGCTTTCGTACCGGAGCCAAAACATGTACAGCTTATTTGTTTTAAGGAGGAGACGGAGAAGGACGAGGTTTTTGGCCACGGCGTTTTGCGGGGCAGTGGCAGCAACGTCTGCAGAAAGGAACGTGTGGGTGCGGAGTCACAGGCAGGAGGGGTGGGATTGCTACGTGCTTCGCCGCTTCACTGATACGAGTTTATATACTATTTTCGCATGATGAGAAGAACGTTTGTGCACATTTGTGAACGCCTCCTTGTACCACTCTCATTGGAGGAAACACACTCAGGTCGGATGAATGCGACCTGGCCGTTCAGACTGCAGTCGCATGTCAAAAGATCGGATATGTATCGGATTTAGGACCACATATCCAAGTGGCCTGGATCGCATTTGAAAAAATCGGATCTGTGTCGTTCACACTGTCATTAGAAGATCAGATACAGGTCGCATAGAGGCAAAAAAATCGGATTTGGGTCGTTTCAGGCTGCAGTGTGAACGTAGCCTTAGAGTATCAGGAACTTCTTGTACTTAAGTATGACAAGTAATGTAAAAATAAATGTACTCAAGTAATGTAATTAAAAGTACAAGTAAAAGTATCAAGCAAAGGCAGTCTGAAGCTAACCCTCGCTTTGTTACTTAGATAGCACAAACACACAGCGTTTGTTTAAATTTTTAAAAGTAGGCACATGTTAATGTTATTTTTTGTCCTTTTGAACTCGTGTGCCCTTTCTCATTCGTTAGACTTAGCCTACAGCTGTGCCTTCCCTTGAGCCGAAAAAGCTAGGTATCCTGTTGGCTCCAACATCATCAAATACGCTTTGTGTAACCGAAACAATGTCACACAAAGTTCATTTCTATATGTTATGCTCAAGGTTTCACAACGGTGTCTAGAATGTCCATGCTATGGTTACTGAAATTGGAATATATACGCTAACAATTACATTAATCTAGAACTTACCTCGATGTGTTTCTTGAGGTTGGACGGGGAGTTTCTGTAAGATAGGATTTCCACGTTTCTTGGAAGGCACAAGAGGCACTTCATTCGATAGGACGAATCCTTCATATCAGCGTAAGAGAATATTGTGTTTAAGTACGGCCAGGGATGCTCATGGTCAGGTCCCCCTTCATTTGTAGCCGACGTGGTTGCTGTCTCCTCTTCCATCAGGGATGTTGATTGATTAAACTAGCTGCATAAAACCAACAGGTGTAGGCTGATTGTCATACGCAAATAGCGAACAGGGCCAGGCACGTCCTGACTTCCATGCAGTCAGTAGAGGTTTTTTAAGTAACTAAACGGCACATTGAAAATGTAGTAGAGTAAAAGTATGCAATTAAATTCAGAAATGTAGTGAAGTAAAAGTAAAAGTTATCATATTTTTAAAAACTCAAGTAAAGTACAAAGTCTCCCAAAATGTACTTAAGTACAGTAGTGAAGTATTATTACTTTGTTACTATACAACACTGCTACTGCTACTACTACTACTGCTACTACTGCTACTACTACTACTGCTACTACTACTACTACTACTACTACTACTACTACTGCTACTACTGCTACTGCTACTACTACTACTACTATTACTACTACTACTACTGCTACTACTACTACTACTGCTACTACTGCTACTGCTACTGCTACTGCTACTATTACTACTACTACTACTGCTACTACTACTACTACTACTACTACTGCTACTACTGCTACTGCTACTGCTACTGCTACTACTACTACTACTACTACTACTACTAATAATAATAATAATAATAATAATAATAAAATGTGCCCTATATAACTTTTGTTGAGGGTCCATCACCTGCTTGTTTCTTTGGATATGTCATTGTTTTGCCTGGAATGTTCCACAGTGTGACATTAAACAGCTCTACCTTACATTTAGTCAATTACAGGTGGTTATAGCTCAAAACGACAAGCATTCTGACTATGAGCGTGGTTGCCTCTCCACAGATCTGACCCATAACTAATATGAATATTTAGTTCTGTATTTACTTATTACCATACGCACACTTAGCCTCTGCACACAGTGGCTCTCTGCTTTGAGTTATAGTTGCCCTGCTGTGAAAGAATGGGGTAGGCGGATGTATAGCAGCCTGTTGGAAGATGTTTTACAGCCCTGGCGAGCACTATGTTGTCACAATGTGTTCAATATCACAACACATCAGAATTTACTGCGGGCACCAGGCACTTTTCATTCATTGTACTTTATCACTACAGCGACATGCATTGATCTTAGCAAATAATACTTTTTATTATTGAACATTACCCCACGCACGGCATAATCAGATTTATTTCCTGTCCGGGCCGAGGAGTGAGAGGCGATATGGGGGGAGATAGGAGAGAGAGAGAGAGAGAGAGAGAGAGGGAGGGGTGGGGGTATGGAGAGAGGTAGAAAGAGAAAGAGAGAGGGGACAGGGGGAGATACAGATAGAGGGGAGGGGGAGACAGAGGAGAGGGAAAGAGAGAGAAGGGGCAGAGAGAGACCGGGAGAGATAGAAAAGATGTGTCCTTCATGGTTTGATGTGATAGTATCCATGACGATCACACTAGAGGAGATGATATCTGCTTTTTGTTGTGCCACACTGGATCAGCTGACCTTCAGAGACAGGCCCACACCTCCTCACAGACACACACTGGTGATGGCAGAAACACCTGCCATCTGAGCTCATGGTGTTTCTAACAAAGGGTAAAAGTTAAAAAGTGATAGGGCTTTTAATTGAGTGCCGGCCTGTTTTCAGAATTCTATCCCCCAGAGTGCCTGACGTTTTAGTGTATTTTTACTGATTTTCCAAGACCCACAGAATACTGAGTTTTTTGACTATATAAACATGGCACACATCAAAATAAAGTGTAGACTCTCTTCTTTCACCGAGAAAAATTATGTTTCTAACCTTTTCGGTTCTCAAGTAATTGATAGTAGAACATAGGGAAGTTTCAGCACACAGTTTCAGCACAAAGTGGAGAAAACGAGCATTTTGTACAAAGAGTCATTTCGAGTAGATCGGTGATTTTGATGTCAATATTTATGGATTTAGTGACACTTCAAACATCTAAAACAACAGAGAAAGAGATTTTTGATGACAAAGTACATTTTTTATTTACAAATATAAGAATATAAGGCTCTGTGAATTGAAAATTCCTTCAAATCAATTGTGCCAAGAGATGTTTACAGGATATAATAATATATTTTCCTATAAAATAGAACTTTGTCACTTCACAACAATATTGAAGCATGCTCAGAGTACAGATCCATAATAAAAACTAATACACACACACACACACACACACACACACACACACACACACACATATATATGTACATACACACAAGCCCATGCATAAACCTTTACACACACACAGCTACACACGCACGCACACAGACATATAGCTGAAAAACGTCCTTGACGAATATATTCGTCACGGCACTCAACGTTTGGTTTCAACATGACGAGATAACTCGTCACCGGCACTCAATGAGTTAAAGAAGCTGTAACTTTGCTATAAAGCAGTTATGTAACACAGCATCACAATTTTTTCACAGATTTTTTTTTTTTAATTATTAATAGTGCCTTGGATTCATAAAGGGTTTCCCAAACTTAAAGGAAAATTAACGTTTTTTTTTTTACAATCTGAGCCTTCTTTCGGCAATAAAACAAGTAGTTTTACTCACCCATAGCACTTTGGTGTCAATTGGAGCAGTATCGCAGAACTTATGTTGAGCCGTTCTGTTCTACTAATGATCCCGTATCCGTGCTCGGGGCACTGATTTGCGGTGTCCAAATAACACAAACTTTAGCACTTTTCAAATCACAGAAGATCGCTGTGTCAGCGTAGACTTTTAGTAGATTCCAAAACGGCCTGAAACCCGATATCGCAACAGGAAAGTAAAGTTCAGAGCGGCTGAGTTCACGCATGCGCACTGTCCTCTCTGATGACGTCATCAAATGAAACTATAGCTGGATATCGGGTTTCAGGCCGTTTTATTGCCGAAAGAAGGCTCAGATTGTAAAAAAACGTAAATTTTCCTTTAAAGGCGCTGTACTGACTTTTACTGTCTAAAATGTGTAAAACAGAACTAGTTTGCAGCAGTCCTCACTTTCATAACATATTCTTGCTCTTTCTCTCTCCTCTCTCCCATAGTCTCTTTGTCTCTCTCTTCTGTGTCTCTCTTCTCGTCTCTGTCTCTCTCTCTCTCCTTGCCTCCCTCCACCTCTCTCTCTTCTCCTCTCACTTCCTGCCATCCTAATTATTAAACGAGATGAGAGTTTATAAGGGCTTTTCACAACTTTCAAAGGCCTGAGTGTAGTTCTGTCCTCATGATAAAAGTAGCAATAACGAGCACGTTCTGGTTCTCAGATGATTATTTTTAAGTAGACAGCACTCAGTAGTTCCAGTTCTAAGAGCTACGGTTACACTGTATCATGGAGCATGACACATTTTGACAAGACACCAGCTGTTACTTAGATTGGTAAGGTAGTACCTGTGGTGACTTAACATATTTTTACACCAGTCAAGTGTTAGCTGAGGAAAAGTTGGAAAGAAAGTTACAGGAAATAGCACTGAATCCTAAATATGAATCCATATCCATGTAATTACAAAATTTCATCCAAAATACTGTGAAAACGTACACCCAAAGAACACATTTTTCTGTCAGTTTAAAGGCTGTATGACAGGTTTTTTAACTCTCTCTCTAATTTTGACACAATTTGGTGAGATAGTATATGTTGTAAATATAAATTATAGTTTTACTCAAATCAAAAAGAAGAAAAGTAGAAAAAATATGTTGAAAATTACAGGAAGTAGAGTTCCATATTGATGACATTCTATCCAAAATGTCAGCACAGTTTACACAAAAGAAACACATTTTTCTGATACTTTGAACATCATTTCAACAAAATATAGTTCTTTTTATGTTTTTAATATTTTTATTCCCCAAATTATAACTTCTGTGTACTAAAATCTGAAACCTAAAAATTTGCCAAACTAGGATTTTGTTTGAAAACAAGCTAAATCTTAAATATAATGATCTTAACTATGTTTTAGTGTTTTAGTACAATGAGTAATTCAACCTGTGATAGGCACTTTAATATTCATTGACATCTATGACTGATAAGTAACACGCTGCATACATAGGCCAGGTGGGTGAGTGTTGTTCAAGATGAGGACAGAATAGATTGTTGTAGTTTGGATAAAAACAAAACCTACTGGATTATAAAATGCCCACTCCACCTCCTGAGCCACACGGTGTTTCTTTGATGACAGAGAAGCAGCATAGATATCCTGCCATCTCTTTATAAGAATGATATAATGATTCCCTGACCAACCAGAACCACACGCTTTGACGAAACTTCACAAAGAAGAGTGGCTGTGGAGCTGTATCCCGTCTCCCCAATTTTAGAGGACGTGACTGACAGGCAGATTAAACAGTCAGAGGGATGCATGGTCCATTTGTGTCAAAAACAAGTACGGCTGCTTACATATATAAAAGGAAAAAGAAACCAACAACCAAAGCACCAATTTATTACTTATATTCAACAAAAATATAAATGCAACACTTTTGTTTTTGCTCCCATTTTTCCTGAGATGGACCCAAAGATCCAAAATTCACTCCAGATACACAACACTACCATTTCTCTCAAACATTGTTCACAAATCTGTCCAAATGTGTGACAGCGAGCACCTCTGCCCCGCCGAGACAATCCACCCCACCTCACAGGTGCGCCACATCAAGATGCCGATCCGACATCATGACCAGTGCACAGGTGCACCCCAGACTGCCCACAATAAAAGGACACCCCGAAATGTGCATTTTTTTTGCTTTATTGGGGGTCTGGGGACTCAGGAGTTGATCAGATTGTCAGTTGTGGCCTGTGGAATGTTGGTCCACTCCTCTTCAATGGCTGTGCGAAGTTGCTGGATATTAGTGGGAGCTGGTACACGCTGTCGTATACACCGGTCAAGCACATCCCAAACATGCTCAATGGGTGACATGTCCGGTGAGTATGCTGGCCATGCAAGAACTGGGACATTTTCAGCTTCCAAGAATTGTGTACAGATCCTTGCAACATGGGGCCGTGCATTATCTTGCTGAAACATGAGGTGATGTTCATGGATGTATGGCGCAACAATGGGCCTCAGGATCTCATCACGGTATCTCTGTGCATTCAAAATGCCATCAATAAAATGCACCTGTGTTCTTCATCCATAACAGCCTTTGAAGAGGAGTGGACCAACATTCCACAGGCCACAACTGACAATCTGATAAACTCTATGTGAAGAAGATGTGTTGCACTGCATGAGGCAAATGGTGGTCACACCAGATACTGACTGGTTCTGAGTCCCCAGACCCCCAATAAAGAAAAAAAAATAAAAAAAAAATGCACATTTCGGGGTGGCCTTTTATTGTGGGTAGTCTGGGGCACACCTGTGCACTGGTCATGATGTCGGATCGGCATCTTGATGTGGCGCACCTGTGAGGTGGGGTGGATTGTCTCGGCGGGGCAGAGGTGCTCGCTGTCACACATTTGGACAGATTTGTGAACAATGTTTGAGAGAAATGGTAGTGTTGTGTATCTGGAGTGAATTTTGGATCTTTGGGTCCATCTCAGGAAAAATGGGAGCAAAAACAAAAGTGTTGCGTTTATATTTTTGTTGAGTATATTTCCTTATATATATTTTGTACTGAATGTTACTGGAATTTTCAAGAGGAGATATCCGCATATGACACATGATACAAATTAGCGAATGGTTGGATCGTCTCGAATTTGGATGAAGGTTTTTCACACTAAATGGTGCATGTTTTCATTTTTATTTTTTTTTATAAAGATACAGTGTGTTAAATGAACTGATGACTGATGTTCACTGCGTAGTGACTTTGTTAAGCCGCTACGATACCGTTTAGGAAGTCTCTCACATATAAAATTACACTCACAAGCTAACATTAGCCAACAGTTTTTCAATTAGTCACGCTCACCTTTTTGTTGAAAATCAAACACCTAAACAGGACCGTGAATACATGTAAAACACCCCCAGTATGATGCCACTGCAAAACACCAATATGCATGGCAATTTTTCAGTTCCAAAATTGGACATATAAATCTACTTTAGGTTTAACAAGATACATTTACTATCAGAATCAGAATCAGAATCAGAAAGGTTTTAATGCCATATGTTTGAACAAGTTCACAACATTAGGAAATTGCTGCGGTGCTTAGAGCAGAATGTAAACCAACACTTAACATGCAATAAATAAAATAGAATAAAATAGAGTAACAGAAAACTTAAATCTAACACTAAATGCATTCACACTTAAAAAAAACTACAAAATCAATATGATCTTTAGCTTTTATTATTGTACCCTGCTTACCAAGGGAGGATAAACAGCCAGATTTATCTGAGAATCATTGGTGATAAAGAATAACCCCAGCCCACTCTAGCCAATATGGACTGCTAAGTATTGAGACATATAAATATAGCCCTCCAGAGCTCCACAATATTACAGCGTTACATTATCCTACATCCACAAATGCACCGCTGGATGGGGGCATTCTGTTAGAGCATGGAAGTGGCTAATTAGGTATCTGTCCAGGAGGCTGTGGTGTGTGAGAATTGCCCCGTCTCTGGCATTTAATCTAAGCCTGTCAGATCCACTTTGCCTGCCTCTCAGCCCAAGGACGGGCCATGAACGCAGCGCAGAGGGGACACCTGAATGCATCGCTGTAATTTTCTCTTTGCGGGAGAATCGGGCTGATGTGCGGCTCATATGACACTGTCTGACGTGACTCCAGGCTGCTCTGGGCTCATAACATAACAGATGAAGCACCATGCACACTAATCTATACGTATGCCTGGCTATAGAAGTAGTGGAAGAAGAACTCAATTGTGTTAGTTAAAGGCGTATTGCGTAACTTTTCTGGTGCAAGTTCTGCCATCTGTTTTTCCTGTTATTACTTTGTAGGAAATGTTTCACTATATGGCATTAAACCTGTCATCTTGGAGATAAATGTACGGTAGATCTGTTTAATGTCACATTGTGGAACAGCAGCAAAACTAACTATAAGCACTACATGAAAAAAATGTGCACTATGTAACTTTTCTGATGAAGGGTCCATCAGATGCTTTTCTCCATGGAGATGTCATTGCTCTGGCTGGAATGTTCCACAGTATGACATTAAACAGCTCTACCTTCCATGTATTCAAATACAGGTGGTTTTATAACAAAAAGACCAAGCAATAGCATCAATAGCATCTCCACAGAGAAAACTATTTGAAAGAAAAGTTACACAATGCACCTTTAAGTAAAGTAAAAACATACACAGTAAAAAGTAGAAGTAATTCAGGCCAATTTAGAATTTTGTAATAAGGCTTCAAATTTAGTAATGTTGATATTTTTGTGCTGTCTTTTATTCAACGGAAACAATATCATTTTCCTATCTGGTCTCAAACTATATATGTATAAAATGACTTTACCTGTTCAAAAATGTAGTGGAGTAGAAAGTACACATACTTCTTACTTTTACTTCAAATGTAGTGAAGTAAAAGTATCAAATTTAAAGTAATGTACAGATACCGCAAATTTCTACTTATATACAGTACTTTACTACTTGTACTTGGTTATCTTCCACTGCTGACTATAGCAGTGAAATAGGAGATAGCAGCGCCAGCTCAGCCTTCATTTATAATGGGACAGTCTGAACAATGAGGAAAACATTACTTGAATTGAATTGTTTACTATTGATTGTAACATATCAATGAGATGGAGAATGAAGTGTGCAAAAAAAGACGGTCAAAGAGGAGGGAGTGGCAAAGAGGGACAGACAGAGAGACGGCAAGAGGAAGAGATGGGGAGAGAGACACAGAGAGATGGAGAGAACAATAGTGAAGTACCAGCAGATGATACAAGTGTATTATTTATCCAATCATGCCACTGTTACTGTTTGTTCTGAGTGGAGAGATGAGCAGCTCAGAGTACAATACATCTCGCCAAATAGCCTACGCCTAGTGCAACAAAGGAGAGTGTATTTTACTAATTACAAACTGAAAAGAATGAAAAAAATATATTTGTAAAGCAACACTATAACTTATTATCTCCAAATATTAAGCCTGGAAAAGATTGTAATTTAAATTTGCATTGAAATTAAATTGGATTCTGATGATGTCTGGAACAGTTTGGACAAAGAACATAACATGCTGTATTCTGATACCAGACAGACCACAGTGTTTTTCTTTCAGGTTTCCGTAGACTTCTGTTAAATGTGAAAACTGTAAGTGACTGTTGATAACACCAGCACATTATGTAAGAGATCATGACACAGCAGCTAAACTGTGAAGAGTGTGATTGAATCTCCTAAAGCATAACTCAGCCCCATACCCCATAATGTTCAGTAATAGTGTTTATTTAGGAGCCATATTTACTGTTTATTAACATGTTTATGTATTTAATCATTAGAAAGATGAGTGCTTCAGTGGGTCAATGAAGTATCAGGCCAAGTGCAGTGGTGCATCACAGTGGAAACATCACTTAGAGACGGCATAAAGAAAAATCTGAGACACTCAGACAACATTTAAAAAGTCATTTAAGGTTTTACCATTTTTATTTATTTTATTTCTGTGTGTTTTATTTGTGTGAGTGTGTGTTCGGTCGTGGTCAAACATCTTGTCATGTATACTCAAGCTTACACCAACATATAAGAGGAACTCCATGGGAAAAAGAGGCTTAAGATTGTGACAAATTGCTCTGTTGTCCTTTAAGAGAAAAGGATATAATTCTCCCAAAGTATCACATCGTGTTATAGGTTAGGACAAATAAAACATTTTAAAAACAGGATGACAAAACAAACCATGTCCTTATTTGCAGTAGTTTCATGAAAGCTTTTAATCAGTGACCCTTTCACTTTGTAAAAGTCAGTGGCGTTTGCTTTTAAAACAGGTCATTTCATTCTAATGACTACAATGATGAAGCCTGAAGCTCTTTTTTTTCCTTGGAAAACGTGACACGAGGCAAATGTTATGTTTGTGCAGGGTCCCAGAATCACTTAAATGGACAATATTGGCATTCACTGTAATTACACTGTGAGCATAGGAGCATTTTTCAAACTCCAAACATAATGCTTGCTAGTGCACTGGAAAAAACTGACACATCTCCACACAAGGATGCTTCTTTTGATGGTTTGTAATTGATTTCTAATTAGGTTATTAATTAAGCTGTAAACTTTAATGAATTTTCTGACATACACTCATATATCTCACAGCAAGCATTTGACTCTGTCTGCCTAATCAAGAATCCAACAACATGCATTTACAACCATTACTGTAATATAAGCCCACATTTATAATAGTCCAAACTGAGCCTGAAAGTACAGTGTCAAATTTAATGCACAGTTTCAGTGGGTTTACCAATGGGCTGTTTATAGATGCACATAATAAAGTGCATTAAAGCTTGTTAGTGTCAACCATTTTGTATTTGTATTTTATTAAATATAACAGGGAAAAATAATAATACATGACATCAAAATTATGCTTAAAATCACCCACATATTCTCGGTTATTGACGTTTGTTGAAAATATACAAATGACATTTCTTTTGGTGAGTTTTTTCTGCAGTGCACATTTTGACATAAATGGATAAAATTATAGCTACTTTTATTCCAACTTTAGACAGACTTTCATTCATTCATTTTCTTCCGCTTTTTCCATTTTCTGGGTCGCAGGGGCAGCAGTCCAAGCAGTGTTCTGCTGCCCAGAACACAATGCACCAGCCCCCATGAATCCCCCCGCAGATGGTGGGTCCACAGGAGGACGGCTCACGTCACAACAGGCCTTGATGTATCTTCTGCCATGGGGGCTACCAGTGTCCACAGACACTGGGGGCAAGGTGGGGTTAAGTGTCTTGCCCAAGGACACAATGGCAGCGCTCATCTGTGGGAGCTGGGATCACACACGGTCAACTTGTCAAGAGCGGGACTCGAACCGCAAACCCCTGGATCACTAGACAAAACGCTCTACCAACTGAGCTACTGCCGCCCGCCCGTCCTGCTAATTACAGGTTTATTTGAGTTCAATAATGGCAGTGTGGCAACGATTTACAGAAACTACTGTACTCATCCAAATTAATTCTGATGTTATAAAGTGGTATATATTTACCAGAAGAACATCAGCTGAATAAGTTTATCCACACTTTTTACATCATCTCTATTGGAGTTTGACAGATTTTCACTTAGTACTCACTTGTGTGTGTAATATTATATTACCTCTATTTAGGGTTGCAAAGGGGCGGAAAATTTCCGGAAAGTTTCCGGAAAGTTTCCGGAAAGTTTCCGGAAAGTTTCCGGAAAATTTCCATGGAAACTTTGACGTGGGAATTTTGGGAATTTTCAAATTGGTAACTTTGCACAGAAGTTTGGGGAATTTACAGGAATTATTGTGAGTCATATACCAACATAAATATAAACATTTGATTTTGTCATCAGCAGCATTATTGTAAGGGGAGACAATTAAAACTCATGACTCACATGACTTTATCAATGCGTATCTCCTTCACTGAACAACCAGACATGAACATTGGCTAAAGGTGTCTTATAATTCAAAATTTAAAATGAAAGGAACTCTCCTCCTGTCCAAAAACTTTAATTCAAAATGTTAAATGAAAGCAGCTTTCCCCTCTGAAAAGTCTTTCTTGAATGTCAAAAAGTCTTTTGTCAATCAAAAATATTTACCCAAAGCTTCTCAAGCCTGGTTTTTGCATGTTCTCCATTTTGCCAAATACTTTCAAGCTTCTTCCTCAATGTCCACAGTGTTCACTTCCTCAACATCTGACTCCTCGTCTTCTTCAGTGTCTGTGTCCGTGTCTGTGTCCAGTCTTGTGGAGGATGGTTCTGTGTCAGGCTCAAAGAGCCTGAGGTTTGCACGTATGGCCACTAATTTCTCCATTCATTTGTGAGCCTGTTCTGAACTTTTGAGTGTGTGTTCCCATTGTGTGTGTGTGTGTTCTGTATTTGCTGTGAGCTCAGAAAAGTAGCTTTAGCTCTTCAGAATTCTAGAAGTTATTGTGCATGTGATAAAGAAATGCAAAATGCATGTAGAGGGTGTGGCTCGACGGCTCTGCACAAAATACTGTCCTACTTTATTCACAGAAATTTGATCATTTTAGCCAAGATTATGCAACATTATTTTTTCTACCAACTATATTGATGCCCCTAACCTTCAACTTTGATAATTCCCAGTTTATTCCCATTAATTCCCGAAAATTCCCGTTAATTCCCGTTAATTTCCGAAAATTCCCATTAATTCCCGAAAATTCCCATGGAAAGTTTCCAACTTTGAAAATTCCCAGAATTTTGCAACCCTACCTCTATTACACAAAATTGACTTTTGTGAGCTGTTAGCTACAGTATAATATAATCTTACCTAATTGAGTCATTCTTTATTATTAGTCTGTCTCAGAATGCTCTGTTCCACCTTGTGATGTACTGAAGCTGTATTTTTAAAGTTAACAGCTACCTTTTATCTTTAGTTTAGTAGAGATTGGCAATTCCAGGGCTGAAATGATCAAAAATAATTCAAGTGAAGGTGTGTTTAAAAACACAGTGGAGCACTTCCTGTATTACAACATGATGTCACAAGATGGAACTGAGTGTTTTCTGTTTGAAAGAAGAACTCAGTCTAAATAGGCACAGTTTATGTGTTAAACATGCACAAATTAACCAAAACCCGATTCCAGGTATGTGTGTGATAAGATAACAACATTATAACATAGATAAGAACATTGTGTCATATGGTCCATTTAAATGTTAACTAGTATGTTATAGACACATTTACTGAAGCCCATAATGGAAATCCCATGTGTCACCTTGTACAACGTGCATCTGTTCAGACAATGTAATTACAGGTGTTTTAATGCTCTAAGCACAACATCAGAGCCCACTCACCTCGGCTTATTGTGGAGGAGGCAGAAATCTTTAAAGAGATTATCTGAAAATCTAATCACATGAAAGCAAAAACTGCTCGAGTGGCAGATGGGGGGGCAGGCATGAGCGAGCATAAATATGAACTTTTGTAAATGGGCTGAAATGGCTGTTTAACAAAGCAAAGCACAGCGGCTGAGGTATTTGTGAAGGGGTGGGTGGGTATGGGATAGGGGAGCTCACATGGATCATTTGTCTCCATCGTCATCATGAATCTTCTCTCATTTGACTTTAGAAGAAAATAGAGGTATATACATTACTTTATTGATGTGTGTAGTATCCCTCAGTCGTCCAGGTAGAATCCATGGCAAAAGGAGAAATTCAATTTGTCAACTGGACAAAAGTTTAGGACAAAAAATGTTCCTCCTCTGTGTCCTGCAGTGTCACTACAGTGTCCAGGAGGGAACCAGGTGAACACAACAGGAAAGGTCTTGTTCTTACTCCGCTCTAGTGTTTCGGTCAGTGATGAAACGGTTGATTCCCTCAAAGTATTTTCCACCCTCAAAGGTGCCACATTTGGTGTAAAAAGCCTGTAGCATCTCAAATGTCCATAGGCAGTGACATAGAGAATATATTTAGCTTTTTTTATACATAGACCTTTATCTTACATTTGTTCACAGTAAACTGAGTGGTCTAAAATAATAGAAACAAGTTATTCCTGTTCAAAAATGCAGTGATATCAGGTATACGGCAAACTATATATGCATATTGTTATTAGGGGAAAAGCACCGAAGGTGCTAGGCACCTATAGTGTTTGCTCTGCGTTGCCTAGCGAAGTTGCCTAGCGAAGTTGCCTAGCGAAGTTGCCTAGCGAAGTTGCCTAGCAACCCTTTGATCTTTCCTTTGATGTTCTGGTCTCCTGATTATTATTCTATATTCCTTTCACCATGGGAGTCTATGGCAACCCCTAGAACCGTCTGGTAAAAAGTTGTGAAATTCACATTCCAGCCAGTCTCCTCATTACCCACAGCGATTTATAGGCCCCCAGCCCCAACCGTCTAGTGGCACCAGCAGGTCAAATTTGCAGGAATTTGTCAATTGCCTAGCAACGCACCTAGCAACCTTTGATCTGTCTTTGATGTGTCTGTTCTGACAGGGTCTAACCCTGTCAGACTCTGTTAGACCCCGTCAGACTCTGTTAGACCCTGTCAGACCTTGTTAGACCCTGTTAAACCCTGTTAGACCCTGTCAGACCCTGTTAAACCCTGTTAGACCCTGTCAGACCCTGTTAAACCCTGTTAGACCCTGTTAGACCCTGTCAGACCCTGTTAGACCCTGTCAGACCCTGTTAGACCCTGTCAGACCCTGCATGCGGCCTTCATGCTGAGGCCTACATGAACCTTCGGTGCTTGGCCCCACATTGCTGCTTGCAGCAATGTGGGGCCAAGCAGCAATGCTGCTTGCAGCTATATTTGTTTTGATTACAATTACATTAATTTGAGCTATGGCAAAAGGAGAAATTCAATTTGGACAAAAGTTTATTTGATGGAATACTTTTCGCAGCTCATCCAAGCTGCATCTTCAGTTCTGGTCAGATGCTGGTGGACACTGCTTAAAATTGCCTGAAGGGAGGAGCTAACTACAAAGAAATTACTATCTCACCTATTTGTTTTCAGTTTCTGTTAGTTAAGTAAGCCTATTCAATATGCAGTGGGAGTGGGGATCTTGTTAGTATAGAAACACCAAAACATTTTGGATTTCCAAACATTTGTACTTCCTCTAGATATTCCTGGGCCTTAGTTTTGGAGCAGCTGGCGTACACGACTCTTGGTCACTTTACCAACTGCAAGTGACCATTACTGTGCTCTTTCAGACATGTTAGAAGACTGTGGCTTTGTACTATTACATAACACATAATCTTTATAGAAATGTGGGAGGACATGATTTGAACAGACTGCAGACTGAGATGAACAGGCAGTGACAATAGCTCTAAAAGCAGCTACTCTCTCCGGCTCCAGGGGTGACCTTCTTCATAGAGACGGGGAAATGTCATTTCAATGAGGCCAATCACAAGCTCGTCCGGCCAGCCAAAGACACAAGCTGAGGAGTTTAGACAGATGGATGCTAAAAGCCTAAATTGGCCCATTAGAAACATTTTCAATGTGAATGAGTAGTGGCTGAAACATACAAACACCATTTGGACACAATGACTGGGTAAGTGGCTCCCTGAATGAGTCCCCCATGCTTATTATAGTTGTTTATCCTATATTTGAGATGCTTTGTTTTTAATGTTATTTTACATTGAAATAAACATAACCATACAAAAGACAATCTGTGTATTGCACAACAACAATCATTTATTCAGTTATAAACAATGACAGCCCAAATGTGTTAACATGACAGTGCTAAATTGTAGTAAATTTGCATAGCACCTCTGAAGACCCCCAAAGCACTTTACAGTATGTTATTCATTTGGTGGTGTTTAGATACTATTGTAGCCACAGTTGCCCTGGGGTAGACTGGCAGAAGCAAGGCTGCCAATCTAGGCCGCCCCACTCTGACAAGAACCACACACTGTGACAAAACTTTCCAAAGGCGAGTGGATCTGGAGTTGTATCCTGTCTTTTTTCAGAGGGCTTGATTGACAGGCGGATTAACCAATCAGAAAGACACATGCGCCAAAAACAAATATGGCTGTTGTAGATAAAAAAAGGAGGGGAAAAAAGCAATATAAAGGACTGAGAAACAGCATGGATTTTTTTTCCAGAATCAACAACTGAAGCACACCAAACTATTATTAACTAATCTCAGATAAAATAAATTACATAATTTGGAAATTATACAGGAGGAGACGTCTTCCATATTTGAGAGACACATGCTACAAATCAGCAACTGATAGGATCAAATCAAGTTGGAATGGAGGTTTTTCACCCTTCTGAGATTAGTAGGCAGTGTCGAGGGTTTTAGCCACACAGCTCATATGGCAGTTATGGTAGAAATAGTGATGCAGGTATTTCATTAAATTTAGACATTTAACAAGATGATAACAGCTAAACAATCTTACAATAACTCTCATTATTTTACCATGTTATTGTTGAGCCCAAAGCGTAGAACACATTATACACATGTAATAGTTAATCTAAACAGTCCCTGCCTAGGCATTCATTTTCACAGGTTTCATTCCAAATCATTCACGTGTCAATGCTTTTAATTGTGCTTTTAATCACTTGCTGATGTATCTGCATAGTAAAGCAAGGGAAGCTCATATACCTGTTATACCGCCCCATTAATCAGTGCCTAATCAGGCTTATGTTCATTTCATCCTTGGACTGAAAAAACTCACTATCCTCACAAGCCAGTACTCGTAAAATCGTCTTTAAACTCAACATTTCTGGTGCAAATCCAAACGTGTGCTTGATAAAATTCCTGTAAAATTTAACTTATTTTTACACTCACAGTATGAAAAGGTTGCAGTTTCATTTAGCTAATACAGATCGTCCCTGCAAGCTTGGTAACTTTTTCTTTATGGGTTGCTGACTGGGCTCAAAATGGCAAGGTCAGTTGGTTTGGATTCCCCTCAGAAAGTATTTTATCCACCTCATATTACTGAATAAGATAGGTTGCTATAATGATCCTTGTAAAAACCGAGCGGCATTACTGTAAAGGAAGACACCATTTGTTTTATTTGCTTTGATATGGTGTAATTTGTGATCTTTTTAGGCCAAGCTGGGAAGTAAAATGTGGATGGAGAGGCTTGTAAAAAGGTTTAGGATCTGACTTCATTAAAATATTGAGAAGTCTCGCACAGAGGGTCACCACATGAAAGATGTTACAGCGCGCATTATTAAGAGTCTCCCGATGGCCACATTCACAGCACAGTGTAAGCTCATTTGTGCAGCAGTTTAAACTTGGACCAAAGGAGGATATTAAAATAAGCAAAAAAGCAAATAGGTACACTATTATTTAACTTTTACAAGGTTTTCTGACTTTTACATATAAAGTAAATACAAAAAAGGATAGAATAAAAGGAAAGGGCAGTCACAATCCACATATCAGTCCCAGTTTTAGATAAGAGTCGAGGTAAGTACTGTATCTAAAGAGATACATTTAAAATCATTTCAAATAATAATAATGCATTTTGTAATAATAATAATTATTATATTTTTTGGGATTGGGGAAGAATAGTACACTCCTGATCAAAATTTTAAGACCAGTTGAAAAACTGCAAGAATTCACATTTTGCACTGTTGAATCTTAAGAGTAGTGCTTCAAAATGCAAAAAGAGGAAATGGGAGTGAGACAAGAAAAAATTTGAGTAAGCAATTTATTGCAAACAACCATTAAACTGAAATAGGCTGTTTATCAGCTGATCCAAAGTTTAAGACCACATCTCAAAACCCCCTAAAATAGAAATAAAATTGTCCAAAAAGGATTCAGTAATGAGTAGCTGCACCATTTTTGTTAATCACCTCAAAAATTTGCTTCGGCATGCTTGATGCTAGTGTTTCCAGGAGGCTAGTGGGAATGTTGCTCCAAGTGGTGAAGATGGCTTCACAGAGGGCATCCACTGTCTGGATCTGGTGTAAACTTCTCTTGCCATCCAACTCCAAATGTTCTCAATTTGATTTAGATCAGCGGAACACGCAGGATGGTTCAAAAGAGTGATGTTATTTCTCTGAAGAAGTTCTTTGTCAGGCGTGCATTGTGAACTGCAGTGTTGTCCTGTTGAAACACCCAGTCATTACCACACAGACGATGGCCTTCAGTCATGAGTTTTGACCCCTGCAACATCTCCACATAGCCAGCTGCCATTTGACGCTTCTGCAAAACCTGAAGCTCCATTGTTCCATTGAAGGAAAAAGCCCCGCAGATCATCATGGCGCCCCCTCCACTGTGCCGTGTAGAAAACATCTCAGGTGGGCTCTCCTTGTCATGCCAGTAACGTTGGAAGCCATCAGGACTGTCAAGGTTAAAATTTTTCCTCCACCTTTCAATGGGACATTGCTCTCGTGCAAACTCCAAATGGGCAATTTTGTGCCATTGAAGGAGACAAGGTCTTTGAAGATGTTTTTTTGTTCTTAAAACCCTTCTCTCCCAGATGCTGTCTAATGGTTATGGGACTGCAGTTGGCACCAGTGACGAGCTTAATTTGGGCTGAGGATCGTCCCGTGTCTTGACGGACAGCCAACTGGATCCTCCAGCTCAGGGCTGGTGACATTTTTCATCTACCACTTGACTTTTTTTTCCCCATAGCCCTCCAGATCTTTTAAGAAGTTTAAAATGACTTACTACGTCCAACCCCAGCAGCAATGGCACGCTGTGAGAGGCCTTGCTGATGCAGCTCAACAATCCGACCGCGTTCAAAGAGAGAAAGCTATTTTGCCTTTGCCATCAGGAGGTCATGACAGTGTCTTGTCTCACTCCCATTTCTTCTTTTTGCTTTCTGAAGCACTACTTAGAACCTTCTTAAGATCCAGCAGTGCAAAATGTGAATTCTTGCAATTTTTCAACTGGTCTTAACATTTTGATCAGGAATGTATATGAAGGGAATCTTTGCTGCTATAGAAACATACCTTAAAAATGGAAATGTTGATGTCAGTAACAAATATTAAGTATCTAGACCCTCCCAGGTTCTTATTAGCAATAGCCGTTATAGTAGTAGTAGTCATTGTACAGTGGGAATACTAGACGTGGTGGTGAATGACCTTGTGCACTCATACCCTGCATTTTTGAATAAGACTAAACTACAAGCAAAGATGCATTGTTTATGTAACCCCTGACCCAAGAATAGTATAGTAAAGTAATCTAGTAGTTTGGACCAGGTACTAGGTTCTCAAGGGCTACAACAGGAAAAGTAATAGTGCGAGTGTAAATGAGATGGCTGGAGTCAGAGATGAGCAAGCAGGATTTGTATTACATACAACAAATTAAAAAATAGTTTACAACTTAGCATGCAACTTAATGTATGATTACATTCAAGTTAATCATTCAAAAACCCAAGTCCTACTGATCTCAGTGTCTTTAGTTATTTTAGTCAGAGTCAAGGTTCATAAAGGATCCTTGCTGTGGTAGTTTGAGTGGTTACCACGTGATGAGTTTGACAGAAGAGCAGAGAAGAATTCAGTTCTGGGTTCTGGGACAGGCTCGCCATTTCCTCCAAAGGAGAATCCAGTCCGAATCCAGAGTCTTCTTAATCATCACCAACCACAAAAAAACTAGCCCATATAACAATAACAGTATACAGCTACAGCTAGTTGAAATCATGTTATTTAATCTGTGTAGTAATAGTAGCTGTAGCTTTTTTCTTTTCTTTTTTTAACTCAAATGATTAAATATTGTAGCTATAGTTACATCAGAAATATACATATAAAGATATATAAATAACTGAAACTGTCATTGCTGCACATGAATTTGTTTTTAACCCATGAAATAACAATAAAATTAATTCAATTAAATTATCACCTTTAAACTTTTTTTTAAGCTTTTATAAATCATGAAATGAAATACAATTAATTTTTACATTACCAAACAGGTAATAGCACCTTTAAACTTATCCATTAAAAAATAAAATGAGTGCATTTAATCAGTAAACCCTGGTTTAGCATTAAATTAGATTATTTTGCATCAAAAGCATCAAAATGTGCATTTAGCATCAAAATAATATTACATTTCATAAAACAATGTAAAATGAAATAAAAGTGCAGTGGCCTTTGTTGTCAAGATAAATCTGGCTTTAGAATACCATAAAACAAGTACAAATATTTTCTACACTGACTTTAAGCAGTAGTTTACCATTCGCGATTAGCATTAGTTGAAGACGATGTTTCAGCATGAACATGGGACAGGACACCATTACCTGGCCCATCAGGTTCACGCTCAAAATCAACTTAAAATAGCATTTCCCAATTAGCAGCACAATCTTGTACCATATTTACACTGAATTACATTAATGTGTACTCTCCAAGACGATCTTTTAGCTCAGGAAAAATAAAACACAGCCTCTTGCATGTGTATCTAGAGTGTAAAAGAATGAAAAACGAATGTGAATCTGAGATCGCGTCTCAAGAAAGTGGATCTTAATTTACTTTCAACAAATGAGAAGGTCATTAACACCCAACATGACAGACAAAACAGGAAAAAAAAATAAAAATAAAATGAGTTCATTTAAATAAGAGAGAAATAAGACACATTTTCTCTGCATTTACATTGTTCAAATACCTGTAAATTATGGAGTAGATGGATAATGGTTGCCAGGGAGAATGCAACACTTGAAAGTGCAAAATCTTAGTCAGGACTACTGAGCTAGTTGCCTGGTTTACACCAGACCATATCACAAGTGATATATGGTCTGGGAGCCACCTACTGAATATCTTGTAGCGGAGGTGTGCTTTACGATTGCCAACGGCCGCTTATGGAGCATTACGAATGTCTATCATTTGGCGTATATGTAGCCCAGAGCCAATCATGTCAGTTGTCAGTTCAAACTACAAGCTTCTGTTTGTCGCATAGTACGGGTCACCGTCTTTCCACCCCTCCCCACTCTCTGATTGGCTCCCAAAATGAGGAGAGCTCACTTAGCCTAGTCACCAGGCTGTCTTTCAGATGGGATTTTCCTGAGGGGTATTCCACAAACGAGGCTAAGCGCAAAGCCCGGCTTTATTCGACAGTCCGCGCTAGTTTTAGTGAGAGTTCGGTTCCATGACTCTTGCTAACCTTAGTCCCCGCTGAGTTACTGGGGCAACATGGTTTCAGCGGCTAGCCTGATCCGGGGCAGGCTAAAGATGTGGCTTAAACAGGCCGTGTCGCAGAGAATACGTACCGGAAGTAAACAGAGTGTCAAAAAACAGTTCTGCACACCTCCCGCATGACTATCTGTGTTGTCCGAAAACAATATCAGCAAAAAAAAAAAAAAATTACCTTATGTTCTTGGTCAGTTTTGACAAATTTCCAGTAATTTAAAAATATTCTTCTGAGCCTCTGTCTTTACGACATTATCAAATAGCACAGAGAAGGATTTTGGTCGAGTGGTTAAGCACTGGGTCTTTCACGTGGGCGTCCCAGGTAAGATTCCTCTTACTGACGTATTCATGTGGAAGTCAACTATGTGTTACATTTTCACGAATTTACATTTGCCACACATTACACAAATGTTAATTAATTTAACCTACAATTATTCACATCATCATAGAACTTATATCAGTTGGGCCTAACATCACTCTCACTTGACGACATTGACACTTTATATTTTATGTGACATCTCTATCAAAGAATACAGTTACAGGTAAACCTTTACTTTTAAAACAAAATGTAGCCAAATAACAAATAATCATTGAAATGTTCCATGATGCAACATTTCAATGATTCAACAAATTTGCTTCAGAGATGCTGTGCAAGCCTCTTTAATGAAATCCTATTTATCAATTTCCATCAATAGGCATAAAATAATAAAAGACATTAGGTATGACATTCTGGTGTGAGGCCACTGCTGGAGGACTGCTGAGGGTCAGGCAAGACACTGCTGGAGGACTGCTGAGGGTCAGGCAAGGCACTGCTGGAGGACTGCTGAGGGTCAGGCAAGGCACTGCTGGAGGACTGCTGAGGGTCAGGCAAGACACTGCTGGAGGACTGCTGAGGAGGGTCCAAGTGTACGCCATCCTCAGTAATTAGAACACAAACATACTATTAAAAAATACAAATGCTTCGATCACAGCTGAGGCAAGCATTAGCCTAGAGAATACCTTGAACATACTCTTCGTGAGAACTCGCAGGAAGGATCTTGCCAGCTCCTCTGCAGGTGAAAGGTTTTGAGGGGGGCTCCCACCTCATGTAGCTTGGTAGCTACTGGTTCATTTTAAATTAAATTAAGGTACCACTTAAACAGTATTACTAATTTCACTGAATAATAATATTAATATTAGCCTACTTACCACTCAAAATGTTTTTATGCCTTTACCTGTAAAACAGTCCTCTTCACATTATTCCTGCTCAAAGACAAGATAACACAATTTAAAATATCAGTTGTAATTTATTTTTACACAGTAAAAATAAATTACAACTGACAAGACTGCAATATGAATATAAACATTTTATGACATCAACTGTTCTCCCCGAGTATCAAACTCATGTCTCCCATGTGACAAACTGTAGCATATCCTCTCCCCCACGGACTTGTCTCAACACCGATGGTGAAAACATACTTAAAAAATTCAACATTCAGCACTGTTATAGGACTTAACTTACACATTTAAGCACTCGCCATGTCTCTCGCCTTGGTTATTGCAAATGTGTTGTAGAGTTCCAAAAGCAACTTCTGTTCTGATGCGCTGAAATCTTCGACATGATCGCATTTTTGACAGTCGCTTGTTCTCAGCTTCTTACATTCCCAGTGAACGCGTCTAGGCCAGGACAGAATAGGTGCGGCTGAAGTTAGCGCTGCTGAGGCGCAGCTGAAACGCGTTAGTGGAACGACTTCAGGCTTGCTTTGCGGCTACTTCAGGCGAGGCTTTACCACTTAGGCACCGCTATGTTTAGCGACGTTCGTGGAATACTCCCCTGGTTACTGAGCTAGAGGATCTGATGTATGTTTGATTTTGAACTCACCTAAAAGCAGGGGCAGCGCCAGACATTTTTGGTTGAAGGAGCTATGGGTGCTAAGTTCTTCAAGGTGCACACTTAAACATGCTAATTTAGAGCCTTTTATGGATGTGAGTGAGTTTGCTGTGCTATTGTAAACAAATTCAAATAAATTGGAAAAATCGAATTCAAATGTAGTTAGCACCCAGTAGTGATTTATCAACTCTAATATAGAGTTATTGTTTTATTGTATTCTCATTTTGAACACTTTGGGTGCCATTTGAACATTGTTATTTGAGATTGAATGTCCTATGAAAATGGGGAAAAAAATCTCTGGGGGAACTATGGGGGTGCATTGGCCATAGAGGGAGTAGTGTGGGATTGGAATAGAGATTTTTAATGTCATTGTACTTTTTATAACAGTTTGTATATAGATTGCATTGTTTACATTGTTTTGTATTCTGAGTTTTGTACGTTGCAGAGACTGCAGGTGGTAGTAGTAGTAGTCTGGTACAAAGCATCTCTTCAATGTTTCTTGATTAATGCTCCTCCGTTTTTCCCTGTAAAATAAATTAAAAAAAACTAAACTAAAAGTAATTCTAGGGAAGGTTAGAGGGCCCTCAAACCCTCCCCTGGCACTGCTCCTGCCTCCATGTTTTGGCCCATCCCATTTGCAACCCTAAGATTAAAATGTCTTGAAACTCAGTGTTAGAAAAGTAGGAGCATGTATCCACTGTGGGGCCGTAAATTGCCCTGTTGGAGCAATCAGAGGCGCCATGCATGAGGGCTCTAACCTGGTCCGACAGCACCTTAATCAAAGGTCACGTGAGGGAAAAGAGCACCAGTGTAATTGTTACATGCCTAATTTAGTTCAACATCGCTGCTGCTTTGGGCCGTTGTCTCCCACTGATTTGTGTTATTGTGCGCCTATTGACTTCCATAACTGTATCCACTGAGCTATTCCCTTTTAATGTTTACAACACTGGATATGGCCATTACATCATCCACAATAAACAAAACGTATAGTAACTCCGAGATCGCAAGCAGCCCTACTTATTGCCTAAGATAAAACCAGGGAGCGCGTGACTGCAGCTGTAATGTAAGGTTTGAAAGGTGTAACTTTTCGGTTGGGGGTCTGTCACCTTCTTGTTTCTATGGCCATGTCATTGCTCTGCCTGAAATGTTGTACAGTATGACATTAAACAGCTCTACTTTACATTTACTCAACCACAGGTGATTTTATAGCTCAAAAATACCTAGAAAAACAGACATTCTGACTGTGATCTGCCTCATTCTGGGTCAGATCTGCCTCTTCACAAATCTGACCTGTAACTTGATCTGGTTTGATCTCCATGAAGGAAAAAAACCAAAACAAAATGGTTTAAAGGCAAATTAACGTTTTTTTTTTAACAATCTGAGCCTTCTTTCGGCAATAAAACAAGTAGTTTTACTCACCCATAGCAGTTTGGTGTCAATTGGAGCAGTATCGCAGAACTTTATGTTGAGCCGTTCTGTTCTAGTCATGATCCCGTATCCGTTAACATGGGGCTCGTATCATATGCTCGGGGCATTACTTTGCGGTGTCCAAATAACACAAACTTTAGCACTTTTCAAATCATAGAAGTCCGATGTCTTAATGTAAGATTTCGTTTGAAGCAAAAGTGGCCTGTAATCCGAGATTTAGCCATAGTTTCGAGTAGATGAGGACGCCAGTGCGCATGCGCAGACTGCTCCAGGGACCCAAACATGAAACGCAAAGCTGAAAACTATGGATCTCGGATTACAGGCCACTTTTGCTTCAAACGAAATCTTACATTAAGACATCGGGCTTCTATGATTTGAAAAGTGCTAAAGTTTGTGTTATTTGGAGAACGCAAAGTAATGCCCCGAATACAAATGCTAACGGATACGCTACAACATAACTTTCTTCAAACGGCTCCAAATGACACGAACGTGATATGGGTGAGTCAAACGACTTGTTTTATTACCGAAAGAAGGCTCAGATTGTAAAATAACGTTACTTTTCCTTTAATACCATACTGTGAAACATTCCTGACAAAGCAATAAAATCTCCACGAGGAAAATCATTTGATGCACTAGAAAAGTTACACAGTGCACCTTTAAAAGATGATATTAGAAGGATTTTCTATCTATTGAGCTTTGACAGCTACATCTACCACCCCCATGGGCAAGAGGAGCTTCATGAATTTGAAAACCTGACATATTCGACTTCCCATTTGCAGATATCCCCTTCCTGTCCCAGAAACTAATTAATGGGACATTTAGCTTTGTCTGACACCAGCAACTAAACGTCTAAAGTTGAGTTTTTCACCCAATTCAGAAAGAAATAAGTCCTAAGCTGCTGTTAAGAAAATGTCAAGCGCATGAAAGGGAGCAGTTTTATATGCGTTTCTGCACACACACATACATTTGTACAATTTGCCTCTCTCGACAACTTAATGTGCTTTTAAGTAAGGACAGTGTTGGGGGAAAAAAGTGTTCTGAAATCTTTGCATTTTCATTTTTGTATCCATATGTGAAATGTCTGTCTATGTTGTGATAAATGCGAAGTATAATTTTAGATATTTTTTCTGACTATATCTATGTTAACACAGCGCAGGCTAAATGCTAGTCTAACGCTACTTAGGAAAAATGGAGGTGAAGATGAGCGATGGTGGATATTGACCAAGGTACAACTTCAGGAATAAAAATGCCCCCATATTGATTTGCTATTTAAGTTCTCCCATCAAAGCTAATGCCGGCTACCTTGACACTAAAAGGGTAAGGACTTTAATGTAGAAAATAGATGGGAATCCACTCTGCTGTGGTCTGTGCCGGACAGAACTATCGAATTCAACTTCTCAAGCACAAATAGCTGCTTTGACAGTGGGAGACACATCCCTCTCATGTTCAACAGTGTATTGACAGGCAAGACAGGAGCCTGCTTTATGGCTTTGCTTTGTGCTAATGCCCCTGGACAGTGGCGGATAGTAACCAAATACCTGGATAGTTCACTATAAAATATTAATTAACCATTAACACATATTGACCTTGGGTGGCAAGAGAGCACAGTGCTGTCATAACACTACCTATGTATCAGTTACATCACAGTAGAGTTTTGTGTTCCCAATATAATTAACAATTGAAAATAAGCAATTTAATCTTTCCATTGGTCAAAACCTTCAAAATATCATTCATAACAGGAAACAGCTAAGCCAGTGAGACCCATTAGTAATTATAGGCCTACAGTTTTTTTTTCTTTGTTTGTTTTTTTGCCTTCTAAATCCAGACTGACATCTCTCTGTATTTTTTATACAGAGTCCAGTCCAGTCAGTTCCAGTCAGTTCCCATGCTCTCCATTATGTCTAAACCAGGCCCAAACATGATCTGATGATTTGTGCATTAGTTTTGTTTATTTCAGTGGTGCAGTTCTTTATCCCCCCCCCCCTCTGGCAGCACGGTGGCTGAGTGGCTAGCACTCATGCTTCACAGCAAGAAGGTTCGGGTCACCCGGGCCTTTCTGAGTGGAGAATGCATGTTCTCCCCGTGTCTGGGTGGGTTTCCTCCGGGCACTCCGGTTTCCCCCCACCAACCAAAACATGCGCCATAGGTAAAATCCTCCAGCTGAGGGCCTGACCAAGACTAAAGAACAAAACAAAATCATGGGGCTGGTCAAATATAGAAACAACTCCTCCTGTGCGAGATCAATAAAGGTCAATCTTCTAATCCTTGACCACTGTAAGGTGCTTTGTGCTACAATTTTGTATGAAAAGCGCTTTATAAATATTGTTTGATTTGATTTGATGATTGGTCGCAAATTAATTACAAGCATAATCTGTTTTTTCTCCCCTCAGATTTAGTGATTCTGCAGAAATCCACAGTGTTTTTCCCTTTTGTTTTTTCCTCGTAAGCAGACATATACTGTATGACACCCCTCTGAACTCTGGGAGATTCCCCCTTGACCAAACTCATATCTTTGTAAAGCATTGGAGAAATGTGTATTCTGGATCCCAGGTAACTGCAGTTCAACATTGGTAATATGTATTTAAAAAACACTGACTCTACCATAAAGTAATATTGGCCACTGTCCTCTATCTGAAATTAAGAAATCATCAAAATCTTGAACATGAATGCAGCCCATTGGCACCCTGTGATAGTAGCAAGAGTAAATGTAGCGGCAGTGTTCTTATGGTGCAGACATTTGTTTAAAAAGTAGTGGTTGGATACAGAAACAGTTTGTGTTGGAATTGCATTCTTTAGACAAGTCTTCAAATAAAACTCCAGAGTAGTCATAGCAATGTAGTTTCAATAGCAGTATATTGAACCCTGACAACTACAAAACAGACATAAAAAAAAAAATTCTCGCAAAGAAAAGAAAACAGCTTCATCCATTGCTTACTTTCACTTCTTTGGCACGTTAAGTAGAGTAATCTCCCTCCCTCTGTCTCCTCTCTTCTGTAGAGCGAGTCTGTCCTCCCAGTGGAGTCTAAACACTGGTTGTGCGTCCAGACGCTCCCTCACATGACAAATAATGCCTTTTGAAAGTCACACTGACAGACAGATGATAATTTGCCTGCAGCATCTTGTGCTTTCCCTTCATTGTCAATCATTTACTTTAATACACTCCAGCACACCAAAGAGGACCCTAGCCACAGCTCCTAGCCTCGCTTCCTGCCTCCTACCTCTCTCTCCTCCAACAAAAACAACAAATTCATACTCTCCGAATGAGGCTGTATGAATATAATTACTCTTCTAAGAAATTCTCCCTATTTTTCTTCACAAGTGCTCATTTGAATCGAAGGTAAAAGCACGTCTCTTTAATATATTATGTGTTTTTTTTTCTTGGACGTTATTATGGGGGTTCTATATAAATGTGTTGCAGGAATAAAAGCGTCACACAGGACATAAAGCTGTGGTGCTGTATACTGTAGGGATGCGCACACTGACTATGCTAATGAGTCCTTCGTGAAGCCTCATTATGGGCCACAGAGAGGTCGTTTTTCTTGACGATTTTCCCCCGTGAAGTGAAGCTTGAATCAGGGACGGAGCACACTGGAAACTGTTTGTGTGTTGTTCGGATTACAAAATCATTGATACAGTAATATATATAAATGAGTAAAAACATGGATTATGAAGAAATCAAATTACTTGGCATCATAACTGGGCATGCACGGTGGCGTAATATCTTACTCCCTACACACCATTAAGATCACCAGTTTGACTCCCAAGTTTGTTTTTTTCTAGGAATAGACCAATTTCTTTTTAATTGCTTTTAATGTTTCTTAATGTTTAGTGTTTTTCTGATTCGTGAAAAGTCCCTCAGTCGTCCAGGTAGAATCCATGATAACAGGAGAAGTTCAATTTGTCAACTGGACCAAGTTTGTTTGGTTGAAAACGTTTCGCCGCTCATCCGAGAGGCTTCGTCAGCTCTAATAAGAATACTGGTAAGACACTTGCTTATATCTTGCTGTAGGGAGGAGCTACCTAGCTAACTACTTTCCGGAACTATCTCATTGGTTTCGGTCTTTTGTTTCTCTGGCGTCTAGCTTAACGATCCCTATTCATCCCTACACGCCTGCTTTTTTCACACCTCTGGCCCTGACCTGGCTAACCCTATTGTTTCCCTGTTTGTTTGATCTAGGCTTAATAATGGAATTGTAGATGGGATGCAAATTATATCTTACGCCACCATTTCTGTTCAGAGAAGGATTCTCTTTTTTGACAAAATAGCCTCTTTAACTCCCCTCTCAAACCAATTCTTTTCCCTGGCTAAGATCTGAACCTCACCGTCCTCAAAAGAATGTCCCGTGGCTTCTAGGTGAAGATATACGGCAGAAGACGGTCCACTCTGGCACGCCCGTCTGACGGGCGTGCCAGACGGGGCGTGCCAGAGTGGACCGTCTTCTGCCGTATATCTTCACCTAGAAGCCACGGGACATTCTTTTGAGGACAGTGAGGTTCAGATCTTAGCCAGGGAAAAGAATTGGTTTGAGAGGGGAGTTAAAGAGGCTATTTTTGTCAAAAAAGAGAATCCTTCTCTGAACAGAAATGGTGGCGTAAGATATAATTTGCATCCCATCTACAATTCCATTATTAAGCCTAGATCAAACAAACAGGGAAACAATAGGGTTAGCCAGGTCAGGGCCAGAGGTGTGAAAAAGCAGGCGTGTAGGGATGAATAGGGATCGTTAAGCTAGACGCCAGAGAAACAAAAGACCGAAACCAATGAGATAGTTCCGGAAAGTAGTTAGCTAGGTAGCTCCTCCCTACAGCAAGATATAAGCAAGTGTCTTACCAGTATTCTTATTAGAGCTGACGAAGCCTCTCGGATGAGCGGCGAAACGTTTTCAACCAAACAAACTTGGTCCAGTTGACAAATTGAACTTCTCCTGTTATCATGTTTTTCTGATTGTTTATTGTTTTACTACTTGTTTTATTACTGATTTTTTCCTTCTGTACAGCGTCTTTGAGTGTCTTGAAAAGCGCTTTATAAATACAATTTATTATTATTATTATTATTATTATTATTATTATTATTATTATTATTATTATTATTATTATTATTATTATTAATTAGGTTTTTTTTTAATGGTCTATGCCGATACCGATTGTTTAGAATCGAGAGCGACCAATGGCCCATAATCTCTGTCGATATTTTTTAGATTGCATTTTGAGCTGATTTACCATAAACCGTTAAGAGCAGTATAGTCACATTTAGAGCAGTTATCGCTTCATATTAAAGTGTTAAAATAAAGCTGTGTGTGTAATTTTTTAGGCAGCAGATCAGCCAAAACAAAATATCATCTGCCTGGGCGGGCGAATTAAAGCCTTTACGCTAAAAAGTCCAAGTATGACCCTGATATACAGTGGTACCTCATCTTACGAAATTAATTCGTTCCAGAAGTGGTTTCGTAACGTGAATTTTTCGTAAGTTGAGTAGCTATTTCAATGGAAAAGGCCTGATTCATTCCAAGTTTTTTTTTTAATAGTGTAACATTTTTTTTTATAGTGTAACATTGTGTCCTGCGTAGAGACTGTAGACCCAGGACTAAACGTGGACTATACCAGGTCCAGACCAAGGTCTAAACCTGGACTGGACCAGGTCTAGACCTGGACTAAATCAGGACTGGACACCAGGATTAAAGCGCTGCGTGCGGGTCTATTTCCTGGTTTCGTTTCGAGTCACGGCTGAGGCGAGCAGCGAGGACTCCCCTCGGGACCGCACGCAGTCTGAGCGCATGAACAAACGCATGCAAGAGCCGCGGTGGCCTAATCCTGGTTTAGACCTGGTTCAGACCTGGTTTAGACCTGGTTTAGACCTGGCACGGTTTGAGCACGGGTCTCGTGCTCGCGCCCCGCGCCGGGTCATGTTGCACTATCACACACGTGTCCGCGCGCGCACACACCGCCCTCCCCCTTCCTCTCACACTTCACTATTAATACATTTTGTTGAAAATCTATGAAAGTTTGAGTGTTTAAACGAGAGACAAATGTGAGAAAAGTTTAAATTCAGTCTGAGAAAAGCGTATAATGTGTGTGGCTGAGCGCGCATTATTTGAATTTTTAAGATTTCGCGTTTCGTAACTTGAATTTTCTTTCGTATATAGAGGCCAAAATTTAACGTGAAGGTGTTTCGTAACTTGAAATTTTCGTTTGTTGGGTCTTTCGTAAGGTGAGGTACCACTGTATTAGTCAGTTGCATTTTTTTCCCTGTCTAATTGGCGTTTCCCTTTCTCCCATCAACCTTAAAAAATATTGACAAAAAGTAAAGTCCTCCAGGCTCAAAGGCTTAAAATCCCTGATTGAAGCACTGTGGTGAACACTGCTGCTGACAGGTTGCCCCAGTATTGAAGAATGGATCTAATGCAGAACAAATTTCTTACGCAGGAGGGTAAAGTATAGATTAATCTTGTTTTTGTGATTGCATTATTATCACTTCTCCTTGGATGGTCTACAATTTCATAGCTGGTCTCATCTACTCACAAAGCAGAACAGACTCATTTCATTTTTTTTTTTTTATATATTATATATTTCACTGCGAGTCAACACAAAGGCAAAAGAAAACAACACTTCAAAGTATGTGCACTATTTTGCCAAAATCAATGGCAAATAGCAAGTAAACCGACAGTATTTTCCCCTGCTCAAACAACTCTGCTCAAACCAGAAACGAACACAAAATGTACCAAGAGTGAAATAAACAAGAGCAAAAAATTGTTTGTCTGTTTTTAAATCAAACAAACAATTCAAAGAGGTTCATTTTGAGGTGGCAATTTAGGGCAAATTACATCAATCTAATTTAGACAATTAACAGAAACACTAATTACTGTAGTAATTAGTTTCTATGGATTATGTTCTTGACATGTACAAGGCTAAGCTACAAACATAAAACTTTAATAAAACAACAGCTTGGAGATTGGGCTCCCTGAGGATTGTAGACGAGAGAAAAAAATCTATACAATATAAAGAGTTTAATTTTATGTTCACTTGATTAAAAGCATTTTCTGTTACTTGCCTGAGGCATTTGGCATGTGTTAAAGGTCGTATATTATGTAAGATTGTTGATTGTTGTATAGTATAATGTTGTTACCTAATCAAAAACTTACCTGGAGTTATATTTTCATTTATACATGTTTGAGTGACAATTTATTATTAGTTTGTCTACATCTCCAAAGCTCAAAATGCTCCACCTTCTGATGTCATGTAGTAATAGTTTTCAAGTTAACAGCTACTTTTACCTTTTGTTCAGTAGAGATTGGCAATTCCAGAGCTGAAATCATCCAAATGATTGTAGTGAAGCTGTAGAGTGGAGCTGTATTACCACATGACATCACAAGGTGGAACAGAGTGTTTTTTTTGAGAGAGAGAACTCATCTTTAATTAACCATGCTTTGTGTGTTAAACGTGTGAATGGAACAAAACACAACACAACCATAGCGTAATATGGGCCCTTTAAAATTCTGTTACCATTGCACACACAACACATTGCAAATTATTGTTAAATTGTTAAAAATTTAAAACCCTGGGTGCTTTATAGCTATAATTATGGCTCAAGTTCTCTGACATTTGGAGACTTTTCCTTACATGAACATAATCCTTTGCAACTTTGCATCTTTTTCTTTCTTTTTTTCCTTTCCTACGTGATCCGCATGGCTTACAAATTAAATAAGAGATTACAAAAAATGTTATAATTTATGCACAAGTTATTCATAATTTTACGTAATAAGCTCAGGGTCTCGAGACAAAATTAAGCACGCCAATTAAGGCACTCACTCGCAATCTCGTCTTTCTCTCTCTCTCCCCCCCCCTCTGTCTCTCTTCTAAAACCTCTTCTTGATTTTTTGTAACGCTCCAGTCTTCCCCTCTCCTCCCCTTCCCTCTCCTCTCTCTGTCAGCATCTCAACCTCGTAATTAGCCAGCATTAATTAGATGCACTGGCATAATTGTTAATCATTGGTTACGCTGGAAACATCTTGGAAAATGAACAGAATGCCAAAGCGTTGGGCAAAAGTGAAACAACGGCTCAGTAGCGGAGAGGAACAGAGAGCTCTGCACAAAGACAACAGACTCTTGTTCGAAAATGTGTTTTGAATGAGTCTGAATGTGCAGCTTGTTACTTTGCACATGAGATCACACAGCACAGAGGGGTCTTAAAGGTCTTATATTACACAACTCTTTATTTTATTTTATTATCCTTTATTTATCCCCGTAGGGAAATTATTCCTCTGCATTTGACCCATCCTTTCAGGAGCAGTGGGCAGCTCGTCTTTCAGGTGCCCAGGGACCCATCTCCATGATCTTGTTGCTAGGCTTGGTCAGGACCTCAGCTGGAGACTGTTACGTGGAGCATGTTTTTGGGTTGATGGGGGAAACCGGAGTGCCTGGAGGAAACCCACCCAGACACAGGAAGAATGCAAACTCCACACAGAAAGGCCTGGGTGACCTGGTGCCACTCAGCCGCCGTTTTAAGATCAGCAAAAACATACCTGGAATTGTGTTTTGTTTCATTCACACATGTTTGAGTAACCCTTATATTATGAGTCTGTCTACATCTTCAGACTGGTAGCGTTCGTGTTAAAGGAAAATTAATGTTTTTTTTACAATCTGAGCCTTCTTTCGGCAATAAAACAAGTAGTTTTACTCACCCATAGCAGTTTGGTGTCAATTGGAGCAGTATCGCAGAACTTATGTTGAGCCGTTCTGTTCTACTAATGATCCCGTATCCGTTAGCATGAGTGCTCAGGGCACTGATTTGCGGTGTCCAAATAACACAAACTTTAGCACTTTTCAAATCACAGAAGATCGCTGTGTCAGGGTAGACTTTTAGTGGATTCCAAAACGGCCTGAAACCCGATATCGCAACAGAAAAGTAAAGTTCAGAGCGGTGTTAGCTTCTTTCGGACTAGCGGTGTTTACAAAACAGCTGAGTTCACGCATGCGCACTGTCCTCTCTGATGACGTCATCAAATGAAACTATAGCTGCATATCGGGTTTCAGGCCGTTTTGGAATCCACTAAAAGTCTACGCTGACACAGCGATCTTATGTGATTTGAAAAGTGCTAAAGTTTGTGTTATTTGGACACCGCAAAGTAATGCCCTGAGCACTCACGCTAACGGATACGGGATCATTAGTAGAACAGAACGGCTCAACATAACTTCTGCGATACTGCTCCAATTGACACCAAACTGCTATGGGTGAGTAAAACTACTTGTTTTATTGCCGAAAGAAGGCTCAGATTGTAAAAAAACGTTACTTTTCCTTTAAAAGCTACTTTTACTTTTAGTTCAGTAAAGATGGGAAATTTGAGGGCTGAAATTATCCAAATGATTCTAATGAAGGTGTATGGAGTTTAAAAACACTGTGGAGCACCTGTATCACCACATGACATCACGCGGTGGAGTGTTTTCCGTTTGAGAGAAAAACTGAGCCTAAATATGCAGGGTTTGTGTGTTTAACATGTGTGAATGAAACAAAACACAACTCCAGGTATGTTTTTGATGAGATAACAATATTATAATATAGCTTTAAGGGACAGTGTGTAAGATTTTTACCCGTTAATTACTGAAATTGAAGATACCCATTCAAAAAGTTTTTGAAGTGTTTTCCAAGCCTTTTCACTTCCATCATGAAATCAAAGTATTCTTTTGGACTTAGATATAGTCACATAAAAGGGGGATCTTCCCCATGCAGAGGCAGCCATTTTGAATACGAGAGCCGCAGAAGGACATTTGGGCTCCGCCTTCGGCAAGGCTCGTGGTTTTGGGTAAACAACACAAGCATGCTGCCGGATCAGACGTCGTAATGGATCTAACACGTGTTTTGGACTAAATTGTTTGACTGGATTTTATTCGCTGGATCCTTACGGACAAATTGAGAGCAAGTTTATGGTGAAATACAGAGTTTGACCTGTGCAAAGCATTCTAAGGTAAGCTAACCTCGTTTTGTGCTTTTCCGTATAAAAGCCCCATGTGCTCGGGGAGTGATTGTTGTGCCGGGAAATGAATTGCATAGTCAAAAAGAGGAGACTGTAAGGTTTCATTTGATGTGTAGAGTGTCATGGTACATGATCGGGAATGTGTGTTTTCATGAGAAAAAACCCAAAAAAAACGGGACCGCGTTTTATTTCATACAGTAGCGGCGCGCGGACCTCGAGGTCTGCCGTAGCTAAAACAGAAAGTGCATCCACCATCCACCTATGCGCCACGAATCCTACACACTGGGGCTTTAAATCTCACAAGAGTCAATTTAGCGTAATATATTGTAGGCATGGCAACTGTTTTAATTTCTTATCATTCTGAAACACGTGTGTACCTTTAACACTATAGATACTAGTACTGAGAATAGACCAGACCCTCTCTAGCTTGTGTGGATCACAGGGTACCAGTCTGTTCTGTACAAACAGCACCACACAGCACATGCCATAAAACGTGAAAGCCTGAGTGGAGTTTGCTGGTTTAGTCTGTGGGATTTGCTGAGTGCTCCGCTGCCTGTCCATCTCACATTTCTGTTTAATCGATTGAGAGCTCATGTGTGTCCTCTCTCGTGTGTCTGCTCCTGTGATAAAACATAAAAACAACACGCAACCATTTCATAAAATGGACCCTTTCCACCTCTTCACCAGTCTGGCTTTTCACAGGCGTCTGGGCATTTTTAGCAGTTATCTGGTTGGTGTATTTAATCATCTGCACTTTCACTACGTCCATAGGATACGCAAACATTATTTTAAATGTCTAAATATGTTTAATAAACTGGTAATGCTTAACTGCCCAAAACATGGACCACAAGCCAGTTCCAGGTGGAAAAAAAATTGAGATGAGAAACTTCAAAATGAGAAGCCTTGTACCTCTTACACAAACCAAATATGATCGTATTTTCACATTTTTAAAGAAGTAACCTCAAATACCAAGCTTGGTACGATTAGGTTTTTATGCAGCATCTAAGAAAGAACACTATGCTAGCAATTTTCTGGTTGGAGCGTCAAGAATGCTGGCTACTAGTGCTTGCACCAACATGCAGGATTCAAATCAGATTTCCAGTAATAAGATACAATTCTGAACAGTGTGTCTTGGGTTTGCATGCCTGGTTTTCCACCTCCATACCTCTTTCAATCCTTAGAGGAAACGTCTGCTATTTTATAATGATCCACACAGTACATGATTCTGGCTTGCTTCAGTCCTGCTGAATAGTGAATACATGTAAAACAGTGTAGAGCCTCTCTTCTGCTCCTGTGTGGGCAGATGGGAGTTGGGAGAGGCAGGTATTGGTCTTCAGAAGTCTGCTTGCATTCTGCTAAGGTTGCCGCATTCCTTCTTTATTCTCTGTGTCAACTGCCCGTAAATGTTTATCTCGCACTGGGAAGACCTCCGCTATTCAAATTATCTTGTCACGATGCATCCCTGAGCTGGAATAAAGCCCTTCTTTATGGGAGACAGTAAACAGTGCTGGTGTGGTTTGCAGGGAACAATAGCATTTATAAGAGTCCGGCGGAGGCCATGTCCAAAGGGGAAGATCAACGTTTTTTGCATTGTTTTTTTTTTTTTCTAGCATAGCCCTACACTCATAGTGTGTAACTTTCATAGTGTGTAACCAGTTCAAGTGAATTTTATTGTAATTACAAGGAAAAGTGAGTCAGTCGCCAGTCGCTGGCGTAGGGTCTGCTCACTATTATCTCCATGGAAATGTTAATGCTTTTGTTTACATTGTCCAGCATATATAAAGAATATAGTATCGTATATAAATAGATGTAAAGATTTAAATCAAATAAAAATATTGCATTGCTATCAAACAACCCTAAAATTCTTAAGGGTGCAATGACTTTTTTGAGGAACATTCTGGGCAAGCAAACATTTCCCTGGAGACAAGCAAGTGGCAGAGACTTAATCAGGAAAATTACATAATGTACTTTTAAAGGTCCAGTGTGTAGGATTTGTGGCACATAGGTGGATGGTGCTATTGCAATTCCTGTTCTAGCTACGGCAGACCTTGAGGGTCACCCGGGCGCGCCGTAACGCGGACAGCTCGCGTACCCGCGCACGAACCCCGCGCACGCATGAAGCGCACCCGGCGCTGTGCGAGCCTGCGTGATGTAGGTGTGCGTTTGATGAGGGGCCAACTTCACGCAGGTCTTGCCGACAACTACTGTATAAATAAAAGGCGGTCTCGTTCACTGTTTTTTTTTCTTTTCGCATGAGAGCACACATTCCCGATCGTGTACCATGACAATCTACACAATAAATGAAACCTTACAGTCTCATCTTTTTGACTAGGCAATTCATTTCCCGCCACAACAATCACTCCCCGAGCACATGGGGCTTTTATACAGAAAAGCACAAAACGAGGTTTGTTACTTAGCTTACCTTTGAAGGCTCTGGACAGGTCAAACTCTGTATTTCACCATAAACTTGGTCTCAATTTGTCCGTAAGGATCCAGCGAATAAAATCCAGTAAAACAATTTAGTCCAAAACACGTGTTAGATCCATTATGACGTCTGATCCGGCAACATGCTTGTGTTGTTTATCCAAATGCGTACTATCTCGTTGTGTGAAAACCACGAGCCCTTGCCGAAGGCGAAGGCGGAGCCCAAATGTCCTTCTGCGGCTCTCGTAATCAAAATGGCTGCCTCTGCATGGGGAAGATCCCCCTTTTATGTGACTATATCTAAGTCCAAAAGAATACTTTGATTTCATGATGGAAGTGAAAAGGCTTGGAAAACAATGTATTTTTGAATGGGTATCTTCAATTTCAGTAATTAACGGGTAAAAATCTTACACACTGTCCCTTTAATTTTTGGGTTTTGTCGTTCAAAACCTGCCTCACACCAATGCCCATTCTCAATCACTGCAGATTAACTATAATTTATATGAAACAAAAATAAGGACTTTTCAGCTCAAAGGTGCACATGCATAACTTTCTAGTCAGGGGTCCACCACCTCTCCATGGAAATGTTATTGCTTTGATTAGAATGTTCCACAGTACAGATGAAACCTATCATGAGGGAGACAAGCAGGTCACAGCACTATGCTACATTACTATTCATATCTATGGAGAGATGTCCCTATCCACAGAAGGAATTCATGTATTTTTGAGCAATAGAAACATAAATGAATAAATGCTAAATGGATATGTATAATTTGATACCATGGAACATCCAAGGTAAAATAATAACATCTCCATGGAGACAAAGAAGTGGCAGAGGCTCCACCAGAAAAGTTGCGCAGTGCACCTTTAAATTTCTAACTATAAAAACAGATTTTAGTGATACTGCAAGGTCAGAAGTTTAAATAATTGCGAAACGATACTGGATTGTATTTGAACCCAGGGCTGTAGTCACTCCTCCTTGAGATGCTTTGTCTAAATGTGATCATAAACTTTTTGCCTGTGTGTTTTTGAGCTAGCTTACCCCTACACTCTTCCTGCTCCCCTCTGGCATTACACAGCTTTTCCTCTCGTCCTTTCCCAGGTTTTGGCTGAGATCAGACCCACACTGAGCCCTCCTCTCTATGCACTGCCATGAGCCTCGTAATCCGACATCGATCCTGCCATGAGTTGTTGCTGTCAGCTCTCTGGAAAAAAAAAAGACAACAGAAAGAAAAACAAAGCACAATTCCAATTAGCAAGGGTTATAATGGGGTATTATTATTTCAGTGTGGGAGCTGGGTTTGAAGGAGCAGTAGTGCGTGTCACTGTTCCATCATAGTAAAGCCCATTGGAAAGCTTGGGGATTGCACTCTTACCATTTTACCAGCCCACACCACAGCCTTCTCGCCAGCTTTGAGGCGCAAGCCCTCACTCCACACCACATAAGCAGTCTATTTAAATGTGAGTATAATCCTAATTACACATGAACAGCCTATCAGAAAGTGGTTGGTTATAGCCACCACATATAAACCTATATCGACATAAATGAAACAACTTCCAAAATGTGTCCGCTGACTGCCCCTCTCCCAAGAGGCCGTGGACAGGAGAGGGAGATCATCTTTATAACATGCCTTGCTTTCTGCTCTTATAAAGAAAAAAAAATGCACTGTTGAAAATTGAGATGTCAAATTTCAAAATGAGGAGTCTTATGCCTCTTACCCAAACCAAACATTACCAGATTTTCCTATTTTTAAAGTAACCTTAAAGGTGCATTGTGTGATTTTTCTGGTGGAGGGTCCGTCAAATGCATTTCTCTATGGAGATGTTATTGCTTAAAGGAAAAGTAACGTTTTTTACAATCTGAGCCTCATTTCGGTAATAAAACAAGTTGTTTTACTCACCCATAGCACTTTGGTGTCATATGGAGCACTTCCAGAGATGTTTTAGATTTGCGATCTCTCGGGGCACATGTTTGCGTTCTCCAAATAACACAAACTTTAGCACTTTTCAAATAATAGAAGCTTGATATCTTAGTCTACGATTTCGTGTGGTCAAAAGAGGCCTGTAATCCGAGATTTAGCCATAGTTTCGAGTAGATGAGGACGCCAGTGCGCATGTGCGGAGTGTGCTCTCAGCTCCTGGGACCCAAACATGAAACGCAAAGCTGTAAACTATGGATAAATCTCGGATTACAGGCCACTTTTGACTCAAATGAAATCGTAGACTAAGACATCGAGCGTCTATGATTTGAAAAGTGCTAAAGTTTGTGTTATTTGGAGCCCACACGGGGCATATTACATGCTCGGGGAATATATTATATGCCCCGAGCTACGGCTAGAAGTTGCGCTAGGCTAACGCTAATCTAAAACATCTCTGGAAGTGCTCCATATGACACCAAAGTGCTATGGGTGAGTAAATCAACTTGTTTTATTACCAAAATAAGGCTCAAATTGTAAAAAACTTTACTTTTCCTTTAATCAGGAATATTTATACACATAAATAATATTTATACAATATAATATTTATACAATATTTATTATAATACGTGATATCAGAACTTTCTATCTTCAGACCAAACCAGACCAAGGCCTCCGCTTACAGTCAGAATGCCTGTTTTTCTAGGCATTTTTGATCTATAAAACCACCTGTCCACAGATCTGACTTGTAATTTAGTCTGATTTGGTCTCCATGAAGATAAAAAGGTTTAACACCATACTGTGAAACATTTCAGACAAAGCAATAACATCTCTATGAAGAAAAGCATTTGACAGACCTTCCACCAGAAAAGTTAAACAGTGCACCTTTAAGGAAAGTACAGATACCTAAAACGTATACTTAAGTACAGTAATTTACTACTTTTACTTTGTTACATTCCAGCACTGATATCGCCATAAAAGAAACAGCTTTTCTGATGGGCTGGGAGCGCCCAAGGACAGGAGAGGGAGATAACCTTTGTAAGGAGCAACGTGGTTACAATGTGCCTTTCAGAGCTTTTGTCCCATCGCGAAGTCTCACCTTTGAGTAATTCATTGGCTAACTTTAGCTTCTTTGCTCTCCCTTCACGGAGCTGAGGTGGCACAATGGTGGAATTTGAATAAGAAAGAGTCGTTTAAGAAAAGAACTGCACACTCATTTTGTCAGGATAATAGACACACACCCATACTATGTCTTTTTATACTTACAAATATTCTTCAGTGTTTTGGATGCCGCCCTGACTTTTGTGCATGTTAATTGAGAATCGTTTCAGACTAAACCCCAAAGGATAAAAAAATGTGACAATTTAGACAGATTGCTTTTGGTGACAATTTTCCATTTGCAAATTTCTTTGACAAGACTTCATAAGAGAAAATGGCTGAATTACTAGGCATATGATTTATACGAACTCGTCACAAGTGACAAAGTAAGTGAAAAAAAGTGTTATAGAGGATTTAACTTGCCTTCACACTCCGCCCTAAAGTGTTCTCAGAGAATTGAATTACACCCCTTTGGAGAACCAAGCCACAAAGAAAAAAATAAAACTGCGAGAAAAGTGTGTGAAATGGAGTTTTTCTGGCACTGCACCGAACAAACATGGGCTCTGTCTGCTCCAAGAGCGAGCTACTGTAAGGCGTGTTACCATGGCAACAGCTAAACCACAGAGAGGCGCGCTAACGCTAGCCTGCTTGTCACAAACACGGTCACCGGGACCTGGCTGTCAAGCTGCTTGGGGAAAAGCACTCACCGCACTTCCAGCCTTTTCTATTTCCTTGATTTACCACTGGCTTATCCGTCCACTGTCCAAAGCCACAGAGTGAAGGACAGCGGGCTCCAAGCTTTACTCTGCCCTCTCCAGATGCACCTGAGCCAAAGTGGTGAAGCTGCAATGGTTTGTGGCATCAAGTCTCAGCCAGTGCATAAATATTGACAAAATGAGTCTTTATTTATTTTTTACATTCCAGTTTGAGCTTTGGAGATGTAGACAGAGTAATAAAAAGCATGCCCCAACTTCAGGTATGTTTTAATGAGGTAACAACATTCTAACATGGCTTAAAGCACATAAGAATCTATTTCAAATCTCAGCCGATGCATGAGTAATACTGACAAATTTCATTTATACAGTGGTACCTCACCTTACGAAATTAATTCGTTCCAGAAGTGGTTTCGTAACGTGAAAAATTCGTAAGTTGAGTAGCTATTTCAATGGAAAAAGCCTGATCCGTTCCGGTTTTTTTTTTATAGTGTAACTTTTTTTTATAGTGTAACATTGTGTTCTGCGTCCTGATTGGTTTCTCAGACTGGATTTAAACTTTTCTCACATTTGTCTCTCTTTTAAACACTCAAACTTTCATAGATTTTCAACAAAATTATTAATAGTGAAGTGTGGGGGGAAGGGGGAGGGGGGAGAAGACTGCGCTCTGACACGTGTGATAGCGCAGCATGACCCGGCGCGGGGCTGCCAGCAGGTCTAGACCTGGACTAAACCAGGACTGGACCAGGACTAAACCAGGACTAGACCAGGACTAAACCAGGACTAAACCAGAACTAGACCAGGTGGATTAAAGCACCGCGCGCGGGTGTATTTCCTGGTTTCGTTTCGAGTCACAGCTGAGGGGAGCAGCGAGGGGGACCGCACGCAGTCTGAGCGCATGAACGAGACCCGTGCTCAAACCGTGCCTCCTTTAGACCTCCTTTAGACCTCCTCTAGACCTCCTTTAGACCTGCAGGTCTAGACCACCGCAGCTCTTGCATGCGTTCGTGGGTCTTGTTCATGCGCTCAGACTGCGTACAGTCCCCTCCTCGCTGCTCCCCTCAGCTGTGACTCGAAACGAAACCAGGAAATAGACCCGCGCGCGGCGCTTTAATCCACCTGGTCTAGTCCAGGTTTAGCCCAGGTTTAGTCCAGGTTTAGTCCTGGTCCAGTCCTGGTTTAGTCCAGGTCTAGACCTGCTGGCAGCCTCGCGCCGGGTCATGCTGCGCTATCACACGTGTCAGAGCGCAGTCTTCTCCCCCCTCCCCCTTCCCCCCACACTTCACTATTAATAATTTTGTTGAAAATCTATGAAAGTTTGAGTGTTTAAATGAGAGACAAATGTGAGAAAAGTTTAAATCCAGTCTGAGAAAAGCGTATAATGTGTGTGGCTGAGCGCGCATTATTTGAATTTTTGATATTTCGCGTTTCGTAACTTGAATTTTCTTTCATATCTAGAGACCAAAATTTACCCTGAAGGCATTTCATAACTTGAAATTTTCGTTTGTTGGGGCATTCGTAAGGTGAGGTACTACTGTATTTATTTTGTGGATTCCTGTAAAATATAGGCTGGCAGAATTTTTTCAATCTGAGACATGTGCCAAAAGGTCTAGATTTAAGTTCTAGTATAGTACAAAATGTGAATGGACTGTAAAACTTAAATAAATGGCCAGAAATGTCACGTGTACCACTTAAATAGCAATACACAGCAAAAAGGAGTACATTACTGATAAAAAAAAAAAAAGAAAGAAAATAATAATAATAATAGTAATAGTAATAATAATAATAATAATAATAATAATAATAATAATAATAATAATAATAATAATAATACAGACGCTCCACAACTTACGAACGAGTTACATTCCGGACGCCCGTTCGTTAGTTGAATTTGTTCGTAAGTCGTTATTACATGTTTAAGGCTTGTATAAGTTCTATATGGATATGGATTTGTACTGCATTTAAATAACACTAATATCACTAATAACACAATAACACTAATAAATAACACTAAATAATACTAATATGCTTTTTAAAAATATGGAAAACTGATGAGATAAAAAGAAGAGAGGGACACAGAGGCAAACGCAGTCAGCTGAGAGAGAGAGAGAGCGTGTGTGTGTGAATGTATGTGTGTGTGTGTGTGTGTGTGTGTGTGTGAATGTGTGTGTGTGTGTGAATGTATGTGTGAGACTGTGTGTGTGTAATTACCTCCTATTTTCCTTGAGCTCTTGGTAAAGGGAAAGGAACAAAGGAACACGCCGCTGCCGCTGATTTTCGAGCCAAATACCAAGAAGTTTCTCCATCTCTTCCATGAGTTTCCCTCTCTTCTTGCTTATGATGGTGGGTTGCATACCCGCTGCACTTTTCACATGCTCCATAATGCGGTCCTTTTGTTTATATATCGTACCAATTGTCGAACGGTTCACGTTGTACGCGTGTGCCACATTCACCATCTTCTCACCAGCATCAAGTTTCTTTATTATCGCCACCTTCTTTTCAAATGAGATGGCTGCCGCTTTTTCACAGAAGCTTCACTAGAAGCTTTTCGCTTTTCACCAACCATATTGGATTACTGTACACATGCAAGAAAAACAACAAAGTTCATAACACCGCACTGTAGTAACACCGTAGTAACACTGTAGTAACACTGTAGTACGCCCACTCAGTTGAAGTTCTGAACACTTCTACTGAGTGGGCGTGACGCTTGGGGGATGCTGCGCAGCCCCTGCCTGTGCGTCAGCGGCGGAAATACGCACTACGTACTGTAAGGCGGCACGGTAGCTGAGTGGCTAGCGCTCTTGCTTCACAGCAAGAAGGTTCTGGGTTCGATCCCCGGGTCGCCCAGGCCTTTCCGTGTGTGTTCTGTGTGGAGTTTGCATGCATGGTCTGGGTTCGATCCCCGGGTCGCCCGAGCCTTTCTGTGTGGAGTTTGCATGTTCTCCCCGTGTCTGGGTGGGTTTCCTCCGGGCACTCTGGTTTCCCCCATCAACCCAAAACATGCACCAGGTAAAATCCTCCAGCTTAGGTCCTGACCAAGCCGAAGCAAGAAGATCATGGAGATGGTCCCCGGGCGAAGAAGTGTGCTGCCCACTGCTCCTAATATATATATACTATATATATATATATATAGGATGCAGGCCTGGACTGGCCATCTGGCATACCGGGCATTTTCCCGGTGGGCCGACAGTCCTCGGGGGCCGGTACCGGTGCTGTTTTTTTTAAATTTTTTTTTTAACTTAGAGCCCGGTCACCGGCTCGCAATCTAAAGGAGGCGGCCCATTGGTCCATCTTCAATATAGACAGTGGACTAAACCAATCAGGATATAGAGAGCGGTCCCACCCCTTTCTCTGCGCTGAGCCCCGCCAGTTTCATAATCATAACTGTTGAGCGAATGAGCGGGAAAACAAGGAAACGCGCACGAAAGGAGGTGCGGAGAATTAGCGGACGGCACCGGCTATGGATCCTACACACTGGCCGTGACTTTCATCTATCCATCTCTATATAACACAATGCACAAGAGGAATAAAACAGCAACACAATCAACAGCACTATCAACAGGACTTATTATCGCCATATGTTTGATGTTATCCGGGGACATCCACCCGGGCCCGGGCCCACACCACTTCGAAACGCCGGGAGAGGCTCACCCACTCGCGGAGGAGACACGCGTCACTCCTACCTTACAGGTATGCTCTTTAGGTACTCCTCCGTGTTCCTCTGCTTACTCTGTGCCCGTCGCCAAACGCGACTGAGCTGTCGACGGCGATGTTGTGGATGGCGCGGTACCGGGACGGTCTGTCGGTGAGCTGCACGGGGAACGGCCAGGCCCGAGGATGTGTGGTGGCGCATCGGATAGTAGCTTCAGTCGGGAGTCCGTGGGAAAGCTGCGCGCTATAGCCTCTGCATCAGCGGCTGACAACAGACCAGCGGCACCAGGCGGGGTCGTGCCGACGGTAAACCCCAGAAACCCAGTTTTTAAAAAACACTGCATGTTCAAGTTTTTTCAAACACTCAACCAGTCCAAAATGATCTGGGACCCCAGTGCCAAGCCAAAGGGATTATTATGTGGACATCTAAATGTTAGAAGTATATGTAACAAACGTGAACAGGTTTAACATCTCTTATGCAAATCTAATATCGACTGTTTTGGTATGTCTGAATCTTGGTTAAAGGGATATGCCACCCCCAGGTCAAATTTGGGCATCTCCCCACAGTCCAGAGACTAAAATAAGTGATGAAAAGCGATTTCCTGCTCACCCAGCCATTGTCCGAGTCTATCGCCACTGACCGCCGCGCGAGCTGCTGCTCCTCCGCCTTAGACTGGAGTCTAACGTCGCCAGAGAAAGATTTCGGCCAAAAGGAATTAATTTGCTCGATGCTTTTCCCAATTACTTTCTGTGTAGTTCGCATTCATATCGAGTGCAAATAAATGTGCAAATCAACACGGAGAGCTTGCCTTGGTCATTTTGGGTGGGAACTATTTTCCAGTGCGGAAAAATACAGCCGAATCACGCACCACGTTGTGCAACAGGGGAACTCCCTTCCCGGTGCGTAACTGGGATTCCCCTGGCAGCGTGCTGCGTGATACGACTGTATTCTTCCGCATTGGAAAATAGTTCCCACCCAAAATGACCAAGGCAAGCTCTCCGTGTTGATTTGCACATTTATTTGCACTCGATATGAATGCGCACTACACACAAAGTAATTGGGAAACGCATCGAGCAAATTAATTCCTTTTGGCCGAAATCTTTCTCTGGCGATGTTAGACTCCAGTCTAAGGCGGAGGAGCTGCAGATACCGCGGCGGTCAGTGGCGACAGACTCGGACAATGGCTGGATGAGCAGGAAAACGCTTTCCACCACTTATTTTAGTCTCTGGACTGTGGGGAGATGCCCAAATTTGCCCTGGGGGTGGCATATCCCTTTAAAGCAAACATCTGCAGAAGCTTTAATAAATATGCCGGGATATCAAGTCTTTAGAAAAGACAGAGAGAGGGGCAATGGTGGGGGAGTCCTCCTGTACATTAAGAACACCCTAAAATGTAAACAGTTAGACTGGCCAAACAATACTCAATTTGATTCCATTGGTGTGGAAGTCACACTATCCAATGAAATGTACGTGAATGTAGATTCAATGAGGAAAAACACTTCGTTTCCACAGGGTGAAATCCAAGTTCTCGGCGAATTTCACCTGGGGGTGTGGTCGCAAAAAAGGCATGAATAATAAATGAATGTTGCTATCCTGCGGTAGCAAGTGGTTGCGATGCAGTAGCCGGTCAGCTAGCGCTAAAGTTTGAGTTTCAGTACTAGCCCAGACTATGTTGTATCAGCTCTAGTGATTATTTGCCTCTACTAAGAACATAATTCATATTAACAAGAATCCATGTTCATGGTTACAACAAGGTGACGTAAATCATTTAATCATTTATTGTTTCCCTCATGATATTAGCCCACTTCAGCACACAGTAAATGGATTGGAAACGTAGTTAACGAGCTAGTGGGCAGCTAACTAAAAAAATAAATGTTTAGGTGTCAGTCTACAGTGGTCTATTTGCTTGATTATATTTACATCGAGCCTAAACAACAAACCATGTTGATTGAATAGATAATACTCCCTACAACTGTATACAGCTGGTACTGAACATCATATTTGATACTGTATTTTATATTTGACTACTACTTTTCTATTTAAATCTGATTGTACATATATATTTATTATCATTATCTTATGTATATAATTGTGTCTCATCTGACACAGGTCTAACAACAAATTCCATACAAATCATACATTGAATAGGCCGATTTAAGAGCATCGTTACTTCCGGTCAGCCATCTTGCCTTGCCTCGCGTTGCCTTAGTATGAGATTTATCTGATCATTATCAAAAGTAAAAATGTAACCTAAAGATACTAAATGTTTTGATGGTTTAGATAGTTCCACAGTTTTTCCAGGTAGTTCCCAATGTTTTTATTTTTAATTAAGGTTTTCTATTCATCACTTAATAAACTCTAATAATCTGTCCCTCTTCCTGTCTAGTCTAGGAGAGAGAAGAGAGAGTAGACTACTTTTCCCGTCCAGAACCTGCTAGAATGCAAGAATTTTTAAATCACCACCCAAAGCAAGATGCTCCAAACCCTGTAGTGAAGAAGGTGTTCCCCCTCGGCCAAGACGTAACAGTAGTAAAATACATCACTTTGGGGAACACAAACATAAATTAGTCTGTTGTGCTCCACTAAGTATGAGGGGCCGTTCTGAGCCAAAAATGCCAGGGCCGTTTTTTTTGTCCCAGTCCAGCCCTGATAGGATGGGTTAAAATGCAGAGAAGAATTTCTCCAGTGTGAGATCAATAAAGTTCACTTCTTCTTCTTCTACCCGGAAGTCGGAATAGGCGCTAAATACAAAAACTCAAACATTTAACTTTAAAAAAAAAAATTCAACCCTGTTCGTAACTCCGAATGTTCGTAAATCGAATGTTCATATGTCGAGGAGCGTCTGTAATAATAATAATAATAATATTAATATTATTATTATTATTATTATTATTATTATTATTATTATTATTATTATTATTATTATTATTATTATTATTATTATTATTATTATTATTATTATTATTATTATTAATACTAATAATAATAATAATAAGAAGAAGAAGAAGAAGAAGAAGAAGAAGAAGAAGAAGAAGAAGAAGAATAAATGTGATTAAAAAACATTTACATTTCAATGCCAGAATAGTATAAGGCGATTACATTGTCAAGGTGCTATATTACTCAACGCATAAGTAATATCGACAAAATGCGTTTTTATTTATTTTTGAGATTCCTGTAAAATATAGTTTGAGAGAATATATTTTTCCTGAGAAATATCCCAATATGTATCATATGACTTGGTTAAGGTTCTAGTATTGTGCAAAGTGTAAAAGGAAAAGGGCAGAAATGGATTAGGAGCTTTAAAGGTCCCATGGCATGAAATTTTCACTTTCTGAGGTTTTTGAACGTTAATGTGAGCTCCCCTACCCTGTTTAGCCCCCCCCCCCATGGTTAAAAGTTGTGAAATGTCTAAACTGAGCATTTTCTGCGTTACAAAAAATCGGAGCTCAAACGGGCGATTTTGAACAAGGCACCTTATTGACAGATCGAAAAAAGAAATGCAAATGCAGTTCCACCCCCGTCTGTCTGTACTCAGCGTCTCTGTAAATCACGCCCAGAGAGTTTGGACTGCGAATGCGCTAGGCAATGCGAAATGCGTTTTTTTATTTGCCTGGAGGCACGTCCTAGTGTTTCTAGGCTCGGACGTCCTTTATCTGAGCCTCTGGACCTTTGAACAGCAGTGGTTTAATTTTATTTTCTGTGGAAATGTGTTTATTTTTCAATGGAACGCTTGAAATCTGCAAAAACAAGGAAATGGATCAGCTGAGAGCTCAGAGCGAGAGCGGAGAGTTTGGCCACGCCCCCACCCTCTACTATAGGCCAGCTCTTTTCTCCTCATTTGCATTTAATCTCTAACATCGCCATGGAGACAAGTAGGTGACAGAGCCTCCACCAGAAAAGTTGTGCAATACACCTTTCTCATCTTATCTCTGTTTCTCATGCACTGAGTGTTGATTTTGAAGAAGGATTCATTTACAGTATTAGGGAACCATTAAGGAGCCATATAAAAGCATCAAGAAGTACCATGTCATGGGACCTTTAAAGGGTTAGGTATTAATTGCTTTATTGAGTTTGTTCAAATATAGTTGTAATAGATACCTTATAATTTATCCTTGTTGAAGATTACAATGCAAATTGAATTCTGAATTTTGTGCAACTATAGAAATATGAAATTGGCTGTATTTAAAATTTGTGCAGCCTACTTTAAAAATATATATATTTTTATATCATATGGTAGATGTCATCTCTTATATACTAGTACATCACCCACTGCTGAAGCTAACAACCAACCAACAAACAATGTACAACTAAAACCAATTTGTCCGACTGGATTATTTATTCTGTGTTAAATACCTCTTTATTTAAATCATGTTTTGAGCTGTGGCGCTGGTGAGTTTAGAGGTGTTTAATAAAAGAGAGGCAGGGCACGGGTGATCTTTGCCTGGGCGGTCCCGGAGGAGGAGGGTGGAGGGACAGTGGCCACCTGCCACTGGGAGCTCCGCACTTTATCTAAGCTGTGAAGAGACAGAGTCAGGCCTCGGCAGACCAATCAAACGGCTCCAACAGCTGGCTGTGTGCCCTGCTTTGCCTTCCCTACATCCATCTCCTGTCTGTGCCTCTCAAACAGTCCCCCGCCCCACAACCACCGCACCGACCGCGCCTAACCACACACACAAATATTTACTGCTACGGTTCATTCTGAATTCATTAGTCCAAGTTACATAGCAATACACACTGCAAACAGAAAACAATATTTAGATAAGTTAAAAAGACGTAAACTAAGCTAAACTACTTCATTTGAGTAGATTCAACTTGACAAGTAAAATGATGTACCAATGCAATAAGTGTGTTTTTCTTAATTCAAGCTGCATTCGTTGTAGAGTTGTTGTTTTTCTTATTTTAAGTGTCTCAAGATGTATTTTCATATTTAAACTACAAAAAATCTTGTTCCATTGGTAGATCATTTTACTTGTCAAGTGAAATGTACTCAAATGATGATCAAACTTTCTTTATTCAAGTATTCTTACCTTGGCTAGATTGTAATGATTACAGTGCCTTGCAAAAATTAGAACATTACTCATTGAAAAATAGTGATAAAAAGTGAAACATTTACATACCAGGGGCAGAATAGTACAAGGCTATTACAATTTCATGTGTTAAAGGTCCTTTACCTATTACGCAGACTTGACCCTTGTGAGCTTTAGGCCTTGTTATAATGTTGTTACCTCATGGAAAACATACCTGGTGTCGTGTTTTGTTTCATTCACACATCTCCAAAGCTCAAAATGCTCTGTTCCACCTTGTGATGCCATTACCCTAATTTACCTTTAGTTCAGTAGAGATTGGCAATTAAAATAATAAATCTTCTTAGTTGAGAAATGAAAATATTCTTAAAACCTGGACCAGAACAGTACTTTAATAAGGCTGTTACTGTACCTACTTTAAAACAATGTGTAGTTTAGTATAATAAGCATGATTGGATTAGCCATTTAAATTGATTAAGTATTGATTTGGTGTAAATCACTTGAGTTGTTGCAATTTTTAAAACTTTATTTAATAGGCTTAATATTTATTTTCTTTCTTTTTCTTTTTCTAACAAGGGAATGTACCAGTTGAGTTGAGTAAAGTGCATTATAAAAATTGTAATTACGATTAGGGTAGAAATGTCACAGTTTGAAATAATAGTTTGAAAATATACTTAAAACCAGGACGAGAATAGTGCTTTTATAAAGACGGATTATTAGGTTTTGTTGTTTGTTTTTTTTTTCCCCCCAGCAAATGAATGTACCAGTTGAGTAAATTGCATTGTAAAAATTGCAGTTGGGTCATTCCAGAATTGGAGGACATTTTGGCTTTAAAATTCTTGAAAAATAAACCTTCACTTTTCTGATTTTCTGCTACATATTCATCAATAATCGGTAATAAACTATCAAATGATTGATTAGCTCAGCTGACGGTCAATGGTAAAATTTTTATTATATGATTTATTTGGTTTATTTATTTATTTCCTCTAATCACAGTAACAGGGTTGCAGGTAACAGGGTTGCAAAATCACGCTAATGTTAGCTTTATCGCAGGAATAGAAGCTGTTTAGCTGTTATTACTAATCAAGAGGAAAAACTTATTTATGCAAATACGTAAAGGAAAATAATAATAATAATTGTCTTATTCTGATCATTTGCATAACAGGGTTGCATGAGGCAGAGTGAGACATTCAATCAAGACTAACGATGTTATAAAAATATGAAAAATAGAAGAGAAGATAAACCTTTGCTCTGCCCATTCTTTTGGAAAACTGTTTGATGATGTCAAGTCCAGGGGATCATGTGGTTTTCTGTTTTCTTCTTCTTCTACCAGACTAAAAATGTTCTGGTAACAGGGTTGCTGCAGGTTGTGGGACACACGTTCCATGAATAATAATTATTATTTGAAATATTATGTCTATTAAAACAAATGTTCCACAGTTACAAGAGATGGAAATATAGAAAAAAAAAACAAGAAATTTCAATTCTTCGACAAGAGGAAAATGGCATTTTGGGGGGTAGTACCCCAGACTTATTTGGTATTTTAAAAACTATTTTCAAGCATTCTTTTCTCTTAGTTTTTTTTTAGATTTGGTCTCAGGACAAGTAAATTCACTCAGAAATGGTATGTTTTAGTATTTTGTATGTGGATTATTTAATATTTGATATGTGGGACATAAAATGTCCTCCAATTCTGGAATGACCCAATTACAATGAGGGTAAAAATGTTTGAAATATCCACTAGCAGAAATAACACAATTATAATCCAGTCAGAATATTAAAAAAAAGAAAAAGAAAGACAAAATAGCAGATCAAAAATAAAATAAAATAAAATAAAATAATAATAATAAAACAATTACATATTTGTGACTTCTAGTAAGTTGAGCAAACATAGACACATTTGGCAGTCTTGCAGATCCTCCTCTCTCGCTCCTGACCTGCCCCTCGCCCCAAAGGCATAATGTGCTTTATTATAGACATGTGAAGACTTAATTAGATGCGTATAATGCAGGCTGTCCGGGGACCACTGCTGTTCACTGTATGAGAAGCAGGTCTCGTTTAAACCGAGCTTACGTTAACAGCCTGCATTAGTAAATCTCTTTTTGTTGTAGCGATGAGAGGCTGCGTCGTGGTTAAAGTACAGCTCTCTCCTCATTATGACAGCAGGTGAATACGATGCTTTGCTGGCTCGAAACGGAGCGCTCGAGAGAGAGAAAGTGGGGGTAGCGACTACGATTTGCAGGCAGCTTTTTTGAATAATTGGCTGACTCTTCGGTGAGAGGAAGTGAACAGTGCGAGGAGTAAGAAGTAATGAGCATCTTCATTAAACAAATACTTTCTGACACACCTTTTGGCTCTGGGTGTGACGGGCGAAGACGTGACAGCTGCTTCGCCTATAAACACGCCGAAACTTCTCCCTTGGAAGTGCTTTGTGCAAACAACTTCTAACGTTCCCAAGAGCCCCTGCATCTCTGGCAAAAATCATTGCAGTAGGAATAGCCCTCATTGCCCCACGCCAGAGAAAGCCATAAAGATTAGCACTTTGATTAGGATCTTTACTGCAAACAGAGTGAGCTGGTTGTGAAAGGGGCAAGACCGCCAAACAGTTAGAGATGAAGAGAGATTAGCTAGAAGCACCAGAACAAAATAGGTCCAGTGAAAAGGAACTCGAACAAAAGATGAGGTGTAAAAAAGTGATGGTGCTGACTCAAGGAAATATTTACGACCTCAAGCGGTAGGTGTAAAAAACCACGAGTGACTGAAGCACACGGAAACAAAAAAAGCTGGGATCAATAAATCGATCGCGGTTCACAGGAACGGGAGATTCGCTGACATTTGTCCCATGCGTTATTGGTTCGGTGGACAGGACGGTGCCCCCTGGGTGACACAGTTGACCCCGGTCGCCTCTGTCTCACCTATAGGAAAGTGAAGACGATACAGCAGCACAAAGGACTCCAGCCGGTTCATGTCGAAGGTAGGCCCCAGTGGAGGCTGAAAGGGACAGTTTGTACAGTAACTTGGAGAAAAAAGAAAGTTTGACTAAGTGTGGTTTTGTGATGTAATCCAGACACAAAAGATAAAGAAATAATGTTCTAATTTAAATAACTTGTGGTAAATGGTTTAATAAAGTTTAAAGGGACAGTGTGTAAGATTTTTACCCGTTAATTACCGAAATTGAAGATACCCATTCAAAAATACATTGTTTTCCAAGCCTTTTCACTTCCATCATGAAATCAAAGTATTCTTTTGGACTTAGATATAGTCACATAAAAGGGGGATCTTCCCCATGCAGAGGCAGCCATTTTGATTACGAGAGCCGCAGAAGGACATTTGGGCTCCGCCTTCGCCTTCGGCAAGGCTCGTGGTTTTGGGTAAACAACACAAGCATGCTGCCGGATCAGACGTCGTAATGGATCTAACACGTGTTTTGGACTTAATTGTTTTACTGGATTTTATTCGCTGGATCCTTACGGACAAATTGAGACCAAGTTTATGGTGAAATACAGAGTTTGACCTGTCCAGAGCCTTCAAAGTTAAGCAAAGTAACAAACCTCGTTTTGTGCTTTTCCGTATAAAAGCCCCATGTGCTCGGGGAGTGATTGTTGTGTCGGGAAATGAATTGAATAGTCAAAAAGAGGAGACTGTAAGGTTTCATTTGATATGTAGATTGTCATGGTACACGATCGGGAATATGTGTTTTCATGCGAAAAGAAAAAAAAAAACAGTGAACGGGAGACCGCGTTTTATTAATACCGTTGTTGTCGGCCGGGTGCGCGCTGGGTGCGCACGGGTACGCGCACGGGTACGCGAGCTGTCCGCTACGGCGCGTCCGGGTGACCCTCGAGGTCTGCCGTAGCTAAAACAGGAAGTGCAATAGCGACTATCCACCTATGCGCCACGAATCCTACACACTGGACCTTTATAATAAAGTTTAACCAAGGTAGAGAGTTGTTGGAGATCTCTTTTGGGTCATACTTAAAAATACTTTAAAATCATTTCCTTCAGTTTTATGCATTAGATGCCTAAACAACTGCAGTTTTGCCTTTCCCTTTGTTCTTTTAAGAAGAGACAAAAAAAAACAAAAAACTTTTTTGAGCTTTAAGCATAACGTATTCTTTCATCATTAGCTTAGTCTGAGTTGTATTTTGGTTGATGCATGTTTGAATAATCTTATCATCCTACTTTTGAGGGTTATGTACTCAAAATATCCCTGTTTTCACCTATCCCTCCTATCTCCTCCCACAGCCGTGTATTAAACTTACAGTTATTAAAACAATTAAACTCCAGGTCATTCATACAGTGCTAGGCCTGTTACAATAACAATTTTTTAATAGAAACAATAAACAATAATATTGAAACTAATTGATGCTACTAACACAATAACCCTTAAGTAGAATTATCCCCAAATAAACAGTAGAATGAGACATTTTATTTTATATCTATAATCAACCTACAGGTAAAATGTATTGTTCATCTAACATACAATGAAAGGCAACTCAAAATAATTTATCATGATAAGCCAAAACATATCTTAACAACAAAATACTATGCAAGTACTACACACTGTACCTTCTATGTGTGTTCATTAGGGACGAGGGATTAACAATAACTGCCAGTGCTTTTGACACATTATCTCTGCAGTAAACATGTCCCTGAGGTTAAAAAGGATTCAGCCAGCCTTAAAAGAATTCAAGTTAAGATCAACACTATGTGGTCTGCAAACAGTTCATCAGATGTTACCAAAACACAGATTTAAAGGTGCACTATGTAACATTTTGGCTGGGGGTTCATCACCTGCTTGTTTCTATGGATATGAAACTGCTCTGCCTGGAATGTTCCACAGTATCACATTAAACAGCTCTGCCTTACATTTATTCAATTACAGGTGACTTAATAGCTCAAAAATACCTAGAAAAACAGACATTCTGACTGTGAGCGGCGTCGCCTCTCCACAGATCTGACCTGTAACTTGGTCTTGTTTGAACTTCATGATGATAGAAAGTTTAATGCCATACTGTGAAGCATTCCAGACAAAACAATATTAAGGATTTGTGGGCCCTCAACCAAAAAAGTTACACAGTGCACCTTTTAGCATTTGGGTTACTCTTATTTTTACTTAACCCTCCTGTCGTGTTCGGGTCAAATCTGACCGTTTTACAACTTATAATACTCATAAATATTATGTTTTTCATCTGATTACCCCAAGACCTTATGATATCCTCCACACTGTGGACTTGAACATATAAAAGTGATGATCACCTATTTCATTAAATTTTGAGTGTTTTAATCAACCTTGTTACACCTGTGGTGTTCCCGGTCAAAAGTGACCGCCATAGGAAATGAATGGGTATCCAGAGTAAATTCATTCAACATACAGAAAACATCCCCATACACACTGCCCCAGCACACACACACACACACACACACACACACACACACACACACACCTACACACACACACACATACACACACACACACACACACACACGCACACACATACACACATGCACACACACACACACACAAACACACACACACACACACACATACACACATGCACACACACACACACACACACACACACACACACACACACACACACACACACACACACACACACACAGGAGCAGCTATGCCTGGAATATGCAGGTGTACATGGGGAAACCCAGTACTGGAAGGGCCGGAAAAAAAACAGGGCATGCGTGTTGTGCTGGACATGACAACCGGTCTCCAAGGCCATAATATCACATGTGACAACTTCTTCACTTCACATGCTCTTGGTCAGGAGCTACTGAAAAGAAAGCTCACCATGGTAGGGACAGTGAGGAAGAACAAGCCCGAACTTCCCCCTGTGCTGGTATCGAACAGAGGAAGACAGGCACTCTCATCACAATTTGCATTCACTGACACTCACACTCTTGTGTCATACGTTCCCAAGAAGAACAGAAATGTCATCCTGATGAGCACAGTACACAAAGACACCGCTGTCAGCACCACAGAGGACAGGAAGCCCCTGATGATCCAGGACTACAACAAGAACAAGGGAGGCGTTGACTGCCTTGATAAGGTAATGTAAAGTCTCATCATGCATTTTATTTTATTTTTATCTAGGTGAATCATAGCATTTTGTGTACGACAGATTGAATATTGTTCCTAATCTCTTATTATTTATTGTTCCTTTATTGCAGCTTACTGGTACATACACCTGTAAGCGGATGACGGCTCGCTGGCTGTGGCACTGTTCCACAACATCCTGGATGTGTTAGCTTTCAACACGTATGTGGTGTGGACAGCAATCGACCCAACCTGGAATCAGGGGAAAAGTTTCAAGAGAAGACTTTTCCTCACAGAGCTGGGGAAAGCTTTGGTGACTCCTCTTATCAAAGATCAAAGTCTTATACAGCGACGCCAGCACATTCCCCGCACACCAGCCTCCACCAGTCTGGTTAGGAGCATGCAAACTCCAGCCCCAGCCCTGGCTGCTCTCCCCCAACAAGGACATGGGCAGAAAAGGAAGCGTTGTGGCCTCTGTGCCCGTAGAGACATCAAAACGAGCCTGACATGCTGCAAATGTCATGCTTATGTTTGCAAGGCCCACTCTGACCTGAGTGTCACATGCCACTCATGTGCATGAATACACACGCGCGCGCGCGCACACGCACACGCACACGCACACACACACACACACACACACACACACACACACACACACAGAGTTGAGTTTGGTGTTTGGTTTTCAATTTATTTTTTGTATTATGTGTTCATTTTGTAGTTCATTTTCAGTGCCCAATTGTATTTTCACTGATGTTATTTAATGTTTACTTCAATAAATTGTTGTTAGACACTACTTTGAAACATTGTTCTCAACTAAAGAATGTTTAATAAAAAAATTGGTGGTGAAAAAAAATGTTTTGTGCTCATTTAAGAGCAGTTAAAACAGACCGGTCAATTTTGACCGGGAACACTAAAGTAGGGGGCTGGAGGCGAACACGACCGGAGGGTTAAAGGAAAAGTAACGTTTGTTTTTTTTACAATCTGAGCCTTCTTTCGGCAATAAAACAAGTAGTTTTACTCACCCATAGCAGTTTGGTGTCAATTGGAGCAGTATCGCAGAACTTATGTTGAGCCGTTCTGTTCTACTAATGATCCCGTATCCGTTAGCGTGAGTGCTCGGGGCATTACTTTGCGGTGTCCAAATAACACAAACTTTAGCACTTTTCAAATCACAGAAGATCGCTGTGTCAGGGTAGACTTTTAGTAGATTCCAAAACGGCCTGAAACCCGATATCGCAACAGAAAAGTAAAGTTCAGAGCGGTGTTAGCTTCTTCCGGACTAGCGGTGTTTACAAAACAGCTGAGTTCACGCATGCGCACTGTCCTCTCTGATGACGTCATCAAATGAAACTATAGCTGCATATCAGGTTTCAGGCCGTTTTGGAATCCAC